>CM053595.1:75970912-76032574 GCA_028646575.1 Pseudocheirus occidentalis | reverse complement strand
AAAGAAGGAAAGAAGGAAGCAAGGAAGGAAGAAAAAGAGAGGGAGGGGGAGAGAGAGAGAGAGAGAAAGGAAGAAAAGAGCACCAGGGATTCATTTAAAAATACACAGAAGAAAGTAGACAGAAGGTCAGAAGGGGCCAGAGACAAGCAGGGTGCTGTTGGTACTTATATGTTCAAATGGAATTATGCCTTTAAAAAACCAAGCTGCACACAGTGGAGGTTCATGGGTTCATATGTAGCCCTATTTTTCTTCTCTATACTGGAAAATGTTCATGTTTATTGATGTTTGTCAAGTTTATTAGGATAATAAAAAAGGGAAAATTGTCTTTACCAGACATAGCCTCCCTAAGGCTTTCCCCCAATAATGTTTCTTGTGCATTTCTTTAGATTCAGATTCTTTGATTGATGCAACCATAGAGATGACTTTGTTCAATGATCCACTGGGTGTCAGCATCACCAGAGGCATAAGGCAGAGAGAGATAGGCTCACTAAAGTTGTTTTTCTCTGCTATAATGAAGAATATCCTGCACAGAGTCCAAATGGAAAGCGGTTTCCCTGTAGATTGTAGAGATCATAGATTTAGAAACGAAAGGGACCTTAAAAATCATATAGTCCAGCATTTCCATTTTATACTTGAGGAACTATGAGGGGGGGGGATGTGACTTATCCAAGGTCTCATGGGAGTGTCAGAGCTGGGATTCTGGCTCCAAATGCAGTCACACAGAGAACTGGGTGGCAGAGGGAGCCCTGTACTGTGCTGCTTCTCATAATAGCAGATTGCTTCACGCCCCTGAAAATCACACAGGATTTCATAAGTGACGGGCCTACATATCTACATTGGAAAGACCAAATGGACAAAGGACGCACGTTGCTGAGGTTATGATATGCATTAGAGGGGTAGCTCATTGAATTAGTCCATCAGTAAACAGTGCATAGTATCCTGGACTTAGATTTAGAAAGACCTGAGTTTAAACCCTGCCTCGGGTACTTAGTAGGTGGGGGATACTGGTCTTTTAACCTCTCAGCCTCAGTTTCCTCATCTGTGAAAATAGGAATAACTATCACACCTTCCTTCTAGTGTTGTCCAGATCAAATGAGAAAATATGTGCAATGTCTTGTAAACTATAAAATGATCATGATGGATAAGTGATAGCTCGTGTTGGTGTTATCCTGCACATGCCCCAAAATGTGGGGGGTGGGGCTCAAAGTTGAGAGAGAAGGGAAGGGGACAAGGAACAAGCATTTATTAAGCCCCTACTGGTGCACCAGGCACTGGGCTAAACACTTTTACAAGTATTATTTCATTTAATTTTTGCAAAAACCCTGTGAGGGAGGTGTTACTATTAGCTTCATTTACAGTTGAGGTTTAAAGGACTTGCTAAGAGTCACACAGCTAATTAATATCTGAGGCTGGATTTGAACTTGGGTCTTCCTGACTCTATGTCCAGCACTCTGTTCAGTCTTCTACTTCACTGATTGGACAGGATCACATTTGGGAAATTATGTAATGGCTTCAGATTATCCCAAACCAATCCTTGCTGCCTACTTGCCCCACCCCCCTTTGAATCTCTTCTTTCTCTTTATTGAAAAAAAAATCATTTAGAAAATGGTCGTTCATAAGGGACACATAAAACAGAAATTAGGAGATAAAAAAAGAACTAAAAATGACTGCTGTGACTTGACGTGAATACAAAATCTAACATGCAGTTCTCTTCATCCCTTGGTCTATTTTCAAGAAACTCCCATCTGTGGGTATAGTATAGTATTACTTTATAAAGTCACCGTCCCCTCATTCAATCAAATGGATATAAAACTAAAAGAAAGTAGTTCTGTAAATGAATGCTAGTGTACCCAAGTGTTTTGTCCTGAATCCCTAAAGGAGATAAAGAAAAAGTAGATAGATAAAGGAGTCAGTGATAGGAGAAGCAAATCATAAAATCAAAGTGTTGGCTGTGGTAGGAAGCTATGGTGTGTAGAAGTAGATATTCAGGCCTAGTACAAAGGTGGCAACCTTACAGCTCTCAAGCAAAACCTCATTTCAAAGTCTCTTCATTCAATCCACTCTTTTTGCCAAATCACAGTTTGGAAGCAGTCAGGCAAATTGAGCACAGCAACCATGCAGACAGAACCTGACCTAGCTAGCTAGATGGTAGCTCCCGATTCTTGGCTCCACATTAGGAAATCTTATTGATCCAGGAGGGGATAGGATTTCATTACGATATGTGAGACATTTTTAACATTCTTTATTTTATTCTATTTTAGTTTGGGGTCCGTCAATTGTTTATTTTCATTTTCATTTGGTTTTTTAAATACATATGTCTTGTTTTCCTTGGTTAGTAAGACTCTCAGCACAGCTGATTAGTATTTATTAAGTACCTATCACTTGCCAGATACTGTACTTTGTAGTACAAAGAAAGGCAAAAAAAACCCCTCAAAAATCCAAACAACAAAGCCAACCTACCCTCCCCTCCCAACCAAAATAATAGTCCCTACTCACCAGGAGCCCACAATCTAATAGTGGAACTCACAGAAAAGGCAATTGTTTCTTGAAGTGATTATTTTGCTTCTTCTCTCCCTTCCCAGACTTTTTGTGGAACTTCTCAATCTCGGGTTTAGGAGACTCCATCACCAGCATCCCACAGTCATAAAAAAAAAAAAAAAAAAAAAGTAAGGATGGGTTTGGTGAACTCCACCTTCCTCTGTGGTTTGTTTTTTCGGTGATGCCTCAGGGTGTCCATGGCATCAAATCAGTGCAGGCTGAATGAGTCAAAGAACAATTTGCCCCGCTCTTGATAAATTTTTTTCCTTGTGCTAAGAGGAAGAGATATGTTTCACCCTCAGGATCTTCATTATGATGACATCTCAATGACCTCTAGCACACTAGAAAATTGGGCAAGTAGTCTCGGCCCACAGCCACAGTGGCAAAGAAGCAGTCAGCCACTGACCGGATCAAACTTGCCATCTAATTATACTTTTCAGAAGTACCTTTGGGGCTGAGTCGTCCAAAAGAATCCTTCACCACTGACCCAAACTACGTCGGGATTTTTACACATTTGTCTTTCACCTTCCAATTCTCCAATGACCTGCTCTTGTTTCTGCCAACAGGTCCCATTGACTGGCATCAGCCCAGGCTGTCACTCACTGCCTCAGCTTATCCCCACACCTGTCTTTGTAAGCCAGTATTCTCCAGGAGAACCTCTTCAAATCATGGGATGCTCTAGTCTCCTGTAGGCAACTCAAGAAGCCATGTGTGGTGTGGTGTAGAGTCAAGGGAGACATGGGCTGAAAGCTCACCTCTGACCCTTGCTAGCTGTGTGAGCATATCCCATAATTCACTTAGCCCCTTTGGCCTCTATTTTCTTATCTGTAAAGTGAGATACTAATACATATAATATTTCTTCCAGAGGGTTGTTTCTAGGAACCAATAAGTGAATGTCTATCAAATGCTCTGCAGACTTTAAAATCCAATGTAAATGTTATCTGTGATGATCATATAAAGACAGATGGTGGATACAAACAGGTTTCAGCCCATTTCCAATGCTGAACTGGGTGTAAGGAGCTATTGTCCTTATTCCGAGGCAGCCTGGCTTTCTAGGGGGGCTGAGATCTGATAGAACTGGGAGGAGCTGGCCACCTGCTGTTCCCAGAAGGCCAGGCCTCAGACATAAGCATCCAGGAGCTTTGGAACTTGCTGCTCCCTGCCTCCCTCTCTCCCCTTCCCACCCCCAAACCCCTTGTTTCCCATTAGAGTTCCCACTGTCCCCTACGGGCTCGTCTTGTAGCCAAAAGCAAGGGAGAGCAGATGGACAGCCTGAGTGCTGCCCTTGCAGCCATGAAATATTAAAAGGACTGAGGAAAGGACTCTGTGGAGGATTTATGGAGGGATGCGAACGTCCATTGCCCAAGATGAGGATGAGAAGGCTTGGACGGGCTGCCATCTGCCCCACACAGATGAGATCATAATCCATTGAGGAATTGGAGTATTCAGCACTTAAATGGGGGGAGGGGGAGGCAGAACAGGGAAGCAAGTCCTGCTGGGGAAAGCAGGACCTTTAAGGTTTCTTTGACTGTGGGAGGGATGCTCTGGGGAAAGAAGGAACAAGAGTCAGGTAGTCCCAGGCCCCCCTCCCTAGTGCCTTGCCATGAGGGTGGGAGTAGGGGAGGGGGAGGTTTGTGGAGAGGACAGTGACCAGATCCTCTCAGGCCCCTCAGACCTCAACTACCCTGGGATAGCTCATATCAGGAATAAAAGTTCACATCAATAAAACCCTTCAAGGTTCACAAAGCATTTTCCCTTGAAAGCCAGACCAGGGATCATATTAATAATAATAGCATTTCTTTCTAGAGGGCTTTTAAAGTTTACAAAGTACTTCCCTCCCAATAGCTCTGTGAGCTAAGGGAGTCGAAATATTGCTGTCTCCATTTTGCAGCTAGGGAAGTTGAGGTTCAATTAGTGGAAGAGTCTCAAACCCATAATTGACTCTAGGTCTTCAGACTCTAGGTCTAACGCTCTTTACACTCCAGTGGGTTAAAAAAAAAAAGCCAGAGAGATGCCTCTTCCTTCACAACCCCTAAAAGATTTCCTTGTCCCTAAGACCAGAACAGCACCAAGTGCTCTTCCCTAGGGTGGGACACTGACACACAATCTACCCTAAAGAGACCTCATCTTTGGTGAGAATACAACAGACATTTGGACTGGGCCCCAATTTCATTGATTTGAGGAATTCCCAGGTCAGGAAATTCCCTCTACCAAAGGAGGTTTTGTGTGTGTGTGTGTGTGTGTGTGTGTGTGTGTGTGTGTGTGTGTGTGTCTGATGCCCTGCCCCTCCTCCCTCAACTGCAAATTTTAATTTTATTTATTTATTAATTTTTTATTTTTGGAGGTGGGAAGGCAGGGCAATTGGGGTTAAGTGACTTGCCCAAGGTCACACAGCTAGTTGAGATTTATATTGTTAGAGAGTGGCTTACAACCCTGAGAAAGGGATTTGCCCGATGGGGTCACTCAGCTCTATATGTCACAGGTAGGACTTGAACCCAGGCCTTCCTGATTCAGATCCTGGTGTGAGATTTCCTTTCCAAATAATTCTCAACTATTTTTCAAGGATCTGTGATTTTATTCAGATTGCAACCCCTCTGTGACTTCATAGATGATGTTTGAGACTAGCTGTAATTGAAAGATTTATCAAAAATGTGATGAAGCCCTTTGAATTTACCTAGGTAAAAACTAAAAACCAAAAACAGGCACCCTGCCCATCAACCACAGGCCTACAATTGAAGCCTTTGGAACTTGAATGGACTAGGCAGGGCCTATAAAGACCCAGGGTCAGCTCTTGTTGTGTTTGTCCTTCATTCTGGAAGAGGACCATGGCATCAGGGAGATGATGACATGACTTGCAGTTGACTTTGATTGAGTGAGGAAGGGCTGTGCAAGGTCACCAGCCTCACTTTCTTCTCCAGAGTCATTTAGGCCCAGTGGTCAGATATTCATCAGGATGATTAGAGATGGCTCAGGGTGCAATGGGAGACCCTGACCCTTGTAGGCTAAGGCCTTTTTAGGTTCTCACTTTGAGTGAGCTAATGCCCATTTAGTGAATAGGCCAGGGTCAGTTCTAGACCCAGATGGATATCGGAGTAGGGCATTAGTGGAGAATGATATTCAAAACCTAGAATCCTAAATGACCTAAGAACATAGAATTTCAGAACTGGAAAGGTCCATAAAATGTGAGGATTTCAGAGCTAGAAATGACTTGAGAATATAAAAATGTCAGAGCTAGAAGGGACTTGAGAACATAGAATATCAGAGCTAGAAAGGAGCATAAAATGTGAGAATGTCAGAGCTGGAAAGGTTGTGAGAACATAGAATGTCAGACCTGGAAGGAACCTGAGCAGAAAGTTCAAAAGCAGAACATAGAACTTTACAGCTAGAAGGGCCCCAAGAGATTCTAGTTTAACTACCTTGTTGTACAGATGAAGAAACTGCACCTCCATCTCTGGATTGGGCTGGTAAAGAAGTTTAACCTGGGGGCGGCTAGGTGGTGCAATGAATAGAGCACTGGTTTTGGAGTCAGAGGACCTGAGTTCAAATCCAGCCTCAGATACTTAACACAAAAAACTAGCTGTGTGACCTTGGGCAAGTCATTTAAACCCAATTGTCCTGCATTCCCCCTTCCAAAAAGCAAAAAAAAAAAAAAAAAGTTTAACTTGAAAGCAGAATGACAGAGGACATACCAAGCACCATCTCAGAGCCAAATCCAAATCAGGACTCCCTCTGATACTCAGATCATAACCTCAAGGTCACCTTTTTCTCTCATTTCTCACCCTCCTTCATTTAATTCATAGATAGATCTCATGATTCCAACCTCCCCAACAATCCTCACATTGACCCTCTCCTCTATACTCATGCAGCCACCACCAAAGACCAACCCTCATCACTTCTTCTCTAGAGTACTATAATAACGTTCTTTTTAAAAAATTGTTTTTAGTCATTCCCCAATCAATAAATGGTCTAAGGATATGAACAGGCAGTTTTCAGAGGAAGAAATTAAAGATATCTATAAGTGTATGGAAAAATGCTCTAAATTACTATTGATTAGAGAAATGCAAATGAAAACAACTCTGAGGGACCACATCTCACCAGTCAGATTGGCTAAAATGATAAAACAGGAAAATGACAAATGCTGGAGAGGATGTAGAAAAATTGGAACTCTAATGCGTTGTTGGTGGAGCTGTGAACTGATCCAGCCATTCTGGAGAGCAATATGGAACTGTGCCCAAAGGGTTGTAAATAAGTGCATGCCCTTTTACCCAGCAATACCACTTCTAGGGTTATATCCCAGAGATCAGAGAAGTGGGAGGAAGACCCAAATGTACAAAAATATTTATAGCAGTTTTTTATAGTGGCAAAGAACTGGAAATTAAGGGGATGCCCATCAATTGGGGAATGGCTAAATAAGTTGTGGTTTATGACTGTAATGTAATACTATTGTGCTATAAGAAATGAGGAGCAAATGGATTTCATATTTACCTGGAGAGGCGTATATGAATTGATGCTGAGTGAGAAGAGCAGAATCAGGAGAAATCTGTACACAATGACAGACACAACATATGTGTGATGACCATCTTTGATAGACTGGGCTCCTCTCAGCAATGCAAGCTTATAAGACAACTCCAAAAGGCTCATGATGGAAGGAAATGTCCACACTCAGAGAAAAAACTAGAAAGAACAGAGTTTGAATGCAGATTGACGCAAACTACCTGCACTGTTTCTTTTTCTTGTTTGGTTTCGTTTCCTCTTTCCCATTGTTCATTTCATCAGTTACAATCTTTATAACCTCACTAATGTCCAATGTGAAAGTATTTGCAGATCCTATACTTGATTGCATGCCTCCATGGTGGGAGGAGGGGGGAAGGGAGAAGGGAGGGGCAGAAAATTTGAAACTCAGGGGATTGTGGAACTGAATTTTGTGAACTAAAAGTAAACAAACAAATTAATAAAGAAAAAAATATTTTAAAATTGTTTTTAATTAACAGTTTTTCCCATTACCCCACCAATTATTGAAGAAAGAAAAACAAAAACCAAGCCCTTGTGAAAATATGCATAGCCAAGAAAAACACATTTTCACAACAGTATCCAAAAAGCATGTCTCATTTCTGCACCTATAATAAATAGCCTTGTCATTGGTTCTTGCTTCCTATCTCTTCCCTCTCTAATCCATCCTTTACATAGCTGCCCCAAAATGTTCCTAAGAAACATGCCTGTGTCACTCTTCCACTTAAAAACCTTCAGTGGCTCCCTATTGCTTTTAGAATAAAATATAAATTTCTCAGCCTGGCATTTAAGGTCCTCCACAATTTAGCTCCTACCTGCCTTTCCAGCCTTTTCTCTTTTTCATTTTTGCTTTGTTGTGTTTTTTGTTTGTTTGTTTGTTTTTAATCTGTAACTTTATCGGTATAGAGAGTTCCCTATAAGGAAATTCCTATCAACACAGACCTGCAATTGTTTTGCAATTTAAAGACTTAAGGAGTTGCTTGGGATGCTAAGAGGTTGTTTGTTGTGTCACATGGCCAAGATGTGTCCAAGACAGAACTAGAATCTAAGTCCTCTCATTTCTATCCATTGTCTTTACTTCTCTCCTTATCTGAACTCTTTGTTCAGACAAGCTGCCCCCACTCAGCACTCCATGTCCTGCCATCTGCCAAGCCTGAAACACATTCCCTCCTCACTTCTTCTTGTCAAAATCTCAATCTTCCTTCAGGTCTCCTCTCAGATGCCACCTCCTCCATGCAGTCTTCCCTGATGACTCCCACTTACTAGCTTTCTCTCCTTCCTCAATTTGTGTGCATGCTAGAATTGAATACCATCCTCTGCCTTTGGTCTCACTTTCCAATGGAGTAAGAGACAGGAGGTGGGACCCAGTTCTAATCCAAGTGCTGCAACTAACTGGGTAAAACAGTTCTCTCTGAAGCTCAGTGTTATTTGTCAAAGTATAATTATTGTTCCAGATAGGACAGCCAGTGTGGCATAATGAATAAAGGACCAGGCAGAGTCAAGAAGAGTTGGTCTGAGTTCTGTCTTACAGGGCGACTCTAGGAGAGTCACTGGACCTTTCAGTGCCCTAGACAACCCCCTCAGTCTTAGAAGTACAGAATAACTTCTGATCTTCCTTAGCAGAGAACTTGGAGTTTCCTATGGCAGTGAAATCACAGGCCCACACTAAAAAAAAAAATTATAGCTATAACATATAACCAGGATATACATAATGCAACAACGCATGAATATATACACAAAGCAGGCCACATTTGATAAACATTTATTAAGTACCTTCTGTGTGCAAAGCAAACGACTCTAGGTGTTGGCAAAGATAGGCATAGTAGAGACCATCACTGTCTTCATGGAGCTTCTGGTCTAAGAGGGGATAATACCCATATACAAGTAACTGAAGCATATTATAATCTATGACAAGTGTGTTAGGATGAAAAATGCTATGTTAGATCTGAGGGGGGAGTTAGGCGGAGATGGGGAAGGCCTATAGAAGGAAGGAGGTCATAGAAGGCTTATTGCAGGAGTTATAGATTAAACTGGACTTGTAAATGATGGCTAGGATTCCACAGGTAAAGAGGGAGTAAGGCACTTGCAGTAGAGGAAATAACATGAGCAAAGATGTGGAGGTGGGAAAGTACTGGTAAAAAAGTAGACCATGTTGTCTGCAACACAGGATCTTGGAAAGAGAATTCTATGATAAGACTAACAAATGAGGCTTGCACCAGATTGTGAAGGACCTCGAATACCAGACTACAAAGTCTGCGCTCACCTTGCTAAGCCACAGGGAGTCACTGAAGAGTTTTGAACTGAGGAGTAACCTTTGCAAAAGAAAGATTAATTTGACAGCATGAAGGATTAATTGTAGGGTTGGGGAGTAAAGGCAGGATGCCCATGGGGAGTTTAGTTTAGGCAGGCATTAATGAGGGGTTGCCCTATAAAGCCCCCTGCCCCCAGAGAAGGAATCTCAGTTTTCTCGTCTGTTTCTCATCAGTTTTCTCAGTTCCTTCATCCCTTTAGACAGGCCTTGGATTTAATCAAAAGAGAAAAATAGGAAAACTATACTGTGTCACCAATATTATTTAATCCTGTATTAGACTATTTAAAATAATTAGTATGAGGTTGGAATATCACTATGGTATAGGGAATGATGAGCTAGTGGACTTAGAGAAATATAGAAAGACTTGGAATTTATGAAGGAAAAGGTTCTCTACCATCAAAGAAACAGAACAAGTAGAAATAAACAGTATGGTCTTGTGTGCATGAGCATATATGTATGATTAGAGATGTATTATGTTCATATACAGATATATGTATGTGTGTACATATAAATAGATCCATGCTTAATTGTAACCTTCTAGGGGTAGGGGTCTGATAAAATAAAAGGAACGTAGCAAAGAACGAAAGAAAACCTACAGGGAAGAAAAGAAAAGATGGACAGCTTTGAACACAGTGTGGAGTATTTATCACATCGGCTCCCTTGAAATGAAAATGTATTGCTTCATATTTTGAATCCTTTCTTATGTTCTACTGTGCATGTGGCAATGTTTTTTTTTCTTTTGTATTTTAAGTTTCAAATAAATTAAAATTTTAAAATATAATAAAGTTATCATGTAACTTAGACAGGCCTTGGGAAGACAATGGGAATTTGGGTTGGGGAAGATGTTGCTAAAATAGAATTGATACATGAACACTCAGGAACTCAATGTGTCTGTGAGCTTATCGGTGTGACCATCCTTCCTCCCTCCAATGATAAAGATTCAGACCTATGCCTGCTTAACCACCCTGCCTGGTTCGGGTTCATATCCATACCTACAAGTTCCTCAGAGGGAGTCTTCCTCCATTTCTCTGGGCATCCAGATGGTGCCAGCACCCAGGCTGTCCACTGGAAAGGAATCAGCCCCCAGGTCTAGCCACATGGCTAGCCCATCTTCTTTTTCTCTCATTGACTTCTTTCACAATATCTGTTATTCCTGTTCTTGTTTGAAGGTTCTTTATTCTGTATTACAGCCTCTTTGTGCCTACTATATGGCTTCCCATTGCCCTCTGAGCAATGCTCATTTTTTTTTTTGCTTTTTTTTTTTGGAGGGCAGTTGGGGTTAAGTGACTTACCCAAGGTCACACGGCTAGTTTTTTTGTGTTAAGTGTCTGAGGCCGGATTTGAACTCAGGTACTCCTGACTCCAGGGCCGGTGCTCTACTCACTGCGCCACCTAGCCGCCCCTCAGTGCTCATTTTTAATGCTTCCAAGACTGTAGTATTCCCATTACTTATGGGTATATAACAAACATATACAAACCTAATTAACACACCTACACAAAAAAGCACAGGTATGCCCAATTCAAGCACATATGTAGACACACATGTACATCATGCACACATACATACATAGATTGTAAATACATATTTTATTTGCACATATATAAATATATATATACACACACACAAACATACATATATAGCCTTGTGGACTCTGTAAAAGCATAGTTACATGGATTTAATCGATCAATCAATAAGTGTTTAATAAGTGCCTACTTTATACCAGTCATTGTGCTAAGAGCTGGATACAGAAAAAGACAAAAAAAAATTCCTGTCCTCAAAAAGTTTACAATCTAATGAGAGAGACAACATGTAAACAAATATAAACAGAACTAGCTATGTAAAGGAGAAGTGGGGAATAATGAATAGGGGGAAGGCACTAAGGAACTAAGAGGGGTGGGAAAGGTTTCCTGTAAAAGGCAGGATTTTAGTTAGTTAGGGCTTAAGTCTAGGAAGTCTAGGGCTTAAGTCTAGACACCCATGAGGGTCTGCATCACAGCCATGGCATTGCCAGAGGAAAGAAGGGATAAGTTGGAGAGTTGTTGTAAAGATGAAACAGACTGGCCTTGGCAACAGCCTGGATATGGGGGTGAGAGAGAACGAGTGTGTGTGAGGAATCCAGGGTGACTCCCTAGGTTGCAAGATTGAGGGATTTAGAACTGGTTTAATTACCAGACACGAAAAGTCAAAGAATAGTCACAAATGGGTCATTGGTGGGAGGTCTGTGGTGGGTGCTGTAGGACTTTGTGCTTGGCCCTGTGCTGTTTATATATTTTTTTCAATGACTCAGCTAAAGTAATGAGGATATGTTTGTCAGGCTTGCAGATAATACAAAGCTGGGAGGAATCACTAATATTTTGGATGATAGTCAGTATCTATAATGGCTAATAATAGGGAGCATTTATATAGCACCTTAAAGTTTGCAAGACACTCCACGTACGTCATCTCATTTGATAATGTAAGTATGAGGTCTAAAAAGAGCTTGACGGATCATGATGGACCAAATGATGGGTGTGAAATGTAATATTATAAAACCGGGTTCAAACACTTAACTGCCCAAGTATAGGTTAGGGAGGGATAGCCGAACAATTTGAAAAAAGATCTGAGGATTTTAATGGTCAACAACAGTGTGTCCCAGAAACCAAAATAACTAATATAATCATTGCCTGAGCTAAGGCAGGAAGGCAGCCCAGAGGCTAAAGTGAGCACCGATGATGGAGTCTGGAAAACCTGAGTTCAAATATGGCCTTAGACACTAGCTGAGTGACTCTGGGCAAATCACGTGATCTCCGTCTGCCTCTGTTTCCTCAACTATCATAACCTCCCAGGGTTTTGTGGGGATCAGATGAGGTAATATTCACAAAGCATTTAGTATGGTGCTCAATAAATGCCTGTTCCCTTCTCTTCTCCTGACAATGGCAGATAAAGTGTATGGAAGGAAAAAGGAGAGAGGCAGGCCTGCTGTCCTGCCCCGCTCAGGTACATCTGGATTACTGAGCTCAATTCAGCATCGTACACACCACACAATAGAAAGGACATTGCCCATCTAGAGAGCATTCTGAGAAGGCTGGCCAGGAGGGGAGAGGGAGGCCAAGAGGCCAGGCCTCGCAAGGATTGGTTGAAGACATTGGAATTGTTTAATCTAGAGAAGAGACTCAAGGGCTGTTATCAAGTCTTGGAAGGACTGTAATATAGAAGGCAAGAGTTCTGCCTGCCCGGAGGCCCCAGCTGCAAAAACAGGATTAAACTGAATAGAAGAAAAAACCTCTGTAACATTTAGAACCATCCCAAAGTAGAATAGGCTGCCTTGGGAAGGAGTGGTTCTTTTCACAGGAGAACATTTGGAAGGTGGATTATTGGGTGTTCAGGGGCACCGGAGAGGTAATTACTGCTCCCAGGGGGCATGGACCAGAGGGCCTTCCAGCACCAAGATTCTGGGGTGCTGTCACACCCATACACCTCCCCTTTCTCTTTTTTTTCTTTCTCTCCTCTATCTCTCTTTTTTTCTGTCTCTCCTGTCTCTGTCCCTCTCCTCTCTCTGTCTCTACCCTCTCTCTCTTCTCTCTCTCACTTCTTTCTCTTTCTCTGTGTATCTCTCTCTGTTCTCTATGTCTCCATGTGTCTTTCTCTCTGTCACACACACACACACACACACACACACACACACACCCCCTGGGTTTTGTAGTGGCCATGGCAACCCCTCCAGAGATAGCTACCACCTCAGATCCTCAGTCTCACAGACTTATGGGGGGGGGCCCTGCCCTGAATGCAATTGGGGTTAAGTGACTTGCCCAAAGTCACAAAGCTAGTAAGTGTCAAATGTCTGAGGCTGAATTTGAACTCAGGTCCTCCTGAATCCAGGGTTGGTGCTCTATTCACTGCGACACCCTGCTGGGCTTTAACAATCAGGTTCTTACCCTGTTTGTTTGTTTTTTTGTTTGTTTGTTTGTTTGTTTGGTATGTGAGAGAGAGATAGAGACAGACAGAGAGAGAGAAACAGAGAGAGACAGAGACAGAGAAGAGAGACAGAGATGGAGAGAGAGAGAGACAGAGAGACAGAGAGAGATAGAGAGAGAGGGAGAGACAGAGACAGAGAGACAGAGAGGGGGACAGAGAGACAGAGAGACAGAGACAAAGAGAGAGACAGAGACAGAGAGACAGAAAGAGAGACAGAGAGAGATAGAGACAGAGACAGAGAGAGGGAGATAGACAGACAGAAAGAGAGACAGAGAGAGATAGAGAGGGAGAGACAGAGACAGAAAGACAGAGAGAGGGGGACAGAGAGACAAAGAGAGACAGAGACAGAGAGAGACAGAGACAGAGAGAGGAGAGACAGAGACAGAGAGGGAGACAGAGAGAGAGACAGAGAGAGAGGAGAGACAGAGACAGAGAGGAGAGACAGAGACAGAGAGGGAGACAGAGAGAGAGAGAGAGAGAGAGAGAGAGAGAGCACTTTAGTAGTCTGAAGGAATCTACCCTTTCTCAGAATGCTGTATAAAATGAAATACATGGGGTTATCAAGGCCATCAATTGCAGTGAAATGCAGATATTAAATATTGAAAAAGAACAAGGGCGGAGACCCCAGGTTAAGACTCTTTGCCCTAGAGCAAGCTTCACAATCCTCCCCACCCCCAAGCTCTGGCCTTGGTAAGCAGAAACCCAGAAAAATGCCATCCCCAGCCCGCGCCTTCCTTCTGTCTGGGAAAGAGATGAAATTGATCCTTCTCGGATTTGCAGTCAGTTCTGGGCACAGGGGAGCTAGCGGCCCACCAGCAGAGCCAGGGTCGGCCTCAGCAGCCCCAAGCCTCTGGTGACTGCCAGTACTGAGAAGGGGGGAGGAGCTGGGCCTGAAGATGTTTGAACCAGGCCAGGAAAATGGGGCAGAGGAGATGGAGCCCTCGCCTGGGAGGCAGGAGCCATGAGCTCAGAGCCCAGCTCTACCCCGTGCTTGCTGTGTGACCTTAGCAAACCGCTTGCTTTCTCTGGCCTCAGGTTCCTCTTCTGTGAAATGAAGGAGCTGGACATCATTAGAGGGTCTCTAAGCTTCCTTCTGGCTTTAAGTTCTGTGCTTTAATTGTGGGCTCTGTCAGATTCAGTAAATGTGATGAATTTCTTTTTTCTTTGTCACCTGCAGCTAGGTGGTTCAATGGATAGAGTAACAAGCCTATAATCAAGAAGACCTGAGTTCAAATATGAACTCAGGTACTAGTCACTTAACCCTGTTTGCCTCAGTTTGCTCATCTGTAAAATGAGCTGGGGAAGGAAGTGGCAAACCACTCCAGTGCCTTTGCCAAGAAAACTTCAAGTTGTGTCATGGGGAGTCAGGTATGACTGAACAACAATTTTTGTTTTCAGGGATGGTTTGTTGCATAGGGAAGGGGGAAGGACATGTTCAGAAATAAAGATGAGGTAAATGGGGGACATCCAATGAGCCCCTCTGGGGGGTAGGGGGAGGTAAGGATGACGGCTCCATCTGTAGGACCCTAGATCATCTCCATTACAAATATAAAGAAACCAAAAACATTCTAGGTTCTGGTATCTTGTTATAAGTTGCCTTAAAGTTCTAACACTGTGTAGACATATTGGTATAGTGGGAAGCGCACTAGATTTGAAGTCAAAGGAAATGAGTTTGAATACACTGATATATGAACAAGGGTAGTCACAAACTTTTTGTACCTCAGTTTTCTCATCTATAAAATGGGCATAATAGTAGCTAGCATTTCTGTAGTACTTTACAGCTATGACCTCATTTCATCCCCACAGCAACCTTGGGAGCCTTATTATTATCCCCATTTTATAGATGAGGAAACTGAGGCAAAGAGTTTATGTGTCTTACCCAAGGTCACACAGTTGTAAATATCTGAGACCATATTTGAACTCAGGTCTTCCTGACTGCAGACCCACCTGGATGTCTCAAGAATCTTTGCCATATTGCGCCTTGAAGGGTTGTTGCAAGGCAAGCATTTTGTAAACTTTATGCTTGCAATGAAAATGAGAACTAGTATCCTTAGGCCGGGCTCTCTCCTGGCCTCACCGTTCCACTTCAAGGAAATGAGGTTAATAAAACTTGCTCTGCCTCCCTCATCTCGTGGTAGTTTTGAGTTTAACAATAGCTTGAACAAGAAAGTGCTTTCACTAAATGTAAAGTGCTAGACACAGGTAAGCTATTAGCATAATTATTTAGTCTGAGCAAAGGCTTACAGAATGGTCCAATCACAGCGTCTCCTTGAGCCACCAATGTCCCTTTAGGGCCCTTAAATTTAACATCCCTCCTCAGTTATGCCTCCCTCCCCCCACCTAACCATCCACCACCAGCAGTGGCTGTTAAATAAATAATCCATTAACAGGTTTCTCCTCCTCAGAATTGGTTGCACATCTATTAATCATGTTGTAAGAGATAGAAATCACCTCCCAAGGCCCAGTTACAAGATAAGGGCTGCCCACAAGATGCTGCTCCCTTGACTGCCAGTTCCTGGCAGGACTGGGGAGGGGTGGGAGGTCAGAGCTTGGCTCTGAAGGCCTCAGCTGGCAGCCTGATTTCCCCTGGGATCAAGACTAAAAGTGTTTCTTCCCCTTGAGCTTTCTAATAAGTTTTGTTTTTTTTTTTTTTATGTCTATGCCACCTTAATCTCCATCTCTTTTTCCAAGGACTGCCTAGCTCACCAGCCTCAAAGTATGTCCATGGTCACCTTCTACATCCATGAACACCAATCCAATCACACAGACCAGAGAACGTTTGCCCTGAAGGGGACCTTCACTTATGAATATGTAAGAACTTGGGATGTTAGAACAGACTTTTAGGGCTGAAGATTACCTAGTCCAAATCAACCCCCCACATACACATACATGCTCATTTTGCAAATGAAGAAACAGGCCCAGAGAAGCCAAATAATTTGCCCAATGTCACACAGCAACTTTGGGACAGGTAAATTAGGGTCAGCACTAGACCTCTGATTTCAGTGAATTCCCTGTAGGGAATTTCTGGGAGGAGAAATTCTCTCTACTAAGGTATGTAAGCACCTTCTCTGCAGCTGATTAAGAGTTGCTTAGAGCTATGGTGTCAAATTCCAGTAGCAACAGATCCCTGGGGGCTGCCAATGATGACTTAGAAAACTATCTGTCAACATTATCTATGATTTATTTTTATTTATTTAGTTAAACATATTCCAGTTATATTTTAATCTGGTTCTGGCCTTACCTGACTTGTGGACCCTCGAGTTTGATACCTCTGGCCTAGAGTACCAAGAGAGTGACTTACTCAGGGGTCACAGAGCCAGTAGATGTCAGAGACAGGATTTGAACTCAAGTCTTTAAGGACAGCTCTCTTTCTCTTACACCACAGATGCTTCCCTATCCTCTGGATAACCCACAAAAAGAATAAGATAATTGCACTTTGACTAAACTGAGCTTGGGTCCCCCAAGAGGTTTTCTAGGTTAAGGTATGAGGTTTCCATAGACCCAGGCCTCCTGATCTGCTCTCCCCCAGGTCTCTCCTTGGACCAATCCCCTCACACCTTCTTCCATGGGACATCTTCTCTGTCATGCATTTCAGACTTATTTCCTAAGAGGGCACCCTGGTGGGTGGCCTCCTCCTTCCTGTCCGTGCCTGGAGGGTGGGCCAAAACTGAGATTGGGTAGATAAGTGGTGGGACTTCTGGATTTTTCCTCCCCCCCAATGTCCTCCTCCCAAGGTAAGAATGATAGCTCTCTGCAATGGCGCCACTGGAGTACACTTTCTAGCCGGATTTGGAAGAGCTCTTTCTTTGAGCTGTCTGACAGCATCAAGCCAGCTGTATCATTTCCCTTTAAATTATTCATGCACCTTTCTGCATCCCCCCCCTCCCTTCCCCTCTCCCTCCCCCTCCCCAAGGGCTAAACCCACAGGGTTGTTTTTTGCAGGCCTGTCAGAATTTTTTCTGCTGACTTTTTTTTAAAGCTTTGCTGGCCTAAGAAAGACCCTGACCAATGTTCCCCTCTCCAGGATTGGGCCAGTATGGTGAGGTGGAGAAAAAGCTGCACTGTGCCAAACCACACACACAGCCTTAGGGCTCAGGTGTCCCTTTGGTCCTTGAGATGGAAAGAGCATGATTCTTGGAATCAGCAGATGTGAGTTCTAGTCTTGGTACTGACACTTCCTTGCTATCTGACAAAATGACTTTACTCCTTTGGGCCTCAGTTTGCTCATCTATAAAATGGGACTAGTAGTGTTTGTATTATCTACCTCATTGAGCTGTTGGGAGGAAAGTGCTTAATCAACTTTAAGCACTACAGAAATAGAAGTTTCTATCATGATTGTTCTGTGGGCTTCTTGACAAACCTCTCAGTGCCTATTGCTGCTTTCATTGATCATAGACCGAAAGAGGCCAATTGGAAACTAGCAGAGTGTTGTCTTTGCTTCCTGATGGAGAGACCAGTCCAGAGATTCTGCTGTGCCCTGTCCTTCCTGCCCTGCCCTGCTCTGCCCTTCTCTGCCCTCCCCTGCCTTCTCTGCCCTCCCCTGCCTTCTCTGCCTTGCCCTGCCCTGCCCTACACTACCTTTCAGGGGATGCTGAGATAGAAGTTGAGACAGTACTGCTATGAGAAGGCAATGTTTCTATGCAGTTGTCTAAGGAGGACCAAAGCAGGTCATGATGGCTGAAATTTCACCTTACCACAGTTGCTGATGTTTGTTACGTTTGACGATGTTACGGTTCTATGCCTGAATCATCTGTGTTCTGGCATGTAGGACATTAGCATCAGAAGGGATGCTAGAATATGAAACGGTAGAACATAGAATGTCAGGGCTGGGTATCTAGAGTATAGAACGTGAGGACAAAGAACAGGAAATGTCAGAACTGGGAGGGGCTTCAGAGATCCGGCGTCTAATGCAGCAACCGCCTCATCTTGTGGATGAGAAAATTGCCATCCAGGGAGGAGAAGCCACACAGTTGCTGGCACAGTCAGCTCTAAGGCTTTCTTCTTCCTCTGGTTCAGTCCTCTTTCTACCACACCACACTTTTAACTGGGCTTTTATCCAATTGAATCCAGCAAGAGGAAAACAGACTTACTTCCACTGTCCTAGTTCTCCTTCTCTGAGATAACCAGACAAGTTGTGCTCCCCATGGCATCAGAAGAACTGAAGGATGTTGACACCACTTTTATTTAAGTCCCGACACCTCAGGTCCCCAGCCTCCTTCTCATTCAGCCATCATTTGGCAGGAAGCTGGAGTTGGTGGAAACTTTCAGCTCCTGTCAGGGTATTTATAGCCATGTTCTCTCAAGCAGTTGGGAGGTTTGGGGCTTTTTTTTTTCCAGCTTCATATAATTTTGCATTCTTCACAGTAACACAAGGTTTTTTGTTGTTGATGTTTTAAAAAGAAAAAGAGGAAATAAAAAAGGCATATCGGAAGAGGCAAAGAGGAAGAGACTGGCCTTCACCTTTGAAGCAGAGACAGACTGCAAAGGGTGGGCAGGCATGGGGGCTATTAAGGCAGGAATGGAATGGAACCATATCTCACACTGGTCTGGTTTGTCTCCATGAAGATCACACAACTCTTTCTCAACCCAGTTTTTAACTCACCTGGCCCTGAGGTAGATTAAAGGGCACCAGGAGGAAGGCCAATGAGCTCAGGGATTTTCCTTTTCTAGACCAGATCTGGGGGGGGGGGGCCAGGAGGGAGCCCCTGCTCAGACTGTGGACCAAGAGCCATGGCCCAGGCTACAGAGCTGGGGGCTTGGGGACTACTCCCTGGAGGATGCATTTGAAGTTGGAATCCAAGACCCAGGGGGAAGAAACAATATAGGAGACTAAGACCTTGCCCACTTGGGAACCACTGGATAGTGTGGTGGTGGTAGTGGTTCTTCATTCTCTAAGAGGACCAAAATGACATCACTACCCTAGAGTCAAGTTTCATTGTGTCTAACTGGCTGATCAGACCAATATGAGCTCGGAATGCTCTGCCACTGGAGAGTGTAAAGAATGCTAGAAGGCCTGTCAAGAGCAGTAGCTAGGAGATGCTGTGCACAGAGAACTGTAGCTGCAGTCAGGAAGACCCGAGTTCAAATCTCACCTCAGACACTTATTAGCTCTGTGACCCTGAGCAAGTCCCTTAACATCTGTTTCCTCATCTATAAAATGGGCATGTTAATAGTGCCTCCCTCATAGGGTTATTGCAAAGAGCAAATGAGGTAACACACGTACGGTTGCTTTGCAAATCTTGAAGTGCCATATAAATGCTAGCTTTTCTTTTCTTATCCTGGCTCTGCAATGTATTACTACTGTGATCCTAGCCAAGATAATTCCCTGTTCTGGGCTTCAGTTCCTTCATCTATAAAATGTTTAATTTTACAGGCTCTCTGGTTTCTTCCTGCTCTTATCTTCTAGGTTCTAAGGGCCATCCCAGCCCTGACGTTTTATGTTCTAAGGGCCATCCCAGATCAGATGTTTTATATTCCAAGGGCCATCCCAGATCCAATGTTTTATGTTCTGAGGGCCATTCAGCTCTAATATTTTATGTTCTAAGGTCTCTTTCAGCTTTAAAATTCTATATTCCACGGTCCCTCATACCCCACTCATTTCCACAAATCCCCCCCTTACCAATCAAAACCTGTCATGTATATAGAGTATTTGCAGAGCACCCACTTGAGAAAACATAGTTATTTATAAATTGCCAGGAGGCCTCTGCGAGGGTGGGAGACTGCAGCTTGACAAAAGATCTAGCTGAGAGGGAGCTCTATTTTGGGGGGAAGCTATAGTCTGAGGTAACTCCCATCTGGCTATTGGCTAAAGGAAACTAGGGGAGTGAGCATGGATGATTTAGCAGGAGTCAGCCCCTTTTCCGTCATTCAGGCCCCCCCTTTCCTAATTTAATCAGCAATTTACATTCACTATTATGCTATTAGCGTATGTCACCATCCCCTTTTTACAGATGGGGAAACTGAGGCTCAGAGAGAGGAAGTTATATGCCCAAGGTCAAACAGCTGGGAAATACAATGCAGCATAGTAAAAGAGCACTGGAACTAGAATTAGGAGACCTGGGGTCAAGTCCTCACACAGCTAGTGATGTGACCTTGGACTCGTCATTCTACTCTTAAAAGCTTCAATTTCTTCAACTGTAAAAGGGGGATAATAATAGCACCTACCTCTCAGGCTTGCTGTGAGGATCAAATGAAATAATATCTGCATAGTACCTGGCATACAGCTGGCATTTAATAAAGACTCCCTTCCTCCCTCCCTCCTTCCTCCTTCCTTCTTCCTCCTTCCCTTCCTTCCTTTCTCCCTCCCTCCTTCCTTCCTCCCTTCTTCCTTCCTTCTTTTCTCCCTTCTTCTTTCCTTTTCCTTCTTCCTTCCTTCCTTCCTCCCTCCCTTTCTCACTTCCTTCCTTCCTCCCTTCCTTCCTTCTTTCCTTCCTCCCTTCCTTCCTCCCTTCCTTCCTTCTTTCCTTCCTTCCTCTTTCTGAATGTATGCTCCTTAAGTGCAAGGTTTATGGCCTCAGCATCTAGCACAGAGCCTGGCACCATACTAGGCACTTAATAAATGCCTGCTGATTGATTGACTGATCTCTAAGATGGGAGCAGCAATTCCTGTCCTGCCAAGCTCACGGAGCAGTTGTGAGGCTCAAATGAGATAATGGCTGTAAAAGCACTTTGTAAAGCACTACACACATGTGAGTTATTATTTATGCTCCTGAAGAGCATCCGGATTAATTCCTCCATTGTGCATTTGTCGTGCTGAGTAAAGAGAGGAGTCGAGTGAAATGCAGCTCTTTACCCAGAGAGCATCATCCAAAGCTCTTTATCCATTTAATCAGAACAATGCAGTTGTGACTGAATTTCTTTTGTTGCCCTGATTTCTTGTGTTTCCTCCTGGGATGGAGGCAGTGATGTTGGTGACAAATAAGCCCATTCAAAGTTATCGAAGAGTGAACATGTTCTGTCTAAACTAAGACTGCTGGTCTAGAGGTGGTTCCTGACTTCTGGAGGCTCGCGCTCCAGATCAGAAGACACCAGCAATGGGACACTGATCATTATGGGAGATGGGGGGGGATAGGTGATTTTTTTTTTTTTGGTGATTTCACTGGAGGGTAGAGAACTCCCACTAAGGAGCTCCCCACAATGTAGGTCAGCACCTGCTCTGCCTCTGAGTCTTACAGTTGCCTGAGGGCACTGAGGGGTTCAGTGATATGTTCAGGGTCATGGAGCCAGGATGTGCCAAATATGGCACTTGAACCCAGGCCTTTTTGGCATTGAAATGAGTTCTGTAGGAAGCCAAATAGTATGGTTGATGGCACAGAGGAGAGAAGAAGCTGCCATTTTTGACAGTCCCTTCATAGATTGCAAAAGGTGGAAAGGACCTTAAAGATCAGATATCAAGGCCAAAATCTGAACCCAGATCTTCTGCTTACAAATCAATTGCACCTTCCATTGCACAAAACTGCTGCCTCCTGTCCCTCCCGCTGCCCCATCCCCCTGCAATGCATCAATCACTCTGCTGCTCAGTAATCTTCCTAATGTACCACTCTGCTCAATAACCTTCCTTGGTTCCCTATTGCCTGCCAGATAATACATAAATTCCTTTGCATAGCATTCAAAATTCTTCTTGATATGGCCCCAAGCTTTTTCTCCAATTTTATCTCATGCTACTCCATCCCATATGGTCTATGTATCAGCCAAATTGGGTCATTCTTCCTCCACTCTTAGCCTGCCTGCTCCCATCCCCTACTGCCTTTGCTCATACTGTTTTCTTCACCTGGAATATGTGCCCTCTCCCCCTCATCTCCTGTACCTGGATTATGCTCCTCTATTCCCATCTCTGTTCCCTGAAGCCCTTCTCCATTTTCCAAATCTAGCACAAGTGCCACCTCTTTCCTGAAGCCTTCTTGGACCTGCTTCTTGTCCCCCTTCCCAAGCTGGAAAGACTCTCATTCTCTTCACATTTTTGTAATACTTTTTTTCTTTGCAAGCTAGTTATGTATGTACATCTTTCTCTCCATCAACTCTTATGTCAGAAGGGGCTAGGTGGGCTTGTAGTCAGGGAGACCTGAGTTCAAATCCAACCTCAGACATTTATTAGCTGTGTGACCCTGGGCAAGTCACTTAACCTTGTTTACCTCCATTTCTTCATCCATAAAATGAGCTGGAGAAAGAAATGGCAAATCACGGCAGCATCTTTGCCAAGAAAACCCCAAATGGGGTCACAAAGAGTTTGACATAACTGAAATGACTACACAATAACGACAATACAGTACTTTAAGGTTTGCCAAGCACTCTGCACATTTGACCTCGTTTCATCCTCATAACAAGCCTGCTAGGTTGATGCCATTTGTGTTGCCATTATACAGATGAGAAAACTGAGGCTGAGAGAGGCTCCTGGAGAACCTTAGGGATCCTGCTTTTGACCTCATACAATCCCCCAAAAAGCAGGGTCCTGAGATCATGGTGCCCAAGAGCTTGCAGAGGCTGGGTAGATAATTTGGTGGCAGAGGAAATCTGTGTTTAGTTCCTTGACATGCAGGAGATGAGGCCTCTGACTGGGTTACATCTGCAAAGGATTCTCCTGTAGGTGGTACCTATAGAACTGATGGATGGTATTAGATCGGTTCAGGAAGCCACGGGCATCGGTTTATATGTCACTGATTGAATAGCAAGAATTGTCTCTTGATTACTTAAAGTTGAGAGCCCTTGTAAAGAAATTAGAGATGAGAATATTAGAGAGAGTGAGACAGAGATTGGTTCTTAAAAAATGGAAAAAAGCCACTTCCTGCTGGTTCTAGCACCTCTCAAGAAGCCAAAGAAGAGACCTTCCTGGATCCAGGATGGCACTTAAAGAAAGCCTTCTGAAAGATGGCAGTGTGTGGTGCCACTCTTCCTGCAGAGGCACAGAAGTTTAGACCCAGAGGTCAAGGCAGTCTGCTTTGGAAACAGATCCAGAAGAATGCAGCCAAACAAGTTGTATTTTGCTACAAATGCTGGTTAGATGGGGCAGCTGGGTGGCACAGTGGACAGAGTGCCAGGTCTGGAGTCCAGATGAGCTGAGTTCAAATGTGACCTCAGACACTTAGTGGTTATATGACCCTGGGCAAGTCACTTAACCCTGTTTGCCACAGTTTCTTCATCTGTAAAGTGAGCTAGAGAAAGAAATGGCAAACCATTTCGGTGTCTTTGCCAAGAAAACTCCAAATAGGACATGACTGAAAAATGACTGACCATCACTGGTTAGATAGAAAACCTCAGGCACCATCCAAAGGAACAAAAACCCTGTAGTCTATGACCTTTGCCCTGTACAGAATGCTATGGTCTATTTGCTAGGCAGCCAGTGACTTTTAGTGTTGAATTTATGTGGTTGGCACCATCCAATCTCCATGGCAAAAGAACATAAGAAGATGGCTTTCCATTTGGGCAGTTTGAGTGCATGTCAAAAGAAATTTCTGAGGCACTGGCCATTTTTAATGACTCATGGAAATGTCAGGTGGTGACATGAACTACTTAGGAATGTTGGTATATATGGAAGTTCTGATTTTATTTGGAAAAGCTTTGGAAGAACATGATGAAAGGCTAATGGCCCTTCTTTGCTCCTTCTTACACACTGTTGAATGATGCTAGTAGGAAGCAGTTCAATCAGCAAATACTATTCAGCACTAACTTTGTTCCCAATAACTTCTTAATTTCTAAATCCAATGTCATTTTCTCTGTCCTTATCCACGTTTTGGAGTGTATGGTGTGTTCAAAGAGGACTAGCACCTCTAGTATGAGGGCTTACCAAGCTCTTTGGTTGTTGTCATTGGTTTTTGTTTTATTTATTTATTTTTAGTTTTCAACATTCATTTTTATGAAATTTTAAGATACAAATTTTTCCCCATCTCTCCCTCCCCCCCTCCCCTGGATGACATGCAATATGATATATGTTATACATGCACAATCACCTGAAACCTATTTCCACATTGGTCGTGTTGGGAAAGAAGAATCAGAACAAAAAGGGGAAACCACAATAAAGGAAAAAAAAAAACAAAAAGAGAGAAAATAGTATGCTTCAATCTGCATTCAATCTCCATAGTTCTTTCTCTGGATGAATCTTTTGGAATTCTCTTAGCTCATTGCATTTCTGAGAAGAGCTAAGTCTATCAAAGTCAGTCCTAGCACAACGTAGCTGTGACTGTGTATGATGTTCTCCTGGTTCTGCTCATTTCGCTCAGCATCAGTTCATATAAATCTTTACAGGTTTTCCTGAAAGCATCTTACTCATCATTTCTTATGGAATAATAGTATTCCATTGCATTCATATACCACAACTTGTTCAACAATACCCTAATTGATGGACGTCCCCTCGATTTCCAATCCTTGGCCCCCACAAAAAGAGCTACTATAAATATTTTTGTGCATGTGAGTCCTTTTCCCTTTTTTATTGTCTCTTTGAGATACAGATCTAGTAGTGGTATTTTGGATCAAAGGTTTTGCATAGTTTTATAATCCTTTGGGCATAGTTCCAAATTACTCTCCAGAATGGTTGGATCAGTTCACAACTCCACCAACAATGCACGAGTGTTCCAGTTTTCCCTCATTTTCTCCAGTATTTATCATTTTCCTGTTTTTTCATGTCAACTAATCTTATAAGTGTGATGTGGTATATTAGAGTTGTTTTGATTTACTTTTCCTTAATCAATAGTAATTTAGAGCATTTTTATATGGTTATAGATAGCTTTAATTTCTTCATCTGAAAACTGACTATACATATCTTTGATCATTTCTCAACTAGGGAATGACTTGTATTCTTATAAATTCTACTCAGTTTTCTACATATTTTAGAAATGAGGCCCTTAGTACCACATCTCACCAGCCAGATTAGCTAAGATGACAAAACAGGAAAATGACAAATGCTGGAGAGGATGTGGAAAAATTTGAACACTAATGCATTGTTGGTGGAGCTGTGAACTGATATAACCATTCTGGAGAGCAATCTGGAACTATGCGCAAAAGGGCTATAAATAATTGAATACCCTTTGACCCAGTAACACCACTTCTGGGGTTGTATTCCAAAGAGATCATAGAAGCAAGGGGAAGACCTATATGTACAAAAATATTTATTGCAGCTCTCTTCATGGTGGCAAAAAAAATTGGAAATTAAGGGGATGCCCATCAATTGGGGAATGGCTAAACAAGTTGTGGTATATGAATGTAATAGAATACTATTGTGCTATAAGAAACGGGGAGGAGACAGTCTTCATATTCACCTGGAGAGGCTCATACAAGTTGATGCTAAGTGAGAAGAACAGAACCAGGAAAAACTTGTACACAGTCACAGACACATCGTATGTGTGACGACCAACCCTGATAAACTGGACTCTTCTCAGCAACGCACAGTTGTAAGACAACTCTACAAGTCTCAGGATGAAAGGAGATACCTACACTCAGAGAAAGATCTAGAAAGAACAGAGTTTACATGGAGACTGAAGCAATCTACATGCTACCATTCTTTTCCATGTTTGGTTTTGTTTCCTTTTTCCTATTGTCCACTCCATTGGTTACAACCCTTTTATGTAACTAGACTAATGTCCAATGTGAAAGTATTTGCAGATTCCATACTTGACTGCATAGTACCATGAGCAGGGGGGTTGGTGGGGGGAAGGAAGGAAGAAGGAGGGGAGAAAACTTGAAACTCAAGGGATTCTGGAACTGAATATTGTAAACTAAAAGTAAATAAACAAGTCAATTTAATAAAAAATTTTTAAAAAAGAAATGAGGCCTTTATGAGAGACCCCAGCTGCAAAAAAAAAATGTTTCCCAGCTTTCTGCTTCCCTTCTAATCTTGGTAACATTGGTTTTATTTGTGCAAAAACTTTTCAATTTAATGTAATCAAAATCATCCCTTTTGCATTTCATAAAGTTTTCTATCTCTTGTTTGTTCATAAATTCTTCCTTTCTCCATAGATCTGACAGGCAAACTATTCCTTGCTCTCCTAATTTGCTTATAGTATCACCTTTTATGTCTAAATTATATACCCATTTTGACATTATTTAGGTATAGGGTGTAAGATGTTGTTCTATGCCTAGTTTCTGCCATACTGTTTTCCAGTTTCCCCAGCAGTTTTTGTCAAATAGTGAGTTCTTATCCAAGGAGCTGGAGTCTTTGAGTTTATCAAATAGATTACTCTAGTCATTGACTACTGTGTCTTGTGTACCTAACCTATTACACTGATCCATCAGTCTATTTCTTAGCCAGTACCAAGTAGTTTTGAGGATTTTGCTGCTTTATAATACAATTTAAGATCTGGTATTGCTAGGCCACCTTCCCTTACATTTCTTTACATTAATTCACTTGATATTCTGAACCTTTTGTTCTTCCAGAGGAATTTTATTTTTATTTTTTCTAGTTACTGAGCCCTTTCGGGGTCGCTCATCTACGTTTGGTGTCCACTTTTCCCTAACTTTCACCTGTGTCTCAGAGAAGTTGTAGCATGCATAGTGGCCACACCCTGGTAGAAACCATTTTCTCAGACAAGCCAAACCAGGTTGAGAGTAACCAACAGACCTCAAACCTATCGGTGAGTTAGGGAGCAGTTCACTCCAAGCATGTGAAGACATCCCCCAGTGGGATGGGCAGATGAGAATAGCTTGTTCCAATGGCGATGAAGGCACCTGTGAAGTGCTCAGAGCTTGATCAGACACAGAAGATGTCAAGGTCATCCACTGCATCCTGGGCTATTGCTAGTCATCCTGATTTTTGTCTTGCCACGGGACTTGGATGGTTCTGGAAAAGAGAGCAAGACTGATGGCTTTGTGCAACTCTGCCTCATTTAAATCCAATTCATGCACAAGTCAAAATATCACCCTGTGATGTCATTGGTCCTCTTTGAAACAAAGGGCAAAGAACAACATCCATATTTTGCATGTACTTATATGGGCATATATTGTTTCACCTGACAAAATATAAACTCTTTAAAGGCAAGTATCATTTCATTTTTTGTATCTGTATCTCTAACACCTAACACACTGCCCAGTACCTAGTAGGTGCTCAATAAATTCTCAGGATTGATCAGTTCATTGATTAACCCCTAAAAGACAGAAGAATGCATCACATGGTCACATTCAAAGATTTTCTTTCAAAAGTTAAAGACTTTCCTAGGATTTGGTGACTTTAACTGGATATCTGTGATGATTTATGCCATCGTAACTCCACTTCTCATTGACCTTACCCTGGCTGCAGTGCAGTACAAGGGAACAAATGCTGGACTTGGTGTCAGAGAATATAGGTTCAAATCCTGGTTCTGTCATCTATGTGACACTTGGTCTCTTTGGGGCTCAATTTCCTCATCTGTAAAATGATGGGGTTGGATTTGATGGCCTTCTAAATTCTTTCCAGTTCTAAGTCTATAATCTTATCCTAGCAGACAAAAACTAAAAACAGAAGGATTAAAAAAAAAAAAGCTTTTGATCTGACTCTTCAGGTATGATTTATAGACCACTGGGAAGAGAAATGAAATCAAGTCTTCTAGGCCTTGGTCAACTGCCTCCAGAATCTGTGGGTGTCAAGTATGGAAAGCATCTTGTGCCGGGCCAAGTCAGTTGTTTGGGTTCTATCCAGCAAACAGCTTCACAGGCTTGAGAATCATTAGAGCAGGGCTACCATAAGTCTGTTACTTTGCAAAAGAGGACTTACTGACAGGTGGACACTTTATTGCACTCACAAGTCAACTCTGGCTTTGAAGTGGCTTTGAAATGGACTGTCACTGAGAAGTTTTGAAGTTGTGTTTATGGATCTTGATTTCAAGTAAAAATCAGTCACAACCCCTGCCATAATCTGATTAGTACTAATAGTGTAGTATCCAGTAGAGATGGTTACTGGTATAAACCAGCTACGAGTTCAGCATACTTTACCAACCAGGAAAGACAAATGTGGGCTCAGGGACTCTGTCCAATAGATCTTGTATCCCCAAAGCCTTGGGAGTACCATGAAAGAATGAAAGTTACCTATGACATGCATGGAGCCATGTCATGAAAGTGAATGAAAATATGGGACAGAATGCCATCAGCAGATAGAAATTTTGTCATGTTGGACTAATCGTCCCTGCCTTGGTTGTCCTCCCAATGGTGGGACAACTTAATGATGAAAGTCAGTGAAAGTGATAGAATGCAAAAAAAAAAAAAAAGGATATGACCCTTGGGGGCTCAAGTTTTGTTTCCCAGAAGGCATCCTCTTGTGAGTATAGCAGAAGACAGAGTTCTGTGATAAATGAAGTACTGCCTAGAGGAGAATTGATTTAATGTGAGATGTTCTCCAGGGTCTATTGCCCTATGACCACGAAGCACTACATGACAGTTTTGGTCATTTGAGCCAAGAAAAAACCATAGAGCTGGTACAAAATAAATTCTACTGACACAAGATGGCAGCCAATGTCTGTAGCAAGTATGAAACTTGTACTTGATACATTCAAAGGAAAGTCCTATTAATTCATACTGTTTATTTGAAGAGTATAAGTACCAATGGTCCTTTGGAGCTTTTGTGCATGAATTTTTTTTAACCCCTAGATGGACATAGGAAAAATATAAGTAATATTTTGGTGGTGGCAGACAATTCTACCTGGTATGTGCTAGCATAGCCAACCAAACAATCAATCTATTAACAAGTATTTATTAAGCGCCTACTAGGTGCCAGACAAATAAAACACAAAAGCTTCTATGGTTGCCAAGGTGTTGTGGGAAATGTATTTCTTGGGATAAGGTTTCCCTGCCAGGAGCTCTCTGGCAAAGGTCAAGATTTTGAGAGCATACTACTCAAGGAGGTGTTAGCTTGGCAAGAATGAAGTAATCTAGAGCTCTGCTTTGCCATCCTCAGGGAGATCTAACGTAAGAACATTTTAATCACACGGTGGTGAACTTGTTGGGAAACTTGAGAGCCAAGTATAAAGCTCACTGGAGTCAGCATGCGGCATTTTGAGGGTATGCCTATAATGTCATTAAGGATGATGCAATAGACTTTCCCCTATACTTGCCAATTTTTGGCTAACAGCTACATTTATCTATTGATTTGTACTTTGGAGCCTCAGAAGATGGGGAAGAAAGGGAGACTTGTAACCAGTACGTCTCTTGGCTGAGATATCGGCTGAAGGGTGCCGAGTGCCTGGTTATGGCCTCCACACACAAAGCCTCAGAGAGCAAAAGCAATCACATTATATTCAAGTTCATTGTCAGAAATTCTCAAGTGTAAACTAAAGTCCTACTAAGAAACCTTAAGTGTCAAAAATTTAGACCAAGTAAAAACAAAAATGTATTAATTTTTTTAAAAAAGGAAAGAAACCTTCTTGTCCAGGAAAAACATACCCAGACTAGTGGAGAGTCATTTATATCAAGTAGTTGAAAGACTGCACAGTCTGCCAGTCTGTGAAACAGCCCTGGAGAAAGGTCAAGGCGCTGAGGATATGGAGAAGGGAGTTCATTGGACTCCTTGCTGACAAAGAGGACAAGAACCATGGAGAGATGGATGAGCGAGCAAGCCACCTGCCTGTCATCATAGAGTTGTCCCACCACCAACAAGACAAATGAGGCAAAGAATCCTTGTCCATCACAAGTTTCTGATGAATTGTTGGAGCTAAACAATGACCCATAATATGGAGAAAGTATGTATTATCATTAGGATGAAGAGGAAATAGTATGTTGGTAGAGTCTTGTGGGATAGGGAAATCTGCCAAGAGAGCACTAGCCCCAAGGGAGTATCTACCTTGACAAGGTGGAAAAGGGAAGAATCCATAGGCCCCCCCTTTCCTTCCTAATACCTTAGCCCTAAGACAGTGGAGGCTACCTGTAGAATTTGTGATTTTAAGGCCTGCAGACAGCTCTAATAGCCAGCCTGAGTCATTCCCAAGTTTAGGCTTAGGACTGAAACCTAGTAGGCCTGATGATGGTGAGAATCAGCCTGGGTCAACCATGAGCTTGACTACAGGCCAGTAGGACTGAGTTTGGCAAAATGAAAAAAAGCTACTACAAAAGTAGTCACTGCCCAGTGACCAGGTAGGTTGATGAGATGTTCCAGGAAAGGGAAGGAAGGCTCTGTATACACCTAGACGATGCTTGTTGATAGGAGCGTGTATGTCTTTGGCAGGAAAACTCATCTTGTGATGGTAGGCACATTCCCTGCATTTGGTTTACTGTATAAAACCCTGGTATGTGATACTATGTGATACAGGGCACTGTCCTAGGTCAGGCCTTTATCCCTTCTCAAGTGGAAGATCTCAAGAGTCTCCTCATTAGACTCCTTGTCACATATCTCATTAGATTGTGAGACCCTCAAGGGCATGGACTGTCTTTTGTCCCTTTTTGTATCGTCAACCCTTAGCACCAAGCCTGCTATATAGTAGCCACTCAATAGTTGTTTATTGACCGTCCATCCCTTCTCTTTTTCAGCTGCCAAATGGATATTCCTAAACATGGGTCTGACCATATCATTCATTCCCTTGCTTAAGAAACCCTCGCGGCTACCTCTTGTCTCTAGAATAAAAACAAACTCCCCTGTTTGACTTTTTAAACCTCACAATCTGGAGCCAGCCTACCTTTCTAGACTCATTGCATATCGCTCTCCTTCATGGACTCTACGTTCTAGACAAAATGACACACTTGCCATTCCCCATATATACCACTGTATCTCCTGCCTCCAGACCATCACATAGGCCTGCCTGAAATCCCTTTCCTCCTCACCTCTACTTCATAGAATCGTCATCCTTTGATTCCTTCCATATTCAACCCAAGGGTCACCTACTAATATTTAACACATACGTCAGAGGAGGGAAGGGAAAAGGAAAATAATTTTTTCAGCACCTACTGTATACCAGACCCTGTGCTGAGTCATTTCCAAAGATTATCTCAATGAACTTTCACAACAACCTGGCAAGGTAGGTGCTATCATTATCCCCAATTTACAGCTGAGAAAACTGAGAGAGAGAGAGACAGAGTCACACCTACTAAGGCAAGATTTCTTCAACTTTTTTGTGTTGTGGACCCATTTTGAAGTCTGGTGAAACTTATAAACCCCTTCTCAGAATACTCAGAACAACATTTTACGAAGCATAAAATAAAACAGGAAATTACAAAGGAAGTCAGACGTTAATGAAAATAAAGATGTAATTTGTTTCCATCCAAGTTCATGAACTTTCTGACATCTGTCCATAGACAAAACACCTGTCCTAGAGGAAACGTACCAGAATAGGTTTTGTTATATATTTTATATTTACTTTTTGGTGTACATGCTGTTTTCCACCGATAGAAAATAAGCTCCTTGAGGGCAGGTATATTTCATTTTTGTCTTTTATTCCCAGTGTCTGATGGGGGACCCAACACATAGTAAGTAGGTGCTTAACAAATATTTGTCAAATAAATGGATGAATGTTATAGCTTGCATATTATCTCCGTATCTGATATTCAGTTTGCCACTACAAGGCAGCTAGGTGATGCATTGGCTAGAGCACTGGGTCTGGAGTTAGGAAGACTTGAGTTCAAATCTGACCTCAGACACTGACTAGTGTGTGACCCTGGCAAGTAACTCAGTCTCTGCTGACCTCAGTTTTCTCAGCTGTAAAATGGGGATAATAACAGCCCCTACCTGCCAAGTTGTTGTAAAAGTCCAATGAGAGTATTTGTAAAGTTCTTAGCTTAGGAGATGCTACAAAAGTGCTTGTTCTCTTCCATTTCCCTTCCCCTTCCCCACTAGAATATATGTGTTTTTGCATGTGTACTATGTTTCCTCATGTGGCCAATGTATCTACATTGCTACATATGACAGTAATGTTGATGTTATATACCATGTGATGATACATATTTTGGAAAATCGACTGATGACTGTGCTATGTGTATATCCTTCAAGGCAGAGTACATGTTGAAATTTCTAGGGACTGCACTTGTTTAATAGATTAAGGGAACACGCAGAGTGGAGGGTATCATTTTTTCACAAACTCTAGGGTGTCAGGGCCACTAGGTGGTACAGTGAATAGAGCACAGGCCTTGGAGTCAGGAGGACCTGAGTTCAAATCTAGCCTGAGACATTTGACACACTGTGTGACCTTGGGCAAGTCACTTAACCCCAATTGCCCTGCCCTCTCTCCTCAAAAAAAAACCCCACAAACAAACCCTAGGGTGAAGAGAGTCTCAATTACTGGGGAGAAGTCTTAGGACTGTGTCTCACAGAAGACTGTGCATCACCCACAGCAAAGCAAAGTCTACTGGCACAGGGGATTTTTTTTTATTAATTAATTTAGTTTTAGTTTTCAACATTCACTTCCACAAGATTTTGAGTTCCAGATTTATTTGCCATTTCTCACTTTACCCCATCCCATGACTGTGTGCATTCTGATTAGCCTTTCCCCCATTCTGCCCTCCCTTCTATTACCACCCCCCTTCTTTTATCCCCATCCCTTCTATTTTCCAGTAGGGCAAGATAGATTTCAATACCCCATTGCCCACATAATCTTATTTCCCAGTTGCATGTAAAAACAATTTTTACCATTCTTTTTTTAAAACTTTGAGTTCCAAATTCTCTCCCTTCTTCCCTCCCCACCCACCCTCAGTGAGAAAGCAAGCAATTCAGTATAGGTTTTATATATATGTAGTTATGCAAAACACTTCCATAATAGTCATGTTGTGAAAGATTAACTACATTCCCCTCCTTCCTGTCCCGCTCCCCATTTATCCTATTCTCTCCTTTGACCCTGTCCCTCCTCCAAAGTATTTGCTTCTGATTACCCACTCCTCAATCTGCCCTCCCTTCTATCATCCCCCTCCTTCTCTTATCCCCTTCTCCCCTACTTTCCTATAGGGTAAGATAGATTTCAATATCCAACTGAGTATGTATGCTATTCCTGCCATGAGCCAAATCTGATGGGAATAAAGTTAACTCATTCCCTCTCACCTCGCCTCTCTTCCTCTCCAATACAAACGCCTTTTCTTACCTCTTTTATGTGAGATAATTTACCCCATCCTACCTCTCCCTTTCTCCTTCTCCCAGTACATTCCTCTCTCACCCCTTAATTTTATTTTTAGAAAGCATCCCTTCATATTTAACTCACCCTTAGCACAGGGTATTTTAAACAGACTGGGAGAGTCTCATGAAAGGAAGACATCTGAGAACAGAGACGGAGATAGCAGAAACCCAAGGAGACTGGAAACTAGAACAAACAATGGCAGAGAATGGAGGTGTAGGCAGCAGCGGAGGAGAGTCAGGCTTAACTGTGAGCCCCAGACAGCTACATGGAGAGATGACGGCATCTGCTAGACTGTGCACCCCAGACAGACAAGCAGAATTAGAACGGGAAAAGCTCAGCAGACACATGGCTACAGATGTTGATCTGTAGACCGCCCTGCTTCTGTTAGGCTGGGGACTCAGGGAGGATGGATTTAGAGCTTGCATTCCCAAGAGACAACTGGAGGGAAGCAACCATTTGATGTGAGTGCTGTGAATGTTGCTACTGAATTCAATAGCTTTGATCAACCTTACTAGTCTGTTGCGATTAAATGTCCTTTTTTGCCCTGATTTTTGCACTGTACAGACCACAGGATGGTCTGGCAGGGCAACAGTGGTAGGGGCAAATGAGCCAAAGAGAGTGATTTGTGAAAGGTCGTCTAAAAGTCAACCTGGTCAGTATAAACTCAGAAGTGGGCTTCTGAACCACAGGTTACATAGTATGCCAAGGAATTTATGTTTTATCTTAGATGGCTTGTGAATAAGGAAGTGGCCTGGACAAACAGACCTGTGCACTAGAAAGATTAATCTGACAGTGGCAAATAAAATAAATTGGATGGAAGAGTTAATAAACTGCTACTGCAAAAGTCCAAGAGAGGGAATGAGGAGGACCTGCGTGAGGGCTTTGGAAGAGGAAGTAAAGGAAAGGAGACAGATGTGAAAGAAATTTCAGAGGTTGGATTGGTAGGACTTAGTGCTACATGAGTCCCACTGGCCAGCTCTCTTTGTGACTGCTTTCACCTGGAGCAAGGGCCAGCCTGAGGGTGTGTGTGTGTGTGTGTGTGTGTGTGTGTGTGTGAGAGAGAGAGAAAGAGAGAGAGAGAGACAGAGACAGAGACAGAGACAGAGAGGGAGAGAGAGACAGAGAAACAGAGACAGAGAGACAGAGGGGGGACAGAGAGAAAGAGAGAGAAAGAGAAAGAGACAGAGAGACAGAGAGACAGAGAGAAAGAGAGAAAGAGACAGAGAGACAGAGAGAATGAGAATGCTGGTGAGTAGGGAGACCTAGAGGCTTCTGGGAGGTGCCGGGATATTGTGCCTGGCTCCCTGCCTCTGTCTCTACAGCAAGAGCCCAGCTCCACTCAGCCCAGACACTTTTCAGGCAGTTCCACGTCAGGTCTGTTTTTCTCCTGTTTTTTTCCCCTTACAGGAAGGTTGGCTTTTTTCCTACTCTTCTTCCTCCTCCTCCTGCTCATCTTCCTTCTCTTTGCCTAAACAACTGCCTCTGTCTTCAGTGGCAGAAGAACTCACTTCTTATACCTCTGGAGCCATTAGTTCTCCAATAGCTCCAAGTGAGAGCTGTTTGGTTTCAGAAATATAAATTCTCCTCTGTCCTCCTCTTCCCTCTCTTGTCCTCCTGTCCTCTCTTTCCCTCTCTGAACTGCCAATCTTGAGAAGCAGGAAGCACTGAAGGCCCAATTTTCCCAAACTTTTAAAAAAATCTCTGTTCTCAAAGATGGGTTATTATGCTTCCCAGACAATCATTTGCTCCAAGTTGGCCCAAGCTTTCCTGGCATTTCCAAGAGATCCTGGAGCCAGAGAGAGAGGCTGTAGGGCTGTAGGAAGGGGATCTCCAGGGTAGATGTGAAGGAGTAGTAACAAAGATGAAGCTTCCTGGGACCCCTCAGAGACAATAGACTCCCAGTTTACCCCAAACCCAGGCAAGTGAAAATCTATCTTCTCTCCCCTCTCCTTGCTTGGTCTCAGAAATACCCTAGGAAACCAGTCCAGGGAGAAGTAGGCAGCCAAACATCCTGGAGGAAGCCTGGTTGTCTTGGCCCAAACGGGTGAAGGGGGAGGAGGGGCTCATGCTGCCACTATAAATATGGAACAGAACAGTACAACATATGGACTCCACTCCCTCTCCCCACCCTCTCAGCATAGAACTTTGCCTCATACTTTACAGAGAAAATAGAAGATATTTGCTGTAAGTTCCCTCTTCTTCCCTTCTCTGCATTTCCAAACCCATGGCACCTTCTCTCCTCTCCTCCTTTACTCCACTTTCCTCTCTCAAATGCCCATCCCTCTGCTTATACCCTTGATCCCATCCCCTCTGATCTCCAACAGATAGACTGGCAATTATCCCTTTCCTTTCCGCATAAATTTCTAGAGATCTACTTTCTGATTTTCCTGCAGCCTACAGATGCACCCAGGTCATTCCATTAAAAAAAAAAGTCCACACTTGACTCTATTATCCCTTCAAACTATTGTCCTAAATCTTTCTTCTCTTTCATACCCAAACTCCTAGAAAAAGCTGTCTATATTTCCTCCACTTTTTCTCCTCTCATTCTCTTCTTGGCCCCATGTTATCTGGCTTCAACTTCATCACTCAACTCTTTCCAATGTTACCAATGACTTCTTAAGCCCTAACTCTGATAGCCTTTTCCCATTCTTCTTGATCTCTACGTAGCATTTGACATAATTGGCCACCCAGTCCTCCTATTTCCTCTGTCCTCTCTGGATTTCTATGACACATGACTCACACATTCTTAGTTCTTCTCTTACCTGACTGCTCCTTTTCAATCTCTTTTGGAACATCATCCATATTCTACCAATTGTGGATATATTCCAAGACTCCGTATGTGGCCCTCTTCTCTTTCAATATTTCTTTCTTGTTGGCTTCATTAATTCCCATAGATTATGGAATTATCTTTATGTAGATTATATACCCAGAATTATATATCCAGCCATAGTCTCATTCCTAAGCTTCATTCTCACATCACAACAATTGCCTTTTGAACATTTCCAGCTGGATGCCCCATAGACATTTCAATCTCAACATGTCTCAAAAAGAGCTCATTATCTTTTTTAAAAAATTTTTTAATCTTTCAACTAACAAGCATTATTTTATCTCTTTCCCAAACACTACCATTTAAAAGAAAAAAAGGAAAAAAAACCTTTATAACAGATGTGCACAGTTAAACAAAACAAATCCCCAAATTATCCATGTCCAAAAATGTGTCTCATTCTTTGTCTTGAATCCATCACTTCCCTGTCAGAATACTGGTGGCCAAATTCATCATCATTCTTCTGTATTGGTCATTGCATGGATCAGAGTTAAGTCTTTCAAAGTTGTTTCTTTCCAATGCTGTTGTTACTGTATACATTGTTCTCCTTGCTCTGCTTACCTTGCTCTGCATGAAGAGCTCATTATCTTGGAAGTCAAGATGTAGAGTAGGAGGAAGAGTAAAGCTTTGCTTCCCTACCAAACGTTCTCCACAAAGATCCAAAAAATACACCAGACCTAATTTTGATTGGGAACACCAAGGAAAATTTAGTGAGGCATTTTTCCAGTCCAGGGTAGTTTAGGGAGACAAAGAGTCTGCAACCCTGAGGACAGAATCTGGCCAATACCATGTATGCTAGCGCCCAGGGAATGAAAAATATCTAAGACTAAGAAAAAGGCAGGAAGCACCTGGGCAGGAAAAGGTCTCAGGGATCCCTAAACTAGCATAGAGTACAGAAATGAGCACCATCTTGCACCTAGCTCACTATCTACTTCTCAGTCATACTGAGGAGTACACAATCTGCAAAAGGGAGTTGTAAACAGGAGGAACAACCCATGGACCCTAGCTATGTACTGGGGAAGAAACAAGTCCAAAGACGAATGGTAGTGTGGCTCTGATGCCAAGAGAAGAGCAGGATCTTGAGTCTAACCTCCAGTCCAGGATAGGAGCCTTCAGTAGAATAACCAGGACAGGAGTCCTAGACCAAAGGGGAGCCAGAAGTTCATTTACTCTGAACCTAGAGCACATCCCAGCTCTGGACTCTACTAAAGCCCCTAACCAGAGTCAAGCTGAAAGACTCAAATCTGGGTCAGGAACATGCAGAGCTCTGATCAGGAGGGCAATGAGCAGACTTCACCCCAGTCATATCACTTTGGGAGAATTAAAAACTCACAGACTGGAAGGGTTAAGGAGTTTTGTTTTTATTTTTATTTTTATTTTTATTTGTTTGTTGTTGTTGTTGTTGTTTTTTACCTAAAAGTGATTTTAAAAAGCAAATGAGAGCAGGAGAGGAAAAAAATGAAGAAAGAGATGAAAGATATGGAAGAAAGATTTTAAAAAGAGAAATAACAGCTTGGAGCAAGATATATGAAATCTTATCCCCAAAAACTAACTCCTTGAAAATTAGACAGACCAAATGGAAGCTAATGATTCTATGAGACAATAAGAAATGTTAAAGCAAAGTCAAAAGATGGAAAAGATAGAAGTATCTCAATTCAAAAACAAATGACCAAAAGAAAACTTGAGAGATAATTTAAGAATTGCTAGACTATCTGAAAGCCATGGCCAAAAAAAGAGCTTAGACATCATATTTCAAGAAGTTACAGAAGAAAACTGTCTAAATCTTCTGGAAATAGAGGGAAAAATAGAAATTGAAATAATCTACTGGTTGCCTCCTGAAATTCCAAAATGAAAATTTCAATAATATTACAGCCAAATCAGAGTTCATGTGTCAAATTTTAAAATATTACAAGTAGCCAGAAAGAAAGAATTGAAGTACCAAAGAATCAAGAGTCAGGATCACACATGATTTAGCATCTACCACTTTAGTAGAGAGCCTAGAAAATGATATTCCAGAAAGCAAAAGATCTAGGCTTACAACCAAGAATAATTTACCCAGAAAATATGAATGTAATTTTGTAGGGGGAAAATGGACCTTTAACAAAATAAAGTACTTCCAAGCATTCCTGATGAAAATAACAGAGCTGGGTAGAAAAAATGACAGGCAAACACAGGAGTCGAGAGAAGCACAAAAAGGTAAATATGGAATGAGCAATCATAACAGACATAAGTTAAAATGTTTATATTCCTAAATGTGGAAATGATACATGCAATCCCACAGAACTCTATCACTATTAAGGATCACAGAGAGAGTTTAGACAGAGGATCTGAGAGTATTTTGTTATGTTTTGATGATCTTAAAAGAAAAATAGTAAGTGTGTAGAAAAGGAATATGCTGGAGAGGAGGGAAGGGAGAGGAAGAAAATGGAAAATTATCTCACATACATGGTGTACTCAAATAGAAGTCAACAAAGAGTAGAGGTTTTGGGGGGTGGGGGGAATGGGTGACATTTGACCTTTACTCTTATCTGAACTGATCAAAGGAATATACATGCACACAAAGATGAGTACAGAAATATATTTCATTCATCAGAGAAACAAGAGGGAAAAGGATTAGGGGAAAGCAAGGGGAATAAGAGGGAAAGTAAATTAAGGGAGTGATTAGTCAAAAACAAAAACTCTTAAAGAGGGAACTAAAAATAAAAAGAAGGAAAAGCACAAGAAAATAGGATGGAGAGGAATACACAATTAGCAGTTATAACTGTGAATGTAAATGAGATGAACTTATCTATAAAATGGAAGAGGATAGAAGAACTAATTGGAAAGTAGAATCCAATAATGTGTTGTTTACAAGAAATACATGAAATATAGAGATAAACACAGAGTTAAAATAAGGGTCTGGAGAAGAATCTATTATACTTTTGTTGAAGTGAAAAAAGACAAGGGTAGACTGCGGTAGGGGTGGGTGGGAAAAAATTTATCCCTCTCAGATCTAGAAAAATTTAGCAAAAAAAAAAAGTAAACAAAAAGAAATGAAAGACCTAAAAAGAATTTTAGAAAAGCAAAATATCAAGCTCTCTGAAGAATATTGAATGGAAACAGAAAGGAGTGTACCTATTTTATGGCACTTTTAGAAAAACTGACCATGTATTAAGGCATAAAAACCTCATAAACAAATGCAGAAAAACAGAAGTTTTAAGTGCATCTTTTACTGACATTATGCAGTATTATATTCAATAAAGGACTTTTGAAGCAAAGATTAAAAAGTAATTAGAAACTAAATAACTTAATCCTAAAGAGCACATCCTAGAAACAATCAATAATTTAATTAAAAATAATAGCAACAATTAGACAACAAAATTTGTGGAATGAAGCCAAAGCATTACTTAGGAGGAAATTTATATCTCTAAATATTTTCATCAATAAAAAAGAAAGAACAGATCAATGAATTGAGTATGTAACTTAACAAAAAAAAAACTCTAGAAAAAATTAATAAATTTTAAAATTCTAATTAAATTCCAAAATAGAAATCCTCAAGATCAGAGGAGAGATTATCAATACTGAAAGCAAAAAAAAAAACAAAACAGAACAGAACAAACCCTATTGAATTAAAAAGAAAAACTAAACTAGGAGCTTTAAAAAAAAAATGCCTAGTAAAAAGATAAGCTATTAGGTAACTTGACTTTAGAAAGAGAGAAGAAAACCAAATTACCGATATTAAAAAAGAAAAAAAAAGGAATTCAAAACCAACGAAGAAGTAAAAGCAATTATTAGGAACTATTTCATCTAAATATATGCCAATAAAACTGAAAATGTAAATGAAATTGGTAAATATTTACAAAAATATGTATTGCTCAGTTTAACTGAACAGGAAATACAGTATTTAAGTAGCCCTATCTTAGAAAAAAAAAATCATATAGGCCATAAATAAACTCCCAAAGGAAAAAAAGCTCAACACCAAATGGATTTATAGATACATTCCACCAAACATTTAAAAAAACAATTAATTGCAATACTATATAACCTTTTTGGAAAAAAATAAGAAAAGAAAGAATCCTACCAAATACCTTCTATGACACAAATATGGTCTTGATATTTGAACAAGGGAGAGTCAAAACAAAGAAAGAAAACTAATGAATGTTGATGCAAAAATTTTCAATAAAGTATTAGCAAAGAGACTCCAGCTACATATTATAGACATTATATATTATTATCAAACTGGATTTATTATACCGAGAATGAAAAGCTGGTTGTATATTGGGAAAAATACAAGAGTAATTGACCATATCAATAACAAAAATAGCAAAAATTATGTGATTATATCAATTGATGCAGAAAAAGCTCTTGACAAGTACAATTCACATTCTTTGTCTTATTGTTATTAAGATATTAGAAAATATGGGAATAAATAGAACTTTCCTTAAAATGATAAGTAGTTGTCCATCTAAAACTAAGAGTTAGCTTTACATGTAGTGGAAATAAGCTAGAGGCCTTTTCAAAAAGATCAGGAGTAAAGCAAAAACGCTTTACTAAATTACTATTTAGTATTGTGCTAAAAATGTTAGTTATAACAATAAGACACACACGCACACAAAAGAAACTGAAGAAATTTTGTTGTTGTTGCTATTATTCAGTCATTTCAGTCATATCTGACTCTGGGACCCTATTTGGAGTTTTCTTGGCAAAGATACTGGACTGGTTTGCCATTTTCTTCACCAGTTTATTCTACAGATGAGGAATAGAGACATAAGTGACTCACCAAGGGTCACAAAGCTAGTAAATGTCTGAAGCCAAATTTGAACTCAGTCTTCCTGACTCTGGGACTAGCACTCTATCCTCTGTGCCATCTAGTAGTAAAAGAATAAGCATAGGCAAAAAACCAAAAATTCTATTTTTTTCAGGTGATATTCTGCTTAGAGAATACTAAAGAGTCCCCTAAAAACTAATTGAAACAATTAACTTTAGCAAATTTTCAGGACATAAAATAAACCCACATAAATCACTAGCATATCTGTATACTATAAACAAAATCCAGCAAGAAGACATTAAAAGAGAAAACCATTTAAAAGAATTACAAAATATGTAAAATACTTGAGTGTCTATCTTCTAGGACACACACTGGAATTATAAGAACAAAATTATTCTTTACACAAATAAAGACATCTAAATAGTTAGAGAAATATTAATTGTTCATGGGTAGGCCAAGCCAATAAAATAAAAATGATAATATTACCTAAATAAATTTATTTTTTCAATGCCATGCTAATCAAATTACCAAAGAATTACTTTATAGAGCTAGAAGGAACAATAATAAAATGCATCAGAAGGAACAAAAAATCAAGAATCTCAAGTGAATTGATGAAAAAAAAAAGTGGGGAGAAAGGGATCCTAGTAATACCAGATCTTCAATTACACTGCAAAACCATAATCATCAAAGCAATTTGTAACAGGTAAGACATAGAGAGTTTGATCAATGGAAACAGATTACAGGCACAATATAGAAAAGCAAAAAAGCACAGTGTTTTACAAGTGCAAAGATTCCAGCTATTGGGACAACAATTCACTATATGACAAAAATTGTTGGGGCAGCTAGATGATGCAGTAAATAGAGCATCAGCCCTAGATCAGGAGGACCTGAGTTCAAATGTGGTCTCAGACGCTTGACACTTACTAGCTATATGACCTTGGGCAAGTCACTTAACCCCAATTGCCTTGCCTTCCCCCCTCCAAAAAAAATTTGTTGGGAAAACTGAAAAGCGGTCTGACAGAAACTAGGTATAAGATAGCATTTTATACTGTCTTACCAAGACAAGTTCCAAATGAATATATGATTTAGACATAAAGAGTAACATCATAAACATAAATTAGGGGAGCATAGAAGAAATTACCTGCCAGATCTGTGGATGGGGAAAGGGTTTGTGATTAAAAAAAATATAGAGAAGGTCACATGATGTAAAATGGGCAATTTTGACAACATAATTTTTTTTAAAGTTTTTTTGAACAAGCAAAATCAATGCAGCAAAAATTAGAAGAAAACATGGGGAAAAAGTCTTTGCCCCAAGTTCTGATAATGGTCTAATTTCTAACATGTAGTGAACTGATTAAAATTTCTAAGAATAAGACCCATTCACCCACTGATAAATGGTTAAAGGATATGAATCAGCAGAGTTAAAAGGAAAACATTCAAGCTGTCGATAGCCATATGAAAAATGCTCTAAATTACTACTAAGTAGAGAGATGCAAATAAGATAGGTCTGAGATGTTGCCTCACAGCCATCAGATTGGCAATGTTAAAAAAAAAAAGTAACAGTGGTGGGGGAATGACAAGAACGGCTAGGAGAAATGAGGTAAATGAATGCACTGCTAGCGGACCTGTGAACTAGTCCAGTCATTCTGGAAAAGGATTTGGACCTATGGTCAAAAAGTTATTGAATTGTATTTACCCTTTGACCCAGAGATGTATATATTAAAAAGATTAAAGAAAGAGGAAAAGGGTCTATATGTTTACAAAAATATTTATAACACCTCTTTCTATGGTGGCAAAAAATTGGAAACTGAAGGGAAGCCCATCAAATAGCGAATGGATGAACAAGTTATGGCATATGAATGTGATGGAATACTATCGTGCTCTAAGAAATGATAAATGGAATGGGATGAATTCAGAAAAAACCTGTGAAGACTTGTACAAAGTGATGCAAGGTGAAGTGAGCAGAACCAAGAAAACAATTACAGATAATAACAATAATATTGCAATGGAGAAGGAGTGTCCCAAGCTATACAACTGAGACTTAACTTCCTTCCCACCAGATTCCAATTCCATAATAAAAACATATAACAAACAGCAAGTAAACTCATTTATCCAAGTTAATAACAAAACAGAAATCAGAGAAAATATACATAGGAGAATATATACCACATAATGCACAGAATGAATAAGCTCTCCTTTGGGGAGTGAGAGAACTCAGTCAAGAGGGAGAGTCCCATATCTCTCCTAAGGGGAAATTCCCCAGTCTCCAGTGTGGTAGTCTGGAAATAATCCAATGTTAGTGATTGCCAGCTTCTCAACATTGAGGGTTCTTCCCAAAGTCTTTCTCTCCCTTCAGTGATCTAAAGAGAGACTGGAATGGCTTTTCTTTTCCATAGAAGCTGGAAGCCTGGAAAAAGACCAGGATTGTCTCTTCTTTCTAGGTTTTCCTCATGCAAGCCCTCAGTATTGAACAACTGAACTCTACCAATGAACAGAAAATTCTATGAAAATGGCTTTTTTTTTCTTTTTTTGGAGCAGGGAAGGCAGGGCAATCGGGGTTAAGTGACTTGCCCAAGGTCACATGGCTAGTAAGTGTTAAGTGTCGGAAGCTGTTTTAACTCAGGTCCTCCTGACTCCAGGGCCCATGCTCTATTCACTGCACCACCTAGCCACCTCTGCAAATGGCTTTTAAGCTTAGGGTTACACTTTTTATGGGTATACATTATCTCTTCTAATAGAACATTAATCTCCTTGAGGGCAGGATTGATTTAATTTTTATCTTTGTATCCCTAGCACTTAGCACAGTGCCTGGCAAGCTGTGATTGATAAAGGCTTGTAGATCTATTAATTGATTGACCTGACAGAACAAAAAAAAAAAAAAAAAGACAGTTGGGGAAAAAGAAAAAAAAAGAAGATGGAAGGAAGGGTAGTTTGGTCAGCTAGTACTGCAGCAATTTACCTTTCCTGATGGGCTCTGTCTTTGTTTACTCCTTTCCCTTGTCCTGAAGGGAGCACAGGATGTCAGAGCTTAGAACACAGAACACAAGATTTGGAAAGAATCTTAGGACCCAGAATGTCACTGGACATTGAATATTAGAAGTCAAAAATTCAAACTCAAAAAACAGTAATTAAACCCATATTGAGTGGGCAGCCAGGTCACACATTGAATACAGTATTGGGTCTGGAGTCAGGAAGACTCATCTTCTTGAGTTCAAATCTGGCCTCATTCATTTACTATCTGTGTGACCTTGGACAAATCACTTCACCCTGTTTGCCTTGGTTTCCTCATCTGTAAAATGGGTTGGAGAAAGAAATGGCAAACCGTTCCAGTATCTCTGCCAAGAAGCTCCCAAATGGGATCACAAAGAGTCAGACATGACTAAAAGCCCCTATTAAATTCAATTCAACAAATATTTATTAGTCACATTCTCTGTACAAGGCTTCATACTAAAACAAAACACTACCTGCTCTCAAGGAACTTACAGTTTATTAAGTTATAACATTCATGTGGTTAAGTAAACACAAAATAATTTAAAGAGAGAGAGAACAAGCATCGGAGGATTTAAAAGACTTAGTGGTGAAGATGGAAACTGAGCTAAACACTGAAAGGCAGAGATGAAGAAGGAATGCATTCTGGGAGGTAGGGTGGGGAGATGGCTAAGGTGAGTGAGGGCCTGGAGGTGAGAGATGAAGGGTGGACTTTCAGGAACAATTTAGTAACCCAGTTTGGCTGCAATGGAGAGCTCGTAAAGGGGAGGAGTATAAAATAAACCTGGAAAGGTAGGTTTTAGTGAAATTGTAGCAGGCCTTGAATGCCAATCAAAAGAGTTAGTATTTGATCTTAGATGCAACAGGGACCCACTGAAGGTTTGTGTGTAGGACAGTTCCATGGTCAGACATGTGGTTTAGAAAGATTATGTTGGCTTGAAGAAAGGATAGACAGGAGTCAGGGAAATCAATTAGGAGACTCTTGCAATAGTCCCAGTGACAGATAATGAGATACTGAATTATGATGGTGGCTGAGAATCAAGAAAGAGATACAAGTAGAATCAATAGAATTTGAAAACTAATTAGACATGGGGTTGAGAGAGAAGGGAAAGTTAAGGATGACTCTGACATTAGGAAGCTAACTGACCAGATAGTGACCTCCGTCAGAAATAGGGAAGTTTAGGGGCAGATAGGTGGCATAGTAAATAGAGCACCAGCCCTGGAGTCAGGAGGGCCTGAGTTCAAATCTGGCCTCAAACACTTAACACTTACTAGCCATGTGACCTTGGGCTAGTCACTTAACCCCAATTGCCCTCCCTTCCCCCTTCAAAAAACAAACAAAAAGAAATAGGGAAGTTTAGAGGGGATGGTGGGGGGGACAATGTGGAGAAGATGAATTGGGCTTTAAAGCATAATTGAGTTTGAGATCCAAGGTGAAATAAAAACGTCCAGCTGGAATGACTAGGAGTGATTGAAGGATCTATGCTGTGAGGTGAAAAAAGCACTGGATTTCTACTCACAGGTCCTGGGTTCAAATCTCACCTCTGCCATTTGGGAAACTTTCCTCTTTCTGAAACTAAGTTCTTTTGAGGGATTGGGATAGACTGCTGCTGCAATCCTTTCTAACCCTAAAGGCTATGACTGATTGCAGCTGCAGAAAACAGGCACTTTCTGTCTGCTAGAAATGAGGATGGAGGATTGCTCAGAGACTTGGTGGGGGGAGGGGAGGTAAGGGAGAGATACCAAGGAAGGCCTACTGGGAGGTTGCTCCTGCTCGGAAAAGCACAGCTCACTGCTCATCTCTACTGGGCTCTGCTGAGGCATATTTTTAGCTTCCTTATGCACAGGGCCTCATCAGGGGCCACCCTCCTCCTATCCTCCCAGAAACACAGGCATCCCTTAAATCTCTGACTGAAGCTTTCACCAGCTACCAGCCCCATGGTGCAGTCCCTCCCTCCCCACCTCACTCCTCCAGGAGACCTGTTTAGTGATTTTCATGTCCTTTGAGGGCAGTCACAGACACGTTAACAACCTTCCCCCTCACCCTCACCCCCATCCCTCCATTGGATCCCTGGGGAAATCCATACAGGCTCCATCTGGAGAGCCCTGCCAGATGACTCTTTCATTTGCCAATAAATAAAAACTCTCTTAAAAAAAAAAGCTTTCCAAAATAATCCAGATAATTGACCAAATTTCTAGAATTCTAGATTCATTAGATTCCAAATATATCAAATTATAAATTCTTTACATTTCAAAATTTAAATTCTCCCTGACATGGTAGGCTAAGAGGGTTGGACTTTGAATCAGAAGGCCTAAATTCCAGTTTTGTTACCTTGGGCAAGTCCTTTCCCTTCTCTGGGTCTCAGATGGAAATGACAACCATTGACATTCCAATAGCCCTTTAAAGTTTACAGAGAATTTTCTTAACAATACCCTATGAAAGAGTTCTATTATTGTTGTTGCACCATTTTACAGATGAGAAAATGTAGGCCCACAGGGATAAAGGGATTTGTCTGTCATCACAAAACACTTGATTCAAACCCATATCCAAGGCCAGGGCTATTTCTACTTTACCACACTGCCTCTGAGATAATAACACCGTTCTTTCTCTCTCACTGGGTTGTCTGAGGTTCAAACTCTATAGTGAATACCTAGCACTTTGTAGTTGTAAAATACTACAGAAGTGCTGGACATTACCATTATCCAGATGTTCAGCAGGTGTGGCCACAACCTGAGGCTGGGAGCATCAGCCCTCTCTCCCTTCAGCTCTCACCCCTCTATATAGCTGGAAGGACATCTGTTGAGTTAACTTGTCCACTGCTTGCCCCCTCACTGTTCTGAGAGATCCAGGAGACAAATGTTTCTGGAGGTCTCAGGCAGGGAGGATGTTTCCCTGGTGAAAGACACTGGTATTGTTCACCAATTAAGCACTGCCTGTGTTATAGGGGCAGAGTCCCTTTGGTCTTGTGGGAGGAAGTTGTAGGGGCTTTAGACCTCTACCCTGAAACCACTGGCCTGAATTTCTGGCATTCTCAACTTCCAAACACCAGGCCAGGCCAGAGGTAAAGTCTGTATCCAAGTCAACAAACAGCAGAGTGAAAAGAGCTGGGAAGGCAGATCAAATACAGAGACAAATGTAATTCATTGTATTACATGTAAAGGGCATTATATGCACATAAAAAGATTACTAAAAGGAAGTCAAACTCCGAGTACCTGGAAAAACCCGTAAAGGTTCCAGAGAACAGATAAGGAAAGATGCCTCCCTGTCCTCTCACAGCAGGGAGGCAGAGGACTGACCAGTGGGTCAGAATATTGTACATTGTCAGATGTGGACATCATATCAAATAATTTTTGCTTCACTGTTTTTTTTTTTGTCACAAGATGGGGTTTTACCTGAGAAATCAAAATGATTGAGACATAAAAACAAAAGGTCCATTAAACTTTTTTTAAGCAAGTCAGAGAGGAGTGAAACAAAGTATTTTGTGAGGTCTGCTAGGTATCTTCAACTGCCTTTCAGATACAGTGGTACCTTGACCTAGGAATGCACCAACTTACGAGATTTCTGAGATACGAGTTGTCACTTGGTTGATTTTTTGCTTCGAAATGCGAGCCAAAATTTGAGGTGAGAGCCACTGCTAGTTGGTGCAGCTAACACCACAACCCAATGCCCACCCAGCATCACTCATTCAGTCCACGTGTTTACCTTGCCAGTGAAGAAAATTAAGTTAAGTGAAAGTAAAAAAGATATTGTAGCAATTGTGTTCAGGGATAAAGTGTAGCATTAAGAGTATAGCAAGGTAAATATACACTTTATAAAACCAGTTTGTTTCTTTACATTCTCTGTTATTATGTTTTTATACAATATTTGTTATTTATAAATACTTTTTTCTTATTTGAAAACACATAACAAAAAACACTGGGTTGGAATTTGGGGGGCTAGAACAGATTAATGGCATTTCAGTTTATTTCAATGGGGAAAATTGATTTGATATAGGAGCAAATTGAGTTACAACCTCAGTAATGGAGCAAATTAAACTCCTAAGTCAAGGTACCGCCGTGTGTCTTGAATTGGATGTCCAGTAGACATCTTAACCTCAACATGTCCAAAACTGACTCACCATCTTTCCCCTAAACCTTACTCCTCCTACCTCCCCTATTACTGTAGACGGCAAAACCATCCTCCCTCAAGCTCAAGACCTAGGACTCATCCTGGATCTTCACTCTCATTCCCCATATCCAAGCTGTTGTCAAGGATCGCTGATTTCACTTTTGCAACAACTCTCCAATATACCACCCTCTCTTCTCTGACACTGCCACCACTCCAGTGCAGACCCTCGTCTCCTTATGCCTGGATTATTGCAATAACCTGCCTGAGTCTTTCCCCACTCTGATCCATTCTCCATTCAGCCACCAAAGTAATTTTCCTAAAGTACAGGTCTGACCATGTGTAGTGCCAATGTGATATTCATAGCACCAATGACAACTGTGAATATGCCAGCATGGTTCTGAATAGCGAAATATAACAGACTCTCCATATAAAAGACAGAAGCAAAACATTTATTCAGACTCCAGAAAGCCAAATCCCAACACCAGAAAACTGAGTTCATCATAGCAACAAAGAAATCTATATATAATAACACTATAGAGAGTAATGCCATCCCACAAACACTCACAAGTCTAGCTGTTTCCTTGCCTGCATCCTTTCTCCTCCCTCCATTCTAACTGCTCTCACCCCCAGCTTCCTCTGGGCTCTGCTCCACCCTTCCTGATGTACCCATTCAGCAAACTCCTCCCACCACAGGCTCCACATGATTACATTCAGCCTATTAAGGGGCAGGGAGGATTTTCAAATTCCCATTACTGTTACACCATGTCACTCATTTACTCAATAAACTCTAGTGGCTCCCTATTATCTCCAGGATCAAATATAAAATGTTTTGTTTCACATTCAAAGTCCTTCATAACCAAGTTCTGAATTACCTTTTCGATCTTCTTATACCTTACTCCCCAACACATACTCTTTAATCCAGTGACACTGGCCTTCTGGCTGTTTCACTAACAAGACACTCCATTTCTCATCTCTGGGCATTTTCTTTGGCTATCCTCCATGCCTGGAATGTTGCTTCATCATTTCTGCCTTCTGGCTTCCTTTAAGCCACAACTAAAATCCCCATCATTCCTAAGAGGCCTTTCCCAATACCTCTTAATTTCAGTACCTTTCCTCTGTTAATTGTTTCCTATTTATCCTATATATATTTTGCTTTGTTTATATTTCCATGTTGTCTCTTCCATTATACTGTAAGTTCTTTGAGCACAGGGACTGTCTTTTGTCTCTTTTTGGATCCTAATCACTTATCACTGTGCCTGGCACATAACAGGAGCTTAATAAATGTTTAGTGAATGATTGATTGATAGAAAAAGATCATCACCAATGGTGTGGGGAGGAAACATTGGAAGACTTTGTGATGGAAGTGGCCTTTGAGTTGGATTCTAAAGGACTGGGAGAAATATAGGGGGAAAGAAAGTGAGAGAGAAAGTCATCTAGGCATAGTGAGCAGAATGGGACGTAACATAGCATATTAAAAGAACTGTGAATACACCTCAAATCATGAAATTTAGGCCTGTAACAACAGCTAGGTAGCATTTCATGGTGCTTTAAGGTTTACAAAGTACTTTATAAATACTATTTCAATTTATCCTCACAACAACTCTGGGAGGTAAGTACTATTAATACCCCCATTTTACAGATGAGGAAATTGAGGCAGACAGGGATTAAGTGACTTGCCCAAGGTCATAAAGTAGTAAGTGTCTGAGGCTAGCCCTTGAGACTCAGCCCCCAAAGAAACCACCATCAGAGGGGAGGGAGTCAGGAAGTGAGCAATGGAAGGAAATAAGGGAGTGGGGAGGCGGTTGAAATTATCAAAGATCTCAGGAAGATGAGAACTTAAAGATCTTGAACACAAACAGATAAATCAGTAGTATTACCTGGAAGGGTTGGAGGGAGGAGAAGTTGGAGGGGGAAGAGTAAGTGGCACTCCTAGGGACAACTTGGCAGGGAGATGCCTTTGAGGCAAATGGGGAAAGAAAGAAACCACAGAGAAAGTCTAAATCAGTGGTAGACTGCATAATGAGGGATGTTGGTGGAGGGGTGTCCTACCATGGGGGCAGTATCCTCATGTTATCTGCAGGAATTAGCATCATTCTTGGAGAGTAGAAAAAGAGAATCCATAGGGTAAACTCTACAAGGTAGTGGCTGAGACTGCCTAGAGGAGAGAACTCACCATGGATTCCTGGGAAGTCTGGATTCCATGAGGAATACAGAGAATAGAGAAGGAATAGACAGTTATAGGAGTCATGAATTGTTACTGGTTTTTTATTCAGGTGAGGGTTATCTTTTTGGGTCAGGATGTATAGGGCTTACCTATACCCACCTCAACAGGCTTCAGGTGTCCCCGGCTCCCGGTCCACTCCGGGAGAAACAGCTACACAGAGAAACTCAGGACACAGGACTTGCTTCTAGCTTTTATTGAGAGTTCATCCTCTATCTTAGTGTGGCTGGACTGGACTGGCCTGGCTGGACTCGACTGGCCTGGTTCCACCGAACTGCCCCTGCCTCCAAGTAGCCTCTCTTTAAGTCCTTTCTCCAGGGCCCCTTAGCGCCCCTCCCCTGGCCATGCCCTCACCACAGCAAGCTAATGTGTCTCACCCCAGAGAGATTATCCTGCTTATTGTAAGCAAGTGCAGCCTTTGTAGTCTGCCTCCAGGTGATCAACCACGTGCACTCCTGTTAGCTGAGGACCAGTTCAACCCCTCCATCTCACGTGGAGTATCAATGACCCTCTTTAGGAGTCTCCTCCCCACGTGAGGTATCAGAGACCTAACAATGAACCAGAGAATGAGGGTTTTGACTACACAAAGAGGATAGATAATGAGAGATTGAGAAAAATTCTCTCTGGACAGGGGTGCAAAAATGAAATTTTAAAAAACTGAGGACTAGGACTAGCCAAAGGAAAAAAGAGGAAGGAGGAATCTACTTTATTGGGAGGGAAAAAAATAAATAACCAGATAAAACAAAAAAGAAAGAGGAACTAATAAGCAAAACTCCAAAGGGGAAGGGATCAGGGGTGAGGCAAATCAAGTCACAGGGAATAGTGTCACTTTAAAAATGATAAAGCTAAAGTAACCAAAGACACACATTACTGTGTTTATAACAGAAGAGGGGGAAAATCATAGCATGAAAGAGGGAAAGGATTCATATATGCAAAAATATTGATATAGTTCTTTTTTGTGAAACTAAGGGAGTGTCCATCAATTGGGGCATGGTTGAACAAGTTATGGTGTATGCATGTCATGAAATATTATTATGCCGTAAGAAATAATAAAAAGAATGGTTTCAGGGAACTCTAGGAAGACTTGTAGGAACTAATGCAGATTAAAGTGAGTAAAACTAGGAGAACAATTTATATAATGGGGTAGGAAGGAGAAAGGAAGGGAATAAGCATTTATATAACACCTACCATGTGACAGACATTATACCAAATATTTTACAAAATAATCTCATAACCTCACAACAATCCTATAAAGTAGGTGCTGTTATTCTTCTAATTTTACAATTGAGGAAAATGAGGCAAACAGAAGTCAGGTGACTTGCCAAGGGTCACACAGCTAACAAGTATCTGAGGTTGAATTTTGAACTCAGATCTTCCTTTCTCCAGGTACAGCACTCTGTGCATCGCATCACTAGCTACAATTAAAAAAAGAATTAAGTATTCTTGGAACAGTGACAAAGCATGACTCCAGAAGACTGCTGAGGAAATGTGCCACCTACCTCCTTACAATGAGGAGGTGATAGACTCAAGGTTGCTCAATAAGATACTTTTTCAGAAATGGCCAATATAGGAATTTCTTTTGCTTTACTATGCACATTTGATACGAAGGTTTTGTTTTTCTTTCAATTTATTTTAATTTCCTTCTCAATTTCTTTGATTGGAATTGGGAAGAGGAAAGTGAAAGCTACCAAAATGAGAAAGAGACAGAGAGAGAGAGACAGACAGACAGACAGACAGAGACAGAGGCAGAATGACAGAGAGACAGAGAGAGGGAGAGGGAGAGAGAGGAGAGAGGAGAGAGACAGACAGACAGAGACAGAGACAGACAGAGACAGAGACAGAAAGACAGAGAAAGACAGAGAGAGAGAGAGAAAGAAAGAGAGAGAGAGAGAGAGAGAGAGAGAGAGAGAGAGAGAGAGAGAGAGAGAAGGAGAGGGAGACAGAGACAGAGACAGAGAGATTGGAAAAGAGGTTTCTTGAAGCATTTTAAAAGAAAAGTTCACAAAAGAAAAAAGAAGGCCCATCAGTAGGAAACAGACAAGCAGGACAACTTTGAAGATAATATTGAACCATGACCAAACACAATTCCAGAGTTCCCATGATTAAGCAGGCTATGAAGAGAGAGAGAGAAATTCTCTGGAAAAGGGGAACAAAAAATCAAATTAAAAAAACTAATGAACAGGAAAGCGAAGTAGGGGGAATCTAGCTTTTAGATCCTATTTATTGAGATCTATTTACTGACTCTGATAGACTCAGATTGCAGATTGAGACATGTATTTTTTGGCCCTGGCCAATGTGGGAATTTCTTTTGCTTGATTTTGCATGTTTAGAAGAGAGGATTTTGTTTTTCTTGCTTTCTCAAAGAGGGGAGAGGGAAGAAGGAGGAGGAACCTGTTCCTTCATTTAGGAAAAAAAAAGTAAATTAAATTAAAAAAAAAAAAGAAAATAGCCTGCTGAATTTGTTGAATATTTGGAGAGAGAAGCAGGATGTACATAATGTACATTTGTTGCTACATGTATAATCCTCTTTTTCTGTTCTGCTTTCTGTATGGAAATGCTCATCTCATTTGTGAAAAGTTATAAATTTAAAAAAATTCAAACTAAAAAAGAAAGGAGGAGCTGGGTACCAGCAGCAGATCCATCAGGACTTGACAACACAGTGGATCTGTGGAGTGTTGGAGAGAGGGAAAGGGACACCAAAGAGGACTGCAAAGCTCTGAATCCTGCTACCTGCAGAAATTGAAAAATTAGGGGAAAAGTTGAAATGGGGGCAGGGTGGGAGAGGGGGAAAGGGGGAAGGGAGAGGGAGAGTTGCAAAAGAGACACTTTCTATCCTTCGAAATGAGACCCTGATAACACTTCCAAATTAATCTTGTTAAAGCATAACTCAGATCCCTTCACTCACTGGCTCAAAATAAAAAAAACAAAGTCCCAAACCACATTATCCACCAGACAAGGTTTAGACTCTTTAACCTAGCTCTTGGGCCCCCCACAAATGGATTCTAGCCTACCTGTCTTGTTTTATCTCCTGTTGCTTCCCTGCAAGTAAGTACTCTCTCTATGCCAACCAAGCTGTAACTCAGTGTTCCGGGGCACACTCCTACCCTGCTGCCTCTGGTCTGTACTTTTGCTCATCAGCCGTCTGATGGCAGAATTCCTTTCCCTCCCCCCAGTAACTCCAGTTAAAATCCAACTCATCCTTGAAGGCCAGTTCAAATGTCACTTCCTCCAGGAAACTTTCTTTGCAGCCTTCTTGTTCACTTTTCACCATACCTTCTAGATCAGTGGTTCTCAACCTTCCAGATCAGTGGTTCTCAACCTTCCTAATGCCACAACCCTTTAATACATGTTGTGGTGATCCCCAACCATAAAATTATTTTCATTGCTACTTCATAACTGTAATTTTGCTACCGTTATGAATCGTAATGTAAATATCTGATGTGCAGGATGTATTTACATCGTTACAAACTGAACATAACCCACAGGTTGAGAACAGGGGAGGGGGGAAGGAATCATGTCTCATATGGCCCTATTCCCTTTTGTGTTTGTTCAGTCATTCAGTTGCATCTGACTCTTTGTGATCCTCTCCCTGGGGGTTTTCTTGGAAAAGATACTGGAATGGTTTGCTGTTTCCTTCTCCAGCTCATTTTACAGATAAGGAAACTGAGGCAAGCAGGGTTTGGTGACTTACCCAGGGTCACATAGTTAGTAAGTGTCTGAAGGTATATTTGAACTCAGAAAGATGAATCTTTCTGACTCCAGGTCCAGCACTTTATCCACTTTGCCACCTAACTACCCTGAAGTCAGGAAGATCTGAGTTCAAATCCTGACTCAGAACTTACTAGCAGTGTAACTCTGGACAAATCACTTAACCTGACTGCCCAAGAGACAGCTAGGTGTCTCAGTTTTTTATATGTACAACGAGCTGGAAAAAGAAGTGCCAATCCAGTATCTTTGCCAAGAAAACCCAAAATGAGGTCACAGAGTTGAACCTGCCTGAAAAACAGCTTAACAACTACAAACAACAATAATTTCTTGACTCTAGGTCCAATAGTTTATCCACTGAAGTGCCTAACTGGCCCATATTCCTTTTAGCACCTACCTTAGAGATACTTGGGACCATAGAATATTAGAGATGCAGGTTTTTATTAACTGTGTAGTGAATGAATGAATGAATATTTGTCAAATGAATATTGTTGAATGAAATGAGGAGACTAGATTGTATTGAATGAGTATTTACTAAATAAATGAATGGGAGATAAACATAGACCAGGTGGCCTTACTCATTAATGTGGCCCTTTTGGCAGCACCCTTCAGAGGAGAAATAATGGTTCTCAGATTTCTAAAGCACTTTCCTTACAGCTCCCCTGTGAGGAAGACAGTATAAGCATGACTATTTCTGATTTACAGACCAGAAAATTCAGGCCCCCAAAAAGGGAAACAAATTGTTCATTCCCACTTAGCTAATTTTGGAGTTAACCCAAATCTGCAGATTCCAAGGCCAGTGCTATTTCTATTATACAGTTCTGTCTCTTAAATAATCCTGGAGCTGGGGGTAGGGAGACAATTTGGGTCAGGAGTCCCTCATGCCACTTGCCAGTTGGGCCCCCCTCTATTACACAGGTGTCAAACATGCTACATGCAGCCCCAGCATTCCCAAATGCTCCTGAACTAGACTGAACTATTTAACAACAACAAAAATAAACAAAAATACAATAAAACATAGATGATATTACATTTTAAAACTAAGCCAATATGCAACCCTCATGGATCTTTATATGTGGGCTGGCCTTTTGAGCACATCCTGTTTGGCTAACATGGAGCCTGCCGCTTACCCTACTGTGTGGGTAGGAGTTGCCTCCTCGATTGGTTGCTAACATTTTAAAAGGTGACTGAGACTGAGTCTCTTTTTTTTCTGCCGTCTTTTCATCTTCACTGTCTGTGCCCATTGGAAACCGTGAACTGAACTGGTGAGAGAGGGAAGACTTGCTTTCCTCTGTTTACCTTTCTTTTACCACTGGCTCTGAAGAACGGGTCTAGGTGTGCTTATTTCTGTGTTGTTTGTCCTCTGTTTCAGGTTGGGGAGGTGATATATTATCAGACTCAGGACTCATAGCCGTGGCAACCTTGGAGAGAGGATTGTAGGTGGGGTGGAAACCCTGAGGAGCCTGGGTGCTTGGGACTCGAGCCCAAGGCGCGATTTGGACTTGGAACTGGGACTGTGTTCTGTGAAAATCCAGCCCAGTTATGAAACTAATCCCCTTCACCTCTGGAGAACCTGACCTCGTGGTGGGGACTGGGGGGCTGGGTAGGGATGTCAGGGGGAGGGGAGGTAAGAATGCCTCCCTTTTGCTGTGGGAAGCAAGTTTGTATATTTGGGTTTTTTTTTTTACCTTTTTTCTTTTTAGTAACTAATTAATTTTTAGTTTTCAGCATTCACTTCTATAAGATTTTGAGTTTTAATTTTTCTTCTCTTCCCTTTCCTCCCCCATCCCCAAGATAGTGTGCAATCTGATATAGACTCCACTTATACATTCATATTAAATATATTTTCACATTAATCACGATGTAAAGAAGAATTGCATTTAATGGGAGGAACCATGAGAAAGAAAAACAAACAAAACAACAAAAGGAGAGAAAATAGTATACTCCCATCTATATTCTGGCTCCCAATTTCTTTCTCTGGATGCAGATAGCGTTTTCCATTGTGAGTCTTTTGGAGTTGTCTTAGATCCTTGCATTGCTGAGAAGAGCTGAGTCTATCAAAATCAGTCATCACACAATATGGTTATTACTGTGTACAATGTTCTGGTTCTGCTCATTTTGCTCAGCATCAGTTCGTGTAAGTCTTTCCAGGTTTTTCTGAAGTCTGCCTGTTCATCATTTCTTATAGCACAATAGTATTCCATTACATTCCTGTATCACAACTTGTTCAGCCATTCCCCAATAGATGAACATCCTCTCAATTTCCAGTTCTTGGCCACCACAAAAAGAGCTGCTATAAATATTTTCGTACATGTGGGCCCTTTTCCCTTTTTTATGATTTCTTTGGGATACAGACCTAGAAGTGTTATTGCTAGGTCAAAGGGTATGCACAGTTTTATAGTTCTTTGGGCATAGTTCAGAATTGCTTTCAGTTCACAGCTCCACCAATAATGCATTAGTGTTTTAGGTTTCCCACATCTTCTCCAAGATTTATCATTTTTATGTTTTGTCATATTAGCCAATCTGATAAGTCTGAGGTGGTACCTCCGCGTTGTTTTGATTTGGATTGCTCTAATCAATAGTAATTTAGAGCATTTTTTTATATGACTATAGATAGCTTTAATTTCTTCATCTGAAAACTGCCTGTTCATATCTTTTGATCATTTATCACCTGGGGGATGATTTGCATTCTTATAAATTCAATTTAGTTTTCTATATATTTTAGAAATGAAGCCTTTATCGGAGACACTAGCTGTAAAAAATTGTTAACCAGCTTTTTGCTTCACTTCTATTCTTGGTTGCATTGGCTTTGCTTGTGCAAAAATTTTTCAATGTAATATAATCAAAATCATTCATTTTGCATTTCATAATGTTTTCTATCTCTTGTTTGGTCATAAATTCTTCTCTTCTCCATAGATCTGACAGTAAACTATTCTTTGTTCTCCTAGTTTGTTTATAATATCAACCCTTATATTTAAATCACGTACCCATTTTGACTTTATCTTGGTATAGGATGTAAGATGTTGTTCTATGCCTAGTTTCTACAATACTGTTTTACAATTTTCCCACCAGTTTTTGTTAAATAGTGAATTTTTATCCCAGAAGCTGGAGTCTCTCTACAAATAGATCACTATAGTCATTGACTACTGTGTCTTACCTATTCTACCAGTCTATTTCTTAGCCAGTACCAAGTAATTTTGATGATTACTGCTTTATAATACAATTTAAGAATACAGCTAGGTCACCTTCCCTTGCATTTCTTTTCATTAATTTCCTTGATATTCTGGACGCTTTGTTCTTCCAGATGAATTTTGTTATTTTTTTCTAGCTCTATAAAACAATTTTTTGGTTTGGCCCTGAATAAGTGCTATTATTATTATTAAAATAACTTGATTGGTTGGCACTGAATAATTAATTTAGGTTGAATTGCCATTGTTATTATATTACCTCAGCCTACCCTTTAACAACTGATGTTTTTCCAATTATTTAAATGTGACTTTGTGTGAAAAGTGTTTTGTAATTGTGTTCATATAGTTCCTGAGTTTGTTTTGGCAGGTAGATTCCCAAATAGTTTATAATGTCTACAGTAACTTTAAATGGGATTTCTCTTTCTATCTCTTGCTATTGGGCTTTGTTAGCAGTATATAGCAATGGGGATGACTTATGTAGGTTTATTTATATCCTGCAACTTTGCAGGTTTTTAGTTGAGTCTCTAGGTTTCTCTAAGTACACCATCATATCATATGCAAAGAGTGGTAGCTTTGTTTCTTTGCCTATTCTATTTCCTTCCATTTCTTTTTCTTCTCTTATTGCTAAAGCTAGCATTTCTAGTACAATATTGAATAACAGAGTTGATAATGGATGTCTGATTTTTGTGCCTTTTGAAGTAAATATTCCTTTGTAAAAAGCCCCCTGTGTTGCATATAGATTTGTTGTTCAGTCATGTCTGATTCTACCTGATCCCATTGGGGTTTTCTTGGCAATGATACTGGATTGGTTTGCTATTTTATTTTCCAGCTCATTTTACAGTTGAGGAAACTGAGGCAAACAGGGTTAAGTGACTTGCCTTGGGTTAATAGCTATTAAGTGTCTGGGGCTGGATTTGAACTCAGGAAGATGAGTTTTCTGACTCCAGGCCCAGCACTCTATCCACTGTGCCACTTAGCCTCCCATGCATACACGTCAGTGACCTGTCTCTTTTGGAGTTTGATAGCGTTACTCTATTTGTACCTAGACCAGACACCAACACTTCCCATCCAGGACTTGCATGGAAGGCAGTTTTCATTCCATCAGATCAGCCTCCCTCCCAGTTAAGCCTCTAGGGCAGTGGTTTTCAACCTGTGGGTTATGTTCAATTTAAATACATCCTGCATATCAGATATTTATTTATTTATTTATTTTTGCTTTTGGTAGGGCAGTTGGGGTTAAGTGACTTGCCTGAGGTCACATGGCTAGTAAGCTGTAAGTGTCTGAGGCTGGATTTGAACTTCTGGGCCAGTACTCTATTCACTGCACCACCTAGCTGCCCCTATATCAGATATTTACATTACAGTTCATAACAGTAGCAAAATTACAGTTATGAAGTAGCAACGAAAACAATTTTATGGTTGGGAGTCACCACAACATGAGGAACTATATTCAAGGGTCGCGGCATTAGGAAAGTTGAGAACCACTGCTCTAAGGGAAGGCTTCTTGACCTCTTCTGTATCATATATCCTTTTGGCAGAGTGGTGACTGCTTTTCAGAATAAAGTATTTTGGTTGTGTGTGGAACTGAAGAAAATGATAAATTTCAGTTAGAGGTCAGTGAAAATAAAGATATAAATATTTTTCCATCCAAGTTCATGGACCTTCCTGAAATCTAGCCACTTGGCGTCTGTAGATCCCAGATTAAGAACTTCTGGAATTCTTTAAGGTTCCAACACTTAGGTTCCAGAAGGGGAAGAAGCAAATTGTCCAATCTCAACCAATTTGAGAGTCAGCTATCAGTCTAGCTGATAATATTAACAGTAATACAAATGTATATAGTTTGCAAAAAAAAAACTTTGCAAAACAGCATATAATACATAATAAACATTTGCCTTAATCCAGAGAAGAATCCAGAGAAGAAAATAGCAAACCACTTCAGTTTCTTTGACAAGAAATCCCAATGCACGACATTGGCCTGCTGTGTTCCATGGGGTCTTGAAGAGTCGGACATGACTGAAAGACTGAAGAACAACAACAGTAAATGCTTAATAAATTGATAGAAAATGTACTGATTAATGGATAGAAACAACAATAATAAAAGATTTGATTCTTCTCTTATGAGATCAGGTACCTATGGGAGTATATACTGGGAGTATAAAACTAGCAGCTCCTTAGTGGGCAGGGTATCTCAGTTCTTTGGGCCAGCAGGTCTATTTACACTCATAACTGGAGGAGGAAACATATCAGGAAGCCAAGCCCTGGGTGTGTGTGATAAAATGAAGAAGAGGGGGAAGATGGGAAATTAGCATTTGACTTGAATGATGGTGGTTCTGAAGCTCAAGGAGCCTTCCTATGAATGAATGATGGGAGGAGATATTAAATATACAAGTCTCCGGGCAATTTCAGGAGGCTTTTCAAGATTCTTGGTATAAACCCTCAGAGTCCATTCTGTTTTCAGAGTATGGCAATGAATCTTGAATTGTGGGTATAGGGAGAGAGTGGATTCTGGGACCAGGCAGGTGTCCTCTGGCCATCAAGATTGTTTGGTCCTAGGTCCTAGTGATGATTTCCAAAGTAACACCAGCATTTGGGAGCAGTGAAGGTGGACCCTAAAAGATAGGAAGACACCTGAACAATTCTGAGCTCTGTACCAAGACAGAGACAGACAGGTAGAGACAGACAGACAGACAGACAGACACACACACACACACACAGAGCCAGAGAGAGACAAAGCAAAGACAGAGACACACACACAGAGACAGACAGAGACACACACAGAGACAGAGAGACACACATACACAGAGACAGACAGACACACACAGAGCCAGAGAGAGACAAAGCAGAGATAGAGACAAACAGACAGACTGACACACACACACACACACACACACACACACACAGACAGAGACAGACAGGAATGGGAATGGAAAGGCAAGCAGCAATCATGAGTGGACCTTGGGCCACAGCTGTAGATGTTCATGCCAGGGTGTCCAAGTGTATGTTAACCTAGACCCAAGGAGGCCAAAGGATAGGCAAGGTCTGCAGTGCCTAATTAGCAGAGAACTCTATAACTTCTCTAATGTCTCTTCCAGACCTAACATTGTAATTCTTATTTCCTAACATTCTCTCACTTAAAGGTCCCTTCGAGCTCTACTAATCTGTGGTCTGTTTTCTAATATTCTATAGTTCTAAGGTCACCAAAACAAAATTCATATGCTGTTCCTCAAAAACAAAAAAAATAAAACAAAACTGGAAAGACAAACTATTTAGAATTTCTTTAACTGTGTCTCCATCTTAGAGGAAAAATGGAGGGCAAAATCACAGAGCCAGTAAAGCAGAGAAATTTCCCTTCTGGCCTGAGGGAAATAGGAATGCAGATGTTTGCTAATCTGTTGGAATTCCTCTTCCCTTGGCTGCCTGGGACTGGAAAGGAGAGGGTGGAACCTTCTATTATCTGCTGGGTGGAAGGGGGTGCATTCCTCGGCGTTCACCCTTAGAGCGCCAGAGAGATCGTAAAGCTGCTGCTCCTGTCCTTTAAAGTCAGTGCTTTCTGACCCCTTCTCAAATTTCTCAAGTGGGCATAAGTAGAAAAAAATCTTTTGGAAAATTTCGGATTAGAGTCGCCCGCTCCGACCCTTTCTACCTTTATGACTTTGGGCAAGTTACTTCATCCCTCGGTAGGTGAAGAAAGGAGGCAGCAAGTACCTATTTATTTACACCTATTATAAATACCTACTTTATGCCTCACAGGGTGCTAAGTGACTTACAATTCTTATCTCATTGGATCCCCACCACCATCCTGAAAGGTAAGTACTCCATTAGACCAAGGAGAAAAGGGCAGAGGTTAAGTGATTTGCCCAGGGTCAAGCAGCTAGTAAATTTCTGAGGCAGACTTTGATCATAATAATAATAGTTGGGGGCAGCTAGGTAGCCTAGTGAATAGAGCACAGGCCCTGAAGTCAGGAGGACCTGAGTTCAAATCCGACCTCAGACACTTAGCACTTAACTGTGAGACCTTGGGAAAGTCACTTAACGCCAATTGCCTTGCCTTCCCACTACCAGAATAATAATAATAGTAGCTAACACATATAGAGTGCTTGCTATGTGTCAGGCACTGAATTTGGCGCTTTACCATTACCATCTCATCTGGTCCTCACAACAACCCTGGGAGGTAGGTGCTATTATTATCTCCACTTTGCAGATAAGGAAACTGAGGCAGACATGGTTAAGCAACTTGCTCATGCCCCCCCCCCCCCTTTTTGAGCTCTCCTTGATTCTTTGAGGTACAGGTTCTGGGAACATAAACCTTCCCAGGGAAGATATTTGTCTGAGGTCATGAGCCTTAAGTTGTGGTTCTGCCCAAGTTTTTAGCCCCCTTTGTTCCAAAAGTTTCCCACCCTTGAACTGGCCTGGCCCACCATTGTCTATGGTCTCCAGGTAGCCTCCAGCAACTTCCCACCCTTAATCACTCATTACTGGAGTCTGACCTCATCTTGACTCCTGAAGACCCTCCCTACTGGAGTCTGACCTCATCTGACTCCTCCTAAAGACCCTCCCCAATCTCCTCCTCTGGACCACCCCTAGAT
>CM053595.1:75936946-75970412 GCA_028646575.1 Pseudocheirus occidentalis | reverse complement strand
AGGAAGGAAGGAAGGAAGGAAGGAAGGAAGGAAGGAAGGAAGGAAGGAAGGGAGGAAGAAAGAAAGAAAGAGAAAGAAAGAAAGAAAGAAAGAAAGAGAAAGGAAGAAAGGAAGGAATGAAGGGAAGAAGGGAGGAAGAGAAAGAAAAAAAAACATCTAGCCAATAAACCCCAAGTTAAGTGGGTAGCTTCTGGCCATCAAAATTTGTCTTCCTTTGGAGAGAAGGAGAGGGGGACGATGAGCTGAGTTACCGAACTAGTTGGGTCCCCATTTAGGCAATTTGGTCTACTTACAGGTTGTGCTTGTCCTTGGTTTTCAAAGAGAATCATTGCATCAGGGAAATGATAACATGACTTACAGTTGACTTTGATTTGAGTGAGTGAGGGATGTGCAAGGTCACCAGCCATAGAAGAGAAAGAAGAGAATTTGAAACTCAAAAATTTTAATGAATATTAAAAGTTTATGTTACTGGGAAATATTTAACAAAATAAATAAAGTATACTATCTCCAGTGATGTTTTACAAAACTATCTAGTCCAGCTTTGTCAGGGATGTCTTTCTTGTCTTCTTGTACTGAAGTGAAATTTACTGCTCCCCTCCCTCTATTGCTCTGAATTCTGCCCTCTGAAGCTGAGCAGAATTGGTCTAATTCCTTCACTCCTGAAAGTCCTTCAACTATTGAGAAAACTATCATATTCCTTCCTAAGTCTCGTATTTCACAGGGCAAATATTTCCAGATCTTTCATCTGATGAAGTTCCAGCATCCTAGTTATGCTCATTACTGGTGCTTTGACCAAATGCTGAGCCAAAGATTCAGAAAAGGAACCCTAGTCACCTTCCTTTACTTTCAGTCCAGTGCTCTTTCCTTCCAGAGGACAAGGCCATGGGCAATGTTACACCCAGGCAAGATTACCATGAGGATATCAGGGCCTAGTCCTAGAAGGTTTTTCCTGAGTCCCCAGGTACTTAGCTCTCTAACTTGGCTTCCTTGATACATGGACCTCACCAACTACTGAGAGGACGTGAGGAGGTATAGCATGTTGCCTTGCATTCCTCACACTTTATCTTGTGGTTGTGGGTCTTCCAAACTGCAGGGTCTTTTTGTGCCCTCTGGCCCAGAGGTGACCAATCCCTTCTTGTTTCTCCAATCAAACCACTGATGAGGATATTCTTCCAGAAACAAAGGATTAGAGTACAGATGCCATATCAGTGTAGTACAATGCAGTGAGGCATGACTTTGGAGTCAGAGGCAGCATTTGAACTCTACCTTTAACTCTCTCTGTGTGATTTCACATCCGTTTAATGTTCTTGGACCTCAATTTCCTTGTCTGTAAAAGGAGGTAGTTGGACTAGATGGTATCTGAGCTCCTTTCCAGGTTAGGTCTAAGAGGTGACCCTTTATTTCTAACATGATTTTCTACATGGCCTTCCGAGCTTTAAAATTCTAAGGCTCTTCCAACCCCTAACATTCCACGTTCTAAGGTTTCTTTCAATTCTGACATTCTGTGTTCTAACATTCTTTGTTCTAATGTCCCTTCCAGCACTGTTGTTCTGTATTCTAATAATTCTTTCAACTCTGACAGTCTATGTTTGAAAGCTCTTTAATCTTCTCTCCTAGATCTAATTTCCATAAAGAGAAAGCAAGGACTGTGATAGGTCCTCTGACCCACATTTGTAAGTTCTGCTTGGACTCTCCTTGAGAAATGGAAACAGAAGTAGTTGTCTCAAACTCTACCATTCATACTACAAAGAGGGTCCGACTTGTGTTGTTTTGTGGAAGGGAAAAACAACTCCCCCACCAAGATAGACCAGAGAAGAAGTATTCCCATGAAAACTGGGCTTGAATGGCTTTCAGAAACAGAAATAGGTTATCTTTAAGAGCTCCAGAAAAAAAGTCAGGCACACTGTTTGGAAACCAGGAATGACAATGGGTTTTTTTCTCAATTTTGATACAGTGCGGAAAACATGGGACTTAGTATTAGGAAACACGGGTTCAAGGCCAGGTTCTGCCCTGTCCTACCCCTGTGAAACTTAGATAAATCATAGCAAGGATACAAGTACTTGACTTTACCTCAGAAAATATGGGTTCAGATCCTGACTGTCGCATATTTACCTTAGACAAGTCACTTAAATCTCTCTGAGTCTAAGCTTCTTCACAGGTAATTTGGAGATACCAAGTCTTGGGAAGATGTATGATAATAGGAGAAAAAGAAAGTCATTCTATGTGTGGTCAGAAGACCTAGATTTCAATCCCAGCTTTGACACTTATGACCTAAAACTAGAGCTGTGGGTTTACATAGGTTGGGCTCAATTTTGAAGGGCCTCTTACCTAACTCACAGTACAAATGAAGAGCAAGGTTGAGGTTTGATCCTCCATGTTGTGCCTCTATCCCTTGGTGGTACTTGGATCCACCTCCTGCTTGGTTCAGGAACTCAGTATTGTTGGGAAAAAAAAAACTTGCCATCGATATTCAGGACCTTTGGTCCTGGAATTCTTCTGAACATCTGGGAAATTTATTCACTATTCCACCATTAGTACTCCATTGCTTGGAGTTTTTATAGATGCTGACTTGGCCCAAGAACTCTCCTCACTGCTGTACTGCTGCTTTTGGCCACTACCATCTCTGGAACCAGAGGGTTTTCCCTTTTCCTTTGGCCAAGTGTCTCCTTGGAAGCGCCTCAAAGACAGGTAGACTCTCCCTCTAGCAAACTTGAGTCCCAATCTCTGTGTGCATCTCCTCTGCTATCTCTATCTCTTGCTACCTTGGATCTCTGCATCTGTTTGTGTCTGCTCTTCTTTTTTAAGGCCTAGGCTGAGGATGTGGTTCTGCTTTATGCCCCAATCAGTTGGCCTCAAATGTGGTAGATGTTTCCACCTGGTGTGCTCAATACAGAGCAAAGCTCTTATCAGCATGTGGCAAGGAAGATTGGAGAAGGACAATGCTTGGATCTGGATTCCTTATAACGTTTGCTTGAATAGTCTTAGCCAAGTGGCTTCCCCTTTCTGGACTTCAGTTTCCTCATCTATAAAAATAGTGAGTTAGATCAGTGGTTCTCAACCTGTGGGTTATATTCAATTTGTAACAATGAAACTACATCCTGCATATCAGATATTTACATTATGATTCATAACAGTAGCAAAATTACAGTTATGAAGTAGCAACGAAAATAATTTTATGGTTGGGGGTCACCACAACATGAGAAACTGTATTAAATGGTCAAGGCATTAAGAAGATTGAGAACTGCTGAGTTGGATTAAATGATCTCTTATACTTCCTTTCCAGCATTAAATTCCATGATCCTCTGAGTCTTAGTTTCTTGTACAAAATGGAAAAATACCTGTCCTGTCTATGTCATTGGAATATTCTGAAGATCAAATAAATGATTTTATAACATTTTATAAACCATGATGAAGTGCTATGCACATGTGAGTTATTATTGTTTCAGTAAAAAGAGCCCTTCATTTAAAGTCAGAAGATCTGGGCTTGTCATTTCCTGACTGTGTGGCCTTGAACAAGTCTCCTCTTCTCTCCATATCTTCCTCTGTAAAGTACTAGCACCTCTGGGGTTGTTTCAGGGAAAGAATTTGTATTTTTTTTTTAAGTATGTGATACCAAACAGAGGAGTTTATACTAATTCCCATAGGTATGGGAATTTGTATAATTCCCATAAAAACAAACAAAAACATAATAGCACATACTTCCCAGGAGTATTATGAGAATCAAACGAGATAATATTTATGAAATTTTTAGCTCAGTGCCTGGCACAGAGTAGGTATTATATAAATGGCATAAAAAGGAAAGAAATAATAGTTAGTGCATAGTGCCTGAACACAGTAGGCACTTATTAAGTGCTTCCTTCCTTCCTTTTTTTTTGTTGGGGTTAATTGATTCACCCAGGGCCACACAGCTAGTATCCCGTGTCTGAGGCTGGATTTGAACTCAGATCTTCCTGACTCTAGGACCATTGCTCTATCCACTGTGCCACCTAGCTGCTCTCCTCCCTCTACCTTACCAAAATATGTTGTCTATTTTACTTATATGTATTATGTTCATATTGTTTCCCCCAGTGGAACCTAAACTCCACGAGGCCAGGGATTGTTACATTTTTGTCTTTGTATCACTAGCGCTTAGCCCAGTGCCCAATGCATAGTGGGTATTTCATAAGTTCTTGTTAATTGATTGTTCGATTCCCATTTTATGGATAAAAATACTGAGTGTAAATAATATCCATGATTACATTTAGTCAGGGATAAAAGCAGGATTTGAACCCATGCCTTTTAAACTCCAAGTCCAATACTCTTTCTACCTACCCTTCCTAGGCTCCAATTTCTTCCTCAGTAAAATGAAAGGACTGGAGTAAACGAACTAGTTCTGAATTGTTGTCGGAGAACCTCAGTACCCTGGAATTTACACAAAAAGTTTTTCTGACTTTGAGTAAGTCTCTTAAATTCTCCTGGTCTCACTTTCCTCATTTATGAAACAACGGGGCTGGGACTAAAGGGCCTCTCAAGTTCCTTCTACACTTATGACCCTATGATCTCTAACGTTCTCTGAGCCATGATTTAAAGTCCATTTCAGCTCTGACATTCTATGTTCTAAGTTTCCTCCCAGCTCTGACATTTTTTGGCTGGTATCACACAGGGAATGATTATCTTGTCCTTTGAAGGGTCAGTGGTTTGGAGGAATTTTTGAGGAAGGGAAACACAAAGAAACTGGGAGAGTCTGGGTGTCCTATGAAAAAAACGGTCAGTCTTCCAGCTCTACTCAGGAAAGGGAGAATCAAACACAAATCCCAAACCCCACTTAGCACTTCTCCTCACTCCACTCTCTCTTCCCTTTCCCCTATCACCACCTAGCTGCCCCAGTATGTGCTATTATGATACCCCTGTTACAGATAAGGAAACTGAGTCAGACAAAGGTTAAGTGACTTACGCAGGGTCACCTTGCTAGTAAATGTCTAAGGCTACATTTTAACTCAGGTCTTCCTAGCCCCAGACCCAGCACTCTGTCCATTGCACCACCTGATGGGAGAGTACTAATAGCCAGAGGTATCAGGAAGGACTTCATGTAAAAGATGGTATTTGAGCTGAATCTTGAAGGAAATGAGTGATTCTAACAGGCAGAGTTGAGGAGGGCACGCATTCCAAACATAAGGGTTAGCCAGTACAAAAGGAAAGGAGGCAGGAAATGAGGAACAGTAGGAAGGCTGGTTTGACAGGATCATGCAATGAGAAAAGGGGAAATAACATATAAGATTGGAAAGGTAGTTTGGTGGCAGGCTGTGAAAGGTTTTAAAAGCCAAACAGAGGAGTTTATACTAATTCCCATAGGTAATAGGGAGTCACAGAAGTTTATTGAGTAAGGAAGTGATGATCAGACATGGGAAAGTCACCTTGGCAGCTCTATGGAGGATGAATTGAAATGGGGATAGGCTTGAGGGAGGGAGACCAATTAGGTTATCGCAATAGTTCAGGCAAGAGATGATGAAGTCCTAGACTAAGGTGGTGGCTACATGAATGGAGAGAAGAGGATGGGGAGATGTGGTAGAGTTAGGAATTACAAGATTTGGAACATGTTGGATAGATGGGTTGAGTGGGAACAATGAATTAAGGATGACCCCAAAGTTGTCAGCCTGAATGATTGGAAGGAAGGCAGTGTCATTAACAGGAACAAGAAGTTTGGAAGAGGAGTGGGTTTGGGTAGAAAGATAATGAGTTCTCTTTTGGGCAGATGGAGAAAGTAATGTCATGAATGTAGCCCATGTAAACTCCTAGGAGCCTTATCCCAAGTTTTACTCCCGCCCACAAGTTGGGTTCTCAGAGCTTGGCTTGCTACACTGCCTATCAGGGGCCTAGGCTAGCTATGAGGAGGAAGGGGATTATTCTGTAACACCATTGTCTCAAACCCCCTCCATGTGCTTCCCTCCCAGATTATCAGTTGAGAATCAATATTGTCAGCCTTGTGTAGTTGTTTTTTTTTTTTTAAATAGTATTAACTAAGTATAATGAGAACATCTGGTACAAAACATTACCCCGAGGTTTATGATGTGCTTTCCCCACATGCACACAGGGTTCTGGGAATAGTGGGCTCAGGTTTAGAGATCACATATGGCCAAGGGCTAACTCACAGCTCCAAGGTGCTAAACATCCTTTCCTACCATTTGGGAGGTACTCATGGTGTCATTTCTTTGCTGTGCTTCCTGCAGTCATAAATCCTATCTTTTCTAAGCACCTGATGCTGACACTGCTGTCTCTGGTATGGTAGGGTAGGAACAGGGAAAGATGCTAGGCCACCAGCAGGAAGATGGAAAGTTCAAAATCCTCTGGACCCTTCTGAGTTCTCTTAATCATCCTCCAGCAAAAGGGGCAGGGGGAGAAGGGCAAAGCCAAGTCTCCTCTCTCCCAGAGAGAGTCCCTCAGGGATGTGCTAGAAAGCTCTGCTTGCTCCAGTTTCTGGAATTCAATTCCTTCTCAACTCACTTGATAATTTATAGAAGATCCTTTTGGTGTAGCCAAGTTTCCTCTGCACATTGGAACAAGATTCTTGAGGAGTAGCAAAGGCCTATGGGTGACTGATTGATTGACTGAGATGTGTTCTCACCTAGTTAGAGCTGCTGTTGTTGGTTAGAGTTGTTTCAGTTGTGTTCAACTCTCCATGACCCTATCGGGGGTTTGGGGCAAAGATACTAGAATGGTTTGTTCTTACTCCAGTTCAATTTACACATGAGGAAAGTGAGGCAAATAGGGTTAAGTTTGCCCAGGGTCACACAGCTAGTAAGTTTCTGAGGCCAGAATTTAACTCAGTTCTTCCTGACCTCCAGTCCGGTGCTCTGTCCACTGTGCCATCTAGTTAGGATATCAAGGCTAAAACGGGGTGGAAAACTCAGAGAGGAGAGTGTCCAGGAGGAGAGGGTGATCCACAGTGTTTAACGCTGTACAGAGGTCAAGAAAGATGAGGAAAGAACCAAGTTTGTCAGTTTTGGCCGTGAAGGAGCTGATCAGATAACTTTAGAGAGAACAGTTTCAGTTCAGTGATGAGGGTGAAAGCCAGATTGTAGGAGGTTTAGGAGAGGAAGTGGAGGCAGGCAGGCACCGGGTGTTGGCAGCAGGATAATAATACCTTTAATTTGTACTTCACAGGATGCTTGTGAGGATCAAAGGAGATCATTTATGGAAAGCATTTTGCAAGACTTGAAGTGCTATAAAAATGCCAGCTCCCATTATTTGTCGCAGGATTACAGAGTCATACAAAACACAAGCAGGATTTGAATCTGTATCTTCTGACTCCCAAGTCCAAAGACCTCCCTATTGTGCCATGTTTCACCCGCTGCCCAGAAAAATCCTGCCTTTGTGGGAGTGACAGTGCGCTTTGCAGAAACGTCCCTATCCCCACCCCACCCCCATCCGCTTCCCAGCCCTGTTTATTTTGGGTGGTAGCAAACAGGTGGCCGCGTAGGCTTGAGCTGGGTTGTCTCAGAGCCGGGCCTGATGGCACTGCAGAGGGATCTGAGGGATCCTCAGGCATTTTACATTCAAAATTGTTGGGGGGTTTTAAGGGCTAGGAATTGCAACCTTCAAGGAAGAGAGACTGGGGTAGCTCTTGGGGAGGGGTATTTGTGTGCTAGCTACAGATAGAGACCCATAGAGTGAGGAACCAAAGGTGGGGATATTGGGGGTAGAGAGGTATCATGAGAGAAAGCCTGGGGATGGAGATGTCTAGGCAAAGACCCTGAGGATTTAGAGTTTACAGGTAGACCTGGGGGATGGATGGAGGACAGGCAGAATCCCCCAGGAAAGAGGTAGGAGAATGTAACTTGCTCGAGCCAATTGTTATACCTTCTGGGTGAGGATTTACACCTCAGAAATAAGGAAATGCTACAAATTCAGGCTTGATTTATTGTTTTGTTGATTGCCCAGACTTAAGAAAATTGTGGAGAAAATAGTAATATGCACTTTAGACTTAAATGTGTGCCCTGTATAATTTTTTTCTTTTTTGAAGAGCGAGTTGTTGTAAACATTTACAAACACATCCCTGGGTAGAGGGATCATGTGCAGGGAACTTGAGACAGGAAGAAGTATAGGCAGAGATGCTAGGGATGGAAACGGTAAAACAAGGGACCTTGGGTGCAATTGGTAACATAGGAAGAGCCTTGAAATGGGATAAGCACAGACAGAGACCCCGGGAAAGGAGGGGAAAGGTAGTGAAGAGGAAGTCACAGATAAGTATCTTGGGAATAGACAAGCAGTGGTTCTCAACTTTCCTAATGCCATGACCCTTTAATACTCCTATGTGGGCATATCTGCATGTGGGCAGACCCACCTGGAGACAGATAGAGGAGTAGTGTCTTGGTTCCTAAGACCATGGGAAATATGTGTTTTCCCATGGTCTTAGGCGAACCTGTGACCCCCAAAAGGGTCATGACCCACAGGTTGAGAACCACTGGAATAGAGGGACTAGAAGCAACCCAATCCAAGGAGCATTTATTAAAGACCAACTGTATTCAGGGTACTGTGTGATGAAAAAATGAAATGGAAAGTAATCCTTCCCCTCAAGAAACTAACATTTGAAAAGGGGGGCCTTAATATGTAAATACATGAATATTTATGATAATTCGAGGAGGGACCACTAACAATTATGGGGATTAAGAAAGGCTTCCGATAGAAGATGGTACTTGGGTTGAGAAACTAGAAATTAGAAGAGGCAGAGGTAAAGAAGGGAGTCCATTTCAGGCATGATAGACAGTCTGTGCATAGACTCAGAGGTAAAATAAGGAATGCCAAACATGGGAAAAAACAAGAAGGCTGGTTAGGCAGGAACGTAGAGTGTGTAAAGAGTAGTAATATGTAATAATCCCAGAGTGATAGGCTGGCATCCAATGTTGAAGGTCTTTAAAATGTCCACAAACGGAAGTTTGTCTTTTGTGACAGGGAGGGAATAGGGAGCCACTAAAGTTTCTTGAGCAGGGGAGTGACATGGTCAGACTTATGTTTTAAGAAAATGAATTTGACAATTGTATGGAGAGTAGATTGAACAGTTTTTAATTAAAAAGCATTTATTTTCTCTTCCTCCTACCTCCTCCCCCTCATTGGAAAAAAAAAAGAAAAAGAAAATATTTTTTTAACAAATATACATAATCAAGTAAAAAAAAAAACCCGACTTTCCTACATTTGTCCAAAAATGTATATCTCTTTCTGCATCTTGAGTCCACCACCATCCTGTCAGGAGAAGTGGGTAGTATGTATCATCACAGGTCCTCTGGAATCATGGTTGGCATTTGATCAAAGTTCTCAAGTCTTTCAAAATTGTTTATCTTTATAATGTTGTTAATATAGACACTGTTCTCCTGTCTCATTGAGATTACATAACAAATTTGGATTGAACCCAGTTATCACAATTGTGTGACTTCATCCAATGGACTGGAGAGAAGGCAAATGGGGTATGTGAAGGGGGAGAAGGATTGGGGGAGAATAACCCTAGGATTGGAGTTTGAGAAAGAATGATAATAGTGCAAGGCATTCGAGAGTTGAGGGCAATATATGAATCATAGGATTATAGTGTAACAATAATGACCTCTTCTAGGTCTAAGGCTGGAGTTCTGTGTCCTCTCCCACTCTACTAAGGGACACCTCTGCTCTGGACCTATGAACACATTAGCAAAAGTTCAATCCCCAAAGGGCCAACCTCTAATAAGAGGGGTTAGGCTCTTTTTCTTGTACTCTTTGACTCTTTGGTTGTAGGTGGCATCAGAACAGGGATAAATAGGATAATTCAACTTTCAGGTCTTCCAGTCTGTGGCTAGGTAATGTGGGAGGAACTGCCACGGTAGAGCAATTTGTTCACCTTGAGTCTAATAGTGACAGCTCTGGGGGAAAATTACTTAAAGTGTAGATGTGGCTCCTGTCCAGGGCCTTCCCAAATCGGGGAGTAGAATGGTACTCAGTGTATAGTCTAAATTAGGTATAGGACTGCTACTAATTCCTTCAAACAAAGGAAATGCTAAAAACAAAAGATTCACAAGTACAGACCGATAGAAAAGTGTCAAAAAGCAGCCACAAGAACTTAATTATGGTTATACTCTCCTGGGAGGTTGATGCTTAAAGCATAAAGACATGTTTGCAGAATTATTAAATAGTTATTTTCCATTTCACTTTTGTTCTGCATTGTCCAAACAATTTCCTCTAGATTAAAAGCTAGGCTGACTTGAACTCCTTTCTCATTTAGGAGCGACCCTCTCCAACAGAGGAGCTCTCATCGCTGCCAATTAGCTCCAAGTAAGAGACTTTGGGTCTCCAACCTCTCAAACTCAAAAGATTTCCTCCAAGATCAGATGTATACATCTCAGGATCACTTTTTAGTCACCTATGCTCAGAGAAGAAAATACAAAGTGAATAAGGTAGCCAGGGTTGAGACCCAGTTTCAGGATGGTCTAAACCAGGGGAGGGGAACCTATGACTTTGAGGTCACATGTGGCCTTCTAGATCCTTGGGTGTGACCTTTGGACAGAGTCCAAGTTTTACAGAACAAGTCCTTTCATTAAAGGGATTTGTTCTGTGAAGTTTGAATTCAGTCAAAAGGTCACATTTGAGGATCTAGAGAGCCACATGTGGCCTCGAGACCACAGGTTCCCCATCCCTGGCTAAACCAACACGGGTACTCTAGTTGTGATTCATTTTCAATCTGCCATTTCTGCTAAGGTGTGGAAAAGGAAGAAATGTCCCTTCCCTCACCTTCTTGGGGAATTCAGAGAGAGAAAACTATTTGCCTTACATTACAAACACAGGAAGGAAGAGGAGGAGTCAGAGGTTATCTCTGTTTCTTAGACTCACATCCATAATAGGGCTAAAAGATTAATAAGATGATTTCTTTTATATTCCAGAGTACTAGAGTCCTTTAACCAGCGTGCCTGGTCTGCTGAGAGTAGTGGGGGTATATCTCCACATGGGGTGTGGATCCTGTTACAACAGATTATGAAAAGAGGAAAATGAGCCAGAGGAGGGATGAGAGAAGGGAATGGTAGAGTGTCTACAGGCAGAAACCCTGGGGATGGAGAGATCACAAGCAGAGATACTAGCTATGGGGTAGAACACATCCCCCAAGAATGGAGGATTCATAGGAAGAGGTCCTGTGATCACTGTTAGGCTCAAGGTGAACAAATTGCTTTACCATGGCAGTTCCTCCCACATTACCTAGCCACAGCCTGGAAGACCGGAAAGCTGATTTATCCTATCCCTGTCCTGATGCAACCTACAACCAAAGAAACCACAGTCAATCCAGGGACCTCTGATGAGAAATTTTTGTTATTATTCAGTCATTTTAGTCATGTCTGACTCTTTGTGACCCCATTTGGGATTTTCTTGGCAAAGATACTAGAGTGGCTTGCTATTTCCTTCTCCAGCTCTTTTTACAGATGAGGAAACTGAGGCAAACAGGGTTAAGTGACTCACCCACGGTTACACAGCTAGTAAGTGTCTGAGTCCATATTTGAACTCAGGAAGATGAATCTTGACAACTCTAGGGTTAGCACTCTTTCCCTTGTACTACTTAGCTGGGGTGAGAAACCAGGGACTTCAAACCTCTCCCTGGACAGCACTGTCAAGAACACAAACAAGGAGAAGGTACTTCTACAGAAAGGACAGTATTATCTGCACATGTTTCCTCTTTCTGTTTTTCGGTTGTATTTTTAGCTCCTTTTCTTCTTGGTTTTCACTCAGTGGCCAACGGTGTGGCTCTGAGTGTTTTTCAGGTCAGTTCTTTATCATCTCTCTATTCCCTTTGTCTTCTAGAATATCCACATTACCATTCTTTGTTTTCAAACTAGGTTTATTTTCCAGTGGTGAAATTATTGACTTGGACTTAAAGAATCATAGGATCATAGGGCCATCGATTCAGAGCTTCAGGGACCTCAGAAGTCAACTAGTCTAACATCTTCTCAATTTGCAGATGGAAAAACTGAAACCCAAAAAGATTAAGTGACTCTCTTTCATTTAAAAAAATGCTTTATTGATGACTTTCACATTGCTGTCATTTTTCAATGACCTCCCTTCCTCCCAATAAAATCCTCCCTCGAAACACAGAAGTATAGTCAAGCAAAGAAAGCCAGTGTATTGGCCATGACTGACGTGTGTCTCACTGGGCACCTCTCTACCTAGAGGAGGGAGGTAGATTTTGTCCTTGATCCTCTGAAGTCGAGCTTGGTCACTGTGTTGCTCAGAGCTCTGATGTATTTTCAATACTGTTGTCCTTTACAGGACAACATGTCCTATGTCTTGTAAATTGATCTCTTGGTTCTGCTTAAAAAAAATGAATGTTTTCTTTCTTTATCTATTTATGTACACATTCATTAATTTTCCCAACATATCTAGTTAGTGGTAGGTTTCAAAGAAGAACCCAGGTGTCCTGTCTTCTAATTCCTTGCTTTCTAGTTGCTAGTGTTCTTTCCCTCCTCAAATTAACACCTTTAAGTAAAAGGAAGTCATACTATGAGTAAGTGTAAAAACCAATATTGGTCCCAGAGAAGGGATGATGAAACATAATTCCCTTCTTTTGGCAGAGAAGCAAGGGATTATGGGGATAATGTTGAATGCATTGTGAGGCACAGTATATTGGTTGTTTTTGCTTAACTGTTTTTCTTTCTTGTAAAGGAGAATTCAGTTCTGGGGTGAACGGGATTTATATTAACCAGAAATTACTGTGATATCAAAGTAAAAATCATTAATATACCCCCATTTTAAATGTAGCCTGCATATATTATCTCTTTTCAGGTCGTATCCTTCTACTTTCCAATGGAATATAAGCTCCCTGAGGGCAGAGATGTGTTTTTGTCTTTCTATCTTCAGGCTCTTTATTACATTGCCTTGCAACTAGAAAGTGTTTAATAAATGCTTGCTGACTTGTATTGGAAATAGGAAATTTCGACAATGGTGTCATTAGACGAATTGATAGTTAGAATTGGCTTTTTGCCACAGTCTTGTAGTCTGAACTCACTTAGCTTGCTTCTTGTTTGAAGCTAATGGGTTTTTCGTCCTGGGGGGGTTGAATAGGAGGAATGCTGGATGCTGTTTGTCTTCCTGGCCTCCATCACTCTTTTGCCACATCCTGCCTGGCACTTAGTGCCCTCTCCTGGATGATTATTCCAAGGTAAACTATTTAAAGATACTGCAATTCAATTCAATTCAATAAACTTCTAGAAACAATCCTTGTTTAAGGCAATCAATTAATCAATTCAACATTTACTGAGATCTGATATGAAAATGAATTGCAACTTGGTCCCCAATTGATAATGTACTTAGCCCACATTAGACCCTAATGGTGTTTGCTGATTGATTGACTTTTAGGCTCCCGTTCCCATCCCCTGGCTACTTGTATGACCTTTGGTGAGTCATTCTCCTTCTGGTTCTCAGTTTCCTCATACGTCAAATGTGGAAATTAGATTATAGGATCTCTTAATATTCTATGTTCCTTTCTAGCTCTAAAATTTTGTGTATTAGCTTTTCCAAATTTAGATGTCTGTACTTTAAGGTCCCTTTCAGTTCTCACACTTTTATTTCCTATAAAGTCTCCCCCCAGCTCTAACATGTTATGTATTATGCTCTAGCATTCCATATTCCAACATCCCTTATAGCTCTAAAAAATGCATGTAAAAGATGAAGCATGAAAAGCCTTTTATGATCATATTTTTTACTCCAGTACTTCAAGAGAGTCTTGATTTCATCTCTTTATTGATGGAGATCACAACCCCCTCATGATTTTGAAATAGTCTTCATGAGTTGATATGACCTGAAACCCATCCTCATGTAGGACTCATGTGGTAATGAGTCAGACTAGATTTCCACCACAAAGAATACTTCCCTGGACAAAAACTTTACAGTTTGGTAGGAACTATACTCTTGTTGACATAGCTTTTGAGAGACCATTTTCACTTTAATGGAGGTATGTAACTTCTACAAAGTTATACAAATGGAATATGATTTCATTTCTATGCATGTATATACTTTAGAACCAGCCTTAATATACCTCCTTATATATGATTTGGGGACTTGTATTAAGAGATCCATATATAGAAAAAATATGAAAGGTTGAGTGACTTTAGTAGTTGATCTTGTTATATGTTTTAAGCTAAAATTTCAAAGTTGATGGACTAGTGAATAGATTGAATAGATTCAAGTATCCGTTTTAAGTTTAAAGGGCTATAAACATTAAGTCTGGAGAAGAGAAGGCTTAAGGGGTGACATGTTGACAATCCTCACATATTTGGAAGTTCATTATGTAGAGTAATGGTCCTAAAGGATAAAAGGAGTAAACAAGTGTAAAGAGATAGATTTGGGGGATACACACACACACATCTTTCCTTTTTATTTCAATTTTATTTCTTTTTTCCATTTATTTTTAGTTTTCAACTTTCATTTTTATAAGATTTTGAGTTCCAAAATTTCCCCTCCTCCCCAAAACAGCATGCAATCTGATAGTGGCTATACATGTACAATCATATTAAACATATTTCCACATTTGGTTGTGGAAGGAGAATCAGAACAAAAGGGAAAAATCACAAGAAAGAAAAAAAACAGAGGGAGGGAGAAAGAATAATAAGCTTTGCTCTGTACTCAGATTCCAACTTTCTCTGATGTGGATAGCATTTTCCATCTTGAGTCTTTTGGAATTGTCTTAGAGCATTGTGTGGCTGAGAAGAATTAAGTTGATCAAAGCTGATCCTCACACAATGTTGCTGTTACTGTATACAGTGTTCTGGTTCTGCTCACTTCACTCAGCATCAGTTCATGTAAGGAAAACTTTCCTAACAATTCTGCTGTTAGCAATGTGGTAGACCAGCTTTGGAGGTAGTGGGCTTTCCATTGCTCAACATTTTCAAGTGGAGGATGTTTGGATGACCTCTTATCCAAAATGCCATAGAGGAGATTCAGGCACTGAGTAGGAAGTTGTATTGGATAACATTTCAGCTCTACAGTTCTAGGGTTTCTGCCTCTCTGCCTTTGCTCACATCTTCTCGAATATCTTTCCCTCTGTACTCTACTTACCCAAATCTTGTTTCATCCTTAAAGATCTAATTCAAGTTCCCCTCTCCTAGGAAGCCTTCCTGACTTCTCTAACTGTTAACAGTCTCTATATCCTCCAAGCTCCTATAGTACTTAACAATCACACAGCTTAGCGTGTAACTATGTACTAATTTTGTGTCATTAGCTCTATACTTTAGAAAGATTATTTTGGAATCTGTGTTGAATAGGAGTGAAGGAAGACCATCACCAAATATAAAGTAATTGCAATAATATAGATGAAGGGGACTGGCCAGTGCGTAAGTTTAGAAGAGATAAGATACAAGAGATATTGTATAAGTAGAACTAATTATACTGGGTAACTAATTGGATACGGAGAATGAAGGAGAGGAAATAACGAAGAATCACACTGAGTTTGTACACGTACATGACTGGAAGCCTGATTGTGTCCTCAGGAGAAACAGGGAAGGTAGGAGGAGGTTTGATTATCCAAATGGAGATGTCAAGTAGGCAATTGTTAATGTAAGATCAGTGTTTAGGAGAGGGATGAGGGCTGGATAAGAAGATTTGGGAAACCTCCAAAAAGAGATAATAATTGAATTCATGGCAGGTGATAAGATAATCAAGGAAGGGTGGGGACCCAGGACAGGGCTTTGGGGTACACACATGCTTAGGTGTTAGCACATGAATGATAATTTCACAAAAGAAGACTGAGCAGCTGGACAGGTAGGACAAGATGCAGAGTCATAAAGGCTGAGAGATTATTTTTTTTATGTTCACCCCACATATCCAACCATTTCTTGATCTTTTCACTCCTTCTTTACAGTATCTCTAGCATATGTTCCTTTCTCTTTGTTTTCATAGTAACCATACTGTTTCAGGCTCTTATCCACTCTTACCTGGGCTATTGCAGTAGCCTTCTAACTGGTCTTCTTTCCTTAAGTCTTTTCCACATTAGGATGCATCCTCTACTGGGTTGCTGAAGGTAAAACACAGGCCTGAACATGTAACCTCTCTGTTCAAATGACTCCCTATTACCTCTGGGATGTGAAGTGCTTTATTTCCAATCTTCTTATGAACTCTGTATCCCCCTTGGGGCTCACTGGCCCAGCTCTTTTAATTGCTGGCTGGTTAGGTTCCTAGAGGAATGTTGTTACTATCCTCAGAATTCTAGTAGTAATTTTGTGGATATCTAGCTTAGCTCTTGAGCCCCCTCTGTTATTTTGTTTGGTCATTTTTCAGTCATGTCAGACTCTTCATGACACTATTTGGGGCTATTTTGGCAAAAATACTAGAGTGGTTTGCCATTTCCTTCTCCAGCCCATTTTACAGTTGAGGAAACTGAGGCAAACAGGTTTAAGTGACTCGCTAAGGGTCACACAGTTAGTGTCTGAAGTCAGATTTGAACTCATGAAGATGAGTCTTCCTGACTCCAGTCAAAGCACTCTGTCCATCCACCTAGCTGCCCTTATGCTTCCCCTTAATTACCTAGTAGACCTAGTTCTTTAAGAAGTTATTTATTTAAGTTACAATAGTTACAAACCATTTCTAGAACACTATGACCAATCTCTTAAAAATACATGCAGAGTCCAGAAGGGTAGAAGAATGGTCATGAATTCAGGTACAACGCTAGCTCCTCACCAGCTTCTACCGCCAATTGGCAGCACTAGACAGTTCTGTAGGTCATTGGGCACTCCTCAGTGGGGTGGGGTGTTTCTGTTGGACAGACCGATCTGCTGATCTCCTGAGTTTGTTCTTCAATGGGCAGTTGCAGTTCTTTTTTCCACCCTCAGCCATGAGCTCAGACCAGTGCTCTCTTTGGTTAGTATTACCCAGCTCCTTTACCTAGAAAAATAATCCTTAGCTTTTTTTTTTTTAGTTTTAGATAGATAGATACATAGATAGATAGATTATATCTATAAATGTAATATATAGATGTAGATATCTTTTTATGGAGGAGGAAGGCAGGGCATTTGGGGCTGAGTGACTTGCCCAAGGTCGCACAGCTAGTAAGTGTTAAGTGTCTGAGGCTGGATTTGAACTCAGGTCCTCCTGACTCCAGGGATGGTGCTCTATTCACTGCACCACCTAGCCACCCTGAATCCTTAGCTTTTCAAATAATTATTTCTGATTTGAATTTTCCTCCCTTTCTTAAGCCAATATGGTTCTGCCTTGGGATGATAAGTTTCAGTTTAGTCATTTTTCACCTCCTCTACTTCTTGGTGAATCTTACGTTGACTATTAGGTAGGGACAAAGGTATGAATGTAGTCTGTGCACTAGAGGAATATTCCTTGTCTTTCTGTCCTCTTCATTTGCAATTAAGTTATTCACACCTCCCACTTTTTCTAGGGATGTTTCTGTCTTTTAGTCTCTGCCAACCTTCAGGTTTTGCTAAAGTTTCCCTGACTTACTCTTCCTATCACTCAGTGCTCACAGTCAGTTTTCAGGATCATAGGCTTTATAGTAGGAAAAGAACTTAAACATTTTTAGTCCAGGGGTTCTTAACCTGGGGTCTGCAAACTTCTTTTGAAAGATATGTTGGCGACTGCATTTCAGTAAAAGGGGTTTCCTTTATAATTGTATGCATTATGCCATAGGCTTTACTAGACTGCCAAAAGGTCTATAACACATAACAAAAAAAGGTTAAGAACCTCTGATAAAGATAGTCCAACCCTTCATTTTGTAGATGAGGAAACTGAAGCCCAGAGGTCATATGAAGTAGTTCAAAGTCACTCACATATTAAGTAGCAAAGTCAAAATTTGAACCCAGGTCCTCTAGTCCCAAATCCAGTGTTTAATCTAATATGCTACCTAGGACAAAGACATTTTTCCTTTCTCTTTTTAAATAGCTATTTCTCCTGAGGGACTCTATTTGCCATGTTCTTCCAGAATATCAAATTTGCTATGGTCACTAGACCTGTTTGACTTCTTTTTTATTTATGATTTTTGGCTCATTTCCTAGGGTGCTTCCTAGAATAGCTTCTGATCTTGCTCCCTCACAAGAGAGGTGAAACCAAATCTCCCTAGACTGACTCCTTAGGCCATAGGCAACTTTGCCGATGTAAGCCTTTATTTCACTCAGAACTAGCCCACTATACTTTTATGCTTTTTGGACTAAAGTCCCTAACTTTCTGTGTTCCAAAATCCAGGGCCTTCTAATATGCTCCTTTGTGTGTTCTAACATTGGGTTCTAAGATTCCTTCTAGTTTTAACTTTCCATGTTCTATGTTCTTAAGTTAGCCTATGAGGTTCTTGAGAGCAGAGTTGTTGTTCAGTCACGTCTGACTCTTCATTACCCCCAAGGAGCATACATAGCACTCCAAGGCTGTCCATGGGGTTTTCTCATTAAAGACGCTGGAGTGGTTTGCCATTTCTTTCTTCAGTTCATTTTACAGATGAGGAAACACAGGGAAACAGGGTTAACTGACTCACCCAGGGTCACACAGTTAGTAAGTGTTGGAGGCCAAATTTGAACTCAGGAAAATGTGTCTTTCTGACTCCAGGTCTAGGGCCTTAACCACTGCTCTCCCTAGCAGTCCCTTCTAGATTGGCAGGACTTACCAGATCTACTTTCCTGGAGGAGCCTCTGCGACTCCATGGTCACCTCTACATCCCCAAGGATCAGCGGTGACTAGTGGAAGATAATAACAGCCATACAGAACTTACAAAGTAATGTCTTATTCTTACAAATGTCCTGTTTTGAGGCCATTTCCATTTTTCTCCTTCTACCATGTATCTAATTTTTAAATCAAATTCAACAAACGCTGATTAATCCTCAAGTCAGTATAAGTCCTTGATCTGGTAGTGGAGACATAAAGATTGATAGCTACAACCCAGGCTCTGTCCTCAAGTTGACGATCTAACATGCACAAATAACAGTGGTACAAAGGTAAGTGAAATGTGTATAGGGGAGGAAAAGGGTGCCAAGTCAAAGCAGGTACCTGGAGAACAGGGGGTGGTCCGGGAAGAGGTAGCTCTTGAGCTGGGCCTTGAAGGAAGGAAAAAGTTATAATAGATAAAGATGGAGGGGGGCATTGGAGATATAAGCTCATTCTAGGTGAAGGGCAAGGAGAGCTGAGGATGTTATAGTTTTGAGTAAAGGCACATAAATAGGAGAGGCCCAGACAAAGAATGGAAACAAAAAAAAGAGTTGGTTAGTTTGCTTGGGATATTGAGAATGTGAATGAGTTAAGACTAGAAAGTTAGGCTAGAGCCAGATTGTGGAGAACCTTGAATGCCAAGAGGAAAAGAAGAAGAAGGAGAAGGAGAAGGAGAAGGAGAAGAAGAAGAAGAAGAAGAAGAAGAAGAAGAAGAAGAAGAAGAAGAAAGAGGAGGAGGAGGAGGAGGAAGAGAAGGAGGAGGAAGAGGAGGAGGAGGAGGAAGAGGAGGAGGAGGAAGTAGTGATGATGATGATTTTGGTAGGCTCTGCAGTCACTAAAGGTTTTTTCATATGAGTAACTTGCTTAGACCTATGTATTAGGAAGATGATTCTGTCAGGAGAGGGAGGAGCCTGGAGAGTGAGATAGGAGGCAGGCAATGGTCCAGGTGAGATTAGACGAGAGCCTATATTTGAATTGTGGAGCTAGGAGATGGATTCCAAAGAAATGGGACAGGCAGAAAAGGAGTACTGCTGCCCCAATGTTTTTCTTTTTCTTTTCTTTTTTAAATTCAAGAAATATTTATTGAACATCTATTCTATAGAAAGCGTTGTGTCAAGCGGTATACTAAGTACTAGGAAGGATACAAAAATGAACAAAGCATTGTCTGTGCTCCTGAAAAGACCTCTCTAAGTAGGAGAAATAAGATAAGGCATAGTAGATGAGATAAAGGTGCTCCGGTGTTTTCTTGAGTTCCCAGTTTGTATCCTCTGTGCATCTGTGGTTACTGGTTCATATAAAAGAAAGCCTTCTTTCTGCAAAGCCCATCACAGACCTTGACTTTTGACCCAATAGTCTTTCTACTTTAAGTAAATAGAACTTGGGAAATCCTCAGATGTTGAAGCAAACATTTTTCTGAAAGTGATTTTCCTTCAAAGCCACAAATGCATTTTTCTTTTGATTTGAGGTGATATTGTCCTTCATGTGATTGATGAATTTGGAGGTATGTCCTAAAGCCCTGCCTAGCACTCTATAAGCTTCAATTCTAGAGAAAAAGAGCAGAGACTTTTCTCCACTGTTTGGGAATGTGGATTGCTGGACAAAGCCCTCTTGCCCTATAAAATTATTTTTCATTTCTCTTTAATATAACTTTCAGTAACATGGTTGACAAAATAAAAATGGCTGATCATAGAAAGACAATATTTATAGAAATGATGGCACACAAAGTGTATGAATAGATAAATTATAAAACATAACCAAAAGTAACTATAAGAGTTACTTTTTGCTATATTCTTTCACATAAAAAGCCTCTTTTCTAGTGCTATTTTTTCTTTTTAAAGGAAAAACAAGTGGCAAACAGAAACATTAGACTTATGCACAATTTTGTGTCACATATCGCAGGTTGCCTCCTTTACTGGACAGAGAACTGGCCTTCAAGCCAGGAAGGTCTGGGAAGACAGACAAGCACCTGCATAGGTAGAGACAGTTTCTTTAACTGCTACTCCCCTTTATAATTAAATCACAGATCTCATTCCTGTACCTATCACTGCATTTATTAGCTGAGTGATATGTATTGACTTTTCCATGCTTTATATTTGGAAAAGGACCCTAAGGTAATAGATCTAGAGCAAAAAGGAGCCTTACAGATGAAGAAACTAAGGCACAGAAATATTAAGTGATTGCCTAAGATCATATGGGTTTTTGTTATCATTAATTCGTTTCAGTCTTGTTCGACTCTTCATGATCCCATTTGGGGTTTTCTTGACAAAGATACTGGAGTGGTTTTCTATTTCCCTCTCCAGCTCATTTTACAGATGAGGAGACTGAGGTAAACAGTGTTGAGTGACTTGCCAGGGTCACACAGCTAATAAATATCTGAGGCTGGGTTTGAACTCAGGTCTTCCCAGCTGTAGGCCTGGTTCCTTTTCCATCTAGCTGCCATCTAGCTACCCTCACAAAGATAATGTCAGAAATTGAATGAAATCTTTATTTTTCTTTCCTTAAAAATGCTTCTTTTGTATTAAAGGGAAGTTCCAAACCAGTAAGGCGTGTCTGATGAAATGTTGAATGAAAATAGCTCTGGTTTGGTAGTTAGGTCACCTGGGTTCATAATGGTTTTAGAGATCATTTGGTCTACCTTCTCATTTTATAGACAAGAAAGCTGGGGCCAAGAGAGACTTCGTGATGTACCAAAGATTATGCAGGTCATGTGGCAGAATTAAGATTGCAACTTCAATTCCAAATCAAGTATTCTTCCCACACTGCTCTGAAGTCCCATCTCTGTCACTAGCCAGCTGTTGGGCTTTAAGAACAGTACTCCCTTTCTCTGAGATTGTTTTGTCATCTTGTAAATAAGGAAAGACTCAGTTCACATTCCACCTTTTGCAGGAGGCTTTTCCCTGGCCCTCCCACTACTGCTAGTGAGATCCCTCTGAAATTGCCTTCCATCTCTTCTGAATATATCTTGTATGTCCTTACTTTTTTACATGCTGTCTCCACCATCAAAAATATGAGCTCCCTGAGAATAGGAACTATTTTTTGCCTTTCTTTGGATCACCAGAGCTTAGCAGAGCATCCAGTAGCTCATAAATGCTCCATTAAATGTTTGTTGATTGACTGACTGACTGGAGTTGGACTAGACAATTTTTAAAGTTCCTTTCAGCTCCAACTATATGTTCCAAAATCTTCCAGTTCTAACAAAGTTCTAATATGTCAAGTACTACAGTTCATTTCATTACCATTCTATGATTTAATTATGCTGAAATTTGAAGGAAAAAGATGCTGTGTGGACTGGGTAAAGGTTTTTAATAGGCTAATATCTGTCAACCCTGAATTCTTGCCATATAAGTAAGTTGACAAATATCAGCCTATTAATTAATAGTGAATATAAACGCTGAAAATATTTTTAGATTATATTGGGAGTTCAAAAGGGGGTTCTGCTGCTCTGCTGATCTAGACTGGAGGTATAACTCCAGGGAGTTATACAGGCTATTCTCGCAAAAGTCTTAGTGCAGTTTTAACCTTTAATATCTTAAAATTGAACTAAGACTTTCAGGACACCTTGTATAATTGGAACACAAGGGAATGGAGTTTAGGAAAATTCTCTGGGAAGTATCAATTTTGTTTGTATTTCTATATGTACATGTTGCCTCCCCTGAGAAAATGTAAGCTTGTTGAGGACAGGGACTTTTTTACTTTTTTTTGGTACTATCAACTCCAAACACAGTGCTGGCACACAACAAATAATACTTGTTAATTGATTGGATTGATTGTTTGATTGAAGTAATGCCCCCTAGTTCCCTTTTCATAACCCAAATACCACATTTAGTGACCACATTCAAAACAATGTATATGTAGGCTCCTTGTTAGAGTGGGGAGCATCTTTAATGATCACCTAGACCAAAGATTCCCCAACTTATTAGACCTACTGCTCCCCTTTAAAAAAAATTTCTCAATGCCCTCCTGGAAATCTACTTTCTTTAACTCTTTAACGATTTTTTTGAAATTTGTGTCATTTCCAAAAAATTAGAAAGTTTTTTTAAAAAAGATGCATCTTAAATTTATTAATTTATTGTAAATTTGTGGTTTCCTCCCCCATTGAAATTTTTTTTTTTTGCTTTTTGGAGGGGGGAAGTAAGGGCAATTGGGGTTAAGTGACTTGCCCAAGGTCACATGGCTAGTAAGTGCTAAGTGTCTGAGGCCAGATTTGAACTCAGGTCATCTTGAAATTTTGATGATGCAATATTGCATCATGTAGCCATGGGTGGAGAGTATTGTACTGTAAATAAGTCATGACATGCACATATTCCTGCTAATGTATGCTGAACTTCCCAATAGTGTACAACAGGGCTCACTTGCCAACACTTGCTTGTTAAGACCTGTTGGCAGATTTGACCACTGATCAGTTATAACTTGCACTTTGTGTGTTTATTTGGAGAATAATGTAATCACTATGACCTTAATTCTGTTCCACAATAGATGAAACATGAATGCAGGGTTTTTCAAAATTTTCTTCTCTTTGCTTCTTTCCTTATGCTTCTACTACCGCCTTATTTTTATTCAATGCCCCCCAATTACACCCAAGGCTATCATCCCTCCCTGCCATTGTTCCAGTGTCCCCCAGGGGGTGGTATTGCCCACTTTGGGAACCTATAAAGACCAACCTTATCATTTTACAGTTATGGAGTAACTCGCTCAGGTTCTCACAGGGAGTCAGCACTAAAACCAAGATGAAAGAATTCAGGTGTTTTATGTTTTTTTTTTCTGGTCATATTTAGAATCATTAAATCATAGAATTATGCGACCAGTAGAGCATAGGATGTAAGAGATGTTAGAAAATAGAATGTTGGATCTGTAAGAGATCTTAGACAGAGGCATGGCATTGGATATACTGAGGAAATAAGGCTAGTGAAACAGATGATTCTGAAAGGGAACATGGAGATGCAGCAGAAAAAGCGGACTTGGATCATGTTATGGAAACCCTTCCATGCCAGACTAAGGATGTCACCTTCTATGAGACAGAGAAAGGAGAAATTAAAATTTCTTTTTAAAAAGAAATCAATGTAATGTATGTCTTTTTGCATAAGATTTTCTTTGCCTCTCTACTGTAAAGTGAGCCAAGAGGGAATCTTTTTCTTATTAATTAACTGGGGTTTTATTAATCACCTTAACAGTTGGCAGACAGCAATCTGACCCAGCTATTACAGGGACAAAACTAGATAAGAATACCTGGATTCAAGTTTAGATACTTTTTCCTCATAACAGTGCAGTGAGGTTGGTCGGGTGGAAATTATTACAGACAAGAAACAGGATCAGAGAAGGGGAAGGAATTGATTAAAGTCATACAGCTAGTTAAGTGAAAGAACTGGGACACAAACCCAAGGACTAGTGTTCTCTCCAAAACAACACACTGTCCTCTCAGGAAAGTTATGGTCTAGTTGGTGATATGTAAAGTTAATTAAAAAGCACAAGACATCATTATATTTACCCAATGGTGAACTGAATTGATTTACTGAGGGTCGAAGTTGCAAAGGGAAGTAGAATGAGGATTCAAGTCTCAGCCCAAAGTTATTTTCATGATAAGTACTGGAGTGGTTTGCCATTATTGTGATACCACTGGTCTTTTTCTAAAACGAAAGATGAACTACATTTTCACTATATCACAGGTTTTGAGAAACAGGAAGGGTAGCCATGGAGGGTGAACACAGAGGCCAAAAAGGATCCCTCAGGGGCTCAGACTGGAACTAAATCAGAGTGTAGGCAATAGTTTCTGTTTCCTCATCGGTAAAGTTATTGTGCCTGGATTATTTTAAAGGGTACTTTCCAGATCTAATATTTTGTGTTCTAACATTCTACATGCTTTGATGGCTTTCCAGTCAGGAAACTTTGACTGTTTAGGTAGAGTTTGAACTCCTTTGCCTGATAATCAAGGCTTCCTACAACCTTACCCTCCCTTCTAGCATGATTCATCCTGGAATCTGAGATCCTCCCCCTTTCCTACACTCCCCCCAACCTGTTATTACCCTCTTCCCCAAGTACTTGTCTTGCATTTCCCCACTGCTGTATTTCTGCTTATTCTGTTTGTCATGGCTGGAATATCCTCTCTCCAATCCATATTTTTCTGTTAACTTTTTATTCCTTGTTCTTTAAAGCCCAACTAAAATGTCAATTCCTTCAGGAATTGTGACACTAACACCTTGTCCCTAAAGTTGGTAACTATTTATTGTCTCCAGGAGGTGCTGGATCAATGAAATGATGGATCTTAAGCAGTACTTTGCACTTCTCTGCAGCAATACGCTATCATTTTCTGCATATCTCTCTTAACTTATCTCTATTGTTGCATATTGGAAAGATCAGTGGAGTCAGAAAATTTGGGCTTGAGTCTCCATTCTGAGACTTATGTATTAATTATGTGACTTTGGGCAAGTTACTTCATCTCTTCAGAACTCCATTTACTTATCTGTTAAATAGGACTAAATAAATCTTCTTATGACTTTTCTGGCAAGTTTGTAGTGAAGGGGCCTTATAAACCTTAAAAATAGGGGCAGCTAGGTGGTGCAGTGAATAGAGTACCAGTCCTGGAGTCAGAAAGACCTGAGTTCAAATGCAACTTCAGACACTTAACGCTAGCTGTGTGACCTTGGGCAAGTCACTTAACTCCAATTGCCCTGCCCTCCCCCCTCCAAAAAAAATTAAACCTTAACATTACATGCACATTAATATAATTTCTATTTTATTTATCCCTGTCTCTGCAGAGAATCATGATCAATGAATAAGAAGCCTTGTCTAGGAACAAAGGAGTGTCATATGGGTACTTTAGTGTTATATGGTGCATAGAACATCGACCTAAGGGTCAGAAGACTTTGGGCAATTCATTTTTCTTCTCTCCTGGTGTTATGGAAAAAATGCTAAGGATGGGGATGGAATCGAACCCCCAAAAGGGTCTCTGGCGTTTGCCTGGAGCAATTTGGCCTAAATCAAGCAAAACGAACCCATACAATGGCTGTGTCCAAATTCGCATTTCTTTGAACCTTATGTATATCATGTCCATCACCAACACTACCAGGTGGGCAATGTGCTTCATTAAATAGGTCCTCTAGAGACATGGTTGATCTGGGCATTGTTATAAGTTCTCAAGACTTTCAAAGCTGTTTTCTTTTACAATATTATTGTCCCTGTATAAATTGTTCTCTTGGTTCTGCCTCAGTTCATATTGTCTGGAGAACAAAAGATGAACAGCAACAAGGGTTCTGCATGAAGGCTCTATACAGAGAGAAGGACTTCCAGAGCAGGTGTCATGAATTAAACATTGTCACACGTATTTCTAAAACATGTGCCTCACTGCAATTATGGTGGTCTAAGTTTAAACATAATCTTTGCAAGGAGATGTTTTGTATTAACGAGGTTTACCATGTTATCTGAGAATAGTAGTCATTTGTCCACTGGGGACCAAACTTTCCAATTTAAGCAGAAGCTGAGGAATGCTGTTATTTCTTCTCCTTCTCCTCCTCCTCTTCTTTTTCTTTTTCCTCCTCCTCTTCCCCCCCCCCAAAAAAAAAGCTGGAACAATTTATGGTTTTTGATGAGGTGCAGGCTCTGGGAACCCCCTTGAGCTCTGATTGAATCTTTCTACTTGATGAGGCATTTGCAGAGGCCCTAAGCTTGCATTGTGGCTGGGCCCAGACCTCTGTTACTAGCCAAGCCCTCCATTGTCTATCTACTTCCCAGCCTATCAAAATATCAATCCACCCTTGCATTGACCTCATTAACTCCTGAAGACCCTCCCCAAACTCTTCCTCTAGACCACCTCTAGATTCCTCCCACAACCTTTCTGTATATAAGACCCCTTCTTGCTGTGCGTGCGAGTGTGTGAGTGTGTGTGTGAGAAAAAATGCAAGAGAGTGCCTGTGAATGAGTGCGCGTGTACGCACACCATAGAATGACCTAGCAAAGACTTGCTCTGTGTCAGATTTGCTATGGCCTGCTCGTCCAACGCAAGCATCAGATACCTAGGCTCCTTAAGAGTCTATCCAATATGGTGAACTTGTAATGAACTTATAACGAACTTTACTTTTCTTTGGCTGAGAGAAGACTTGAGTAGAATTCATTTGGCAGGACTGGGCATGTTGGTATTTTGGGGTCTCCTAACCTAACCATATCAGTTTTCATTTTTGATTTCTTGAAATATAGCTCTGACAAGACAGGCTTAAAAAAAAAACACATTGTCTTCTAAACGGTGCTACCTAACTTCACCTTAAAATCCAAATCCCTCTGCCTTTCATTGAATGGCCAAAAATAGCCCCTACCCAAGCCTGGCTGATTCTTTGATGACTTAGAATAAGTGTAAATAGCAATTGTTTTCTGTTCCAATAAGAAAAAGGGTCTTCCCTTCCAGGATTGATATTTTTGTGATGGTAAACTGAGCCATGTTTTGTCTCAACTGTTACTCAGCCCTTAGTCATTGAATGGGTGTGGCCTCAAGCAAAGCAACCCCTTGGAAAAACTTTAATTTAGAAAGGCAAAGGTCGCTCACTGCATACTGGGCCATAGCCAGTCCATCTTGACCTTTGTCTTGCCACTGGACTTTGATGACTCTGGAGGACAGAATGAGTCTGATGACTTTGTGCAGCTCTGCCCCACTCATCAAATTCATGTGCAAGTCAAGACATTATACTTGTAATGTCATTGGTCCTCTTCCAGAATGAAGGATGAATAACATTGTTCAATATTCTCTAAAATCATCTCTTTCACCATTTCTTATGGAGCAATAATAATCCAATACCTTCATATACAATTTGTTCAGCTATACTCCATATTTTTACAAGAAGCAATGTAAGACCCTCCCTTAAATTCTAGTTTTCTTTCTTCTTTCCCTTTTGAAAGTCTTCCACTTCAGAATTAGGAAGTTTGTTTTCCTTGTGACCATTCTATCCCAGCTAATATCCTCCCTCTTTACATCCCTTCCCACTTGCTTCCCTTTTGAGATTGGTATTTTTACACCAAACTCTCTATGTGTGTCTCTGTGTGTATTCAGCTCTTTTTTTGTTTGTTGTACATAAGAGTTAGGTTCATCTGATGCCTACTCCTCCACCACCTTCCTCTATGTTTGTATATTCTTTTTACACCCTCCATTTATAAGAAGTAGCAAATTCTAACATTTCCTTTCTACACTAGTGTATGTCTTCTTTTTACTCTCCTTTTTCTTCCTTCTTAAAACCCAGAATGGAACCATTCTCCTACCTCCTCCCTGGTTTTTTTTTTTCTTTTAAGAGTCAATAAACATTTATTAAGCACCTACAATATGCCAGGCATTGTGCTAAGATCTAGGGATACAAATATAAAGAAAGCAGTTTCTGACCTCAAAGAGCTTAAGTGAAAAAGATAGGCAGAAGGCACTGGACATGGAGGCCTAATGGAGAAGTCTGAAAGGAGTGTAGCTGGTGGGAAATAAAGAGCTGACTGTTCTGGGACCATCCCCTTAAAGGGTGGTTTTAGAGTTTATGGCTCTACCCTCTAACCAGAGGAGCTAAGGATAGTGATAAGATGTGAATACTAAGACTAGTTCTGATTTGATCTTACAGGCTTGTGAGATTTTCCAATGAGGAAGGTACAATGGAGAAATTTTTTTAAAATACGCATTGAAGACATTAAAATATTGAAGAGATGCTTGTGTCTTCTCTGTCTCTTAGAATGTTATCACTACATCATCATATAGCTCCTTCCAATTGCTCAAATAAATTTACCTTTATAGATTTCTTTGGACTCTTAGATTTGCATTTTAAAGTTCATATTCATCTTTGGTCTTTTAGTTCGAAATGCTTTAAAGTACTTTATTCCATTAAAGATTCAATATTTTATTTCCTATAGGATATTACTAAGCTTTCTAGAGTAAGTTGTTTTAGTTGTAGGTATTTGTATGTATGTATGCATGTGTGTATGTGTGTATCTGTATGTATATGCATACCTACACGCATTTATTTATCTTTGGTGTTTGGGAATATCATATTTCAAGATCTTTTCTGATTTTTTTTGATAGAAGCTGCCACATCTTATGTGATCCTGACAGTAATTCCTTTGCACTTGAATAGCTTCTTTTCTAGACATTTCTGGGACTTTTCTGGTTCACTTCAGGAGGAGACTGGCAGATTTTCTTTCTTTTTTTTTTTTTGTTTCGTTATGGTTTTCAGAGAGATCAATGATTTTAAAATTGTCTTTATCTCAGATATCTTATATTTTCTTCTATTTTTTTTCAAATCTTTGGATTTTATTTTTCTAATACTTCTTGCTGTTTCATGGAGTCATTGATATGGTTGGTCTGTTCTAGTTTTCAGAGATTATGTTTCTTTAGCAAGGTTTACTTCTAAGAAATATATTCCCTTTCTAATTCTTTCCTCAAAGAGTTTAATTATTTTTAAAATATGGTTTTATCACTTGTTCCATTTTATCTAGACTAGTCATATAGTTCTTGTGGAAAATGCATTTTTTCCTTTTTGTATCTGTTTGCAGTTGTTATTGAAATAGATTTGCAATAACTATTACACTGGACGATGATGATTTCTTATATTTATTCATCTTTCCACTTTTAGTTCTTCATTTAGGGCCTTGCATCAGGGCCTGACTCTGTTCCCTCTTGCACTTTTGGATAGAATAGTTGATTCTGCTTGGTCTCACTCTGGATCCTCTGAATTCTTTTGCCGACTTCCAACCTCCAAGTTCTGGCCGCTCTGAATCTTTGAGGTTTAGATGTTTGGATTTCTGTGCATTAGGGGCTATTATCCTTTTGGCTTCCTCAGTCTAGTGGGAATTTTTCTTTATGGAAACTTTGGTAAATGTTTGTTCAGCTACTACTGAGTCATGACAAAGGTGTGTTTCACACTTAAACAAAAGGTTCAGATGCTATTTTTTACACTTGTATAGCAGGTTATTTTTAAAATCTTAAACTTGAGAAAGCTCAAGACAAATATTATGACCTTTTGGAGAGACAGAGAGAGAGAGAGTGAGAGACAGAGAGAGAGAGAGACAGAGAGACAGAGAGACAGAGAGAAACAGAGAGAGGGACAGAGAGAGAGACAGAGAGAGAGAGAGAGACAGAGAGAGACAGAGAGAACCAGAGAGACAGAGAGAGAGACAGAGAGACAGAGAGACAGAGAGAAACAGAGAGAGGGACAGAGAGAGAGACAGAGAGAGAGAGAGACAGAGAGAGACAGAGAGAAACAGAGAGACAGAGAGAGAGACAGAGAGACAGAGAGCGAGAAATGATATCTGATTGGAAAATTAGTATAGTTGATTTTTGCAGCAAGGTTTTAACCTGTTGGAGAGCGCAGTTTAACTTCAAGAACTAAAGAAAGGCAAATTTTAGGTTGATTCTAGAATCTTGGGTTCTAGTCTTGCCTTTGCCACTCACTCATGACTCAGGATAAATAATTTCCTTTCTTTCTAAATGTGTTTCCTCTTCTGCAAACTGAGAGGTCAGAGTAGATAACCTCTAAGATCAGACATTATGTTCTTTGTACTAATATTCTGTGGTCTAATGTAAAATCCTAATGTATTTTATTTGTGCTCTGTATTATATCCTACTCACAGTTCTCCAAAATCAGTATTCTATATTCTACCTCCATGTCTTCGCATAGGCTTTCCCTATTTCTTTAGTGCATTCCTTCCTCATCTCACACCTTAGAATCCTTAGTCTTCTTCAAAGCTTAGCTTCGATGATAGATAACCTCCTACTGGAAATCTTTCCTGATCTCCTTACTTGTCATTCGTATTTTCTGCTTTATCTTGCTTTTTAAAAATTGTTTTGTTTTACATGCTCTATCTCCCAGTAGAATGTAAGCTCAAGAGCAAGGATTGTGGTTTTAAAATTCTGTATCCCAGTCCCTGGCACAGTACCTTGTACCTTCGACACAACGGGCACTTAAATGTTCCTTGAATTTTCCCATTCCATGCTTTGATGCTTCTTTCATCTCTGTGACTGTGTGACTCTATGATTCTAAGTCATTCATTTTACTCTGGCTATCTGATTTTCCTCAAATTAAAAGGTACATAGCAATGGCTCCAAAGGAGTATTAGGGTGGTGGTGGCAGGAAGGCCATAGAGTATTCATGTAACTTTCTTCAATTCTGTCTAAAATAGGCTTTCAAGCTGCTATGTCCCCAAGTACAGACTCAGGACATCTGGATAACAAGTCTGACAAAGGTGTGAACAATGATGAAAGCTGATTTATCTGTATAAGGCTTTTTGATAACTGCCCAAATATGAATCAACTTCCCAGCTTCCCACTTTCAACAATTCAATTCAAATCAACATTTTTATGCATCTGTTATGTGTTCCTTACTATGTTAGGTGCTGGGGATATAAAGACAAAACAAGATAATCTCTGTGTTCACGGACCATACGTTTTATTGGACAGAAATGAGTATATAGATGAGTTCATATAAAATTTATACAAAGTACATGCCAAGTATGGAGACTATATAGTGTAGTGGATAGAGAGATCTACAAGATGGCCTTGTAGATAAAAAGTTTTCTTTAGATTCAGGAGCCCCTGGCTGTAGGTCTTGCCTTTTGCATATTGGCTCTACGAGTGTATCACCCAACCTCTGTGTCTCAAGACTATAAAATGCAGTGCAGGTGTCAGTCTGTATTGGTAAAAGGAATCTCCTTACTAGAAACTCCTTATACCATTTAAATAACAAACTGGGAAATAAAAATACAAAGTAATTTTTTTGGGGGGTGGAGGATGTGTAGTGAGGAGAAAGGGAGAACATTAACTACTCTGGAATCAGGAAAGATCTCATGTTGGAAGAGGCACTTGAGTTGAGCAATGAATTCTAAGAGGCAGTAAAGAGAGCATTCTGGGTCAGCTCTATGCCAACTTATTTTGGAAGTGCTTTTCATATTAGTTTGTGGACTCCAAGGAGAAAATAAGGAATTCCACATATACAGCAGGCACTTAATAGAAGTCTGCTTGGTACTTGTCTAAAAAGTACCATCCCTGGGCTTCTTTGTAACTGAATGGGGATAAAAAGGAATATACCTTCTTCTCAGCAATACATGGCACATTCACAAAAATAGACCATGTACTAGGGCATAAAAATCTCACAATTCAGTGCAGAAAGGCAGAAATATTAAATGCATCACTCTCAGATCATGATGCAATAAAAATCATTTATTCATTTCTCTAGTTCCGGTTATTTCTGTAAGAGGATGTAAATGTAAATAATTTCACATTATCACAAAACTTCAGAGCTGAGACTTAGAACCCCTATAGCACACGTCCTCCCTCATTTTACTTTAGAGGAAATTGAAACCCAAAAGAGTGAAGCGATTTGCCAAGGTTACACAGATAATAGGTGGAAGGTCTCTTGTCCATTGCACTTGTCGCAACGCACCTAGGATAATTTAAATAAACTAAATAAGCATTTATTGAAGATTTAGATAGGATTGAAGCGGCTCTAGTCAAACCTCTACATTTTACAGGAGGTGGAGAGAGAACTGCCCTCCACCAAGGTCACATATGGTAAATAGTAGGAAGGGGACTTGAACCTGAGACCTATGACTCCAAATCTAATCCTCTTTTAAATGCACCCTTGTTGCCTTCCAGCAGTGAAGCCGGTCATTTGTATAATGCCCCCGGTCATTTGCATAAAAGGCCAACACTCCCAATATTTTAAGCTGTTTTCTCTCCTTCTCCTCTCTCCTGGTCGCCACTATCTCCTTTTGCCTGGAAACAGCCCCAACAAGCACCGCAGGGAGCGAACCCCTGCCGGTAACTGGGGTCAGACCCGCTTCTAAGCAAAAAATCCTGTCCCCTCCGCCTCCTCTGGGAAGCGTCAGAGTTTCCGCGCCCCGAGCACGCAACTCGCGCGCGCTCCTAGGTCCCTTGCTCCGACAATGGCGCAGCACGGCTCAGGTGTAGCCCTGGGAACTTGGGGAGTGAGAGAAGGGGAGGGGCCAGAGGGAAGCAAGGATAGAGTTTCGGTAGCTCCGGCCCAGGCAGGTGCTGCCGGCCGAGTCGGCAATTCCCACGCGTGCGCACTAGCGCGCCCCAGGTGCATAGTTGGCGCAAGCGGCGGCGGGCGCTGGCTTAGGCTCTCAGGTGCGGCACAACGGACAGGAGGGGGAAAGAGAGAAGGAAAAGGAGGGGGGGGAGAGGCGAGAGCGAGGGGCGGGCTTCCGTTCCTCCGCGGCGGCGAGGCCCGCCCCTTCCCTAGGCCCACCTATGAGGGGACTTAGAGAGGTCACGTGCTCGCCGCCGAAGCCCCGCTCGCCGCCAGAGCAGCCGCGGCAGTAGCAGCAGCAGTAGGAGCCGGAGCCGCCGCCGCTAGACCGAGGAGCCGGAGCTGAGGAGGCGGCGGCGGCGGCGGCGGTGCGAGGAGCCCAGAGGGAGCCCGGGTTTGGGCCCGGCAAGCGGGAACTGGGCGCCGGCTCGGGTAGGCGTCAGGGGCTGTCTGGCAGTCCGCGGTTGGAGGCGGTTGACTGCGGCCGTTGTGGCGGTTGGGAACCGGCCGACCGCTGCTCCGCATTGTTTATTGTGTGTGTCCTTAGCAGCAGCAGCAGCGGCCGCGGGGAGCCCCGGGGAACTTGGAGCCAGGGGAGGGATCCTAGCGCCTCCCCCACCTCTCCTGGGCCCAGCCCCGGCCCCGGCGGGGAGGATGGGCGGGCTTTGTATCCGCCGCCGCGTCCCGGGAACGACAAGGGCAGGACGGTACATTCACCTTTGGAGGGGGAGGGGGAAGAGGACGAAGATGAAGCATGGGATATCTGTGGGAGAGAGCCCGCGCAGCTGGTGGTCGAGGATGGAGACGTGTGTGTGTGTGTGTGTGTGTGTGTGTGTGTGTGTGTGTGTGTGTGTGTGTGT
>CM053595.1:75912469-75936446 GCA_028646575.1 Pseudocheirus occidentalis | reverse complement strand
TGTACTTCTTGGTACTTCACTGTCTTGGTTTTGCTTCTGGAATAGAGTACTTTGAAGCATTTCTGATGAAAAGACCAGAGGTGAATTGGAACTTTGAAATATTAACCGGAGGGCGGCTAGGTGGCGGAGTGAATAGAGCACCGGCCCTGGAGTCAGGAGTACCTGAGTTCAAATCCGGCCTCAGACACTTAACACAAAAACTAGCCGTGTGACCTTGGGCAAGTCACTTAACCCCAACTGCCCTCCAAAAAGCAAAAAAAAAAAGAAAAGAAATATTAACCAGATAGTATAGAGAAACTTTGGAAGGTATTTGAGCGACTAGAAGGACATTTGTGTAATGTAGTAAAATTAGCAGTCAGTTATTGTGCACTTAGCTATGTACTAGGCAGTGTAATAAGCTCTGAGGTTACAAATATAAACAATAAGACAGTTCCTGTTCTTGAGAAGCTAACATTCTGATAGAGAGAGAAGAAACAAGTGTCTCTTTAGAACCTAATCTCTTTTAAAGGGTATTGAGGAGAGTTAAGTAAGAAAAAGAGGACCTAAAGAAGGGATTGGTTCTATTCTGAGGCTTTTAAAGGGAGAAAGAGAAGGGGAGAAGGATAAAAGGGATATATGAATGTAGAAAGAAAGAAGTAGTTGAAATTTACTACCTCATCTTTTGAATGAATGAGAAAAGTATGCAAACGTGAAGTCAGGAGTTATTCTGGGTGTTATTCTGATGAACCTCACTTTTCTGAAATAGAAGAGAATTATATAGCTTGATGTAAAAATAAAACTCCATAGGAAAAAAAGTGAGGATTGGAGAAAGGATTAAGAAGTAGGATAATAAGGGAGAGGGAATAGTTTGAAATGAAGTTTCATGATTTATAGCAATGATTCTCAACCTTCCTAATGCCACGGCCCTTTAATACTCGTATGTGGGCATATCTGCATGTGGGCCAATGTGCCTGGAGAATGGTGTCTCGGTTCCTAAGACCATCAGATATATGTGTTTTCCCATGGTCTTAGGTAACCCTGTTCAACTCCCAAAGGGGTTGTGACTCACAGGTTGAGAACCGCTGATCTATAGGCAAGTATTAAAAGAGATGTATGAAAGAAATAAAAAAAGAAACTAGATTTTAAAGGGGAGATGCAAGTAATTGGTGAATAGCTGAATAAATTGTATATATAATGGTTTATTATTGCACCACAACAAATGATGAAAGAAACAATTTCAGATTCCTGGGTAGTACGAATTGAAGCAGAGTGAATTGAGCAGAACGAGAGAACAATTAAAGGACAGCAACAAGATAAAGGAAAACACATTTTAAAAAATAGTAGCTTATTTTTTCCAGTTACATGTAAAGATAGTTGTAAGCATTTATCTTTTTTTTTTTTTTAAGATTTTGATTTCCAAATATTTTCTCCTTCCCATCCCTCATCCCCAAGACAGAAAGCAGTCTGATATAGGTGTACATGTACAGTCATGTAAATATATTTCCATGTTGGTCTTTCCATGTTAGTGATGTTGTGAAAGAAGAAATAGAACAAAAGGGAAAAGCCACACAAAATAAACCCCAACCCCCAAAAAGTAAAAGTAGTTTGCTTCAGTTAGCATTCAGATTCCATAGTTTGGTCTTTTTTTTTTTGGAGGGGGAAGGGCAGGGCAATTGGGGTTAAATGACTTTCCCAAGGTCACATGGCTAGTAAGTGTTAAGTGTCTGAGGCCAGATTTGAACTCAGGTCTTCCTGACTCCAGGGCCAGTGCTCTATTCAGCTGCCCCCTCCATAGTTCTTTTTCTGGATGTAGTTAGCATTTTCTGTTAGGAATTTTTTTGTCTTAGATCATTGTATTGTTGAGAAGAGCTAAGACTGCCATAGTTGATCATCACACAATGTTGCTGTTACTGTGTACAGTGTTTTCCTGGTTCTGTTCACTTCACTCAGTATCCATGCATGTAAGTCTTTCCAGGTTTTTCTGAAAGCATCTTGTTTATCATTTCTTGTAGCTTGGTAGTATTATATTACATTCATATATCACAACTTTGTTCAGCCATTCCCCAAAATTTATTCATTCCTTCCATTTCCAGTTCTTTGCCACTACAAAAAGAACTGCTGTAAATATTTTTGTACATGGAAGTCCTTTTCTCTTTTTTATGATCTCTTTGGGATTACAGGGTATGCACAGTTTTATAGCCCTTTGGAAATAGTTCAAAATTGTTCTCCAGAATGATTGGATCAGTTCACAACACCAAAAATGCATTAGTGTCTCAGTTATCCCACATCTTCTCTAGCATTTGTCATTTTCCTTTTGTCATATTAGCCAGTCTGATAGGTCTGAGGTGGTACCTAGAGTTGTTTTAATTTGCACTTCTCTAATCAATAGTAATTTAGAGCATTTTTTCTTATGACTGTAGATAGCTTTCATTTTTTCTTCTGAAAACTGCCTGTTCATATCCTTTGACCGTTTCTCAATTAGGGAATGAATGACTTGTATTCTTATAAATTTGACTCAGTTCTCTGTATATTTTAGAAAGGAAGCCTTTATCAGAAACACTGGCCTTTGAAGCCCAGTCTTTGTTATTGGTGCCATTTCCCATCTTTTTAGAACCATATACCTTAGGTCATTTTTATAACTTGATAATAGCCTAGAGGTTTGATTCAAACTTAACTCTAGGGAAAAAACAAAAGCATTTTCCCCAAAATAGTGTAGGTATTTCTATAGCTCTTTTAGGGTATTTAATAGTTTATGATATATTTACATTTAAGATATTCTTTAAAATATCTGAAGCAATATACATCTAATTTGTTGGTTAAAAAAACCTAGTTTACTAGCTTGATTTAGATATATGACCTTGAGGTAGGCTTAAAACATTAGTTTCTTCCTTCATGTTTAGAATATTAGTGGCATGGAATATAGTTTTGTCATTGTTAAGAGCCTTTTCTTATTATAGGTGGAAAGAGTGATTTTTTAAAAAATAAATTGCAGTCGGCAGAGCACAATTGTTGAGAGTAAAATACAAAATCAAATTTTCTTCATTTAAGATAATTTATATTGTTCCATATTTTTCAGGCCACTTGGAGGTGTGAGTTTTGTTTTAGATTTCTAATGACATATAAAAACTTTTCCATGGCTTACATATTTTGCACAGAATTTAAAAGGAGAAACTAGGTTATATGTGGATTCTGAAAGCTGGGACCAACCTTAGAAAACAGAATATTTTAGCTAGAAGGGGTATTAAACATGATCTAGTCCAGACTCTTAATTTTACAGATGGGAAAATTGAAGCCCATAGAAATCAAATGAATTGCCCAAGGTTCCACAACTGTTAAGTGTTGGAATGAGGACAGTAAAACCAGATCTTTGGCCTCTTTGTTGGGTTTTCCAGTCTCCTGTGATGCTGCCTCCTATTTCCTTCCAACTATGTGTGGTTATAATCTCTGTTGAGGAAGTGACCTTTTAATCTTTCTAATGGACTTTTATAATAATCAGAGAAGATAATAACATGTTGTTTCTTAAGAATAACTTAAGTTTCTTCATTTAGTATTGTTGTTGAGTAGTTTCAGTCTTATCTAGCTTTTCTTGACCCCATTTGGGGTCAGGATACTGGAGTAGTTGACCATTTCCTTCTCCAGCTCATTTTATAGTTGAGGAAACTGAAGCAAACAAAGTTATGTGACTTGTGCAGGGCCACAGGTAGTAAGTGTCTGGGGCCCGATTTGAACTCGGGAAAGATGAGTCTTCCTCACTTTACTTCCTTACTTCCGACCCAGCACTTGTCTGCCCCCTTCATTTATTATCAGTGAGGCTTACTTAGATTTTAATCTTGTCGAGGAAATTGGCTTGGTTTCTTATAGATTACTGCTACTAGTAATGAAGCTTTACTGGTTTTTGAATTTTTAAGACAGTCTTGACTGCTTTCTGAGAGTCCAACTTAAATTCAGAGAAGCTCTTCACTGAAAAATTGACTTCCAGGTATGTTTTTGGCCATATTGATCCTAGTAAGTGTCTAGAGTCCATATAAAATAGAACCACTGAAAAAATAGAATTCAAAATTATCAATAGTAATAGTATTTTTTGGCAGCTAGGTGCCATAGTGGTTAGAGTACTGGGCCTGAAGTCAGGAAGACCTGAATTCAAATGTGATCTCAGATACTTAATACCTGTATGACCCTGGGCAAGTCATTTAATCCTGTTTGCCTCAGTTTCCTCATTTGTAAAATGAGTTGGATATAGCAGTGGCAAATTGCTCCAGTATCTTTGCCAAGAAAACTTCAAAAAAGGGGTCACAAAGAGTTGTATGTGACTGAACAATAAATAGTTTCTAGTTCTCTAACACTTCAGAAAGTACTAAGCACTTGACTCACAAAAATGGAATAAGGTAGTATAAATATTATTCCCATTTTACAGATTAGGGTGCTGAGATTTAGAGAAGAAAGGGACTGACCCAAAAATCAGAAAGAAATTAAGTGGCAAAAATAGGTTTCAAATTCAAGTCTTCTGATTTAGTCCAATGCTAAAGGAAAAAAAAGATTCATTTTAGATTTCTTTAGAGGTTAAGGGAACTTCAGGCAAGCTAGGATTCAGTATGAAACTATCTAGAACACTACCCTTTTGTCTTATAAGAGATTTGTAACTGACTGACAGGTATGTAGTAGAAAGACCAATTCCTAGACAGGGAATTAGTAGATCTCAGTGAGAATTGTATAACTTTTGATATGTTCAGGCCCCTTAAATACCATTAAGATGGCAGCATAGTGAAAGGGACACTGGATTTGGGAATCAGATTTAGTTTGAATCCTGGCCTTGCTATTTACTACTGTGTGATATTCTTCAGGTCTTTCTTTTCTCCTGTGTACAACCAAGGGGCTGGCTAACTGATAATTAACCAGTTCCTTTCCAGCTCAAAATACTGAGATCTTTTTAGAGCAAGGAAGCAGCTTGATCATCATGCTCTGAGGAGTCAGAATTTTAATGTTAGAGTGAGAAGTATAACTTGGATCTTCTGATTCATCTTGATCCAAGATTTTTTTTCCAAACTTTAACCATACTAACCTGCTTACATCTCTTGTTAATTTGTTTTGTGAACTTGGGCAAGTCACTTAACCCCAATTGCCCTCCCTTCCTGCCTCCCCAAAAAGCAAAAAAAAAATCAAACCCCAGCAAAGACAGACATCAGTTTCCCTTCAGCATGAATTGCATCAGAGCCCTATACTACAAGGACCCAAGAAATGCTCACAATTTGGGCTGCTGTTCTGGATAAAATAATAATTATCAGGGATGAGAAAAGTCCACAGTAATTTTGCAGACCAGGGCACTCTTCCTTGCTTTAATGTTCTATATTTAGATAGCACAATGGATAGAGCTCTGGACCTTGAATCAGGAAGACCTTGAGTTCAAATCCAACCTCAGAAACTTACTAGCTGTGACCTTGGTCAAGTCACTTAGACACTGTCTCAGTTTCCTTACCTGTAAAATAGGCTAATAATAATATCTTACAGTTTGTTGTGAGGATGAAATGAAATAATTGTGAAGCGCTTAGTATAGTACCTGGCACATAGTAGGTACTTAACAAATACTGTTTCATTTCTCTTTCCCTTTCCCTTCCCCCTTCCCCTTCTAGCTCTTGCTCAAGCTTCTGTGATAACACAGCGCATTGGAAAAGATGTTGAACTTGGAAGTCATAGGGTTCTAATCTTGCTTCTATGACTTATTTTCTATGTCAGAGTAACAGACATTTGTTAAGTTTCTACTGTGTTAGTATTAGTTAAGGGACTAGGTAATAAGCACCTATTGTGTGCTAGGCAACTCTCCTTGCTATTTGATGGGGATGCAAAGAATGGTAAAAGACAGTTGTTGCTCCTAAGGAACTTACAGTCTAACGGGGGAGACAACATGCAAACAATTATGCACCAACAGGATGCGTCATATAAATTGGAGATAGTTAAAGGGAAAGCACTAGTATTAAAGGGGAGTTGGGAAAGATTTATTGCAGAAGATGGGATTTTAGTTGATACTTGAAGGAAGTCAGGAAGCAGAGATGAAAAGGAAAAGAGTTCTAGACCTGAAGGACTAGAGGTGAAAATGTGCATAATTGTGAGATAAGAGTTCCTACTTTGAGGAACAGCAAAGGTTTGTTACTAGATTTGTGTACTTATAGTCAGAAGACTGAAAAGATAGAAAGGGGCCAAATTATGGAGGGCTTAAAGAACCAAACAGGATTTCATATTTGATCCTGGAGGCATTAATGAGCCACTGGAGTTTATTGACTAGGGAGGTGACAGTTTGACAGCTGAATGGAGGATGGAGAAACTTGAAGAGATACTTGAATCAGGGAGACCAACCAGGTCATGTAGTCAGTATCAGGAGGAGAGAATGGAGGTTATATGAGAGGTATTATGAAGGTAGAAAATGGCAAGACTTAGCAACTGATTGGATATGAGGAATAAGAGAAAGTTAGGAGTTTAGGATGATACCTGGGTTATGAGACTGGGTCATTGGGAGTAGGGTGGTACTCTTTAAAATAATAGAAGCTGGACATGGGGGTGGATGTGTGGAGGGAAAAGACCTATGTAAAGGTCAGAAGTTAAGTTGCCTACAAGACATCTGTTTTGAGATATCCAGTAGGCAGTTGGAGAAGTGAGACTAGAGGTTTTTTGAAGCCTGTGAATCTCTTCTCAGAATAATATTTTGAAATGCATAAACTACAGTTGAAGGATTACAAAGGAAACTACAAAAAAAGTTTATTGATCCCAGTGTATGAAGAACCCCTATACATAAGCAGTGGGGAACATTTGAAGGTCTTGAATAAAAGTACACAGTTTGGTGTAGTGTAGGCTTATTGAGTTTGGAGACAGGAAGTGTTGAGTTCAGATTTAGCCTTTTCTTTTGGTAGTTGGCTGACTATAGGCCAGTCACTTAAAACTTCCTGAACTTTGTTTCCTTATCTGCAAAATGGATATGGTAATATTTATGAGGTTGTTTTGGTCAAATGAAATAACATTTAAAGTGTTGGATCAACTATAAGTGATAATTCAAAAGTCACTTATTATCTTGGTACTTGTGTTGATGTATGGATTACACAGCCTTGTGGTAGGGAGACCAGTGAGGAGGTTGTTGTGGTATTGTAGTGCAGGCAAGTGGTAATGAGAACTTGAACTGGAACAGTGACAGTGTTAGTTGAGATTAGGAAGTTGTATGTGAGAGTTTACAAGGTAGAAACAGTAGGTGTTGGCAATTCATTGTATGTGGGAAAGGGTGGTTATGGGGAGACTGAAGGTTACAAATGACTTTGAGACTTTGAACCTGGGTAGTTGATGTTACCATCATCACAAATAGGGAAATTGGGAAGAGGAGAAACAGGCTTTGGACAAGGGAATTTAAGTTTTAGGCAGCTTGAGTTTTGAAGTGCTAGTGGTATATCCAGGTGATGTCCAGAAAGCAGAAGGAAACTTGGGAATGGAGGTTTGGAGAGAGATCAGGATAGGATAATGTAAGCTATAAAGGAAAAACAATCACTTAGAGTGCATTTTAACTGCCAGTATATAAACTCAAGCAGATGGAAAAATTGTTCACAACTTTTAATCTGAAGAGCCCACAGTTCTCAGACTCTAAATTAGGAGCAGAGAATCTTGGATCTGTTAGATATGGCCCATAGTTTGGTTTTTATAGGATTATGGAGGATTAAGTCTGCCTTATGAAGGCCTGAGAATAATTCCTCTTCAGTGGTTTGCTGTCTTATTTTTGTCAATAAATATGCTGTTTTGGGCCGCTATTTCCTCATTTCTCTCACAGAAACCTTGGACTCTGCCTGTTTCTCCCAGTTCTGATGAATGAGCTTTTTATCTTTTCAGGGCCCAGGCCTCCATAGCCTTTTCATCTGTACCCACACTGTCCTGCTGCATCATCTCTCCCTGTCTTCCCAGTTCTAGCACTCATTCATGTCTTATTTTTCTCCAGTAGAATCTTCAGAGCAGGGACCATTTTGCTGATATTTAGATCCTCATTACTTAGCATAGTGCTTGGCACTAGAATTGTATTAAAAAATGATTACCTGTATTTATTGAAATAGGTTCAAGTTTTCTATTTCCAATTTTTTTTTTGTTGCATTTTTGGAGGGCAGTTGGGGGTTAAGTGAGTAGCCCAATGTCAAACGGCTGGTTTTTGGGTTAAATGTCTGAGGCCGAATTTGAACCCAGGTCCTTCTGACTCCAGGGCTGGTGCTCTATTCACTGCACCACCTAGCTGCTCCTGTTTCTAATTTTTAAAACTCAGCTGACACTACTTTTTTGTATTTTTGATAGTAAGAAATCTCCCAAACCTAGTTAAATTCTCTCTTGTGTCCTAATGGTCTGTGTTTTTGCTCCTACAGTTCATAATGTTTTTAATGTGCTTTTGTGCTTCCTGTTAATATTAAAGATGGAAGATTCTAGTAATTTTAATTTTGCTTAAATTACTTGTCTATAGCATTTAAGTCTCAGAAAATAAATAAAAGAGCTTTTATATTAATTGTGTCGATCCTTCATTATGTAGGTTAATATCTGTTTGCCAAAGGTTTTTACTTATAATTCTATAGTGGGATAACACTGTAAGGACAGTTTTACATCAGACACAGTAATTAGGAACTGAAGTTCAGAGAGGTTGTGAACTTCGTCCAAGGTCACACCTAATAAGTGTGTCAGAGCTTGGATTTGATTCCAGGTGTCCTTGGACTTAAAAGTCCAAGGATCTTTCCAACTCACGTTGCTATCTCCTGTACTAAATGAATGTCATAGGGAGTAAATGCTGAAGGCATTCAGAGAAATGTAGAATTTATGTAATAGTCTACTTGAAGGACTTTCCAGATTGGGGAAACCAGTTGAAAAAAGATGCAGATGTGAAGGGAGTACATCAGGGCAACAATTAGACTACAGTTTGGCAGGCTTTTGCTTGAGTATCTCAAACATGCAAAGGACCCTGCAAAATTCTTCCTTCAATAGTGATAACTAAAAGCCCAGTTCCTAAGCAATATATCAGCAAAGCTATGTAGGTAGATATGACCTTTTCAGGTCATATGTTGCCATGTGTTGTTGGTAAGATGGCTCTTGGGGTTTCCTATGTTTTGTAAGCAATTTTGAAAGGAACAAAACCCATTGCCATAGGATTCTGATCCCAGCATCCCTTTGATTACTTGATTTTATTAGCTCTTTTACCTGCTGATTTATTATATAATCTTAGAGCTAGAAGTTTCCAAAGCCTACCTTAGATACTGTCTAATCTAGTGTACTCATTTTATAGACTGAAACATTAGGGCCCAGAGTGGTTACCCAAAGAAATACTTTTTATTTATGCATTTATTTACAAATTTTATTTATAAAACATGGGTCTTTTTATTGCCCTCTGGGGAGGGAATGCCCTATCTTTAGTTCTCTCTCAGTAGACCAGATTCCACATGATTGCTCAGAAATGACCTATTTGAGGTGGCATTTTGTAACATTTCGAGTTGCCCTGCTCCTATATAATGGAAATTTTTTTTTTTGTTGTTGCTTTTTTGGAGTGGGGAATGCAGGGCAGTTGGGGTTAAGTGATGGAATGGGGAAGGCAGGGCGGTTGGGGTTAAGTGATTTGCCCAAGGTCACAGGGCTAGTAAGTGTGTCAAGTGTCTGAGATCCTTCTGACTGTAGGGCAGGTGCTCTAATCACTATCCCCCCTAGCCACCCCGATATAATGGAATTTTAAAGCCCCAAACTTTTTTTTTTTGCTTTTTGGAGGGCAGTTGGGGGTTAAGTGACTTGCCCAAGGTCACATGGCTAGTTTTTGTGTTAAGTGTCTGAGGCCGGATTTGAACTCAGGTCCTCCTGACTCCAGGGCCGGTGCTCTATTCACTGCGCCACCTAGCCGCCCCAAGCCCCAAACTTTTAACAGAAACTGTTAGACTTACAAGGTAGTTTAACATAAAGGTTTCATGTCTTGTGAAGATCAAGACTTTTGAGTCAGGTTAGCTGTGTTATGTGGGTAAGCACAGTGTTACGTAGGTAAAATAGAATGTTTTCATATTTCCTAGACTCATAAGAATCATGACTTGAAAAGGATTTTTGAACATAAAATATTTAGAACAAAAGACCATGTAAGGTAAGAACTTGAGGAATTTGAGAATTTAATGTTAATGAATGCTAGTCCAAACCAATTCATTTTATAAAGTGGAACTTGAGTCCTAGGCAGGAGGATTTGGATTGCTCAAGGTTACACTCAATGCAAGTGGCAGAACTATGAATACAAACCAGGTCCCCAGATTAATGCTGCTTTAACTATACCACTCTGTCTTTGTTGTCATTCTTTTCTGGATATTGCTTTCGGACCTCTTGACGAATGTAAATTCTAGCTTTTTAGGCATTTCAAAAATATTTGTTGTACTCTGCTTATGTTTATTCACCTTCCTTGGAGACCTTAAGGAAAATAATAGGGGATCAAGAGGAGACTGTGCCTAGCTGTAGACTATAGAGACCATCTGTGTCAGAGGCAGACAGATAGAGCAATGATGCCAGATCTTTTTCTCATTTTTCAAGATTTCATCTGGAGAAGAGTACTTGTACATTGGGTAAGGAAAGGAGAGTAAATGCACTGCTTACACTCATGAAATTTTTCTTGTTTTGAACGTACCCACCCTACTTATATGGGACAAGAAAAACCCAGATGGGATCACGGAATCATGGGTTCAATAAGCCGGTTATAACTGTATTAATTTGGGCAAGTTAGTCTCATTAAATTTCAGTTTCCTTATCTTGGGATTATGAAATAAAATCAAATATATAAAAGAGCTTTGCAAATGTTAGGTTAATATATTATAGAATGTAAACTATTATTATCAGTAGCTTAATTACAAATAGAAAAATGAAAGCTCATAATATATATGTGGATTTTAGTGGCACGATGTTCATATTCAGTTTAACTGGTTGTACTATTCACCATGTTGCACATATTAGTAATATTTCTTTCTAATTTATTATAACTTGGAAAAAATTGAGCAGAGAGTGTCAAATAATCCATTAATGTCTTGGAGGTTTACTACTGTTTAAAGACCTGGTTAATTTTGTGTGTAACTATAAATCTGGGGTTAGGAATGAGGAGAATTGTGCTCTTCTAGTCCCTATTTGGTCACTAATTAAGATGTGTTATATATCATTTTACTCGTCATTGTTCAGATTGAGAAATCTGAGACGTATAGGATTTGTGATAGATGATTTCTAAGTCCTTTTTCAAGCTTTATCATTTCATAAAAATACACAATAACAATAGTTCATTTACCTTTTTTTTTTTAACTGACCAAGAACTTTCCTTACAACCTTTCTTGTGAATGAAGTATGTGTATTTTAGTGATTAGTAACTGTAAAGCTTAGAGAAACTTGCCTAAATTTGCACTTGGGCAGATTGGAACTTGAATTACGTGATTGAAAATACAGTGATATATCTACTGTATCAGGCTGCACCAAAGTCTTAGTTCCATCTCTGATTTTCTGTGTTCTTTGGTCCTTTGACCTAAATCCTTCTTCCAATTTATGATTCATGAATATATATTATTCAGTCCTTTGTATATTGGATCAGATTTGGTTTCCAAAGTTTTTTATTTTTTGATTACAAAACTGCATATGTATACATATACACACACTTTATGGTGATGAAAAGAACAGTGCGTTCCAGTTGGAAACACCTTTTCTTTCCTTTCTTTACCTTCTTTCCGAAGAAACTTTTTTTTTGGCCTTGAGTGGAAGAATATTTTGCTGGAGAAAGGTTGTAAGGATTTCTTGGTTTATTTGTAGGTTTACTGTTTTCACCCAGCTTTTTGTTACTCTTATTCTATATTAGCCAAAAATTGGCTTACTTTTTTCTGTTTTAACTTTTTGGATTAAATAATATGGTTATTTATTTATTTTTTGGTAGAAAAAGTCTATTGTGGCATACAAAACTGGAGGGGAGAGGATATTTATATGGGCAGTCAGCCAACATTTTATAAGCTACAATTTTCCTTTGAATAGCTAGTGGTTTGGTAGGTCTGTAATTTGTGGTTTTCGGAACTTGTAAAATGATTACATGTATTTAAAAATGACCTTATCATCTTAAAGCTTTAAACAGCAGATGAATGTCAAACCTTGTTCTATCAAGTCCATTGTGTGTTGCTAAATTTTTGAAAGTTTTTTAGTCCCATGATTTAATCAATTTGCATCTCTAATTGAAAAGATAAATCCTTCCATCTTTGATATTATATCAGCACAGTTGAGGCAAAAGAAATATGAACTTGACCACAGAATTCTGTCAGAATTCCCTGTTAGCCATGTTGTTGTATTCCTTAGCCACAGCTGTCAGGATATGTTGTTATTATGTAGTATGTGGGTTTGTTTGGTTGTTTTTGGTGCCCTCTGTGATATTTAGTGGGGAATGTGGTCATTTTTGCTTTTGATGGAGTTAGATGTCTTTTTTAAAGAGTCATAGAATGTCAGAATTGCAAAGGCCTCTAGAACACAGAATATACACTGTTAGACTTAGAAGGGGCACAGGTCAGTTGTCTTTTCCTTTTGAAAATTTAATATTTTATTTTTTTCCCAATTACATGTAAAAACAGTTTTTTAGCTTTTGTTTAATTTTGTTTAATTTTCAATTTCTCTTCCCTCCCCATCACTGAGAAGTAAAACAATTTGATATAGACTATACACGTGAAATATATTTCCATGTTAGTCATGTTGTGAAAGAAAACAACAAACCAAAAAAAAACCCCAAGAAAAATAAATAAAAGGTATGCTGTGATGTGCATTCATACTCCCATCAGTTCTTTCTCTGGAGAGGGATAGCTTTTTTCATCGTAAGTCCTTCAGAATTGTCTTGGATTACTGTATTACTAAGGATAGCTAAGTCATTGACAGGTGACTTTGACAATGTTCTCCTGTTTCTTCTAATTTCACGTTATTAGTTAATGTAAGTCTTTCCAGTTTTTTTGAGAACATCTTGCTCATCATTTCTTTTACACAATAATATTCTGTCACGATCACAACTTCCTTGTTTAGCCATTCCCCAGTTGACAGATAGCCTCTTAACTTCTAATTCTTTTCCACCACTAAAGTGGCTATAAATATTTTTGTACTCTTTTTTCTTTTTTTTTTCTTTTTTTTTTTTTTTAAATCTCTTTGGGATAACAGACTTAGTATTGGTATTGCTTGGTCAAAGGATACGAATGGTTTTATAGCCCCACAGCTCTTTGGCCATAGCCCCAAATTGCTCTACAGAATGGTTGAATTGGTGTACAACTTCACCAAGAGTACGTTTGTACATCAAATTTTCCACATCCCCTCCAACGTTTGTCATTTTCCTTTTTTGTCACATTAGCCAACCTGATAGGTATGGCGTGATAGCTCAGAGATGTTTTAATTTGTATTTCTCTAATCAATAGTGGTTTAGAACATTTTTTATGTGACTATACATAACTTTGATTACTTTACCTGAAAACTGCCTGTTCATACTCTTCTGACCATTTATCAATTGAGAAATGGCTCTTATATTTGAGAAAAGAGGTCTTCATCAGAGAAACTTGCTGTAAAAGTTTTTCTCACAGTTGTTTACTAACTCTATTTTTCTCCATCTAATTTTCCCCCAGTTTATCCTAGTCTCTCCTTTCACCCTGTCCATTCTCAAAAGTGTCTTGCTTCTGACTCCCCTAATTCACCCTCCCTTCTATCAGATGTGTCCCTGCTCCCCTTTTATCTCCTTCCCCTCCCACATTCCTGTAGGCTAAGATAGATTTCTGTTCCCAACGCAATGTGTATGTTATTCCCTCTTTGAACCAATTCCAGTGAGGTAAAGTTCACATACTCTTCCCCACCCCTTTTGTCATCTTCCCCATCACTGTAAAAGCTTTTGCACCTCTTTTATGTCACATAATTTATCCCATTCTATCTCTCCCTTGTTCTTTCCCACCCCATAATTTTATTTTTTAGATAATCATTCTATCTTATTCAACTTATATCTGTGCCCTCTGTGTATAGCTCTAACTGCCTTAATAATGAGAAAGATTTTAGGAGTTACAAGTATCATCATCCCATGGAGAAATGTAAACAGTTTAATCTTAATTGAATCCCTTTTGATTCTCTTTCCTGTTTATCTTTTTATGCTTTTCTTGAGTCTTGTATTTGAAAGTCAGATTTTCTATTCAACTCTAGTCTTTTCATCAAGAATGCTTGAAAGTCCTCTATTTCATTGAATGTCCACCCCCACTCCCAACCCCAACCCCCCTCCCCCCCCCAGTAGGATAATAGTGTTTTGTTTGGTAGGCGATTCTTGGTTGTAATCCTAGCTCTTTTACCCTCTGGAATATCATTCCAAGCTGTCCAGTACTTTAATGTAGAAACTGCTAAATCTTGTGTTATCCTGACTGAATCCACAGTATTTGAATTGTTTTCTTTCAATATTTTCTTCTTGACTTGGGAGCTCTGGAATTTGACTATAATACTCCTGGAAGTTTTCATTTTGGGATCTCTTTTTGGAAATGATCAGTATATTCTTTCCATTTCTATTTATTTTACCCTCTGGTTCTAGGACACCAGGGCAGTTTCCCTTGATAATTTCTTGAAAGATTGATGTCTAGGGCCTCTCTTTTTTTTTTTTTTTTAAATTATGGCTTTCAGGTAGCTCAGTAATTCTTAAATGATCTCTCCTCAATCAGTTTTCCAAGTCATTTTTTTCAATGAGATATTAAAACAGTTTTTAATTTTTTTTATTATTTTGATTTGTGTTTTTGATTTGTTTTTTGATGTCTCAAAGTCATTAGTCTTCACTTGTCCAGTTCTAATTTTTAAGGAATGATTTTCTTCAGTGATCTTTCATACCTCCTTTTCCATTTAACCAGTGTTACTTTTTAAGTTCTTTTCTTTATTGAATTTTTATTCCTCTTTCCATTTACCAGTTCTGGTTTTCAAGGCATTCTTCTTTTCATTGGATTTTTGTGCCTCTTTTACCATTTGGCCCATTCTGTTTTTTAAGGTGTTATTTTCTTCAGTATTATTTGTACTTCTTTTACCAAGCTGTTAATTGTCTTTTCATAATTTTCTTGTATCAGATTCATTTCTTTTCCCATTTTTCCTCTGCCTCTTACTTGATTTTAAAAATCATTTTTGAGCTCCTCCATGGCCTGAGAACAATTCATATTTTTCTTTGAGACTTTGATTGTAGTAGTTTTGACCTTATTGTCTTCTTCTGACTGTTTTTTGATCTTCCCTGTCACCATAGTAACTTTTCATAATCATGATTTTTTTTTTATTGCTTGTTCATTTATCTAGCCTATTTCTTAACTTTTAGCTCTACGCTAAAGTCTGCTTCTGGAGTGGAGGAGGCACTGTCCTAAGCTTTAGCTTTTTTGTACACTTGAGAGACCTATAAGTTAGTAAGTTAGTATGATCTAGAGAGAAGTGTGTCTACTACTCTGCTGACCTGTGAGTGAGCATAAACACTTTTTTCTGACCTGGAACTGTGACCAGTGTCCCAGTTCTCCTGCAGATGAAAGCTCTGCTATGCTAGTACTCCTTTTTACCCCACGACTGAGACCCAGATCCAAGTTTGGGCAGTGCAACAGAGTTCAGCCCCTGGTGCTAGCAAAGAGACCCCTGTAATCTGACCAGCTGTCTGACCCTTTTACTGTCTGTGGACTGACAGGACTGGAAATTGCCACTGCCATGATTGATTTAATTGCCCCTAGGGTCTACTGCTGGTTTGCTGAAGTATGCTCCATTCTTACCTATGTGCAACAAACGTTTTCTGTTGACCTTGTAATTTGTCTTTGGCTGGAAAATTGTTTTACCTCATCTTTTTAAGGGTTCTGCTGCTCCAGAATTTGTTTTGGGAAATTTATTTATTTATTTGTTTTTAGTTTACAACATTTTAGTTCTACAAGCTTTTGTGTTTTCAGTTTTCTGCCACTCCTTTCCCTCCCCTTCAGTGTGCAATCTGATATAGGCTCTACATATACATATAGTAAACTCTACATATAGTAAACATATTTTCATGTTAGTCATGTTGTAAAGAGGAATTATAACCACCGGAAAGAAACATGAGAAAAAAGAAACAAAACAAAATAGTATGTTTTGACCTGCATTCAGACTCCCAGGTTCTTTCTCTGGATGTGGATAGCATTTCCCATCATGAGCCTTTTGGCACTGTCTGAGAATTTTGCTTTGCGGAAGATCCAAGAAGATCCAAATCTGTCAAAGCTGGTCATCGCACAATGTCGGTGTAACTGTGTACAGTGTTCGCCTGGTTCTGCGTTGGAGAATTATTTAAAGTTGTTTGGAGGGGTTTTAGGGAGAGCAAGTAAGTCCCTGTTATTTCTCCACCTTCTTGGCTCTACCTCCCTAGTTGTCTTTTCCTTGGGAGATCATCATGGGAATTTTATTACTTATTTGAATGTTGATATTGTACATTTCCAATGAAATACTATACATTTGTTCATATTGTTTGTGAATAGCATAATTTATAAATATTGTGAATGGATTTTCTTTATATGTTTGGATTTAGGGCACTTGAGTCCTTGAATGGTAATGTTTGCTTAGCAAGATTTTTCATTGTTGGCCAGATAAATTATTGCATTTTGTAGTTATAAGTTTGATACATTTTGTAGATTTTTCAGGTGCTAACTCAACCTCTTCAGAGAAGAACTTTTTTCTAAATATAAAAATACTATCCAGTACTGCCTTCTCTTGCTGTTAGTTTGATCTGTTTCAGAGAGGAGGGTGAAGTTTGAATTTAGGATTACCTTTTTCTATGTGAATGTGTTTTTTTGGGAAAGGTGATCTTAGCATAATTCTTAATGGTCAAATCCCTTCCACTTATCACAGAAATCTACATGAGAGCATCTTTTAAAGTACCTTTTATTTTTTGGCTGTTTTCCTCCTGGAAATTTGACAGGCAGCCTCTCTGGGAAGTCTTTGGATTCTGAAGGATATATTTTTCAATTGGATTTTAAAAATTGAAATGAAATTAAAAATATGTAGCCATCTGAGGGGAGTACTGTAGCTAATTAAAGTTAGCCTCCAAAAGATTTGTTTGGCACTTAGTTAACTACTTAAATTTTATAAAATCTTTCATTATTATTACTGTCATCAAACTCTCTTCATTGACTTATGGTACAGAAGTAAGCTTGGATTCTTTGAGGCTATACCAATAAAATATAAGTTTTATTGGACACTACCAAGCTGATTTGAATACTGTCTATGGCAGCCTGTGAATGCCAGCCTAGATTCAGAGAGGCTTATTATTAACCTGCAGTGGCATGGTTTGGAGATGACCAGGAAGGAGAGGCCAAAATCCCAGTTGGATAAGTGTAAACTGGTCTTTCAGTGCCTAGGGTAGTTTCAGGGTATGGAGTTGAAGAATCCATATCTTTGAAATAATTGATTGTTGAGGTTGCCATAACTGTGAAATGATCATTGATCTGACAAGCCTGCCTTTGACATTGAAATCACTACATTTTTTGGGACCTCTGCTCTTTCATGAAATGAAAAAGTTAGATGAGGATCTAGAAGGAACTGGGAATGTTGAAGAAAGTGGGAGTCTTTAACCTGGAGAAAGAGAAGTTTTGGGAGTGAGGATATTGAGGAAAGTGCAAGGCTCTGACCATTAACAATTTTGCTGAGATCATTTTTGGGTATTTGAAAGACTGTTATTTGGAAGAGAAATCAGACTTTTTCTTTGAGGACAAAACTAGGAGCAGTGAGTGGAAGTTTCAGAGACACAGGTTTAGGGTTGACATATAATAATGTTTTAAAATTATTGATGGAAATGATAGATTTTAGGTAGAGGCTAATGAAAATAATGTTTTTAAATGCATAAAATGTGACAAAAGAAAGCAATCATATTGAAATAATAATAATATTAAAAAAAAAAAGGTTCTCAGACCCCAGTTTAGGAATGCCTATATACTATTGCATATTTCAGTATTTGAAATAGTATTAAAAGCTCAGGATGTGTAACAGTCAATGCTTCTTTATTCTTTTGGATTCAAAGGCATATGCAGAGGATTATTGTGTCTTGGAAAAGTAACTGAAGACCTTAGGGATACAGATAGTATTTTCATTATTACTTCTTAATTGAAGGCAAAAGATTCAAAAGAGAGTTAGATTTAGGACATGAACAGCTAGTTAAGAAATTAGTATTTGACAGGTTGTGTTTGTCCTTTGTTTTCGAAGAAGGCCATGACATCAGGGAAAGGATGTGACATGACTTGCAGTTGTCACCAGCCTCACTTTCTCCTCCAGAGCCATTTGGATCCAGTGACCAGATATTCGTCAGGATGACTGGAGATTACCCAGAATGCATTGGGAGACCGTGGCCCTGTTAGGATAAGGAAGGCCTTTTCAGATACTCACTTAGAGTGAGGTAATTCCCCTTCAGTGAATAGGGCTCTTTAAGAGTCCAGGGATGGCCCCTTTAATTAGAAAAAAAAATTAAGCTGGGAGGGGAAGACTCAGAAACAATTACCAGTAACATTCACTCTAAGCCAGGAGGGCCCAAAATACAGCCATTAAGTGGGGCTTGGGCTGGGACCTATTCTGGTCTAATCTATGAACCTCAGAGTGAACACAGTTTAAGGTTTTGGAAAGAGAAAGAGAAAGAAAAAGAACGAAAGGAAGGATGGAAGAAATCTAGAATCTGGCCAGTAAACCCAAGTTAAGTGGGAAGCTTCTGGCTAACAAAATTTATCTTCCTTTGGAGGGGAGATGGAGAAGGACAGAGGGAGAGTCAGTTACCCCACTAGCTGGGTCCCCAATCAGACAGCTTGATCCACTTACTCACAGGTTGTTGGTTCTTTGTTTTCAAAGAGGACCATGGCATCAGGGAAAGGATGACATGACTTGTAGTTGACTTTGATTTGTGTGAGGGAGAGCTATGCAAGATCACCACCCTCACTTTCTCCTCCAGAGCCATATGGATCTGACAGGTACTGACAGTCATAATTACTATACTAGATGGTTTGGGGGAATTATACTTTGGGCCAGTAGTTTGGATATTTGGGAAATATATGCATCAAAATAAAAATACCAAGAAAAATCTGTCTAGATTAGATATAATAGCTACAATATGAAAGAAGAATAATTGTAGAGATTTCTGGAAACCTGGGAAGGGAATACTAGAAAAGGGCTTCATATATCTGTAAACAAATTCACCAGGTATAGGTAAAAAGGAAAGTGTACTAGAGAGATCTAAATGCTGAGAGGCAAATTTGGCTTTGTAGCTGACACTTAATCTTGATTAAATGAATCCTGTTATGGAAGTAGATTGTAAAGGGAGATACACCTCAATCAAAAGGAACAGCATAAATAAGAGGGTCAGGGTCAGATAGATAGAAATATGCTCATTTGAGAGAATCCAGTGACCAGAAGGGAGTGAGTTGAAGACAGAGGACTACAATAAATGTGTTCAAGAGTCAGTAAGGTAGAAAGATCATTTGGGTGAAGATCATTGCAGGCAAAACGGGAACAGTATTATCATGGACTATAGACTCCTTGAAGACAGGAAATATGTACATTTAGGAAACATTGCAAACTTGGCATAGAGACATGATATGGTAGTGGTATAGGAGAATTCAATTTCCTATTAAATCTGTTGGAGCATGTTCACTGCCAAAAGTTAAGCAGCTAAAAATAATTTCATCCTTCAAAAGTTAGAGGAACCAAGAAGGGAAAATTCTATTCTGGATATGATTCTGATCACGCAAAAGGAGTTAGTTGGCTAGAGTGGAATGATGGGAATCTTGTATTGGGAGTATGACTATTTTTCTTAGAATTTGTGATGCAGATAGAGAAAAAAACTGAAAAAAAAAATTAAATTCTTTTCAGTGAATGAAAAATACACCTTTATTCCCTTCTCTCTCTTCCCCTATTGAAAAGAAGGAAAAACAAACACCTGTGACAAATATTTATAGTCAAGCAAAACAAATTCTTGAGTTGTCCATGTACCCAAAAGTGTCTCATTCTATACTTTCAGTTCACCTCTCTCTCAAGAGGTGAGTAACATGTTCTATTATGAGTCCTCTGGAATTGTGATTGGATATTGTATTTATCAGACTTTTTAAGTCTTTTAAAGTTGTTTGTCTTTATAATGTTTTTTGTTATTGTATAAATTGTTCTGCTTCTGTTCACTATGAAGACATTAGCTTCCATTTGCTCCAATCCAATTCTGAAGGAATTATTCTCTTCATTGAGCTTTTGAGATTCTTTTTCCATCTGGCAAATTTAGCTTTTTAAGGCATTCTTCTCCTCATTGGTTTTTTGAGCCTCTTTTGCCATTTGAATTAGTCTATTTTTTAAGGTGTTATTTTCTTCTGTCAGGTTGTTGACTCTGTTTTCATGATTTTCTTCCATCATTCTCATTTCTCTTCCCGATGTTTACTCCAGTTCTCTTATTTGGTTTTCAGAATCCTTCTTAAGCTCCTCTATGGCCTGTAACCAGTTCATATTTTTCTTGGAAGCTTTTGGTGCAACAGTTCTGACTGTGTTGTCTTCCTGCCATTCCATGCTTTGATCCTTTTTGTTTCCAAAAAAGGAATCTAAAGTTGGATTGCTGTGCTTGCTTTGCTTCCTTTGTTTGCTCACATTGGTACTCATTTACTTTGACTCAAGAGCTTTTTCCACAGTGGAGCTCTGCTTCCAGAGAGGAGAGTTGTGTCTCAAATTGCTGGGGTTTTTGCAGCTGCTGGAGCTATTAGTTGGGTGTTCTTTGAAGCCTCCACAGGCTCTGGCACCTGGTCACACATCCCAGGACCTCCATCCAAGATAGCAAATCAGATCAAAGCAGGTTAAAGCAAGAGCGATTACCCCTCAGAATGGTTGCTTGGTCCCCCTATGATCTGCAGGCCAGGAGCTCTGAAACAGCCACATCTCTGGAGGTAACTGAGCTGCTTCTCCCTTCTGGGGAAGAGGTGACTGCACTCAGTCCCATTGTTCCCAAAGTCTACACTGACATCTCACTTTTTCTTTTTGGCATTTAGGAGTTGATAAGTCTGGAAACGGCCACAGCTGCTGGTGATCCATTCTCCGGAAGTCCCTCCAGATGTGACTGATCATTGCCACCCTGGGGCTAACTGGCAAAACCGCAGGCTCCCAGCAAGCTGTGATGAACCTTTCCTAATCCACCTGCCAGGCTGCCTTCAGCAAGAACTTTGTTTCTCTGTCGCTTTGTGGTTTCTGTAGCTCTAAAGTTTGTTTAGAGTAACATTTTATAGGTATTTGAGGTAGTTATGGGGGGTGAGCCATGGAGTTTTCCTGCTTCTACGCTGCTCTTCAGTTCACTTCTCTCTGCATCATTTCATTCAAGTCTTCCTAGGTTGCTCTGAAATTTTCCTTGTTTCTTACAGGAAAGTAATAGTCCATAACATTTATATACCGTAACTTGTTTATTGAATGCTCCAGTTGATGAACATTCCCTTGTTTTTCAATTCTTTGCCATGATGGAAAGAGATGTGATGAATATTGTGGTACACATGGATCCTTTTCCTCTTTCTTTAATCTCTTAAATGGTATATGATCTCCAATATTGGTATCATTGGGTCAGAGGGCTTGTTGCTGTTGTTCAGTCATTCAGTCCTGTCTGACTCTTTGTGCCCCCATATGATTATGGTTTTTGTTATTATTAACACAGTTATTTTTATAATTTTCCTAATGATTGAATCAGTTATGCATTCCTGGTATAAATAAATCCAACCTGATCTTAGCTTATGATCTTTGTAATATTTTACTGTGGTATCTTTGATAACATTTTACTTAACATTTATATACCAATATTCATTAGGAATATTGGACTATAGTTTTCTTTCTGTTTTGGCTCTCCTGGTTTAAGCATTAAGATCATTTTTGCATCTTAATAAATTTGGTGGGATTCCTTCTTGCCCAGTTTTTTCAAATAGTTTTGGTAATACTGGAATTAATTTTTCTTTCAGTGTTTGTTAGATTTTATTTGAAAATCTATCTGGTTCTGGGCTTTTTTTCCTTTGAAAGCTGACTTAAAAGTTGTTTAACATTTTTTCCCCTCTAAGTTGGGTTAAGTGTTCTATTTTTCATTGTATTAACTTAGGCATCTTAAATTTTTGTAAGTATCCATTTTTTTTAGATTATCGGTTTTATAGGCTCTCATGTATATATGTCAGTATGTAATTTCTTTATTCATTGATTTTGAATTCACCTTTTTCATTTTTTATATTTGTAATCTGCTTATCTCTTTTAAAATCGTTAGCTTAATGATGTGTGCTAATTTAATGAATTAGCTTCTCATATTATAATTCAGATTTGCTTTTGCTTCCAATATTTCGAGTTTCAGGATTTCTGTTTTGGTGTATAGTTGGGGTTTTCAAAGGTATTTGTTTTTTTAAAAATTGTATGCCTATTTCATCTGCCCCCCTTTCCCCTCCCTCCCCCCATTCTCTCTTTTGTTGATGTGTTTAGAGATAGACATTTTGGGGCATCTAGGTGGCACAGTGACTAGAGCATCAGCCCGGGAGTTAGGAGGAGGACCTGTGTTCAAATTTGACCTTAGACACTTAACACTAGTTGTGTGACCTTGGGCAAGTCGCTTAAAAAAAAGAACGATAAACATTTTTCTGTATAGACTGCTGTGGCTTCATCCCACCAATTTTAATATGAAGAATAGGTTTAAGAGGAGTAATGCGTAGGACAGAGGTGGAGGAGCAGGAAGTTAGAGTTGGATGGAGGAATTTCAGATTTTATAGGATAAGGAAAATGTTAACACTTGGTGGGTTATAGGGAGGATCACTGTATGTGTAGCAGAAGTGGAGTGAAGGTGTACACATTAGGAAACTAGGTTGCTGAATTAGATCTTGTAGGACATGGTCTCCTAACCCTCACCGTCATGAACATAATTCACTATATGTACTGTAGTTTTTCTATATTTTCAGTAGATGGATACAGTGCTCCAGATGGGCACTGATTTTGGCAGAGGACAGTGGATCTCTTGATATATGACTAACCCACTTCCTTTACATGTTTGCATTTCATTTATCCCGGTTATTTTTCATGCATAAATTAAGACTGGTAATATGATTTGGTAATATTCTGCAACCTTGTTTTATCTATGCATATTTCATTACCTATTATATCACCTAAAAGTGTGATACTTCTCATATGGTAATGTTTTATGATTGACTTAGTGATAACTGTGATTATGATACAAGGTGGACTATGATTATGATACAAGGCGGACTGTGAAAGTACTCCACAAAAGCAAAGCGAGTTTTCTAGTAGAAAGGATTCCTTTCTGACTTGAGGTGGAGGTGCACAATGTCCAAGACGAATATTAAATGATTAAAGTTTAGTATTGATCTGTTAAAGAAACAAGACTTCAAAGAAGGTAGAGATTAAAGTGGGCAGAGCATTCTGGGAAATCTTCTTGGAGGACAGTAGTCTCTTGTGCTGTTGAATAATAACTTAGGTTTGTATAGGATCATACTGTAGATTTAGAGCTGGATGGGCTGTTAGAACCCATCCATTCAACCTCTCCATTTTTCATATGAGGAAACTAAGGCCCAATGTTTAGATTTTGACCATGTTTGTATCAGAAGTGGGATTTGAAGCTAGTTCATCAGGCCCCAGTAATTATTCTTTCCCCTTTACTACACTGCCTTCCCTAGCATTTTATAGCTTATTTTACTTAGCTTAGGGCTAAGGGATAGTGTGAATATTAATTTGCTTTTTACCCTGACCAATGTTGACTTGTCCCTTCTTGTCTGAATTCTCTACCCTTTGGGACCAAACTAAACAAATCTAATCTTCTCAATGTTTTTCAGATATTTAAAGATTTTTCATTTTCCCCCGTCTTTTTAAAAAATTTTTTTAATGTAATAAATTTTACTTGTTTTCTTGTTTACATCGTTCATTTTCATGAGATTTTTTGAGTTACAAATTTTCTCCCTATCTTTCCCCTACCCCACCCCAAAACAGCGATCCCACTGTGGAGCCCCTCCCCTGGTCT
>CM053595.1:75894541-75911969 GCA_028646575.1 Pseudocheirus occidentalis | reverse complement strand
ACGTTCCCTAACATTTCTTTTCATTAGTTGCCTTGATATTCTGGACTTTTTGTTCTTCCAAATGAATTTTGTCACTATTTTTTCTAGTTCTATAAAGTAATTTTTTTGGTAGATTGATTCGTATGGCACTAAATATGTAATTTAATTTAGGTAAAATTGTCCTTTTTATTATATTAGCTCTACCCAGCCATGAGCAATTGATGTTTTTCCAATTAGTGAGATCTGCTTTTATTTGTGTGAGAAGTGTTTTTGTAGTTGTGTTCATAGAGGTACTGGGTTTGTTTTGACAGGTAGATTCCCAAATATTTTATAGTGTCTACAATGGGTTCTACTTCTAATGCTTTAATATGTGATTGTCTTGGACGTGATATAACAAGGAATGAGAGAATTAGACTATATGATTTCAAAGGTCTTGAGATCCCTTTCTGTTCTGATGTTTTATTGAAGAGGTGGAAGTGCTGGGTGGTATAAGCATCTCATATAATCCCTGTTGGGTTTTTATCTGGAAAAGAATTTCAATAGGACCCAGGTTGTCTTTTATAAAGTTATAAAGTTTATTGATAATGCTGGCTTAGTAGCTGGCAAGAGAAATAGGGGGACCTGCAAAGAGCAGGGACTAGGATAGAGTAATAAAGTTTTATGCTCGGTAGTGGGCAGGAAGAGGTTAAGAGACCTGCAAAGAGCTGGGGGTTGAGGGACAAGATTTATAACCCTAAAACTGTCAGTCAAAGGCTAATTATGCCAAGTAGGTGGGCAGAGGTGGAGTTAGGGAGGAATTGGGGAGTGGTCTAGGAGTGGTCAGTGCTTAAAGGTACATGCACTTTTCATATCAACTGCACATGGGAGCTATCTGGAGGTGTGGTTCTTTTGCTTGACACGTCATAGGCCATTTACTGTCAAGGACGAATGACATGTTCAATATGGCTGTTGGGAGGATAGTTTTGATTGTTTCCAAGTCTGGGAACTAGACTGATTAGGGATACAGGGGGTATCATCTTGAGACAGAGTTATCTCTTGATAAAGTTGCTCAAGGCTTTGGGGTGCAGCTGGGCACTTAGAACAAAGGGGCTATGCATTTCTCTAAGGGTTTGTTTAGAGAAACTTTTGAGACTTTCTCAGGGACTTGTCTCCAGGCAAATTTCTAGCTAAAGGAAGACTTTCCGGCTGGGGAAAGGGGAGAAGCAGGGTTTATGCCTTTATGGCGAGGGAAAATGTGACTTTCACAGCTTAATTACACAGGCTTGTTACAAACTGATGTTACATACATAGGTACCCAAACATAAGGGAGATTTTTACAAATTGGGGTTACAGACAAAAGCATCCCAAACCGCATCATTAGGACTTAGGAAACTTGACAGTTTAGTAGTGATGAATCTATTTCTAGTTGTCTTTATTTTCGATGATCGTTTATTCATTTATCAAACTTTAAAATTACCAATTGTGTGCATACTGTTGTGCTCAGTGTTAGGGATAAAGATATACAAAATATGGGGGATAGATAAAATAACAACCTACCAACATCTTAATGCTTCCTTCCTACTTCCCAAAGACATGCCTTGTCCCCTATAGCACCTGCTTCTATAACCAGAAAGCATAATCTGAATAAAATGAAACCACGCATTGTCTTTGTCTGAAAATGTATACCTCATTTTGCCACCACCATCTACTACCACTGTTCTTCAGATAATAGGAAGGCACGTTTACTGTTAGCAACTGTTTTACATGGATATCACATGCATGTTTTATATAAATGTAGAAGATATGACATGTCACTCAGATAACAAATTGTCTTTTATTGGATTTCCTACCCCAAAACTTAATTTCAGTATATAAACTGCTTTTTATAGTTTGAGTAGGTAGAAAAAGCATGACTTTAAACTTGTTCATACCATGGTGCCCTTGTCACCTTTCCAAATTGTTATGAAAGGAGGACAGTCAAATGAAAAGAAATATTAGATTGTTTTTTAGACATTGATAATGTAGAGAGTTCAGGGATAATAGCATACCTTACTGTAAGCCATACCTTAAGTGACTTAGTCTTTTCTTAGATTTCTGTTCATAAATTATCTTTAGAAGTACAGTGATTATTGAAATTCAGAGCTGTTTTTATGGTGCCCAAGGTGAATACTGAATTACTGAGAAGACTGAATTATCTGTGTCTTCTACAGTTCATTATTTGGTGTATTATTTAGTATTATCATTTTTTGTTATTTAAGTGTAAATCCTGAAGACTTGTGTAATATAAGGTTTATAGCATATGAATAAATACTAGTCTCTGGAAAACTTCATGTAGGGCTTTCTTAGTCTCTTTCAGACAAGCCTTGATAAGAAGTGATTTCGTGAAATTCTGTTAGTGGTTTTCTGTACGTTGAAAACAATGAATGGGATGTTCTCTTCTGGGCAGTTTTAATGAAGTTATGGTGAATCACAGTGGGTTATTTTTGAAAATTGGTTTTAAGAAATGAGACTTAAATGGATATTTAAATTAGGGAATACTTTCTATTAAAAAAAAAAAGAAAAAACCACCCAAGGCTGAAATGAATTGCCTTAGTCCAGTTTTATATTCCAGGCCTATGCTAACTTCTCCAGTAACCATAAAACTTATGATTTTTTTTTTTTTGCTTTTGTCAAGTGAAAGGTAAGAGCTGTAAAATGTTATAATTTTAGGCAGTTCATTTAATGCTTTGAGCCTTAATTTTCTCCCTTGTTAAAAAAAAGTGGAAATTAGCAGCATATATAACATAATATGTTGATATAATTAATACCTGCGAGATTGGACTAAGGTGATCTTTAAAGGTCTTTCTTGCAGGCGTTCTCTTATTCTAAATACTTTGGCTTGAGAGATATCAAAGGTATATCTCTTGTATTTGTTTGGTACTGTACAGTTTAGAAGGCAATTTTCATATATAATGGCAGGGCTTGTTTTTAGAAAACCTCACCAAATGACAGAATGTTCAGACTGGGAGGAACTTTAGAGATTATCCAGTTCAACTCCCTTATCACTGCACCTTTGTGAAGCAGATGAATTCTTAGGATCTCCATTTATAAATGAGGAACTGAAAGTTGAGAAGATTGTCTTTTCTCAAGGTCACTCAGATTGCAAGTGATAGTGTGGTATTCATAGTAGGCAGTAGATAATTTCCATGCTATTTAAAATTCCATGATGTTTTTTTCTGAATTAGTTTGGAATACATGTGGTGTTAGGGAAGGTAATAGCTATTTTCCACAAGAGTAATTTTTGTCTCCTTGGATTTTTAAGTGAGACTCTACTGGCAGGCAAACATTCACCCTTAATTTATTCTGGCTCTGGAAAGATAGTGAAAGGCAAGACACTTTGAAAAGCTAATGTTCAGTGACAAGAAATGTTCTATTTTACTTATATAAAAATATTTGCAGCTTTCTTTAAAAAAAAAGCTAAAAAGCAATTGTATGAATTTCTAAAGAAAAATTTTTTACATGTGGAATTTCTTATTCAATATGTTGCTGGTTTCCACTACTTTTTTAAAACTTAAAAAGTTGTTAGCACTTACACAGAGTGATAGGCTATTCCCTGTACTAGTTGTAGTCTCTTGCCATAGAAATATGCTTGAATTTACTTTTTCCTAAATTGAAAATACCACAAAGAAACTGTCAGGAGTTTAATGACCTGTATCTCTAATTACACATTAGCCAAGTCATTATCTGCCAAGTTGGAGGTGATTTTTCCATCATCTGAACTGTGATGGCATTTTGATAATATACACTTATGTTTAATCTGTGTTTTGTTTCCTATAAGATTGGAAGCTTGGGGAAGGTGGTAGCTTTTCTTAGGGATCTAAGATTTTGAGTTGTTCAGGATCTTTAGAGTTAGTTTAGTTTAATGTTTTGTTTTGCATATTAGGGAGGGATTTGCTTGAGGCTTCATAAGTAGTGAATAGGGTTAGGAATCAGACTGTATAATTTCTGATTCCAAATGTAATATTCTTTCCATTACATAGCTGTCTTATGTCATTTCCCCTTCTTCAACATTTTGTATGCAGGTATTTAATAAATAAATGAAATAACTGGAAGTAATTGTTAAACTTTTGGTTATTTCAGCATTGGATTTAAAGAGGTAAGATGAAAAGGAGAGGCTGGCTCTATTTTCTTTTTTTCCTTGCTTTTTTGGAGGGGGAAGGTTGGGCAGTTGGGGTTAAGTGACTTGCACAGCTAGTTTTAAGTGTCTTGAGGCCAGATTTGAAGTGACTCCAGGGCAGGTGCTCTATTCCCAGCACCACCTAGCTTGCCGCTGGCTCTATTTTCTGTTAGCATTCCCTGAACCTTTAGGTTGCTCGTGAGTTTTAACAGTTTCTGTTTCTCAGAAAAAAATAAATGTGAGTATTTACTCTTGCTAAGCTTCTTCTCTGAAACTTTCCACACAACTCTAAGAATTCCTTTCCTAATTTTTCAGTAGGAGAAACATTCTTGTGGGTATGGCCTTTGGCTATGCACTTGTCCTCTTTGGGGTTCCATAGCCTGAAGAAATTGGACAATAGTTTATGGTAGCCTAATGATTCTTAGATAAACTCTCTGTTACCTCTTTTCTGTGTCACTTGATTTTGGTAACTATATACATCTTACATTTCCTTCTTATCTTTGAAAAATGTTTTTTATTGTCTTTTTGAGTCGTTTTTCCTGTTTGGCCTTTTATTATTTTGGGGGGGAGTTCAGTTATGTTAGGTAAGTTTACCACTTTACATTCCAAGGTATTAATTCTCTTTGCCATTTTTTTCTTCATTAGTATTTCATTTTGTATCTGTTTCATTTTACCTGGGTATTTTTTGTAGTCCTTATGGTATTCTTTTCTCTGAAGTTCTTTTTAGGTTTATTATAGATTTTTCTTTCCTCTTTTGGGCTTATCCCTTGGATATCTCTCAGCCCAAACTATTTCTTCATTGAGTTAAGCATTTTTTCCACCTTTTTACTCATTTCTCTAGACTTTCTTTCTGGATTGGGGGCATGGATTTATGCTTGGGTCAAATAATGCTCATATACTCATGAGTTCAGTGGCCAACACTAGGCCCTGCCTTCTGCATTCGTTGTCTAGCTATGTCTTTGTCATTCAGTCCTTGACTGCCAGAATGCTGGACTGGACCTACATCCTGAGGCAGGTATAGGTTGCTTGAATGCTAGTCTAGGCCTGTTTCATTGAATGGAACGGGTATGTCATCTTAAGTTGTATTCTGTTCTGGCCATGTCTTCTTTTGTCAGACTAGGCTGCTTTTCATCTCATTTTCTACCTATTCTAGCTTATCACTGACCTATACTTCTACAGGATTTTGGCAGTGTTTTTGTTTATTTTTGAACTGTATAAAGGAGTTTATAATTGATTATTTTTGGTTTTCTTTATCACTGTTCCTTCTGGTGCATTTTAAAAGCTTTATTGGGATATTTGTGGTAGAATTGGTCTCCTTAATCCTCTAGATCAGCAGTTCTAAACCTGTGGGTTATGTTCAATTTTTAACAATGAAAATACATCCTGCATATCAGATAGATTCATAACAGGAGCAAAATTACACTTATGAAGTAGCAACAAAAATAATTTTATGGTTGGAGGTCACCACAACATGAGGAACTGTATTAAAAGGTCGTGGCATTAGGAAGGTTAAGAACCACTGATCTAGACTATATAGTTTCTAAGATTCCTAACTGTATTTAATATCCATTATGTCTGAGACTTATGAACTCTGTTAACTTCATATTATCACTGTTAATGTATAGCTATTAAAACTTTACAACTGCATTAAGACTTTTGGGACAGTCTATATGAGGTGATCCTATGGTTCATGAAATAATATTTCTTGTTGCCTGGGCACATAATAAAGGCAACTTGATGTATCATTTAGTCCAGGCCCTAACCCCTTCTCTCTCCTCCCCCCCCCCCCCATTCCCCATCATCTTTTTTTATCATCCCTCTCCTTCATTATCTCCCTTCATCATTATCACAGGGTCTTCCTATCTTGCCCATGCTTGAAGTGCAGTAGCTTCTTATGGGCCTGATCCCATTACTGACTGCCGCAGAAGCTTTCATATACTCTCTTTCTGACTTGGGCCAGTTTGCTTCTCCTTAAGCAGCCTGGTATCTTGCCACTCTTACGTGGTTACCATACTGGTTCCAGACTTAATGTGGACACCGTATCAACTTTTGCCTATTGTAGTTTAGAAATCCAGAGCTCTAGAATCAGCTGGCATCAGCATAGTAGCAAGGATGAAAGGTATGTTCAGTTCCTGGCTCAGCTCCTTCATTTTACCAAATATTTTTGGGCTTTCTGAGTGGGAATTGTTAATAGGAAAAAAACCCAAACAACTTTCCTTACATCATCTCTTTCAAATCCATTTCCAGAATGATTCTGACTTGGTAAATGCCATTTGGTGGATTTGGATATTGTTATTGTGCATTAAAGGTTCATATTATTTAACTATTTCAGTTCACAGTTTCTTCAAGCCACTTTTTGAATCTAGATGAATCTCTCTTATTAAGAGAGCAGGCTAACATGTTCCTTCTTTTTTAAGTATATTTTACTGGCCACAGTTGGACACACTGTAACTTGATTTTTAACATAGTGGATATCAGTTTGGTCCTTTTCAAGATTGAAGGACAACAACCAACCAATCCATATGTTTTACTTTTCTAAAGGCAATCCATTTAAAGAAGACTTTCTCTTCTGTTAATACTTCATAGATATCTTCATAGGAGCATTATGGTTATAGTAGAAAGTACTGTATTTGGATTCAGGAGACCTGGGTTCAGGTTCTGGTACTAATTGTATAACTTGTAACAAGTCATTAACCTTCCCTTATCTGTAAAGTTGGGATAATCACACATACACTATCAAATAGGGTGGTTGTGAGAGGAAGTGCTTTGCCGAACCTTAAAACGCTATAGAAATGTGAGTTGTGGTTGTGGTTGGTGGTTTATTGTTGAGGAGTTAAAAAAAGATCCAAATAATAAGACATTAGATATCTATCAGTCTGAAGTGCTAGAAAGCATTTTAAAGCATTAGAATCGTTATTTTAAGCTGGTAGACTAGTTATTTCAGTGTTTTGTTAACAAGTGAGTTATACTTTTTTTTTGGTGAGATTTAGAGAAGAGCTACTTTTAAATAGTCTTTTTAAAAAATTAAATGATTTACTTTTAGTTTTCAACATTCCCTTCTGTAAGTTTAAAATTTTCTCCTCTTCCCTTCCTCCCTCCCCCCCAGACAGCTTGCAGTCTGATATGGGCACTAAACATATATTCCTACTAAACACATTTTCTCATTAGTCATGTTGCATAGAATAATTATAACAAATGGGAAAAACCATGAGAAAGAAAAACAAAACAAAACAAAAAAGAAAATAATCTGCTTTATTCTGCATTCTGACTCCATAGCTCTTTCTCAGGATATCACTGGCATTTTCCATCTTGTGTTCTTTGGAATTGTTTTAGGTCCTTGCATTGCTGAGAAAGGCTAAGTCTATCAAAATTAGTCCTCATACACTGTGGCTGTTACCGTGTACAATCTTCTCTCTGCTCTCCTGATTCAGTATCAGTTCATGTAAGTCTTTTCCAGGTTTCTCTGACATCTGCCTGTTCATCAGACATATTCCTGTCTTGGCAGGAAGTAAGGAAGAAAGAAGAGCAGCAGCAGCCTCTTAGGAATACATGTCCCACTGTTGATGGGTCTGTGAATTGGGCCGGTCATTGTGGAAAGTAGTTTGGAACTGTGTCACAAAAGTCATACATCTCCAAATGCTTTTTGGGTATTTCAAACTGAATGTCTTGTAGACATCTTAAATACCTGTTCAAAAATGAACTCATTTGCTTTCCTTCCAGATCCTTGTCTGAACTTCTGTTACTATCAAGGTTACCATCTATTCTCTAAGTCTCCCAGACATATAATCTTTGACCCTTTCTCACCCTCCAATTCAATCTGTTGCTAAATCCTGTTTCTGCCTTCTCTCTTTTGATGCTACCCATCATGTTGGTGCATGCCATCATCACCTCAGACATGGATTATTTCAGTAGTCTGCTACTTGCTCTCCCTCCCCTCAAGTCTCACTATGTTCCATCTTGTACTTGGTGTCAAATTGATATTCTTAAAGTATAAGTCTGACCATATTCATTCAACTCCAGTGGTTCCTATTACTTCTGGTATCAAATATAAAGGCCTGTGTTTGGCTTTTAAAGCACTTCATAACCTGGGTCCTTTTTATTATTAACTTTTTTTTTTATACCTCACTCCCCTAGGTGTGCTTAGAAACCCTGTAATCCTGGCCTTCTTGATGTTTATGTTCCTTGTAATAGTCTGTCTTTAAACTCTGGATCTTTTCATTTCCAGTTCTCCATGTCTAGAACTCTGTCCTACCACCTTTGCCATCTGGCTCCCTTCAAATCTCATCTAAAAATCTTTTCCTTCTGCCCAATTAAAAAAAAAAAAAAGCCTTTCCCAGTCTTAGTGCCTTCCCTCTGAGAGAATCTCTAGTTGTATTGTAGATAACTTGTTTGTATCTAATTGTTTGCATGTTTCCCTTTTTAGACTGTGAGCTCTTTGAGAACAGGGACTGGTGGATTTTTTTTTTTTGTTTTTTTTGGGCTTTTCTTTCTTTTCCAGTACTTAGCACAGTACCTGGGACAACAGTGGATGTATAATACATGCCTCTTGACTGAATATCCTTTGACTCAGCAATACCGCTATTAGTCATGAGCCCCAAAGATATCAAAGAAAGAAGAAAATGGACCCATATGTGCAAAAATATTTGTAGAAGCCTTTTTTTGTAGTAGCAAAAAACCTGAAAACTAAAGAGGTGCCTATTTTGGGTAATGTCAAAACAAATTTTGGTATATGTATGGAAGGGGATATTACTGTGCTGTAAGAAATGGCAAAATAAAGTTTCAGAGAAACCTAATAACATTATAAACCAGTGCAGAGTGAAGTCAGTAGAACTTGTAAAGCAATTTATATAATTACAACACCATTAAAAAGGAAAAAATCCCCACAACTTAGAGTTTAGAATGCTGGTAAATGCAATGATGAACCACAATTCCAGAGCACCAAAGATGAAGCATGCTACCTGTCTCCTGACAGAGGTGTGATAGATTCAAAATGCAGAAATCGATGAACATTTTTGGATACAGCTAATGAAGACATTTGTTTTGCTTGTCTCATATTTGTTATCAGGGATTTCTTTTTCTTGTAATATTGTTCATTGACGCTGAGGAACCAAGTGAGGGGGAGGGAGAGAAAGTATCCTTGTTAATTGGAACATAAGATTAAATACAAAAATTAAAAAAAGAAATGCACGTACTGTTAGATAATGGATCTTGATAGGAGAATAAAGTTGCCTATACAAATGTTTATTCCTTTAGTCACATCTGTTCTGTATGTTGGGGGATACCTGTCGTGACTTCAAAGACTCTATTACCATGACTTTTTGAGCTGATTAAGCTCTTATTTGAGATTTTAATGGGCCTTATAGTATACAAACTTATTTGTTAAGTCAGTTCAGCAAGTACTGGTTAGATAGACGCCTCTATTAAAAAATTATATAAATTTTGTTTTTATATACACCTAAATTTTCTCTTGTGTTATTTCCTCTTTTCCCAGAAAATCTTCCCTTATAACAAAACATTAAAAAAAAATGTAAAAATTCAGTAAAACTAAACACATTGTAAAAGTTAGTTATATGCAGTGATGGTGTGGCATTCGTGGTAGGAAGTATTTTAGGAGTAGAACCTTCCAAAAAGAGGGTGGTTTCAGTGACACCTGGGAAAATATATGAACTAACAGAATGAAATGCACAGAACTATCCTCACTTTATATAATACCAACAATATTGTAAAGACAAATAACTGAAAGATTTGAGAATTCTGATCAACACAATGACCAGTAGCAATTCCAAAAGACTCATGATGAAACATGCTATCCATCCTCTGGAAATGGGAGTATGGGATAGATTTGCAGTGCAGATGAAGACATGATTTTTTTTTTTTTTTTTTAACATATCTAATGTAGGAATGGGGAGCTAAGTGACACAGTGGACAGAGTGCTGAGCCTAGATTCAGAAAGACTCAGTTCATCTTCCTGAGTTCAAATCGTGATTCAGACATTTCCTGGCTGTGTAACTCTCAGCAAGGCACTTAATCCTGTTTGCCTAAGTTTGCCACTCCAGTATCTTTGCCAAGAAAACCTAAATGGAGTAAAGAAGAGTCGGACATGACTGAAGATGACTAAATGTGGGAATGTTTTTCCTTCACTACATGTTTGTAACCAGTTCTGGTTTTCTCTCTTTTTCATTGAGGGGAGAGAATTCAGAGTTGAAAATAAAATAAAATTGAATTAAAAAAATAGGGGGCGGCTAGATGGCGCAGTGAATAGAGCACCGGCCCTGGAGTCAGGAGTACCTGAGTTCAAATCCGGCCTCAGACAGTTAACACACACACACACACACACACACACACACACACACACACAAAAACTAGCCGTGTGACCTTGGGCAAGTCACTTAACCCCAACTGCCCTCCAAAAAAGCAAACAAAACAAAACAAAACAACGAAAATAAAATAAAATTGAATTCAAAAAATAAAATGATGACCATGAAGAATAACAGAGAGAAACACAGATTTACATGAACTGATACAAAATGAAATTTATGGAGACAAAATATACACAATGATTTTAACAGTGTAAAAGGAAAAAAACAACTACCATATAATAAATGAAACTCAATGTCATGAAATTATAAAGAACTTGACCTCAAAGAAGATACATGAAGACACCACCCCATCCCTCTGCAGAAGTCAAGGCCTCTAAGACAGTTTGAGTTTATGGTCTGGTAGGGTTGATTAACTAGAAAAATATAAAGTGCCCAAGAAGATTCCAAAGGGCATCTTTTCCAGATGAGGAAGATCAGTGATGGGGAGAGGGTGACATTTGAAAGATAGTTACAACATCAAGAGTCAGAGATAGGACTAGAGCGCATTCCAAATGTACAGCACAAGTATAGAGGCTAGGAAGTGTAGGCTCTGTTTTGGGAAGGTAGAGTATATGAAAGAGGCAGTAGTATGAGATAAGGCTGGAAGGCACACAGTGTGCCCATTGATGTTGAAGTATGGAAATAAAAATGTTGGGTAGGGGAAGTGAGATTAAATTATGAAGGCCTAAAGTCATAAGGTTGAGGAGCTCTGGAACTTTATTTTTAGGCAGTTGTGAAAAAGTCTGTTGATGCTTTTGATGGAAGTGAAACATAGGAAGATTAGTTTGCTGGTAACGATGGCATCAGGATGAATTTTCCTGCTTAGAGCTCACTCTTCTATATAGTGATTTTGCATGAAGCGTGTAAAAAAAAAAGTGTGTGGGGGAGCCCTTTCAAGTTACACGTTGTATATAGGTTTGATGGCAAATCTACATAATATGATAAAACTATGCATAAATATAGTAGATAAATAACTGGGAGGGGTCAGAAATACATGGGTTTAGCTTCTTGGCTACACACTAGCTATTAGATTATTTAAGCTCTGAACCTTAATTTCTTTATATGTTAAATGGGGAGAACATCTATAGTACCCATCTCAGAGGGTGGTTGGGAGGCTCAGATTAGATTATAAATTGTAAAGTGCTTTGCCAAATTTGGAGCACAATGTAAATATAATTGTTATTCCTATTTTTTGTGATGTTTAGATAGAAAAAGTAACCTGCTATTTCTTTATATTCTGTGTTCTGTGGCTTATTGTGCAGGTAGATAAATCAGTTGCCTTTTGTACTTGAATATACATTTTATTTTGTAAACTCATCCTTTGTAGGCCCACTGAAAACATTTTTGGTACAATACCAGTGGCAGACAGGACAATAGGGATGATCTGTATCCTGTTTTATTCCAACATGATTTTAGCGTTACTGTATGTTTCGTGGCTATATATTTCATGTAGTTCCTGAAACATTCCTTAGTTGATGCTCTGTTTTGTCAAGGGGGGAAAAAACAGTTTATCTGAGAACATTCAGTCTTGATTGAGAATATGAAATCTGATTATAGCAGGAATTCTTAATCTTTTTTTGTGTTGTGGACCCTTTTGGCAGTTTGGTGAAGGCTATGGAATTCTCAGAATAATTTTAGGTTTTATTTTTTTATTTCCCACTATTCCAGACAATATGATCTCTTTACCTTACCGTCAGTATAAATTTCTGGACCTGACATGGAACTTTTGTTCAGTTTGTCTCACTAAACTCTTCAACCCAAAAGATCAGTTCAGTCCTAGAACTTATAACTAGGAAGTACCTGTAGCACCCAGTTGTTCTCTCTCTGACCGGATGCCTCCTCTCAGAACCTCCATTAAGCTAGGTGGTCCAAGCCAGTAATCTCTTTGGTTTTCACCAGACTACAATCCTGGACTCCTCCATCATGCTCCATAAGACTCCCCTCAGGTACCTTCCCCTCTAACTCCTTCCAGTTACCTTTTGTTTGTTTTCTTCCCCATTAAGATGTGAGCTCCTTGGTCTTTCTTTTTACTCTCCCAGAACTCAGCACAGTGCCTGGCAAATACTAAGAACTTAATGATTTTTGAATGATTGACTAAAATGAAATATCCTTACCTTTTTCTTAATTTCCTCAGTACTTCCTGTCTCATTCATTAGAGAATTTAATTCTAAGCTCCTTGAGGGTTGTAACTGCAGAAGAGAAAATTGAGGCCCTGAGTGAGACTTGTCTGCCTCAGGTAATAGACCTGGGTGTACTGTATCTGGGAGAATGTTGATGCCTTCTTCAAAACCATCATATGTGTATATGTGTGTGTGGGGGTGGCTGGGGAGTAAAAGATTGGGGGTGTAGTGCTGGTACACAGTGTATTTGAAACTCCAAACTAAGAATTCTTCAAGTATGCTAATAGAATCATAATCAGAAGAGACTGTTGTTGTTTAGTTGCTTCAGTTGTGTCTTACTCTTTGTGATCCCATTTGATGTTTTCTTGGCAAAGATGCTGGAGTGGCTTGCTTTTTCCTTCTATAGTTCACTTTTGCAGAGTACTAAACTGAGGTAAACAGAGTTAACTAATTTGCCCAGGGGTATACAGCTAGCTAGTAAGTGTCTAAGGCTGGATTTGAACTCAGGGTGATAAACCTTCCTGACTCTAGGCGTGGCTCTATCTGCTTCACCACCTATGTTTATCTAGTCTAATTCACAGTTGTTGGAGGAATCCCTTTATAGCAGCTATTCTCAACCTGTGGGTTATGTTCAATTTGTAACAATGAAAATACGTCTTGCATATCAGATATTTACATTATGATTCATAACAGCAAAATTACAATTATGAAGTAGCAATGAAAATAATTTTATAGTTGGGGGTCACCACAACATGAGGAACTGTATTAAAGGGTTGCGGCATTAGGAAGGTTGAGAACCACTGCTTTATAGCCATCTCTGAGAAATGGTCATCTGTCTTTTCCTTGAATACCTCCAATGATGAGGAATTCATTAGCCTGCAAAGATGGCTATTCCATTGTCAGACAACTCTGATTATTGGGAAGAGCTTTCTCCTATTGAGGAAACCTAATTTTCTATGCTTTCTGTTATAATTCAGCTTCTGTCCTTTGGGTCTAAGCAGAATAACTCTTTATTCCTTTAAGATTCCGCCACCTAATTTCTTTTCTCTAGGTTCCAGTTCCTTCAACTGTACCATAGGACATGACTTTGAGTTCCTTTCTGTGTCCTTTTTAGCTTGTCCATTTAAAATTAATTCAGAAGTGGACACACTATCCAGACTTGCAATGCAGTAGACACATACTAATCCCTTTGATGAATTCCCTGAGTCTAAAGTGAATTTTTAATAGAGGTTGGTAGGAATGAAATTTAGAATTTCTCATTTAGAGTCCAGTTTTGCCTCCTGACAGTAAAAGAGCATTGAGTAGAAACTCTCAACAGCATTGGTTGTATGCAACCTAAGATTTGAGAGTTAGTGAGAATGTGGGTTCAGATATTTGGCATCTAATCCCTGTGATTTTTTTTTTTGGTTGTCGAAACAATAAGCATTTATTAAGAGCATACTAGTGCCATGCACTGTGCCAAGTACAGGGGATACAAAGAAAATTATGTTGCTTTTCTCAAAGATTTAACTTTTTTAAAAATTAATTTTTGTCATTTTCAATAAGCAAAGATCAACTTCCCTCTCTCTCCCCCTTTCCTCCTGGTTCCTAAATTAAAGAGGAATAACAAAGTGGTTGGTCATTACAACAATTTGAGTTCTTAGATCTTTTTAACTTATTTGCCTTTACAATGTTGTCTTTGTATAAATTGTCCTACCGATTCTACATATTTCACTGTATCAGTTCCTTATAAGTGTTTTCTAGTTATTTCTGTAATCATATCCTTCATCATTTCTTGTAGCATAATAGCATTCCATCAGTGATTAATCAATAAACATTTGTTAAGCATCTGTATGTGCCAGGTACTGTGCTAAGTGCTGGGGATAAAAAGAGACAAAAGATAGTCCTTGTCCCCTCCCTGTCCCTCTCCATGTTTTTCTTTTTCTGGGCAATTTGGGGTTAAGGGACTTGCCTGAGGTCACACAGCTAGTAAGTGTTCAGTGTCTGAGGTCACATTTGAACTCACATGTCAAGAACGGAAGTCAGGAGTAAATAATAAAATCCTATTTGAAGAAATACAGAAATGAATATAGTATTTGGACACATTTAAAACTTATGTAAACAGTTACAAAATACTTTATTGTAATAAGGACAACTTAAATAATTAAAGTTATATTCATTGCTCATAGTTGGGCCATGCCATTATGATGGGAATAATGATACTGGTTCAGTTCATTTACAAATTAGACTTAGTACCATACCAATGAAATTAACAAAAGATTTTTAGAATTAGATTCGGAAAAAAGTAGAATTCATTTGGAGGAACAAAAGATCTGGACTCAGGGGAAATAATGATTTAAAAAAGAAAGGGGGAATGAATGAAAAAAATCTTAAATGCTTACTATATGCTAGAGTAGTTAGACAGTCTACTAAGGTCTGAGCATACAAAGTGGTAACAATCTCTGTCCTCAGGGAGTTTACATTCTAATAGGGGTAAATAACTCTTCTATGGGAGGGAGTGGTGGCCTGGAGTATTAGGAGGATGATTAGATGATCCATAGTGTGGTAAATTGATATGTCTTTTCCAAAGATGTGTAATGGTATTGATTTTGGAGGTATTTTTCTGGTAGTTTTAACACATAACAGGTGCTTAATGTTAATTGACTGATTTTCTAGTCTCTTCCAGAGGTACTGTTCTAGGTGGCTGGAGGCAGGGTAGCAGCATGTTAGATGGCAAAATGGTCAGAATGGGCCCCTGGATGCGAAGCATTTTGCGTGAATAGCACTTAAGAACCTAAATTACAAACCAGTAATTGTCAACACTATTCAGTACTAGTTAAAAAAAAAAACTTGATCAGTGTGGAATTGATGAAATAAGCAAGAATCAGAAACAAACTCAGTAGTCTAATGTTTAACAAATTCCAAACTTTAAGGGAAACTTCTTGCTTTGATAATTCTGGGGAAATCAGAAAGTAGTTTACATCCTCCCTCCCACAAAAGGCTTATTAGACTGGCATATTACATATGCCACAATTCCAAATGGAATTGTGACCTAAATATAAAAGCTCACATTAAAAAAATTACAGAGAAAAATAGGCATGTATCCTTTACAACCGTTGCTAGGAGAAGAATGCTTAATCAAAGAAGCAGTAGATGTGATGGTAAGAGATAAAATTAGCAATTTGAGTTGCATAAGATTTCAGAAAAGATTTTGGATGAACAAAATGTAGCTAGGATAAGAGGGGGAACTGTCACTTGACGGAGGAAATACCTGAAATACCTGACATAAAGTCAAGGTACCGAGGTTTTAAAAACAAATATAGGCAGTTCTGCTATAACAGGACATAAGCGTTTCCAAGAAGTACTGTGCTGTATGCAAAATCCTACAATAAAGAGCACAGAACTTTTGGAGAAATGGGACTTGGGACACAAAACTCTAAAACTTTGTTAGTGACAAAAAAGATAAGAACTAATAAGTGATGGCAGTTTATATGTGTTAAATGATTAAGAAATACCTAGATAGGGGGCGGAGCCAAGATGGCCATGTAGAAGCAGCAAGGTCCTGCAGCTCCCACACGGCCACCCTAAACATCCATAAAATATGAGCCCAGACAAAGTCTAGGACTCTCAGACTCACAAAAATACAGAAAATACAGCTCTTGCTGAAGGCAGCTCAGCAGCAGGGGCTAATCATGGTGGCTGGAGTGGAGGCTGGCCCAGCCTGAAGCCAAGACTGCGGCCAGGCCCAGGGCGGTGGGAAGGAGCTGGGCTGAGCTGAGCCGAGCCGAGCTGCGCCACAGCCAGTCTGTAGAGGTTCTACAGCCTCCAGCACTTCCACATCTGCCAAGGCGTGAGGAATGGACCAGAGAGGGAGAGGGGTAGGAGAGGGACAGGGGCAGCTTGCACAGGAGCAGAGACCAGCCCAGCCCAAAACCACAGCCCTGGCTAGGCCAGGTCCCAGGGCAGCCAGGAGGAGAGAGCCTCCCAAGCCAGCAGCCTGAGTCTACTTCAAAGAAGATCTAAAGCACCTGCCTGAGGGGATCTTAAAATCTTCAGAGACTGTTAGTGAAAGTGAAACTTTGAAAATTAGTTTGGGGGAAGAAAGCAATCTGCTCCCTAAAAGAATCCCTTTTTTCAATAAAAAAAAAATTACTATCCTTCATCAGGGTGAGGTTTTATCAGCCTGTTACTTGCTATACCATTTGAATTTCTAAAAACTCTATGCGTGATATGCCACCTCTTGAACTGTAGCAAATAAATTAACAAGAAGCTACTGCTTAACTTTTAAAGCATACAAAGTGATAAAGCCCTATACAGACTAACCAGTGTTCTTAGGAAAGGAAGCAGTGGGGGAAGGGAACTGCTGGAACCAAAGGCGGCCCACCAGGCTGCTAGTGAATCGATTGATCAGGGCCAAGTGTTTTTGCGTTGAGCGGCCTGGATCCAAATCGTGGTCTTGGGTGGTGGTGCTGGGGTGCACTTTCAGCAAGCCAAAGCTGGGGGGACTTGCAACACTCCCCTAATAGTTCTGGCAGCTGGGGAAACTCCAGCAATTTGGAACAGAGCTTTCCCCCCAAGAGTTTCACAGAGCTAAAAAAACCAACCAATTAATTGACTGGCCAACATGAGGAAAAGGAAGCAAAATAAGAACAGCAATAAAACTCTAGAATCTTTTTTTGTGGACAAAAAGGATCAAACAATGGAACATGAGGAAGACAGCCCAGAACTCAGAACTCCCACACCAAATGCTTCCAAGACACTTGAAGAATGCCTAGAAGCTATACATCAATTGAAAAAGGACTTTGAAAACCAAATAAGAGAAGTGGAGGAAAAATTGGGAAGAGAAATGAGAATGA
>CM053595.1:75761394-75894041 GCA_028646575.1 Pseudocheirus occidentalis | reverse complement strand
GAGGGGAGGGGCTTTACAGTGGGATTGCTGTTATGGGGTTGGGGCAGGAGCAAGACGGGGAGAAAATGTGTAATTCAAAAAATGTAATGAAAATGAATAATGTAAACAAGAAAACAAATAAAAACTAAATTAAAAAAAAAGAAATACATACTTTTATAGCTGAAAAGGACCATAGTGAAAGCAGTTTTTTTATTAACTGTATAACATTGTCATGACATGATGTCATGGAATCCTAGAATTGAGAGCAAAGAGAACTTAAGAGATTGTTTCCTTCAATCTTTCCGTTGGACATTTGAGAAACCAGAACCAAGGAGTTAAGATGATTTGCTCCAGACCATCATGTGAGCCAGTGACAACTCAGGTCCTTAAACCCTGAGTGCTAGAGACTCTTTCAGTTGTCTTGTATTGTCCATTTAGCCTCTTTTAAAAAAAGATGCAAATTTTAACATTGAAGCAGCCTAACATTTTGAGAATAATTGAATAATGAAAATAGCACGTCAGTTATGCTGTAGTAGAATGAGATTCTTAGAATTCTAAAATGTCCTGAGGTTGTGATGATTTCCAGGTGTACTGAGTCACATGATCTCAGACTAGAAAAAGCCTGGAAGGGCCTTTAGGAATTCATGATTCATTTTTCAGGTGAAGAAACTGAGGCCCAGAGTGATCAAATAACTTATCCAAGATCATCTGATATATATACTCTGCAACACACTTAATTTATATTGATATTCCACTTTTAGAGTCCTATATCTTGGGCTACTTGTTTACCTTGGAAGTCTTAGTTTCCTCATCAATAAAATGGGTATAATATTTTCCTTTCTTTTCTATTGTACTTATAGGAAAGCATAATTTTTAGAATTTTATTCTCCTTTGCATCCACTTATCTATTCCTTAGTTGTACTTTTAGACTGTGGAATAGCCTGGTGCACATGTGTAGAAATAACCATTCAAAATTTTCTTTTGAAGGGATCAAGGTGGCCGGACACTCTGTGGTGTAATGAGAATTGGCCTAGTTGCAAAAGGCTTGCTGATAAAAGATGATATGGATCTTGAGCTGGTTCTGATGTGCAAAGATAAACCCACAGAAACTCTATTACACACTGTCAAAGACAATCTTCCTATTCAAATTCAGGTGAGTTCTCTTGTAAAATTACCCTTCCAGGTAGATTTTACATAGGCAAAAGTAGTAACTGTCCATTCAAGTTAAAAAGCATTTGTTATGCATCAGCTATGTGCCAGTCATTGTGCTGAGCTCTGGGGATAGAAAGACGGAAAACCTCCCCTTCATTTCCTGTTCTCATGCAGCTCACAGTCTAATGAGGGAGACAGCATGCAAATAAATATGTATAAGTAAGTTATACAGGATGTCTCAACAGTCTTAGTGCAATTTTAAGCATTAATTGTTTAAACCCATTGATTAAATAAGATTAAATAGCTTAAGACTATGCTAAGATTTTTAGGATGCATCGTATGCAGGATATATTGGAGGTAATTTTGGCGGGAAGTCACTAGCATTAAGGAGGACCAGGAAGGGTTTTTTGACAGAGATGGGATTTTAACTGAGACCTGAAGGTAGCCATAAAAGGCAGAAGATGTAGCTAGATAGTGAGAATGTGCCGGGTATGAGAGACAACCAGTAAAAATGCCAAGTCAGGAGACACATTGTCTAGTTGAAGGAACAGTAAGGAGAGCAGTGTCTGGGCTATAGAGTATGTGAAAGGGAATGAAGTGTAAGAAGCTGGACAAATAGGTGGAGTCTAGGTTATGAAGAGCTTTAAAAGTCAGAGGATTTCTTTGATGCTAGTGGTAGTAGGGAGCCACAGAAGGTTATTTAATAGGAGGATTATATGGTCAGGCCAGTGCTTTAGGAAGATCACTTTGATAGCTTAGTAGAGGATAGACTGGAGGATAGAGACGACCTAACAGGTTTTGGCATTAGTCCATGTGTGAAGTGATTAGGACCTGCACCAAAGTGGTGGCAGTGTTAGAGGAAAGAAGAAGGTATACAGGAGGAATCCTTGGAAGGTTGAATTGACAGGACTTGGCAACAGATTGGATTCAGGGTGGGTTGAGAGAGTAGGGAATTGAGAATAACACCTTGGGGGTGAGCCTGGGTTACTGGAGAATGGTGGTGGCCTCAGCAGCAATAGAGAAATTAGGAAGAGGGGAGGACTCTTTGTTCCATTTTGGACACATTGAGTGTAATATTTCTCTACAACATCCAATTCAAGATGTCTAGTAGGTAGTTGGAGATGCAAGAGTGGATTGAGAGAGAGGGTTAGCAGGCTAGTCACATCTGAGGATGATAGAGAAGAAAAAAGGGCCTAGAACGCACTGGGGGGTGGGGAGGAGTTGGGGAGAATGGGACACCCAAGGTTAGCAGTATAACCTAACTGAAGATGCAGTAAAGGACCTGGGAAGGAACAGTCAGATAATTAGGAAACCATAAAATTGTTTTTTCTCTTTTCAAGAGGCAGAATGGACAAAGGAAAGAGTTATAGTTTTGGTGTCTTAGGACCTTGTTTGAATCCCCGCTGTCACTTTCAATCAGCATGACAATTAGGCAAGCTAAGATTTAAATTTTGTGAGCCTCAATTTTTTAGTCTGTAAAATGAGATTGGACTAGGTAATCTTTAACGGTCTGTTCTGCCTATAAATCCCGTTCTAAAGCATCCCTTTTATAAGAATGAACATAGCCAAAATTTATGATTTTCTCTCACATTCTAAGACTCTTAAGTAACAGGCAAGTTGCTAGCCTGCATCATTGTAAGGAATTTCTCTATCGGGAGTTCTTTACATTGATTAAATACAGATCTAAGCCAGAAGAAAACACAATTAAAATTTTTTTTATTGCTCCTCCTTTTCTCTGATGTATCTAGGGGAGGGAATACGCAACAGTGTACTTGGCATTACACAACTTGGCATTAGGAGATGTTAGTTATGTGAGTTTCAGTACCAGCTTTGCATTTATTAGCTACTTGACATCAGGAGAATATTTCACCCTTCGAAGTATGTCTTCTGTTCTCTCATCAAAGCATTGTTGTGAGGAAAGTGTTTTGAGAAATGGAAAGCCTTTATTATTCATACCATCCTCTTTCTGGCTTCTAAATACTGCTGAAGAAGTCAAAGAATATTAGTGACTGGGCCTACTACAAATTTATCTAATCTTAGCTTCTCTCTCATTACAAGCCATATTCTTTCCTGATTGACTTGCGCTTTCTACAGTTTCTGTTCTAGACCTTCTCTTCTCTCCTCAAACTCCTGTATTAATTACACTTAACCCTTAGCTCTCAGCAGAGGACCTTGCTTCATACTTGATTGAAAAAATTTGAGATCATGTATTGTAATCTTTTCTCTGATCCTATAGCTCAGATCCTTTCAACATCATCCATCAGTCTCTCTTCCTTTGGCCTACAATCTTGGAGGAAAAAATCTTGGAGGAAAAGGGGGATTTCTTTCCCAGGTTAACCACTACACTCAATCTCTTGTGCCATCTCCTTGGAGCTTCCTCCTTTGAGCTTCTCTGTATAATTTTTTCTGCTATCTCTTGCCTCCTCTCCTGCTTTCTACAAACAGCCAGAGATTTCTCCTATCTTTACAAAACCTCCATTTGAACCTGCTGTTCCATCAAGCTATTAAGCTATTGTATTATATACCTCCCTTTTATTGCCAAAATTCTAGATTTCTGTCCTTATTGCCTCTACTTCCTCATCTTGACTTGCAGTGCACCACTAGACTGAAACTGCTCTCACTTATGCCATGAGTGATCTCTGTATCACTAAATCCAGCAGCCATTTCTCACTTCTTATCGTTTTTTGACATAGCGATATCATTTGATTCTGTTGACTACTGATTCCTCCTGACTGCTCTGTTATTACTGTCTTTCCTTATTCTGCTCCCTCCTGGTTCTTTTATCTGCAGTTACTTTTCTTTATCTTCTATACCATTGTCATCCATATTCCATCCCTGACCAAGGGCTCTGTCCTGGGCCTCCCTTTCTCTTTTTAGAATTATTATTAGTTTTATGTCTTCACCTATTGCTTGAGCTCCAGTTCTACTTCTCCAACTAGAAGTCCTTTTGGACATAGTCTTCTGGTCATATCTGGCTGGATGTACCATAGTCCTCTGAAACTCAGCATGTCCGAGTATGGCTCATTCTTTTCTCTAAGCCACATTGTTTCTGAACTTTGCTATTTCTGATGGGGATACCAGCCTTTGAGTCACCTAGGTATTTAAACGTGAGAGTGTCATCCTCAACTCATTCCTCTTCCTCGTTTTCCATATCCAGCGAGTTGCTCTGTCTTCTTGTTTCTCCCTTCCAAATATCTCTTATATCTCTCCTCGTCTCATTTAGCCATTACCCCAATTTAGATCCTTATCACCTACCTAAACTATTAAAATTACTCTCCTTGTTGTTCTGTTTTGATTCAGGTGCTATCTCCCCTCCTCTCTTTCCTTCCCCAGTCCTCTGCCTAAATTGATATTCCTACTACAGAGCTTGTCTTTCAGAGCTGTCTTTGATGTCCCTGTCTTTGATATCCCTGACTCAGTTTGGCTGTTAGTGCGCATGTTCATGTTTTTCTTTGACTTATCTACTTGTATTCATATTGGGGTTTTGACTTTTTTAAGGATCTTTTTAGAAATCCTTCATTGCTTTGCTTCATTCTTCTTGTGTCTTCTTGTACTATAAAGTAATTTTACCAGACTCAGTAATAAAAAGGATAAATCTTCTCTCCCCCTCCAGATTTATGATACAAGTCTAGATATATATAAAATTTTTTGATCATTTGTTCAAGAGCCAAAAAATCCATTGATTGGCAGAAACTATGGAGTGTAATAAAACTTTGATTGACTAGAATATTGAGGAAATGATGGATTTTAATTAACTGATGGTAAACTATTTTGTGTCAATTCTTATTTTCATATGTCTAAAATATCAAGCCCATTTTCTTCCCTTTACTGTTAATGATTACACAGTTTTTTCCAAGATGGTCAAAAGTTTTATAATTTCTCAGAGTTAATATTCTGAACATTTGGGAGTATGACATAAGAATAATGCTTTTGTTAATTTTAAACATTAAGTCAAGGAATTAAGAGATAATGGAATGGCAGTAGTAATTATAACAACTCACGTTTCTGTTGCACTTGAAGATTTGCCAAGTGTTTTCTTCTTACCAATTCTTTGAAATAGATTTTGTAAATATTATCATTAGTTTATCAGTGATATGTGGTTTTTTGTTAGGTGAAATTATTTGTTCCAGTTTGCATAGCTAAGTAGTTTTTATAATTGAATTTTGATTGGCTACCTTACTCCAGGTTCAGCATTTTAGTATAGTTTAATGGAATAGTATTTGACTTTCAGTGGGGACACTTGCATTTTAATCCTGGTTCTAATGCTAACTCCCTCTTTGATAACTCCTTTTCTGCATCTAAGCCTCAGTTTACTCATCTATCAAATGAGGGCTAAATGATCTTTGAAATTATTTCATCCTAGCTCTAGTCCCTCTAATTCCTGTGTGATTCTACCTTCATATAACTTGGTTTTCCTGTCTCATGCATGGGGATGTAATGTACCTTACTTTGTGGGACTGACTGGCATAAAAGATTTTTAGGTCAGAATCTTTGACCTTTTTGTCAGATGCTTTCAGTGTTCTTTCACTAGACCAAAGATACCCCATAGATATAAATATTACTCTAGATATTGGGCCTAGAGGTTACCTTGGGAATCCAACTCCCTCCCCTTATTTGGAAATGAGGAAACTGAGATCCAAGAAAGTAAAGTGACATTTCTAGTTTCAGATAACTAATTAAATGAAAACTAGGACTTGCACCCTGACTTTTAGTACAGTGCTTTTTTTGTGTGGATGTGCAAGAACTACTAAATGTCACGAGCATGCCTTTGTAGTTGTAATGCATTATAATAATTGGAAGGTGATTGCTATACTGTGCCAGACACTTAAATTATAATGTGGTTATCTGTTTCCCTGTGAATGTCAAATGCCTTGTCCTGTAATCTTGAGTCTCACCAGTCTCTCAACATTAGACAGGGCACAGTTGTAGGGTTGTATTCATCCACTGAAAACAGATCGTTATGGGTCCCTGTTCATATTCATATGCTTTTCTTTAAAAACAAAACAAAACCCTTCATAATTGCTTTTATGAGGACTTAGAAATTAGTAGTTAAATGTTTGAGAGGATCTGGCTTAGGGTGCTCCCATGCAGTTTATTTTTCAATAATATATCTCCAATAGTTAGAAGTGGGAAGTTCCTCTTTGTGTGTAGAGCCTTGCAGTGGTGGAAAGAATACTAAATTTGAGTATAATCTTTAGGGTTCTAGTTTTGATGATGTTATTCTCCATGTAACCTTGGATATTTCACTGTCTCTTGGCTCATTGGCGATAGATTTTTATTACCTTCCTTACAGCATTGATGAAAGGAACAGATGAGACAGTAAATGTGAAGCACTTTGTAAAGTCCTTTATAAATGCTGGTTATAATATTGTGGGCTGTTTCTTAAATAGCAGGTTAGACACTTCTGTTTAGTTAAAAAAAAAAGTATGAATATCCTGCTTTTAATGTTGATAATTGTTTCCTTCAAAGTACTATATTTGCCAGCCATTCAGGAACAATATTATAGCATGGCGGTCAGGAACCATATTATAGCAAGGTTTTATGAAGTTTGGCTATCAGTGGCACAGGGGAAAGGATTGAAAGTCAGAAACCCTGGGTTCTAATCCTACTTCTGTCAGTGACTCATTGTAGCACAGTGGCTAAATCATTTAACCCCTTTGGACATGAGTTTACTCAGCCCTAAAATGGAGAGTTGGTCTACATCTCCAAGATTACTGCCATCTCTGACATTCTGTGTTCTGAAGTTTGTTACAGTACTGACATTTTCTGTTCATTAATTCTTGGGTACTTTAATTAGGAATTTTGACAACTAAAGTGGGGTGAAAGAAAGGAAGGGAGAGGGAGGAATAAAGGAATAAATGTTTATATACCATGTGCAGTGTTACTGTACTAACCAATTTTACAAATATTATTACATTTGGTCCACACAACATCCTGGGCAAAATGGATGCTAATATTACCTCCTTTTTACAATTGAGGAAACTGAGACAAGCTGGTTAAATGACTTGATCAGGGACACACAGCTTGTATGTTTGAAAGTGGATTTGAATTCAGGTTTTCCTGACTTCAAGACCAACATTCTTATCCACAACCAGCTGCCTCTATAACCAGAAAAAGAAGTGTAGTTTTTATTTGGTACCAAGTAGTAATTTAGAAGAAAACCGCGAAGCTAGGTGTCCATTGCTGATCACACATTTGGAGGGCTTCCTCACTTAAACATAACATCATTAGTTCGTTGTTGCAGTTTGAGATCCTTTTATATATAGTGCAAACATTGCTTTTTTATGTGATTTGTAATTTTAATTAATTGGACATTTTAAAGATCTTATTTGGTGACTTTCAGAAACTTACTGAAGAGAGATATGAAGTGGAGCAGTGTATAAAAGAGGCATCTATTATTATCCGAAATACAAAAGAGCCCACGTTAACGCTGAAGGTGATACTTACTTCCCCTCTAATTAGGGATGAATTGGAGAAGAAAGATGGAGGTATACAAAGCTTTTTCTTTCCCTTTTAATTTTGTTTATATAAGACTTCTGTCTCAGATGTTATGTTGGTTGTGTCATATTGGTTTGAACATACAACTGTTCTCTTTTGTCTTATGTTTGTAACATTAAAAATAGCCAAATGTGTATTCTTGCATATTTGGTAAAAAGTTCAGTGTAGAAATGTATGGAATGTTTAATATATGAAGAATCCTGTGCTTATTTTTAGAATTCTGTCATGATTACTATAGCTTTAATAGCATTTGAGGACCCTGTCTTGCTTTATTTAAAATTTGCTGTACATAGTTGGTGGTCATTTAAACACATCCTGACTTTGATTAGGATGATGGATTTTATGGTCTGGTACATAGTCTAACAAATTGTTATATGTTTTGGTGATTTCTTAAGGCCTGTTATCTTCTTATCTGTAGCTGAGATCCCTTTGTTATCTAATTTTATGTAGGTACCGTTATACTCATATGTTTATTTTTTTAATGTTAAAGATCTCACTTGGGGGTGAATTCGAATTTATTTATACTTTTTTTTTTTTTTTTTTGCACATATCACATATTTCCTAAAGGGAAATTTCTCATACTCCATGTACTCTTTGTTCTGAGTTTATCTGCAGAGATTATGCTTCATACCTTCCTAGTGTTTGGATGCCTACCATGTGTTGGATATTGGGGGACATCCAAAAGTGACTCGGCACAAGAGAGATTGGGAATTGTTAACCTTGAAGCTGTGTGATTGGCCATGTCTACACAACATGCAGCCCTTGTACATACAGTGTACAGTTCTGTTTTACATCCTCTCCATTTTTTTCAGGCCACCTGAAATACTTTAGTGAGCTGCAAGTGGCCTGTGGGTAGTATGTTGTGCAGGCATATTTTACATGCTCTGCATTTTTTATGGGCCACCTGAAATCCTTTTGCAGGCTGCAGGTGGTGTGCAGGCTGAATGTTGTGCAGGCCTGTGATAGGCTGTTTCCTTCACTACCTTTCCTCTCCAGTCCCTTCCCTCTACCCTTTCAAATTCTTATCCATGGAGATAAACCTGGGATTTCAAAGGTTATCCCAGTGAGTTCAAGCTGGAAATCTTTGAATTAGGGGGTTCAGTAATGAAATGTGTCTCTTGTTCAAGAATCTTCCATGCTCAGCATAGTTAGCTGAGTATAAATGTTAACAGATTGGCCACCAGGTATTGGTGCTTTGTCACAAGAATTCATGAAGACTTGCTTCTTATTTGTGGAGAACTTTTGATCTGGGTTAGTGGCAGGAATGTGCACAAGGATGAAATGATTCTTTTTAATTTGAAGGATTTTTTTTCTTGTCAGTTTTTGCTTCTAACTTTACTCTCTGTCCCCAATCTTGTTCCTAGTATCTTGTTTTACAGTATTACTCTTTGTCAGACCTTTGACCAACTGGCTCTTTTCTGTCATTACACCATAGGCAGTTTGGTTCATTTGGACCAATGTGGGGCACTCCTTATTGGTTTTCCATCTGTAGATGTGTCAAATATCTTTTTGCATATTTTTCCACCTGAAATTCCAGTACAGTAAGAAATATTGATCAGTTTCTCATTCAGTTTCAAGAAGATAATGAGGGCAGCAGAGACTGATTTCACCACCGTATTGGGCTGTGTGTGTGTGTGTGTGTGTGTGTGTGTGTGTGTGTGTGTGTGTGGAGGGAGAGAGAGAGAGAAGAGAGAGAGCGCATTAAGTGAAAATCTTTGAAATTTGGAATCTTAAAATGAGTTTTTACTGCAATCAATAAATATAAATCAGTTGCATTTTATGAGTAATATTTAAAAATTTTGGCATTACCGTGGTTGACAATTTAGATTAATCTCTGTATATGTACATTTATTGCTATCATTATCTTTTGAATCACTTAAAAAACTTGTGTTAAAAGACTAGATTTTTTTTTCTATTAGTGTTTCAGTTCATCATGAACACTAGCCATTTAAAAATATCTGCAGTGTCACAATTTTTATTAACTGGGAAACTGAGAGACCTGACTGCTAGGAAAAAACCCAAATATTGTTGAGTCAAAGAAGTGACTTTGTATTTTTGTTTTGGGATCCATTCATTGAATTCAGAGACATCACTTGCCATCTGAGGTTACTTGAAAGCTATTAATTTCTGTCTGGGTACAGTATTAATTAAATGGCATGGCAATGGAGCTGTGTTTAATTGCTTTCCGAAAAATCTTAGTACAGAGCTTTCTTGAAGTTCACACTATGATGGCTTTGCTAGAAACACGGAGCTGTTGCATTTTACTTTGCCTTTCAGAGACCTTTTTAAAGGTCTTACTATGAAAACAGTATTAATGGTAGAAAGCTCTAGATTGGTAGTAAGGAGACCAGAGTTTGAACTGGTGTGCCATTAAAACTCTGAAGTTTGGCAAATCACCTCTCTTTTCTGGGCCTCAGTTTTCTCATTTATCAAATAATAGTGTTTGTCAAATGCTTTCTCAGTTCTCTTCCATGCTCTAGTCTATCCCTTTGTAGATAACTGGTATTTTAGGTGTCTGTAAAACTTATCCTATCTGTACTAGGTGTAGGGTCATATCGTTTCTTTCCCCCCAGTGTGGTGTAGAACAGAATTTTGTTTAATTGTAGGATTAAAGATTCCTTCCAAAGATGCTGGTTTACTAAAGAGATTCAAAATTTCTACTTTTAGGATTATTTTGCCTTTGTACTCAGATTTTTGTGGCACTTAAATGTGTTTCAGACATGTTCAACAAATCTGAGGTAGGTAATGTAGGTATATAGTCATTTTGAAGCTCAGGAAATTGAGGCATAGCAATGTTCAGTTGACTTTCTATACCCAGTAGTAACTCATTGGAGCTGGAACTCATTCTTAGGTCTTCTGATTTGATAACCAATGTTCTAGGTCTTCTGATTTGATAACCAGTGTTCTTTCTGCAATATAAGAACCTACGAGAGGTTCTTGGAAATGGAGAGAGCTTAGGACAGTATTTTAGTGAGGGTACAGGTTATTAAGAAAAACTTAGTTGGATCTGTTGGTCTAGAACCATTTCTCCTGATAATCTTTGGGAATGAAAAGAATCCTTTCTTTGACATTTATAAAAGTTGTCCACAAGAGGTCCCCTAGTTCTCTTTGGTTGCTTCTTTTGTCCTTTGTGATCTGCTTGTTGTGGAATTTGAATTTCTCCAGAGGTGACTGTTCTTTGGCAGGGCTTTTGGAAGTTCCAGACCAACTTGAAGAATTTAGAGTGATGGAGTTAGGAGGAAGATCCAGGAGTTTTCCTGTCTTTTACTCAGGAACCCCTTGTTTTATACTTGGCATAATTTCTTTGAGCTATTAGTAATAAAAGGACCTGAAACCTCCTTTTTTCTTCTCAAAACCAGAGTGTTCCATGATTCTATAGACCATTTTCTACATCATTTTTTCTGTCCCTGACTTTCGCATAAGTCGGTTTCCTATTAGCTTGATGACTCTCCTTCTGCCTCTTGTCCTCTTATCACAGACTTGAGTGAAGTCTGCATCCAGGGAAACAGTAAACAGATTATTAGAATTTTATTAGCTTTTATGCTTAACACATATTTGGGCTTAATATAAGGAAAGACTTCCCAACAAGCAGAGCTGTTCAAGAGTGAGATAGGCTGCTTGCACTGAAAAACTTTTGAGTGTTGATTAGATATCTGGTCACTTATTGAAAATGCTAAGAGTGATGATATTGTAGTCATATTTTGTAGTCATAATAAGCTCACAAGAGAAGACTGAGGTTGAATGATGAGAAGATAGAAAGAGGTAGATTTTGGCTCAATAGAGTGAAGTATATTTCTTTATTGATTCAATTTTATGAAAATGGAACTTAATCTCTTGTGCTTGGGGGGGATATAATAATATGGACATTAAAAAAGCACTGCTAGAATGTAGAATCAGACAAAGGAGAGATCAGTGTAAGATGGGGGCATTAGGAGGAGTTTTATAGATAAATTGTTATCTTTTCTGGGGTTGAAGTGATTGCAAAAGTAAAATGTAAGAGCATTAAGGTAAAATCACAGATGATGATTTATTGACCCCCTTCAAAGCATGGTTTAAGCCATTCAGAGAAGCTAGGGTGATACTTGTGGTTTGAGTTAGAATAGAGTTTATATATTATTGGATAGTGTAGATTTCCAAAGGTTTATGGAGAAGTTGAATTGATGAACTTGACTTGAATTGATACCTGGCAGGTTTACAACACTTTGGGTATGAAACCTTCCTAGGGTGGATGGCAGTTTATCCCAGTCTATAGGGTCTTGGAGACAAAAATTACCACATTATTCTCTCTTTTAGTATTTGCAACAATTGATTAAAAGAATATTGCAGACATTATTTCTAGAAGGCCTTCTTATATCTCTCTGTTGAGTGCACCTTTTATCTAATATTACTTGAAGTAAAAGTCTCATAGTAATCACTAAACAGTCATTGGTATGAAAAAGAACTAGGTATTTTAACATGGACTTTAAACTATTTGAGTCATAGTGATGATGGCAGTAGGAAAAAAAATTGGAATTTTCAGCTGCTTTAGAAAGTCTGGTATGCAGAATTGGGAGGTGGGAGAAGGGCCCCCATGTATTGGTGATTGTTGTGCTACCCTCTGTGGTAGACACTATAAATATTTGCATTTCACAAAAAAAGAAACTGAAGATTAGAAAGGATAAGTGATTTGTTTAAGATTGTGTAGTTTACATTTGTCCTATTCTGGCCTTTGAATGAAAAGACTCTTGAATCCCTTATTGGTTGTGCTAAAAATTTGTTACTGGTGTGAAGTGTTGATAATCTTTCCTTGCATATTCTCTGCTTCCATCTCTGGAGTAATGTGTTTAGTTTTGGATGCCACTTTCTGGGTATTTTGAGAAATTGGAGTAGATGTCCATTACTTCAAAGTATTAACTTCAGAGGATAAGTTGAAGAAACTTGAGTTGTTTAGCATTAGAAAAAACTTTTGGAGAAACATAATTTTTTCGTGGACTTCTGTGTGGAAGAGTAACTAGATTTATTTTGCTTGTTTTCAGGAAACAGAGGAAGAACACTGGTAGATTTACAGGCATGTAGATTTCACCTGTATGCAAGAAAGCTTTCTAAAAGAGTCTTATATTTGAAAATGATCTCAAAAGCTATGTAATATAACATATCTGAACAAGAATCTGAACTTTCCAAAAATGAAATTGCTTGACGTTAGAGAATTCTTTGTAGGTGTTAAAGAGGCTCAGTAACCCCATGTTGAGTGAGTCATACTTCAGTTAGGATTTAAACCAATCTCTTTCAACTTTGAGATTCTGTGAGAAGATCATTGTTCTCTTTGAATTCACCTTCTCACAATTTTCTTTCTAGATCCAGTTCTTTGGTAGTTCCTCTGTTGATGCTATATACACATACATATTCATATATATATATATATATATATATATGCACACACATATACATATATATGTATCTTTGTATATGAGAGAGAATATATGTAGTAGGAGAGAATGAAAATATAAACACATGTATATACAAGTACATATATATCTTTGTGTGTATATATGAGATTTTTGCCCTTGGTAAAGCATTTAATAAATGCCTTATCTTTCATTCATAGTAGAAAAATTGATCATTTCTCTACCTAGCCTGAGCTAGTTAGTTCCACCCAATGCAGGAAGCATTAAGCCCCTGCTTATATGTAGAACACTCTGACACTGAGTAAGATACACGTTTAGGTAAATCATAGTCCCTTTTCTCTTGGAAGCTTGTAGTTTAAAGCATTAACTCTATGCAGTTAATTTATTTTAAGTTACTAAACAGTCACAGAGAGCCTAGCATGAGTGAACAATCCATTTTTGGAGAATATAGGCTACAGATGGCTTACTGCCATCTTTAATTGAGTTGTGTTTATACTTTATTTCTTCTTATCTATAGCTTGGCATTTTCTTTAGGAGGGGCAAGTAATTCGTATGCATGAAGGGGATTGAGTAAAACTGACCAAGATTTCCTTCTTGTATTGTTTGATTGTAGTGATTATTCTAACATCTAACCAATTAAAACATGGTTAGGCATAATGGACTTCTCTTTCCATGCTCACATTGTTCATGAATATATGATATGTGCCTTCATGCCCTATCTATCAGGTTGTTGAATAATATTTATGTACCTTCTTCTCTACTCTTCTCTCACCACCCCCTCAACCCCCCTTTTTTTTTTGCTTTGCTTTTAGTATGTTTTTCCAAAATAAAAGTCCAGGGTTGAATTGCAGATGAATTAGTCATAATAACTCACAGTTAAGTACTTTCCTCTAAAGTACTCTGTGAGTCAGGTAGTGGAACCATTACTCTTCTTTTATAGATGAAGAAACCAGAGCTCACAGAGGTTAAATGATTTGTCCAAGGTCACATAATTGTCAGTTTTCAGAACTTACGCTAAAAACTTCCCGTTCCAGGCATTGAATTAAAAGACCTGTTTAGAATCTGTTTGTGGACAGAAGTAGCAAGGTTTATTCCCTTCACCCATAAGCATTTATACTTCTCACTGAGAAGCAGTTAAGATTTAATGGACTGAATGTAGAACACTTTATTGCATCAGAAGTCATGGATTCACTTCTTCCACAGCCACTCAGTTGCATGACTTTGGACATATCAATTTTTCTCTCTCTGGGTTTTGGTTTTTCTTTCCTCTGGTTGTATTTGGGTCCTTTTTTTTTTTTCTTCTCTAAAACAAGGGTTTTGAAGTTAGCTGATCTCTTAAGATCCCTCTTAGTGTTGAAATCTCATTTTGTGATCCGTATTTCTGGTCCCTGGTAACAAGAAAGGATGGTGGTTTTGGTAGAAAACCTCATTAATAAAACAATTCTAGAGCTTAGGAGAAATATTTGCCATTTTATTTCTTACCACCTCACTTAATAAATGATAGTGTCTAAGAAAAGAGAAGTAACTTTGCCTAGGTCACACCACCATACACATACACCATACGCACACCATCAGGGTCAAGAGTAGAATTCATTTCTCCTCACTTTTGTTCCATCATGTTGCTTTTTCACTAGTAATTCCTTGAAGTTGTTTTCTTTCTTTTAGAAATCTAATTTTTCTGTTTAGGAAATTGAAACATCTGTTTCGAACCTTGTTCAGTAATGCAAAATTGAAGTCTTCAGACTTGTTTTGTTGGGCAAAGCAACAGATTTTCATAGTAATTTTTTCACAGTCATACTGAAGAAGTTTTCTTAAAGAACACATATAGAATTGAAGATTGTTTACTTCATAAACCAAGTAGTCAACAACCTAGACACATGAAATTTTCTTATAATATTACATTGCGCAAACCAAATTAGAAGCTCACAGTCTGCTAGTGAGGCATTGTAGAAAGTATGTTGGATTTAGAGTCACAAGACCTGAATTCAGATGACAGATCTGCTGCTTATGTTGCACAGAATTCACTTCTCTCTAAGACTCAGTTTTTATATTTGTGAAATGAGAGTTGAACTAAATGTCCTCTACAGTTTCTTACAATTTTGGATTCCTCAGATTTGTGGCAGTCTTTTCTTTTTTAAAATAGATTATACCCTTACCTTAATAGCATCTTAGAGATGAATCTTAGAGAACACAGAAGTCTAGTTTTTTTGTTTTATAGATGAAAAAGCTGAGGGCTAGAATGGTGAAGTGACTTGCCAAAATCACATCAGGAGGCAGAGTCAGAATTCTAATCCAGGTCTTCTGACTCTTTTTTCCTATATAATGACATACTTGGACCAGTTCAGTGTTTCTCAACCCAAATTATACTTGGAACTAGTGAAATGCTGAAATTCTCTTGTGTAGACAGCATTCCCTTCCCCTTCCAGCCTCAGTGTGATGACCTTGTAAAGTGGGTCACCTGGGAGAAAGAAAGAATGGATCACTAGAAAGTTAGAGAAAGAGAATCAGCTTGGTTTTTTTTTAAATTTATAAAGTTTGATTTTTAAAAAGTAAAGGGCCTATTAGGTAGCCATGGTATAGTTTCAGTCCAGTCCAGCAAACATTTATTAAATAAGTACACTGTAGCTAGGCATTAGGAATATAAGTAAAAAAATTAAATAGGCATGCCAGGTACTGTGCTAAGGTGCTGGGGAGGCTGTCCAAAACAGTAGAAAGAGTATTGACTGTGAGCTCAAAAGACTTGGTTAAGCAGCTTTGTGACCTTGGGCAAGTAACAAGCCATTGTGACCTCTGGGCTTTATTTCTTCTTCTGTGAATCAATTATCAAGATAATCCTTTTTTCTCCAGGCTGTGATGAGAATCAAATTAATAGGTTTATGTAAAGCATTTTGTAAACTGAAATGTTAAGTGAAAGTTAGTGCTGTTTTGTTAAAAGTTTTGTGGATTGGGTAAAAAAAATTTCCACAGACTGACATTTGGGAAACACTGGACCAGATGATCACTTAAGTTCCCTTTCACCTCTAAATTTCTGTAAGTATAAGATAGTTATCTGATGCAGAAGGTATAAAGTGTTTTAGAAGCCAGTAGTAAGGGAAAAAGAGAAAGAATGAGTAAATATCCTGTTTTGTTTGCTGGAATTTCATTGTATGATGTTTGATTAAAAAGAACTTTTAAACAAACATTTACATGTTATCCCCTTCTTATCTAATTAAAAAAAATGAAACCAACCACGAAACCACAACCTTCCAGTTATACTGAAAAATCTTGAGTAGTTCACTTCCTGACTGGCAGAGCATGAAGAAACATGGCCATTCTGATGATGGTGTAAAAAGGAATATAGTCTTCTGTTCACTGCCTGTCCCTTTTTTCCTCTTTTTTTCTTCCTTCCTTCCTTTTTTTTTGTAGAATCTTGCACCAAATGTTGACTGTCTGCAACAAAATCATGTAAACATTCTCTAAGATGTTGAATGCTTATACTTTGGGGATTGAATGTGATATCTATGTGAAAGTATTTCTTCTATTTTTTTTTTTTTTTTACATCCTGGTGCCAGAATTCTTTCCAGGAACAATAAAATGTTAAAATCGAGTACTGACTGTCCAAAGCAGCATGGTAACTTCCATTTGCTTCCTAACATCATACAGCTATGAAGTGGGAGATCCAAGAATCAAATCTGAGTCAGAATGTAGGCTCATAAGACCTGTATTTGAGTTCTGGCTCCTCCATTTCTTAGTTAACTTGTTTATGGGCAAAACATACTACCTCTGTAGGCCTCAGATGATTCATAAAATAGAGTGATACATTCTCCAACCACCTGTCTTTTCAGTAGTATTTAGAAGAGGCTATTCTGTGAGACACAGCATGAATATAAAAGTTTAAGATGCATTTATTATTCTTTGGTTACTGAGTGAAAATTGCCTTTTAGCACTCTACTTTGACTATAATTCTAACTCCCCAACCACCTCCCCCCCAAAAAAAAACCCCTCCTCTCCATTTGGTAAAATAATGGGTATAAAATTTAGCTTGTTTAGAATACTATTTTAATGTAAGTCATTATTGTTAGTTGTAAAACTGTTTAGCTGGAATTAGGGATGAGGAGTGGATGAGATGATTTCTGGGGTCCCTTCTATTCCTGACATTCTAGGCCTCTAAAGTACTCTGTGATTTATTTTTGAATAAACCTTCTTCAGAATATTCAGGTTCAAGTCCCCTTTGATAGTTTAAGCTACTTTGCAGTCAGTCAACCTTTGCCATTTCTAACTCTTCAAAAAATTCTAATTACTCATTTATAATAGTTGTTTTATCTGCTATATGAGCTTTTTTTGCAGATGCTTGCATGTATTGCCCACGGTTGTACTTTTAGATACTAATGCAACAAAGCCCAGTACAAGCACTCCCTAATAAATGGAGGCATTAAAGGATTTGGGTCTTGAATCCCAAGAGCCAAATGTTAACCAATAAAGTTTTGCAGACGGTGGAATTTCCTATACTAGGAAACCCACCAAGGATATCAACTCTTTTGACATTTCCTACTTTTATGGAAAAAGGGGTTGGAAGTCAGCCCTACCTGGTATTGTGGGTTACATTGCAGTGGATGATGGGAACACATGCAAATATCTGCTTTTGGGCTCACCAGGTCAGAAAATAAGCATGTAGCACTTCATCCTTTGGTGAACGTAACTAGCTGAGTGTACCACAAAACGACAAAACCACTGAGAGCTTTGTTCTCTGTAGTACTTTACAACTTAGCTTTTACTTTATTATTTTCTTTTAATCTGCCAAGATACACATTGAATTTGCAGTAACAATTTCCCCAGAACACTGTAGGAAGTCAAGAGACATCAATATTAAAATAACACTACTCATACCTCTCTTTAAAAAGATAGAGATTTAACTTTTCGGGGGATGGGGGTGGTGGTTGGGTCATGGATACCCTTTGACAGTCTAGTGAAGCCTATTTTCCTCTTATAATATTTTGATATGTATAAAATTAATAGGATCACAAAGGAAACCACTTATGTTGAAATATAATTACTAAAATATTAAAAAACAAAACAAAACTAGATTCATGGACCCTAAGTTAAAAGATCCTTCTGTCTGTCCATTCAGTTCCCTCTTACTCCTTCCTTCTCCTTTTTGCTCCCCCTTTTCTCCTCTCTACATCCTCTTTTCTTTTCCTTTTTTTCTCCTTGTTCCTCTTTATTTCTATCTTAGTGGAAAAAATTTGAACACATTAGTGAGCTACACAAAAATGTAGCTTCCAGAAGATGAAAATAAATAATGATTATTCTGATTTAGGTCAGATGAGTTGGGAATTGACCTTATAGGATCTATTTGTGCTTCCAGAGCTCTCAGATAAAAAAAAAAATCAGTAATTTCAGCATATATGTGGGCAATTTGTTTGTTTACCATTTGACTAGCATATACTAAGTTCTTGCTATGATACAAGACCCCATACTAGACCCTGGGGGAGAGGAAGAGATGAATGTGACTTTAATATTGCCTTATAAGAGACAATGGAGAAAGTATTCTTCAGTATGTGTCTTAGCTTTAACTTCACATTCTATTAACTTCATATATATTTTCTTCCTTTCTCCAATAAGTTACCAGATTATAACTATTAGTGTATTATAGTAGAAACAGCACTGGATCTATTGCTGTGGGTCTTATCTGATTGATCATTATTAGATAAACACGATCTATTATTTAATGTCCTTATGCCTAATTGTACAATTATATTGTATAATATTGTAAAATAGATATACTATTTGCATCAGCCACTTCATAAAATTACAGCAAGGGAGGTGCTAAAATTCTCTCTTTGGCATGTTAATACCATTAATAATTATTTGCATATTAGACATTTCAGTTGCAATATGGATTTAGCCTCCAAATTTTAAGCAAAATGTTTGTTACTCATGTAATTTTAAAATGGAAATTAAAAGTTAAATGTGAAGAAAACTTAATCCTTCAAAATCATCATGTTTGGGGTGGCTAGGTGGCACAGTGGATAGAACACTGGCCCAGGAGTCAGGAGGACCTGAATTCAAATTTGACCTCAGACACTTAACACTTAGTAGCTGTGTGACCTTGGGCAAGTCACTTAACCTCAATTGCCCTGTCCTCCCCCTCTAAAAAGCAAAAAAACCCAAAGAAACACAGAATCACTGTGATTTAAAATAACTTTTGTTTGGAGAAGAAGCTGAGGCACGCATCCCCTAGGTGACTTCAGGAATTAAGATTTGGGTTCCGTGGGCAACAGTTTTGGTTAATAAGCAATTTCACATGGCTATGGAGAATTTAGCCAATCTTTTTTAAAGTAGGCTTTGATTAAATGTGAGCCGACCAGGGTCCAAAACCCGTTTTGGAAAGAAAATACTATTGCTCAGTAGTTCCTACCTAAATGTTGTCTTTGAACATAAAGGAAACAGTGCTACATCCCTATTTTGTGCCCTCCAACAATGTGTTACTGTTATACATTTTTAATAAGATCCCAGACTGTATGTAGCAATGGTCATTGATCTGTATATTGAGTGAATGCCTTTCTGCCATATTTTATACATGTGCACATTACTACTTTTAATGGCTGTTGAATTAAATAACTGTGCACTTCTTAAAACACCATTAAACCTTCTGGGAGTCTTATTAGCTCACTGAGATGCTGCTGCAATCTTTTGTTTTGTTTTTCTTTTTGGTAATGTGACAGAAACCCCTTGGTCAAATTGTATCTGTCTCTTTTTATCCCATTTCACCAGTAGAAAATGTTTCGATGAAAGACCCTCCGGACTTATTGGACAGGCAGAAATGCCTGAACGCCTTGGCGTCTCTCCGACATGCCAAATGGTTTCAGGTTGGCTATTTGTTCTTACCTCATTGTTATTGTAGCCTTATGAGGATTAGATTGCTAATACTGACTGGAACAGCTTAAGTTGGCAACATAGTTTAGCAGAAATACATACCAGCCTGAGAGTCAGAAAGATTTGGTTCTGAAGACCTTGGGCAAGTCATTTATTTTCTTAAGTTTTAATTTTTCCAAATTCTGTAAAACTAAGAATGTGAGGTAGGTGTCTTCTAAGGCCACCATACAGCTTAGACTTTTTTTTTTACAGTCTTTGATTCCATACTTCTCAGCCTGTGTTCTAAGGTTCCTTCCCATTTGAACACTCTTGTTCCAAAGCTGCTTCTGGGTCAAATGTCCTATGAGTCAGTACTTGTTTGATGTCTAGTTCTTAGAATTTCAAGTCTTGGGAGAAAAAAGAATCAAAACAAAACAGTCTGGGGAATGTGAAAAAGTTACAGATGGATAGGTAATTAATGGGTATCTGGTTATCATGAGGCTACAAAAGCAATTTTAACATTAAGCTTCTTTCTTTTACTTTTGAGCCTGCCTTTCTAAACACAGATCTTGCTTTATTTTGTTTGTTTGCATGAATCTGATTTATTAACTGGCTAATTAGTAATCATTTATAAAGGACCTATCCAAGGCCAATGTGCTTAAATTGAAGAATGGATTTCAGTAGGTGTATTGGAACCCTTTTGTTTGTTTTAGGCAAGGGCAAATGGACTAAAATCTTGTGTAATTGTCCTCCGCATTCTGCGTGATTTGTGCAACAGAGTACCCACATGGGCTCCATTAAAAGGATGGGTAAGTACATACAAAATGGCTAATGGGTAAACTGACATGTCTAGGCTGCCATTTTTGGAAAGCCTTCAGAAATTCTATGTTCCTGTTGGATTTTAATACTCCTGATTTTGTCTTATTAGGAAATAGTTTAGAAATGTATTATCACTTTCTCCCTTTTCATATATGAGCCCATTTGAAGTCTTGTTAACTGCACCTGGCACTTCTCATCTTGTCCTTATGCATGTTATGGCTTTATCTCTCAGTACTAGTGCTGTACACATCCCTGGTTTATTTCTTACCATTCACTCAGAAATGATTAAGTGCCTGCTGTGTGTAGTGCTCTGTGCTAGACAGCAAGAGAGATACAAAGATAATTAAAACAAGGTTCCAACTCTTGTTATTTAATATAGGTGTAACCTTGTTCAAATAATTTCCCTTCTTTGAATTTCTGTTTCTTCATCTCTAAAACTTGAATATTGGACCTGGTGATCTTTAGGTTCCCTTCCAGATCTAGTCTTCCAATAATGGAGTTTGTAATCTTGAACAAGTATAACCAACCAATACATGATTGCATTCTGTTGATCTGAATATAGGGCTTACATCTAAAATTACATTGCTTTGAAAGGAAGAGTTTTTATATATTCATAGATAATATGCAAAAAAGACAGTTGTACAACATATTAAATAACACTGAAAGGTGTTTTTTTTAAATTATAAGAATATGTGTTACCAACACATTAAATAACGCTGAAAGTTTTTTTTTTAAGCTATAAGAACATGTGTTCTTATATATCACCACTATTCATTGCTTTGAGATTATAAGCTCCACTTAAATTTTATGCCCTAAATTGGATATAATGCCACCTATATTCTGAGTAACGCAGTACTTTAATGCAAAGTAGATCCATCCTGTCATTATCTTTGAGAGACTATTTTGCTGTCATCTTTTGTTGAATGTTTTGGGCAAATACTTCTAAAGCCATTAAAAAAAAATCTCTTACCCTTATAATAGAATGCCCTGATAAATGCCATTAAGCCTTGACCTTTTAAAATTATTTTTATTCTTTGTAGTTGAGGATGGTTGACTCTGATTTCTTAAAAGGGTGTAGTCTTTTTTCGATTGAATTTTGAAACTGTAGTAGGTACCCTTGAATTTATAGTAGTGAATATATATATGTGAGATATATATCTGTGTATATATGTATGGGTGTGTATATATGCATACACACATGTAGCAAATTTATATCTAATACATGATGTTCATTGCAAACGTTATTTGATGTGGGAATTCCTATGATGGACTTTATCTTCTACTTTATTATAGATCCATTGGAATAAAAGGTCATCTCTAGCAACAGCATCGATATAATACTAAGCAAAAAATTGAAAAGACAACCCACAAATTAATCAAGAAAATGTTATTATTTTTTACCTGATTGAGCTGTCCACAATCATTATGAGTATCTAATAGTATTAAGAATGGTTACATGATAATTTCTTTTTACTTATTTTAAGTGCTTGGCATAGGCCACTCTGGACAGTTTCCTTTTGTGATGTTTGTGATGCTGTTTGCTGTTTGATTGCTTTGTCTAGCTAGCTATGTGACTTTTGGCAAGTCGCTTAACCTTTCTTAACCTCAGGTTCCTCATGTGTAAAATGAGGGGATTGAACTAGATGGTCTCTAAGGTCCCATCTAGATGTAATATTCTGTGTTACATGGTTGTGCATCCTGATTTTCTGAGGTCTTGTCCAATTTTAACATTCTAGATTCTAACATTCCATGACTAAGGCACTTTCTAGTTTTAACAGTCTTTGTTTTAACATCCTGTGTTAAAAATGTCCTTGCCCTCTGTTGTCGCTGAATGTGTGAATGTTAGAGCATAGCACATAGAATGTTAGAATTAGAATTGGACCTTATAGATCATCTAGTCTAACCCCTTTATTTTATAGATGAGCAAACTGAAACCCAGAGAGAAGTGACTTGTCCAAATCCTCATAGTGAGTTATTAGCTCACATTTTAACTGGATTCCTTTTTAACACTTGATGCATGTACTAATTTGTAATTTAATATCTTTTAGCCACTAGAGCTTATATGTGAAAAGTCTATAGGTACCTGTAATAGACCTTTGGGCGCTGGGGAGGCTTTGAGACGAGTAATGGAGTGTTTGGCATCTGGAATACTTCTTCCTGGTAAGGGTTTCAAACTCTGGGAGCAAAAATAAGTAAAATCTCATCTGTCTCTTGAAAATGTCTGCTAAATGTGTGCTCAGCACAGTATAGTAGTGTGGGGGAGGCATTCCTTTTGGAATTCTTAGCTAGAAGAGTGAGGGAATTTGAAAAGCTGCATTGAAAAAGCCCATCTTTCAGTCCTTATCTGAGTTTTCTGTTTACTAACACAAAAAGTACTAATAACGCAGGATGCTAATTGTGGTATTGCTTTACTTACATCTCTGTGATTGGAAAATAAAGTCTTTTTTGTTTGTTTCATGGAGGTTGTTTAAAAAGAAATCGAGAAATATGTAGCTATAACTATGTTTGGGCAGGTAAATCATTCTCTTATTTTGTATTATGGTTCCTTTAAGGATTTGGGGTTGCTATAGGGAGTATAAATCATGTTCTCTTTATATATGCAATTCCTTTTACAGATATTTGGGATGGGGGGGAATGTGTTAAATAAATTTTTTTGTTATTTTTTTCTTTTTAGAGAGATGAAGTGATTGATCTTAGTCTTTCTGCCATAAACTTTCTCTGTGATCTTAGGCCAGTCATTTTCCCTGTGGGCCTCATTGTCCTTCTCAGTAACATGGGGGTATTTTACTGGCTCCCCCTCAGTTTTGAATCTCATAAACATGTACTTTTCAAAATAAGATGTAATTTTGGCCATTTCTAAACTAATTGTATCTATTAAAACTCATGGTACTAACAGGCAGAAAAGTTAAATGTGAGAACATGCAGTCCTGCCCCTAACCTGTAAGTGCTGACTTGAATCTAATTCTTTCAAACCTGAGCCTCATTCTCAATTGTATCTGGGATTTTTCTCTCTTTTCTTATAGGGGGGCCAGGTCTCCATGATCCCTGTGAGAGGGATCCAACTGATGCATTGAGTTATATGACAATTCAGCAAAAAGAAGACATTACACACAGTGCCCAGGTAAAACACATTAATCTAATTTCCAGGACCTGGATTTAGCCGATATTTTGTGACTAAAAGTAGAATAAATCTTTTGGGGATGGGTCTTTTGGAAAGATTTGAGTGAATAAGAGAATTCTAAAAAAATTTCTGACCACATACAAGATGGGACAAGGTATTGGCATGCAACAACACTTCATATGTTAAAAGACTTTGAGGTTTCAGTGAATCACAGGATTAATAAAAATAAAAATGTGATATGGCAACCACAAAGCTAATATGATTTAATAAGCTGTATAATGAATGATTTCCAGAGTGCTTAGTGTTAAGGGTCATGTAGATGTAGTGTTACTATTTATCTCTACATTAATCAAACAGCATTTGAAGTGTTGTTTCTGGTTCTGGAAGCCAAACTGTAGCAGAAGTGCTCATAACCTAGAGAGTATCTAGAAAGAGAAGGCCTCCAGATTGGTGAGATTGAAAAACATGTACAAAGAACCTTACTTCAGAAATGGAGAGGTGACAACTTGTGAAGACAGTTGTTGGTAAGGCTGTCATGTGAAAGTGGAATTAAACTTTCTCTGCTTGGCCTCAGTAGGTAGAACTGGGAACAGTAAGTGAATGTTGCAATAAGAGACAGTAATGACTGACTAATGTGGCTCTCTTGGGAAACACCCATCACTGGAAGTTTCTAGACAGGTTAGATGACAGCTTGTCTAAAGGGTTGTAATGGGGAATTCTGTTCAGGTTAAGAGGCAGGTAGTCTGTGATTGATGAAGTCCTAGACTATGATACTACGATTCACTTTTTTTTTTTTTGGAGGGCAGTTGGGGTTAAGTGACTTGCCCAAGGTCACACGGCTAGTTTTTGTGTTAAGTGTCTGAGGCCGGATTTGAACTCAGGTACTCCTGACTCCAGGGCCAGTGCTCTATTCACTGCACCACTTAGCCACCACCACGATTCACTTTTGATGGTGAATATTTTTTTCTACTCTGTCAGTCTTAGATTTTTGGCTTCATGATAAGGTGTCTTTCCTATTGATCCAATATCTTTCTTACTGTTGCTTCAGGACTTTTCTTTGGTGGGGGAGGTACGTGTTATTCAATATGAATATGTGAAATGTTTTTTTTTTCTTCAGCATGCACTCAGACTATCAGCTTTTGGTCAGATTTACAAAGTGCTTGAGATGGATCCCCTCCCATCTAATAAACCTTTCCAGAAATATTCCTGGTCTGTTACTGATAAAGAAGGTACGTAATAATTATTTATTTGGGGTGAGGGAGTAGTAGGGAATGAATTTTCAGTACTTGGGCCTGAGGGATCTTCAAGAACTAACATTCTCTCTTCTAAATTCTGTCGAGCTCTTAACATTTTGTATTCTAAGAGGTAGGAGTAATAAAAAGAGTGCTAAATTTTGAATACCAGGTTTGGCATTTATTACCTTATGTGACCTTGGATAAATCATTTAATCTTTCTGGGACTCGGTTTCCTCTGTTAAAATCAGGGGAGTTGAGAAGGTAGGCTTATAAGGTTCTTTCAAGCTTTAAATCTATCTTGATTCAGTCCTTTTCTGCCCGTGAAATTTAACTGCTTTTCTAAGGCACGAGGAAAAAAATGAAGACTTTTCCCTTTCTTTCAATCCCTACCCATGGCCTCATCTTGGCATTCTTAAAAAGGAACCTTGGTGTTAGGGGAAGATAATTTAATTATAAGTCACAAGACATGGGTTCACATCATGAACATGGCTGAAGAAAGCCACTAGACCTCTCTGGGTCTTTGTCTTCATATATAAACTGAAGTAGTGGGCTTACATGATCTCTAAGATTCCTTCTATTTCTGACAGAAATGAGTCTCTTAAGAGAATTTATCTGTTGTTCATGGTAACTAGCACAGGGAGTTGTCACAGAATGTCTTCAATAAATGATTACCAGAATGAATTATTAATTTTACTTGTAATTTTATACTTGGTTTTACATGGTATAGTTATTCAGTTTTACAGAAATTTGGAAAGACATATTTCTAAGAAGGAAAAACCTTCCTATATTTCCTTAACTGTGGAAGAGATAATGGAAGCATACTTGACCCAGTTTTCCTAAAAGTGAGTTTACTTGCCTTGCACAAGCTTTGGCTTAGTAACATTTAATTTGCCAGCACTATGAATCCAACTTTGGAGAATAGTATTTGTCAAATCTTCCTCAGCCAGTGTCTTTGATATGTCAGATTCCAGATTGAATCTTTATCATTTGGTGGTGGAATCTCATGGGTCCAAAGCATACTGTTGCTTAGTTAATTTTAACAAACATTCAGTTGAACAGAATTAATGTTTTAATTTCAGTTTTCTAATCAGGAAAATGGCAGGGCTGGATTAGATAATTTATCTCTAAGGTAACTTCTAGCTATAACTTGTAAGACCCTCTCCAACTCTAATGTATTATTATCCTATGTTTTAAGGTTCTTAAAGTCCAAATCTGATGATGTAATAAAAGAGTAATAAAAAACTCTTGGTTTTAATGTTTTAAGGTTTACAAAATATTTTCCTTACAATCATCTTGGGAGTAATCTGTTGTAAGTAGTCTCCTGATTTTATAATTGAGGAAAGAGTACATTGGAGGGCTTCAGTAAGTTACCTAGGATCACATTGATAGTATCAAAGCAGAGACTTAAACCCAGAGCTCTCCTAATATATCATATGTTCTTTCTGTGGAGTTAAGAAAAATCTTGGGGGGCGGCTAGGTGGCGCAGTGAATAGAGCACCGGCCCTGGAGTCAGGAGGACCTGAGTTCAAATTCGGCCTCAGACACTTAAAACCAAAACTAGCTGTGTGACCTTGGGCAAGTTACTTAACCCCAATTGCCCTCCAAAAAGCAAAAAAAAAAAAAAAAAAAAAATCTTGGGATGGCTAGGTGACTCAGTCAATAGAACACTAGCCCTGGAGTCAGGAGGACCTGAGTTCAAATGTGACTAACTTAGACACTTAACACTCACTAGCCGTGTGACCTTGGGCAAGTCACTAAACCCCAATTGCCCTGCTTTCCTTCTGTTAAAAAAAAACAAAACTCTTCCTTTTTTTTTTTTCTTTTCCCCCACCCCTCATTTTTATGAAAATCTTAGTAGAAGGATATTTGGCAAACTCATTAATGGAGTCTTTCTTGATTTTTTTTTTTTTAATATGGTCTAAATAAGTTTAATATGAATATTGTATCTTGAGGACAGGAACCTGATATGCGAGTGGTAATTGTTCACTATTTGTAGCCCTTTATTGTTTAAAAAGCACATTCCTTCAATTTATAAAAATATGAATTATAATTTCATTTTACTACAGCATACTTTAATGTATATTATTATACTTGAATTCTCCAGTGACCCTAAGGGTTAGACAAAGTGCCTAGTATATGAAGCCAAATCTCCACCTTTCTTGATAAGCCAAACATTTAGCATATCCATTCAGTTCTAGGCAGTGTTCTGGGGGATACAGATATAAAACTTAGATAGTTACTACCCTCAAGGAGCTTAAGTTATACTAGGGGATGCTGCATGAGACAAAGAAACAAAAAAGGGGAAGCTAATGATGGGAACCCAGATATTCTTAATTTCTACTTGTGTTCATTCAACTACATTATGTTGGTACTATCTTATTCAATAAAAACAGAACCTGTATTTTTAAAGAGAATCACTTCCATTGATATTTTATAAGTGTTATTTATTTATGTATTTACTATTTTTAAAAATAATTATTTAAAATGTTTTCTGGCACATTCTCTGAAAGAGGCAGCATAGTATGGGATGGGAGACCTCTGGCCTTGTAGGTCGTCCATGGGTGCAGCCTTTTGACTGAGTCCAAATTTTACAAAACAAATCCTTTTATTGAGGGGATTTGTTCTGTGAAGTCTGCATTTAGTCAAAGGATCAAACTTGAGTACTTACGTGATCACATGTGGCCTTGAGGCCATAGCTTCCCCACCCCTGGTATAGGGGATAATGTTTGGGTAAAATACTTTCTATAGGCCTTTTATTTTCCTCTTCTGTAAAATGAAGTAGTAAAGTCTCCTTTGTGCTCTGAAGTTATGGTTTCCTTGGATGATTTGTTCAAAGTAGAGAAAGCCGTGCCCATTGACACATCATTTACATAGTTGGACAGCAAGCTTATTTAGTTTAAGCCAACCTGTGAATTCTAGGCAGTTTGGAGGAAGCAGCTTTTGATATATTTCAATGAGATGGAGTGTGATTGGAACAGACCTTGTTTCATCTTACCTTTTCTCCAAGTCTGCAGTCTCCAAGCCTAGTACACTCACCATTTTATGTATTGTATTTGATTTGCATTATAAAGCATATATTTCTATTGGATTGAACATCAAGATTGACCTGAGTGGGTAGTATTGACTAATGGAGTAGCTGAAGTCAATATTTACTCCAAAAAACAGTATATCTTGGTGATTACAGAATATGGGGTTAATCTCTGTATTATTGCAACCTTTTGTGAAAAACACTTGCACATCTTTCTATTGTGGTATCAGTTTATTGAGTATTGAAGAATGAGGGAAGAGCCCTGGGCTAGAAGCCAGCAGACCAAAGTTCTCATAATGACTTTTTACTTTCTGAACTTTGGCAAATCATTTAACCTCTTTGGCCTTCATTTTTCTCTTTTTAACATGATTAGGTTGCATTGCATAGTCTCTAAGACTCCCTTACAATCTGCCAAGCCGAGGTGGTTCTGTAAGTCTCTCCCTTCTATGCTACTCATCTCCTTGGCATCCCTGTTAAAAAGATTTGAATTAGAATTGTTCAGCTTGTGAATCATGAAACTTGTTGAAGTTATCTTTGAACATGTAGCATAAGTGAGTTAGAGCACTTCACCAATCAGAAGATGTTAAAATCTTGGTTTTGCTAGTTATTCTATGATCCAAACCTAAAATGAGGTCCCTCCCTCCCTTGTAAACATAAATATGTAGAATGCCAGTTGTAGGTGATATGACTGTTGCTTATAAGTGATTTTAGTTTAGTAAATCTGAAAGTTTTATAAAATTCACATCTGTATATAACTTGAAGGTCTTATACAAGGAGATTTTGTGACTAGGATATGACTTTATAGGATATAGTAATGATTGTAAAGTGTGAACATGTCTTAGTCAAGATCATATCTCTGACTTAACTCATTTCACTTACCTTTAAGATGACAGTTTAGGCTACATGAGCTTTAAGATCCCTTTTATGTCCTGTGTCTATACTTCATCACTCTGAAATTCATGGTTCTTGCCTGTAAAATGTGGGGATATTAATACTTGAACTGTCTATTGCCAAAAGGGTTGTTGTCAGGAAGTAATAGTTTATGTTAAAGTGCTATTCAAATGTAAGCTGCTATTTTTCCTATGAAAAAGTTTTTGTCCTAATCTCATCCTGGGCAGCAATTTCTTCCTGTTATCTGACAGACTTTATTGAGTCCCTACCTCAACTCAGAGCTCAACTTTGCTTTGGAGAAACATAATATAGTGTTATTACTATTCTGATTGAGTAGAATGACATACAGCTGCATAAGATAAGTACTCAAAATGTGTAGTATTGAAAATAAGAGCTATAAAAGTGTAGCTAGGGAAGACTCCCTGGAGCAAGTGGTCCATGAAATAAGTATTGAAAAGGAAGTTTTTTGTTAAACAGAGACAAGGGAAGAAAAAGGGATACTATGGACTGTTAGTAAACAGTTTTTTTGTTTAAAAGCTCAGACCCAGTTCATAGACTTTCTTAAACTTGGATGGACAATACAGATGAGGACATTAAGAGAGGTAAAGTTATTTCCCTAAGGTAAAGGTAGTAGCAAGATATTTGCATGTTTGTGACTCACTTCAATATGTATAATTACAGTTTTATTTTTAAATCAAGTGGCACAAATATGAGATTGTAAAAGGGGAGTTTTCAGATTATTAGTCTCATTTGAAAGAGGAGAGAGATGCAGCTCGATGTAGTGGAAAGTATATTGGAATTGGGTATTAGCAAGGAGAGTTGAGTTTTGACTTTAGCACATGACACCTTTTTGAATTTGACTAAGTCTCTTCACCTAAGCCTCATTTTTTTTTCATCTGTAAAATGAAGATAACAGTACCTTTTACTACTATTTTCATGGGATTGTTGGGATGACAGAGTTTTGTATATTGTTTAGAGTGACATCAACATGATGATTTTTGCAATTATTCTGTTTTTGACTAACAAATCCATTGCACTATCTTCTCAGGTGCTGGTTCCTCAGCTCTGAAGAGACCTTTTGAAGATGGATTAGATGATAAAGATCCCAATAAAAAGATGAAGAGAAATTTAAGGAAGAGTACGTATAGGTTGTCTTCCCTGTTTTCATCATTTAAAATAGATGTGATCTGGAAAAGATTCCTAGTATTAAATAGGAGAACAAATTCAAAGTTGAACTTTGGAGTTTTGAGAATATTGAAAGAAAAATTTTGTGCTTTGGTTAACAGGTGGATGATACTGATGTTTAATATAGTTACTGTCTCTTGAGTGTCTGTCTTAATTTCTTAAGTTTAATATAGTGTTCATGAGCAATAGTGTATTACTTTTCAAAGTTAGGATGATAGTTTTAAAAGTAGAAAATATTCTTCAGGTTGACCCTTCTACTACAGTTATCTGCCCATGATTCATCATGCTGTGAAGGTGAATCTTCACAAAAATTATGCCTTTGCAGTAAATGATTTGGCAACTCCTAATATGATAAATGAGCTTTGAGTCTGGCCTTTAGACCAATTGTTGGTCTTATTTAAAGATCGTTTTGGAAAAGCATAGAAGCTTTTCACAAGAAAGTAGACCACTGGGTGACAAAAAAAATTTTTTTTGAGCCATAGATTTTCATGGAAACCACTTAATAATTTGCAGTCTATGTGAGTGGAAGGAATACCCCACTATAATGTAATGACAGTTCCTTCAAGTATTGAATTAAATGAGGAGAGTGAGAAAAATTTCTCTGCCAAAGCCCTTCATTGGGGTATGGAGGTTACTCAGGCTTCCAGATAGGCTATTCCAGCTAGCTACATGCTTTAGCAAGTTCTATAGAAAGGGATATTTTAAAGGGCCAAGATCAGGAAGGTTCTTCACCACTGAGCATTTGCTTATCACCTCATGATTGTTTTTTTCTAGTCACAGCCACTGATGGAACTGCTGACTTAGTTTTAGAGTGACTGTGAGGTCTGACAATGGAGTAGGTACCTGCACCAGTGAAGTGCCACATCTCACATTTTGAATTAACCAATCAGCATACATTGTGATACATTTCTTTCTGTGCTGAGGATACCCAGACAAAAAACATGGTCTTTGATTGTAAGGAGCTTACAGTCTATTGAGGGAAATAGTTTGTACACCTCTAAATAAATAGAAAATTATACAAAATAAATACAAACTTTTTGGGGGGGGGCGGGGCAGCCAGGAAAGCCCCACCTCAGATAGGAAGTGACACTTGAGCTAAGCTTAGAATTTCTATAAAGTAAAATATGGGAGGTGAAAACAAATTATTGACCAACTTTTAAAGTTGTGCTGTGCTTAGCCCCTCTTTTAAACTTGGTGCTGCTTTTTTGGAGCAAAGATTATTTATGTGCAATGATAACAAAGCTTTTCTCATTCTTTTTTCTTGTTCCTCATGACCCTATAGTTCTGGACAGTAAAGCAATAGATCTAATGAATGCCCTTATGAGGCTAAACCAGATCAGGCCTGGTCTCCAGTATAAACTCTTATCTCAGTCTGGCCCTGTTCATGCTCCAGTCTTCACAATGTCTGTAGATGTGGATGGCACAACATATGAAGCATCAGGACCATCTAAGAAAACTGCAAAACTTCATGTAGCAGTGAAGGTAAATTCGTTGAGTTTATGTATCTATAAATCTCTTAACTTTTAAAATATTTATGCATGTCTGGTCATGAGTAGAATCTAATAATTAGAAACTTGTTTAACAACTTTAGAATTGCATTTCTGTCACTGTCTGTACTTGATTTTTCTAGCATGTAATTTCCAGTTGTAGTTCTCTCTCCTCCTTCCACAGTAATTACAGTATAATGCTGGTTAACCTCATTTTTTCACTAAACTAAATATTATATAGATATAGGTTAAAATTGAGTGTGGAGGGGCAGCTAGGTGGCGCAGTGAGTAGAGCACCGACCCTGGAGTCAGGAGTACCTGAGTTCAAATGCGGCCGCAGACACTTAACACACAAAAAAGCTAGCCATGTGACCTTGGGCAAGTCACTTAACCTCAACTGCCCTCAAAAAAAAAAAAGCAAAAAAAAATTGAGTGTGGAACTGACAACTTTGGTGTTTCATGTTTTCTTTTAAAGTGTACTAGTTTTAATTGTATTTTGCATTTTGTGTTTTATTCATGTAGGTTTTGCAGGCAATGGGCTATCCAACAGGCTTTGATGCAGATATTGAATGTATGAGCTCTGATGAAAAGTCAGATAACGAAGGCAAAAATGAAACGGTGTCTTCAAACTCAAGCAATAATACTGGAAATTCTACAACTGAAACCTCCAGTACCTTAGAGGTAGAGTTTTGTTTCTTTTTCTTTTCTTTCTTTCTTTTTTTTTTCTTAATAAAAACTTAGAATGTGACTAGGAGATTTGTCAGTAACATCTACAGAGGGCCCGTAAAAAGCTTTATGCTTGCTGTCAATTGGGAACATTTGAGTAATGTGATTAGCGAAGGGTAGTTTGAGTCATCTAAGAGGCAGGGAGATAGAGACAGATATGAGAGGTAGCATAGTATAGTGGAAAAAGAATGATGATGGATTTGAAATCAAGAGAATTTGTATCTAATTGTTATAATTGACATTCACAGACTGAGTGACCATGGTGTAATGGCAATTCCCCGCCTGCCACCCCCCTTTTTTTTATTGGCAAGTAAGCAGGTACTTAGCACCTTGTTTCAAGTTAAGCAAAGGTAGCAAGTACTTAGCAGTTAGTAATTGATCGAGCCACTGTTGGGGAAACAGAAGGTATGAACCCTTGTCTCCTGCTCCTGAAGTAACAGGCAGGGGTTGGCTGAAACAGAAAGCTAATTCTGTGTGTATATAGGAAAAGCCCCAGAGAGGCACAGTCAGAATTTCTTTAGACAAGAATTTGGTGGCAGGATCTGTTCTGCTGGGGAGAGAGAGAGAGAGAGTTTTTCTCAGCAGCATCTGGAGTATGGGCTGCTACTGCTGGACTGAGAACTGAGCCAGAATTTTCTTCAGACAAGAATCATAGAGGCTGAAGTTGCTGCTGCCAGGAAAGCTGAAGAAGAGAAAAGCCCCACCTAGACTGTAGAAAATGATTTTGATTTTGAAAACCTGGGAGGGGTAATTTGATTCAGGGAACGATCTGAGATTTCTTCTGGGTCCTAGGCCAGCCGAACTGCCGGAGGACTGAAAAGAAGCATAACTGTGGGTGCCGGTATCCTGTCTGTCTGTTTTGATGTTGTTTTGCCAGACTCATCTACTGGATGAAGGACAGTGCTGTTGTTGCAGAGGTCCTAGAACCTTGCTGTTGGCTCAGAAGCCCTGAAGAAGGATTTTTTTGTTGTATGTTTACAGAAATTCAGGAAGAAGGTCTTGCTGATGTTTTCAGGGGTTCTGGGACTGTTCTGCAGGCAGAGAGTGACTTGATGAGGACATTGGCAATGAATTGTGCTTTTGTTAAGCTTTGTCTCCCCAGGAACAGAAATTGCTGAGAACTTGCCTCCAGTCAAGATGGAGAAAAGACCTCCCCTTGGGTCGTATTGAATGCTGTGATGATAATGTGGTGACCTAGGGGTGGAGGGTTTGTGTATTTTCTAATGATTGTACTTGGTGATTAATGATACTTAGTAATTAATTTTGAATAAGTGCTGATTGTGTTAACTTATTTGCCCCATGAGTGGAAGACTGACTATTGTATGAATGACTAAGGAGGCAAACTTCCTTAGAAATACCAGGTGATTGTTCTTTGTTCTAAATATTGTGACCACTTTGGTGAAAACCGTGTGACCATTTTAATGATGAGCTGTTGTGAATACTATATTGTGATTTTCTGTGATAAGTTGTAATATTGTGAATGCTGTACCTTGATTTTCTGTGAATGTTCTGCTTTGATTCTTTATGGAATAGAGAGTTTACTGTGTAATCAGAACCTGAAAAGCTATTCATAGTAGCATTCTTTTGGAAAGCTCTCCTGCATGGCATTACACATGGGTAAGACATTTTACTCATGATCCTGTGACCTCATCAGTAAAATGAGGATTGTATGTATTGTATTCACCTTATAGTGCCATTGTGGGGAAAGGGCTTTGTAAAATACTATATAAATATGATTTTTTGTTACTGCTTGTCACCATTGTCATTGTTACAGGCTTGTTGAATCAAAAGAGCACTGCCTAAACTTTAGTTTTAGAGCTTTGAATTTGCCCTACCTCCAGAGTGCCTATTGTCTGAGTGTTTGATGGGGATTCCAATAACATGAGGGAGTTGGCATTATGTGTAGGAGTCAGTAGACCAGTGTTGAATTCTAACTTTCTACAGCTTATTAACTGTGACCTTGGGTGAATCTCCAAACTGGAGTTTCCTTATCTATAAAGTGGGAGGAATAACACTTTGTAAGATGTTCTATAGGTCAAACGAGATAATATCTAGAACATGGTATATAATTGAAAATGCTGTGTAACTCTGCCATTATCGTTATTTGAGCTAAGAATGAGAGTTTCACACTGTGCCCTCAGAAGACGTGTCATTGAACTTAAGGCATTTGGAAAAGTTAGTTTCAGTATGTGTAGATAAAGAACTTTGTACTGTCTTTAACTTTGACTAGATATTTATTCATTATCAACAACATAGTCATAGCCTTACTGGATTTTTGAGACCTGTACTGTGTTCAGCCTTTTTAGGCATTCTGGTTGCAAAAGAAATATAAGGTATGTACCTTCCTAACAAGAAAATTATTATCTATTTGGGCGGATGCCACAAGAATTGGAACGTTTAGTAAACAAGTGTTTCCTCCTGAAATACTGAAATTGCTATACAATTACAAAACCAGATGGGTGTTACAAGATGCTAGCTGTGGTACATGAGAAGGGACAGTATGGCCTGTGATAATATGAACCACATATATAAGGATGCATTTTTTGGCTTTTATATACAATGTAGCTTTAAATAAAGAATATTTATGAAGCAAAAAAATATATCTATGAAATAACAACATAGTAACCATAAAAAGGTAAGGGTTCATCTTCCCCCTCCTCCTCCCCAAATCCAACAATGCCGCCATCACCATAAACACAAAACAGCAAAAGTAACTAACACCACCATTGAAACTTGGCATGTTAGTTGAAAAGTAGTCTTAGACTTGATTAGAAAAAGTAATAAACAATTAATAATTTTAATTTGGTAGATCATTGATATGGCTAGGTTTTTGTTTTTTTGGGGGGGTGGCACAAATAGCAGCCCCAGGAATGGTTCCTAGCCTGTGAGTAGTGGAGGTCTGTGTAGTTTTAAAAGGGATTCATGAATCTCTGTGTGTACAAAGCATTGATATTTTCATCAAAACATAGAATAACTACTGCTGTATGAGGATTTGTGAAAGTTTGACCTTAATAAAGAGGTTATCATCATACTCCTTAAGCCTGGGAACCAGAGCCTTAGGTTCAGTAATTGCTGTGGTTATAAAACATTATTCAGTGATGATAAGGCTCTCCATACTTAAAAGTTATGCTGGTCAGATGACAGGCATAATCTCTTGAGCCTGTGTGTGAAGCCTTTCCAACTTGGTAGAAGTTGTCAGAATTTGTGCTCCACCACTGCACAACCTTCAGGAAGCTAAGATTGTGACCTCCCTACATGTAGTCATGGGAGCTGAGCTTAATTGAATGAAAGCAATAGTAAATACCTAATTTCATAAGTTATTTTTTGTCAACTTTGAAAAATTGATCATTTAGAAACTGAAATGCAAATTTTAAAAGTGTGATTGGTCTTATAATGTTCTTAAATCAAAATGCTTCCTACCAAAAAACTAGGAATATTGCACAGGCTGGCTAATTAAGAGACTTCTCTTCCTCTCTCCCCCCCACTTGGAGACTTTTGCTTCCTGTTAGATTGATTGGTTTTGTAGTCTAGAAAATAAGGATAATAATATTTAACTATTAACAACTGGCAGGTTGTGTATTAGTATCAGTTACTTAATTTGTAAAATTTAATAATAATAATATCTCCAATCCCCATGTCGACTTGTTGAGAGGAAAGGTCCTTGTTAATGGTATAGATTTGGAACCTTTTATTAATGTTGTACAGTGTTTCCTCTAGCACTTGGCTCTTTTATATGCCTTTCTTAAAGTTGTAGTAATGTCTTCTGAGATTGTGGATATTGGTGAATATTCTCAGGGCTGAGGAACCTATGGCCTCAAGATCCTCAAGTGCAGCCCTTTGACTGAATCCAAACTTCACAGAATAAGTTCCCTTAATAAAAAGATTTGTTCTCTAGAGCTTGAATTCAGTCAAAAGGCCACACTCAAGGCTTACCTACAAGGCCATGTGTGACCTTGTAGCCACAGATTCCCCACCCCTGGTAGGTATAGCTGTAGAGGTTATTTTCTTGAGAATGGAGTAGTTTAGAGAGGTAGTTAAGAATGAACACTGACTTGGGAGTCGAGACTTGGATTCTCTACCTCTCCCCAATAATAATCATAGCCTACATTTTGATAGTGCTCAATGGTTTTCAGCATTTCCCCTTTAAAAATCTTTCAAAATGTAGTATCTTGTTGTGGTAAGGAGGTAACCCTGGGGCTTTTGAAGGTTATACTTAGTGGACCAGAAACTTTACGGAAAGGCCTCAAGTTTGGTCAGTAGTGGACCATTTGCCTGTCATCTGAGGACCAGCCTAATTAAGTTCAAAGAGGCTCTATTACCAGATTGGAGTAATAGTCATCTATTATTCAACCATAGCAACTTATGAAGATTGTTGAGTAAGGTTTGGAAAGATGTTATAAAGGAAAGGGAGGATGGACACTGATAAAAATCTTAGATTCTTAGAAAGTAAAAAAAGTTTTCTAATGTTTATACAGTACTTTAACCACAATAATACTGTGAAGTGAGGTATTGCAAGTTATTATCTCTTATTTTCCAGATGAGGAAACTGAGCTGAGTAATTACAGATCTAATTTCTGCTCATCCTTTTAGTTTACAGTGTGTTTTCTAATCTTATGTGGTCAGTCGTGTGGTGATTATTATTTCATTTTTATAGATGATTGAATTGAGCCTCAGAAAGGAAAGTGACTTGGCCTCTATTCACAGGGAGAATAAATTTTGGAGCTGTATTTAAACTTGGTTCTCTTGACTCCAAGTCTGGGTGTAGTCTTTCTACTCTGTCCCAGTAGGAATGTGACCTTGGATAAGTCGTCTTGCTCACCATTGAGAATATTTTTGTTTCTCTGTTGTAAATGATTTTCTTCTCCATTTCTGCCTTTAGGCAATGAAGAAACCATTTATAAATAAACAAGTTGGTTTATTGAGAGCCTTTTGTCTTCTAAATCTGTTTCTTCATCTGTGTGATGGGCATAACGATATTTACATTTATAGTGCAGTTTTCATTTTTAGCAGTTAAATTGTGTGTTTCATTTTTCCTAGAGCAAGTAACTTTCTTAATTAGGGAGTTCAGATTTCTGAAATTTTATATGATATATTTCCCCAATTTAATGTTTCCTTTTGTTTTCTCAGGTAAGAACTCAGGGCCCTATACTTACAGCAAGTGGTAAGAACCCTGTCATGGAGCTCAATGAAAAAAGAAGAGGTCTTAAATATGAACTCATCTCTGAAACAGGTGGAAGCCATGATAAGCGATTTGTTATGGAGGTGCGTTTAATTAATAAGGACTAAGCCAACCTTTGAGTCATTTCACAGGGCTTGTCTCCCTGGAGAGTTGTGACTTTATGTTTACTTAGTAAAAGACCAGTGTTCAGGGCAAAGGAAGTGATGGTCCCATTTTATTTTGCCTTTCTTCTATTGTGTTTGGAGCACTGTCTCTGGTTCTTGGCAATACAGTTTAGGAAGTGCATTGAAAGTCTACAGTGTGTATGCCACACTTTGGGCAAAACTAAGACTAGTGGGTGGAAGTTATAGGAGAGGCAGACTTTTGGCCTAAAAGCTTCTACTAAGCATCCAAAAGTAGAATGGGATGCCTTGGAAAGTGGTGAGAGCTCCCTAACAATGAACTTTGTAAGGAGAGGCTGAATTGCTACCTTCAAAAGGCTTCTCATTCCTTTAAGTCCTCTTTTAATTCTGATATTCTGTCTGGATGAAGATGAGTAGGGTGGTGAAAATGAAAGGAACTGTGAATGTTTTGCCTAGAGCACATTTAGGAGAGACCTTATTGTTTACTTTACGTCACTGAAGCCCTACCAAGGGGAAGAAGGACTGGATTGATTCTTCGATTCTTCTTTGCTCCGAAGGGCAGAACTAGGAGCATTGAAGAGAAATTGCAGAAAGGCAGAGTTTGGCTAGATGTACCCCAAATTTTTTCACAAATCAGATCTCCCTAAAAGTGGAATGGGCTGCTTCAGGTTAGTATGCAGTTTTCTCCCATCACAAGTCTTCAGACTAAAGCTGGCCAACCATTTGTCTGAGATGTTATAGAGTATTTATGGGTGTCTTTGAGATTTTCTGATTCTTTTCCTTGTTTTTTTGAATATATTTCATGTTTGCTTCTTCTTTATGTCATTACCTCTGGTTTTGAAAAGGTTGTGGGTGAAAGCAAGAAATGCTTTCCTTTTTATCTTTAGTCATAAAGAGAAAAGGATAAAGGAAGGATGGAAGATGGCTAAATATCTTGACTTGACATTTATAGAAATTAGAGGAAAGGGGCTGCTAGGGGGCACAGTGAATAGAGCACTGGCCCTGGAGTCAGGAGGATCCGAGTTCAAATTTGGCCTCAGACACTTAACACTTACTAGCCATGTGACCTTGGGCAAGTCACTTAACCCCAATTGCCCTGCCCTCCCCCCTCCAAAAAGCCCCACCCCCCAAAAAACAAATTAGAGGGAAAAAACATACCGGCTTCTTACCCAACCAATAATAACTTTTTGCACACACCTTTTAACTTATGTTCCTTGTGGAGTCTGTTGTTTGTACATAGATAATTTCACGTCCTGGCATTGGGGAGAGAAGGCAGAATTTCCTCCCAAATTTAGTTTTTTTTCCCCCAAAAACCTTAGCGAAATAAAATATGGCAGCTTTAGTGGGTAAAAGTGCGATTTTTTTTAAATTTCAGGTAGAAGTAGATGGACAGAAATTCCGTGGTGCAGGTCCAAATAAAAAGGTAGCAAAAGCCAGTGCAGCATTAGCTGCTTTGGAGAAGCTATTTTCTGGACCCAATGCAGCAAATAATAAGAAAAAGAAGATTATTCCTCAGGTATGGTCTATTGTCTTAAATTTTGTTTTAATTTGCCAAATTTTTCTGAGTTTCCAGTTAAGAACCAGTCTCTGTGTTGAATTATTTCTTCAAGAGATTTTTAAGAGTTCCTTCTGTGGTTCACCATTCCACTACAAGAATCGGCCTCTTCATAATTTAGCAAATTTTTATTTTTTATTTTTTTGTGATGTGCCCTGGTGACAGTGACTCCTGACTGCCAGTGTCTTCTCTTAGCTAGGTTGGTCCTCAGTATTCTATTCCCACTTTCTGCTTGAAGGAAAAAGTTTGTACATCTATGCTGTGGTAAGGTATTTGAAATGGGTGGAATGGAGGTTTTGCAAAATACCCTTGGAGTTTGTAAGAAGGGGTTCATTTCTATATCTATGCTCATATTGCATACTTTTTCACCATGAATAGGATGGTGAATACAACATACTTTTAATTCAGTTGCTATTATGACTAGATCACAATAGTAAATTTAGTAGGAGAGACAGTCTTCGTTCCCAAGTATAAATCAAGTATACAGTATTGGGTGGGATCTGAGGAAGAGCTTAACTTTTGGTTGGATGAGCAATAGGATAAGGAAGGCTTTGTGGAAGTGGTTCCTTGGTTTAAAGGATGAGGAAGATTTTAGTAGTTTATAGAGCTAGGAAGAGGAGGTCAATTCTAGGTGTGTGAGAAAGGGTATGCAGATCAATAGAGTTGGGAAAAGGTAGGGTGACCGCAGGGAAAGGTGAGTAGAGAATGGAGTGTTAGATACATTGAAGGTCATGATGTCCTTCTGCCTGACAGAGTCCTACTTAATTGTGCCATTTTCTTTGTCCTTTTCTACCTCCCATTAGATTAAGGCAGGGTATATTATTTCTCATTTCTGTATCCCCATTCCCAAGCACAGTGCCCTCCACCTAGTTGTTGCTAAATAAATGTTTGAAATAAGTTGTTGAGTAAGACTAGAAAGGTGGTTTGGAATCAAATTTGTGGAGTGCTTTTAAATATCAAGCTAAGGTGCCTTAAACTTTACTGAGAACTAGGAGAAAATTCAGAGTGTTTACAAGGGAATAGCATGATTAGAGCCATTTCTTGTGAAAATTAATTTGTCAGTGGGACATAATGTAGTTGGAACAAGAAAAAAGTCCAAGGAATGGGAGAGGGTCAGACATTTGAAAAAACTGAAAACATAGTGTCTTTGTGTATTTTTCCATGACATCTTTTTTTTAGATCACTGCCTTTACAGTTTGGGGACAAACATAATCATTCCTGATATTTAAATTATGGTTGGGTATAAAGAACCTAAGTCATTTTGTTGAGACAGGAGTTGCCAAACATTACAGTGTTGTCTTGTTTTACTTTTGGCTCTATTTCCTACCTCCTTTCCCCATCTCTAGGTTGTATTTTGCTTGGAAATTTTATAGCTTTACCTGCTGTCCTATTTAAATGTTGGTAATAATAATAATAGCTATTATACTTTGAGACTCGCAGAGTTTTTATCTTACAATATTTCATTAAGGTCAGTGATGTGTATGCTTTCACCATTTTATAGAAACCAAGGCTCGGAGTGGGGAACTCACACAACTTGTTACTCTTAGGGCTTGGATTTAAATTTAGGTCTACTAAAGATAGAGGACCTTAAAGTCAGTTTTAGTGACAATGGTTTCACAATCCTAAAGGCTTCCCTGGGCTTCATTTTGATGCCGGTATATTTTTCCAAATATATATCGAGGTAACCTGGTGATAGATCAGCTCTTGATGAATTGAATGGTTCTTTTGTGATATAGCATTTTATACTAGAACTCATAAATTTATTTATTAGTTTTAACTGCCAGACTTATTGTATGTCTCTAAAGAATAAAAACTGTAATATTGTTTGAACTCTATATGATTGTTAGCTTTATTTTAACATGTTGAGTTGAATGCCACCTTTACTGATACAGATTACTACCCTCTATACCTTAGTTAGACATTTTCATTAGTTTCTGTGTCCATCTTTGTGATAATGAGCTTTTGTATTTGTCTCTTTGGACGATAGGCATACTATTTGCTGACACTGGATTTATAATAACACATGAGGGTGAACTTGAGTTCTTGAAGCTTGTGCCAGTGGAGTGTAAACTAGCAGTTCTTAAATTTGAAGGACTTTGAATCCAAGAACTCGTCTACCCCATGGTGGAAAGGTTTATCACCAGAAAACTAGTGATAAGTTAAAAAAAGAAATTATAATCTTACTGTGAGATAGAAGACTTGGGATGTGTGTCAGTGAAAGGAATATATATATATATATATATATATATATATATATATTTATCTTATGAAGCTGTGGGTCTTTTAAAGTATCTCAGTATGTGTATAATATGTGCATTAAAGAGGTAAGATGATGACATTTTCAGTTTCTATAAGTAACGAACAGTGTGTCGTTGGTAACAGGCTAAGGGTGTAGTAAATACAGCTGTGTCGGCAGCTGTCCAGGCAGCTCGGGGGAGAGGAAGAGGAACCCTTGCAAGAGGAGCTTTTGTTGGCGCTGCAGCTGCCCCTGGTTACATAGCTCCAGGTAGGACACTGTATTTGGGGGGTGGAGATAAGCATTTATTAAGTGCTTATTATGTGCCAGGCACTGTGCTAATAAATGCTTTATGGATATTCTTTCCTTTGATTCTAGCTGTGGTCCCCACTTTACAGTTAATTAAATTGAGGGGGGGGGGGCGGCATGCAGTTGGGGATGGACAGGTTAAATAAATTAACTTGCCCAGAGACCACTTTTGAACTCAGGTCTTCCTGATTCCAGGCCTAGCTGCCTATAAAGGGTCTGACTTCTCAACTGAACTTTGAAAACTAAACCCCCAACTCCTCCACCCCTCCATCTTTGGGATGTTTAAAACAAAAACAGCCTCCCATTTCTCTAGTACTTCATGGTTTGTAGATCACTTTTTTTTTTTTTTACACTAAACCCATTGGACAAATGAGGAAACTGAGTGGTGAAGTGATTATTCCAGGGCCACATGACTAGTAAGTAGAAGACCTAGGTTTGTGTTCACATCTTTGGTGCACTACATTGTGCTGCTTGCTGGCACACAAAAGAAGAAAACGCAGGCCATTGTCCACAAACTCCCTTTTCTTTCTTCTTTTCATCTCAGAACTCTTTGATGTCATTATCCACTCTGTCCTCCTTTTGCCTGTGTTTCAATAATGAGCTGTGCCCTTCATTCCCTCCCCCCCCTCACAATTCCCATTTCTTCCCTCCTGCCTTCTTTCACTCTTCCTATTCCCTTTCTTTGTCCTTCAGACCTCTTTGTATTCAGTAGTTCTTTCCTTCCTGCCTTCAGACACTCTCAGATTTCCCCCCTTCCTTTAAAAACCTAGACTCTTATCAACCTCTCATTCTGTGTCCTCCTTTTAAAAAACTGTCTGTACTTGTTGACTTCACTTCTCCTCTCCTACACCCATTCCTTAACCCTTGATACTCTGGCATCTAATCTCATTGCTCACCTGAAACTACTTTCTCCTAAGTAGTTTGGCTTAAATGCCAAATTTGATAGTCTTCTCCATCCTCATGTTTCTTGACCTATCTTTGTGCTGCAATTGAAGCTGTTCACTCCTTTCTTCTCTTGAATACTCTTCTCTGAGTTTACGTGATGCTGATTTACTCTTTGGTTTTCTGCTGAGCCTTCTCCCCTCCCCATCCCCACTCCCCCATTTCAGACCACTCCTCTGTTTCTCTTACTGGATTTTCATACCTTTCGTGACCCCTAACTGGGTGTTCCTGAAGGCTTTCTCATTGGTCCTTCTTTTAATGTGCTCTTGGTGACTTCATCAGCTCCCTTTGGATTAATAATCATCTCTCTGCAGATGACTCACAGATTTATATATCTGACTTCAAATCTCTTCCCCTGAACTTCTGTCCTGCATCAGTAATTGCCTTGGTCACTTCTAACTATGTCCTGAAGACATCTCAAAGTCACCAAGTCCAGAACAATTAATTTTCTTTCTCTCAGACCCACTCTTCTTAACAGCTTTCTTATTTCTGTCAAAAGTATCACCATTCTTTAGCATTATGATCAGCTCCTCTTTTTCTCTTGTCTCACATATCCTATCAATTACCAGGCAGTGCCATTTCTATATCCCTTCACTGCTCATAGCTGCTTCTCACCACCTTTCGCCTAGATTATTGCAGCCGTCACCTAATTGGTTCTGCTGCTTCAGTTACTTGTTACTCCAGTCTTTCTTAACACATGGCAACAAAAAGGATTTCCCTAAAACCCAGGTCTGGTCAGGTTACTTTACCTGCTCATTCAGTTACACTGCCTCCCTATTACGTCTATGATCAAATAAACTCCTTTGTTTAGTTATGGATGCTTTTTACAGCTTGGTGGCCCTTGATACTTTCTTTGCAGCCTCATTTGACACTGCTGCTTCTGAACTCGAGGATGCAGTCATCCTGGTGGTCTTTGTCTCCCTTGCATGTGCCATTCCATTTCCTACCTTTGCACTGACTTTCCCTCCCATTTGGAAGCTCCCTGTTTATTCCTGCCTCATTTCATTCCTCTCTTCCTTCTACACACCTTCTCCATGAAGCCTTTCCTGATTCCCCTCAACTGCTAGTGACTTCACTCTCAAATTGCCTTGTATTGAGCTGTTTTGTATTTGATGTTTGTTCTGCTTATACTTTTCTGTGTGCTTGTTTCCTCAGTTAGACTCTGCGGTCTTTCAGAACAGGGATTGTTTCATTCTTTGTATTTGTCTCCTAGTGCATACGTCATAGCACAGTGCCATTCACATAATAGGCAATCAGTAAGTGCTTATTGAGTGATATGAATGTTTATAAACCAGTTAATATAAAATCATCCTGTAACACATGTAGTTTAAAAAAAACAAACAACTTATCTAATAGGATCTTTAGAAGACCTAGGGCTAGATGAGATTAAATATGAGAGGACTTCTTGTTCAGGGCATTGTTTTTATTGCTTGTTAGAGACACATTCTTGCATGTGTTGGGGGAGGGTTTTAACTAGATGATTTCTAAGGTCCTGGCTCTGAGGTTCTCTTGATTTTATTTTTCCTTTTGAAATCTTGCTTTCCTGTAACTTCTTAGTTCTGCTCTATAGAATATCCCTTCAAATACTTGAAGACAGTAATCATCTCTTTATCCTCTAGTATTTTTCTCTAGTTCTTTGAATTGATGATTATAATATTTAGTCTTCCCTAAATCTTAAGTTTTCTAAAGTGCTTTACTAATGATAACCCTGTGAAGTAAGTACTATGAAAACATTTGCTGATATTGTTGATCCCTGTTTTACTTATGAGGAATTATAACTTGCCTAGGGTCTCTTCCAGTAAGTCCTAGAAATGGGACTTGAGGGGCGGCTAGGTGGCGCAGTGAATAGAGCACCGGCCCTGGAATCAGGAGTACCTGAGTTCAAATCCGGCCTCAGACACTTAACACAAAAAAAACTAGCCGTGTGACCTTGGGCAAGTCACTTAACCCCAACTGCCCTCCAAAAAAAAAAAAACAAAGAAATAGGACTTGAACCCAGGTCTCCTAACTCCCAAGTTCATTGCTGTTTCCATTATCAATATTTAAAGGGCTATATAAATGTTAGCCTTTGTTACTGATATATTTATAGTATGGTTACCAGACCCATTACTATCCTTATTGCTTTAATTTCCAAAACTTTAGCTTGTCAATGTCATTCTTAAAAAATTGTGACAACTGTATTGGACATAATATTTCATGTGTGATCTAACTAGAGCAGGGGACATAAGTATAGATTTGTTCTCTTCTTAACACCCTCCTTCCATTTATGCAACCTTATCCAGCCATTTTCTTTGAGGAACTATTATTTTTCATTATTAAATAACTGTTTAAGCTCACATTTCCTTCTAAAAAAGAGCTGACAGCAATTCTTTTGAGGGGAGAGTCATAGCACGTGAGTTTATCTTCATCTGTAAAATGAGTGGTTGTATTAGATGGCCTTAAAAGGTACCTTCCAGTTGTAGGTCTGTGATTTTATACAGCTAATAAGTATCAAGGAAATAACATTAGCTCAGAACTGTGATCTCCCAAGTCCTTAGAAAAGTTTTCACCATATTTTCCTATAGCTCAATTCTTCCTACTGGTTTTTGTTCTTTTTAAAGAGCTCCATTATGGGAAACTGGCATACTTTGAATAGTATGTTCATTGACTGGCATGCCAATGTAATTGAAAAAAATTACTTTATTAATTGACATGTAGTTTATTTGCCTGAAGAGCCAGACTTTCTCTTGTTAAAGTTATTTCATTTCTTCTGAGTTATTTTTGTATCTCATGCTTATCCTTCATGTTCTGTACTTAAGTGAACCTATGGTGAAGAGATGTTCCTTCTGATAATACATTTATATATAATCACTTTTTGGTTACAAACCAATCTAATGTGAGTGATTGGCTTGATTTTTACAACTACCTTATTATTACTGGTATTTTATAAATGAGGAACCTTTTTCCCCAACCCAGTGTCATAAAGTAGAGCCAGGATACAGGTCTATGGACCCTTAAGTACACAGTTTCCTTTTCCCTTTAAACCATGGTACTTTTCCCTGTTACGTGATTAGGACATAGAATGACTTAACCTAAAGTTCTTGGATACATGACTGTGGGTGTGATTTGAGGTGAGAAGACCTGAGTTAGTACCAGTCATTGATGTGACCTTGGGAAAGTAATTTCATCTGCCATTTAATACCTGTGTGATAATACCCTTTGTAAATTGATTTTTCTCTCAACCTCATTTTCTCCTTCTGTAAAAATGAGAAGGTCGTATTAAGTGATTCCCCCAAGTTCCTCTTACTCAATCCATTAATCCTTTCTGATGTTAAAGTTTTATCATCTCTAATTCAGGAATAATAAAGCCATGGCCACTCTCTATTGCAGAATCACATGGGAGATAGACATAAATGGGTTTTGTTACTACAGAGTGTTTTATAAATATCCACTACAATTATTATTATTTTCCTTTCCCTAGATTTAAATTCACTGAGTAATTCATTTTTAGTTTGCTTGTGTCCGTGATGTATTTGTTACCTTTTGTCTTCCACAGATGCTTACAAGTGAATATTGGTTTTCTTCAGGCCCTAAATAAAAGTTTGCAGACTAAAATTAGTTCTGCTGTTAAGATTGCTGATTGTTTAATAAGAGAGCTTAGCATGGTGGAAGGAGTCCTGTATCTAGAGTAAGAAGACATGGAATATAATCCAGTACTGTTACAAATTCTACACATTTTGAACCATTAGTACTCTGAGGAACTTTGTTAGGGATAGAGGGAGAACAGCTTGGTGGAAGGGAAATTTGATTTTGAACTACAAGACAGTAATTCATTTCTGACTCTTCTCCTTTGGGTAGATAATTAAACTCCTCTGGACTTCACATTCTTTACATGTAAAATGACAAGGTTGGACTGGACTATATAATCTTTAATGACCCTTCTGGTTCTAAATTGTATTGTGTAGTCCAACCCAGTCATTTTTATAGTTGAAGAAGCTGAAATTTAGAGATGGGATGTAATTGTTGTGACCTTAGAGAGCTAATAAATGGCAGAGCCAGTTAGGTTTCACACTAGGGTCTCCTGACTCTAGTTCCAAGGATGGTTTTACTTACTATTTTTACCAGTCTCATGCCTGTGGGCAAGTCACTTCTGTTCTCTGACTCTTAATTTCCTCAACTGCTAAAATGGGTGTGATAATCATTGCTCTTTCTCCATCTCAGGTGTATGGTCGAGCAATTGGTCTGTAACCTGTAGAGAATTATAGGAGTGAGAATCATTACTATACAGATATTTTTCTAAGGTCCCTTCTGACTCTGGTATGTTTTAAAGATACTTCCACCTTTAAGGATCATTGCAACTCTCATGTTCTATATTTTGGTGGACATGTTTAGCCTGTTTTTATGAGTGTTTAGTGTAGGTATTGGTTTTAATTTTTCAACCCTTTATCTCTTATTTCATTGTTTGCTCTAGGTTACGGCACACCCTATGGCTATAGCACAGCTGCTCCAGCCTATGGTATGTACAACCTCTTACTGACCTCTGCCATTCCTGACTCTATCCCAGCAGTCCAAACTCCAGTTTGATTTCAGGGTTCGTATCAATTAACTAGAGGGACCCTAAAAAACTCAATTAGTATGGTGACCACACTAAAATTCACTTTGAACAGTGCCATAACCTTGTGGTTCTTGGTTTGGTTGGAGTAGTTTCCTTCCTTTGTTGCTTTTCCTGGTTGTTGAAGGACTGCTTGTCTAACTGCTTGTTTTCTTACCATATTGAATTGGACTATTTTAACAAGTTTTCCTTACAGCCATGTTACACTCTATTCAAAGACAACCTAAGGGCCATGATCATCATCTGATGTAGGATTGGATTCTGGGGATGTGAAAAATTGTGTAGGCTGCGCTCAGTTAGTTGTAGGTAATACTGAACCTTACTGATAAAGAGTTAGGGATGTGCAGCAAATAGCAAAAGTATCTATTCCTCCTTCACTTCCATAAGTGCTGCTTTGGGAATTCATTGCTTCTAGAATATAAACTGGGAGTTAAATCCCTCTATAGATTTAAGGGCTAGAGGATAGGGGTATATAGGGTATAGTGTAATGGAAGTCATTCTGTCTTGGGAGCTGGGACACACAGATTTTCAATCTGGCTCTAGCTAAATCATCCTCTGACACTGGGCAAGTCAGTTTTTACTTTTTGGGTTTCAATTTCCTCAGCTGTCAAATGAGGCAAATGAACTCAGTGATTATTAAGGTTCTTTCTAACTCTCCTTAATCCCACTGACTGACTTTTCTAAAGAGAACCTGATAGTTCTAGGGAAGATTTCAGTTGGCTGGATGGAATCTTCTATCACCACTGTGTGAACAGTAGAAAGACTCCAATGGCCAATCATGGGTTTGTCCCACCTGGCTCTTTTGGTAACTTTGAATGAGGTCTATGTGGTAATGGAGGCAGAACATTTTGGAGTCAGTAATATGGTCACACATACTTGCCCTGACTTGGGCTCCATGTTTTTGGAATTAGTTGTTTGAAAAATGATCGTGTGTGTGTATGGTGTGTATAGAGATGAGTAGTATATTTAGGATAACAGGAAAAAAGTCCTTCATATGATCTCTAGAAGATATATTAGGTAATACCCTTATCTTGGAGCTAGTCCTTCTATACTTTCTCATTGCACACATCATTGTTATACTTTTTACTTGAAACTACTGTCAAACAGAAACCGTGCTTGACCTGTTATGTTGGTCATACCTACCATAGGAAGTTGTATTAGTATTATTTCCCAAAATGACAGGCTTGCATCCTGGAAGAGTATTGTAAAGCCAAAATGAGTTTGATATGCACCTTCAACAATCCACTAAGTGCCATTTTACCATCCATTATCCCTAGAGTCAAAAGACCTGATCATGGCTTTGCAACCTACTGGCTGTATGACCTTGATGCAGGTCTTTGAGAATGGGCGTGGTAATTATTTACACTGTGTTATAGTGATAAGGTCTTAGAGTCAGAAGATTTGGGTTTAAGTTCTGGTTCCAGCACTTGCTAGTTTTACAGCTAGTTCAATTTTGTCATCTGTAAAGTGGGAATAATTCCAGTAATAAAGATGATGATAAAATTACTGACTTTAAAACATAGTTGTGAGGATAGTATTTATACTGTGCTCTAGAAATGTGAATTGTTACATATCTCATACTTGGAAGGATCAGATGAGATAATGTATTGTAAAGCTCTACATGTAGATAAGCTTTTGCCCTCCTTGACCTTCCTCTAATGAAAATTTTAGTATGCACCAATTCATTTTGATAACCACTTATTAGGTATATTATGTATAGAACCCTGTGTTGTGTTTCATCTTATTAAAAGGGTTACTGTTCCCATTCTCCCATTCCCTGACAAACAAGGATATGTAGTGAGTATTTTTTTTTCCTTGCCTCATACAATATGGCCCATGGGCAGAACAAATTATAACATAGATAATGGAAAAAAGGTGATTAGAGTTTAGAAATTAATGTATTGAGTTCAGGAATTCTCTTTTCACAGTCAAAAGTTCTGTATTTCTCTCTAAGGTTATATTTTTGAATCTCTTAATTGTCTGCTTTTTAAATGTCTACTACTTCCTAATTCTCTGTTGAAAATTAGAAGTAGTAATTAATGAGAACAGAAAATTTCAAAGCTATGCGTATACATTCTCATTTGATCCTTGTAATATCCTTACAAAATCAGGGGAAGTAATTTTGCTCCATTTTGCAGATGAGCAAACTGAGTTGTAGAGAGGGATTAGTAGTAACTTTTAGCCCATGAGTAAGTGGTAGAGCCTAGTACTTAAATCTGGATCTCTGTACTCTTAAGCTAACATATAAACAACATACTGAATGATTACCACTTAGTATAGGGATGGCACTCACTTTTTATACTAGTACCATCCTGTGTCCAAGCTACATTCCTATTTCGTTTTATTGCTCTTTACCTAATCACTATTCTCTCCTCTGTTAACACTGTGCTTCTGTTCACATAGAGCCTGACTTGCAAATGTTCCATCCTCTTTGTCCCATATAACTGACTTCAAAAATGTGTGATATTAGATGCCCCCATTTTTCCACATAAAGAGTTGTGTTGTTTTTTTTTAAAGAAATGTTCTTGTGATGCAAAACTACTTAAATGGCGCTTTCTTTTGGCTGTAAGGGAAACATGTCTTTTGGCCTTTGTAAAGCTGTTGCATGTTGGGAAATGTTCCTCTGATCATCTGGTGCTCTGAAATACCTGCTGTTGCTGCTTTGTGATTTCTATATAGGTTAAATCTGAGCGAACAGAAACAGGAGCCGATTTTCAAAACCTATCTGAGTATGCAGAAGTTTGCGAGGCCACAAGAACTGATTTAATCATGAAATTCAGCAAGCCATTAATCTTTCCAGATTTGCCATGCCAATATTACCATGATATTGCCCCCTCCTGTGTTAAGGATTCTATTGGTTGGGGCTTTATTTTCAGCATTTTTTCCAGTTGGCTGATCTCCAGAGAGCAGAGTTAGGCTTCACTTTCATAATTTATTTTGGTCCCATAAAATGCACACCACCAAACTTCTAAGAAGAGGCATTTATATTTTGAAAGTAATTTCAGAATTACAACCCCACTGTATTACCCTCATCCTTTGGTTATTCATAGTAAGATTATTTACCTAAGTCTATTTTGGGGGAGTGGGGAGAAGGGGGTGGATTGGAGCCTTCCCAAAGCAGTTATTGTTAGGCAAAGTATTGTACATAACAAAAGAATAATTGGTGATGCTTGTTGCTGGACCTCTCCTGAAACAAATGCATTGACTGACTAATCTGGAAAGGGTTAATAATATTACTGTTAAGACTTTTTAACCTGATTTTTTGGATTGTTAAACTCATTTGGAGTCCTCTCCGTTTCTTCTCTCTGTAGGTTTACCCAAGAGAATGGTTCTGTTGCCCGTTATGAAATTCCCAACCTATCCAGTTCCCCACTACTCATTCTTTTAGCAAATGGCTGAAGCTAATTCCTATTGATTGAGCAACAATCCAGTCCAGTCCCGAATATTAGAAGAGAGAACAAGCCTTTTTATCCGGTTTCCTTTGAACATATAACTTGCGCAAAAATGATTTGTAAAGAACATCTTTTCCTACTTTTGATTTTTTGATTTTAACAAATGCAAATTTAGTTCTCTAAAACTTGAAAAAAAAAATACACACAAACCTTCCATTCCCTTACCCCCAACAAAAAACCTAGTTCTGTGAAACGTTACCTCATTTTCCGATAATAACTTATACCAGCCCTTCTGTTCTAGGGGACAAACTAGCCGCTCAAAGTTTGTTTTAAATGAAGTCTCAGATTATGTAAAATTAAATTTGTGAAGGATGTATAGAGTATAAAACAAGGATCACAAATAAACTGTTTTTGTTGTAACACAGAGTAATGCCTGGTTCCTGATACAGTCATCTATTCTTGGCCAGGGTTAACTCAGTTCAGGCTGCAGTTGTTTATTTATTTTTTAGTATGAGAGAAACTTAATTTAATGTCCAATTCTGTAAATACTAAGTGTGTAATCAGGCCAGTGAATGAAATTGGGGTTTGGTATAGTGTTTTAGTTTATTTTTTATACCTGCCAGCTGAGCATACTTAAAACTTCATAGGGCTTAAAAATGAAGGACATAGTCATAACTCAGTGCTTTATAATTTACTAGGGTAGAGATGGACCCTCACATCTATAAGCAGATTGCCAAATAACACAAAAAGATGTTGCTAATGGTAGATGAGCCCTTAAATTTCGTGAGCCTACTTGGACCAGGGACTAATATCCTCTTCCTCTATCCCAGTCTGAGTTCATTGATTCTGTGAACAGAGGATTACTTTTAAATGTGGATATTGCTCAGAGATGAGAGTTGGGAGTCAGCAAGGAGCAGAAATATAACTTTTTTAGTTCAAGACAGCTTGTTATAGTGCAAGGAGTCCTGAACTAGGAGTCAGGAGCCTTGGATTCAAGTCATGGCTCTGTCATTTAATGCATGTCCTTGGGCAAATCCTTTATCCTTTTAGGCCTCAGTTTCTGCCTCTTGTCAAATAAAGGTTGGACTAGACCATTTCGAAGGTCCCTTCCATTTTTAACAATCAGTGAACCATGAAAAATGACAAATCAAGCAATCAGCCCTCTTGTTCTTGTGGCCTTCACTCTGTAAGCTACTGTGTTCACTCCTGGGACTTTACAGGCAGAGCTGATTAACAATTTTCCTTGGATTCCATGAAGGGATTTCCTTTTTCCACTTTAATTCTTGGAGATCAAAGCAGCAACAAGGTCCCCATGAAAACTTGCTATTCAATTGTCCCAATTCTTGTTGAGTGCTGCTGTGGAAAGCGACAGATTTCAGCCATGGGTCAGCATTTCTTCCTAGGCTAAGTACATGAACTAGTTCAAAGCAGCAGGGTTGGGGTTAGCAGCCTTGAGGCACTCCACTTCTGTCATTGGTCACACTGTGAAAACTCATGCTACTGTGACTAGAAAAGTAGTGGCTTGTTTGATTTAAGAAACTCACCCCCTTATGAAGCCAAGAGTTTGGGCCTGTGAGGCTTACAAATCTGTAATATCTCAGGAATGGGTTGATAGTCTTCTTGTAATCCTCATTCTTGAGAGTCAACTGTTGTGACTTTCTAAGAATGATGTTTTCTTCCATGCTCAAATGATTGATCTATACACATGAAAATTTTTTGATGTGTATGATGGGTAGGAAGTACATGATATGATATTAGATCATTACCACTTAATGAAAATATTTTACTCTCCATAGCATAGAGCCTTTGCAATATGGATAAAATCTGTAAACCTGCCCTTTCTTTACCTTCACTGGTAGTGGGTGATACTTTAATCAAACATATTATTTTTGTTGAAAATGGACCACAAGGGGGTAATTTCAAAGGGGAGTTTTAACCATGGTTTTTTATTGTATTCTGCTGACCTATGGATGAAATAAAGCCATCACTGAGAAGAAAAAGCATGGCTGGTAGCATCCAGTTTTTAAAAATTAATCATCCATTAGAATTATGTCTTCTCTTTCATTTTGGAGTCCTACTAATAAATTGATGTCTGCAGCTATATTGTTATTTGAAATTGACCGCCCAGTTATTTAAAATTGACCATTCGATTTGAGTTCCAAGTTCTAATCTCTAGAAAATTCTTTGACATAGCTCACTTGGTGTACTTACCAGAGCCCTCTACAACTCCAAGAAAGGGAGCTGTGCTCTTTTCCAACATGATGGCAGTCATTTCAAACGATTTCTACAGAGTCCATTCTCTTTCTTTCTTTTCTTTTTTTTTTTTAATTTTGTTGTTTGTTGGGAGTTACTAACCACATTGTAAACTTGCCCAGTTGCCGCATTACTTTACATTTCTCTGCTTTTACTGAAAATGAATGAGCTGTCAGTTTCCTGGTAGAAGTGATAACCCTTCTGTAAGTTCGAACTTTTGAGAGACCATGATGAGTTCAAAGTGTCCTCTTCCTCCCTCCCTCCATTTGTAATGAAAATTCCACTTACAGCTGAAAGAGCAGAGAAATCTAAATGGAGCCCATGGCTCCATCAAACTGCTGGAATTAACCGGAAATTTTCTCTACTCTTTTCCCTGTTGTAGGTGGTTTTTTCATTGACAGCCCCTATTGTCAGCCTCTGAGCGTCGCACCTTTTATTATACACTTGGGCCCTCAAGATTTCTTCTCTGACTTCTAGAACCATCAGGTTGTGTGGCTCCAAATGCCTATTTCTCTGTCTTGGTCTTGAAAGCAAATGTGACTTAATGCAGCTTTCAAATCCACAGCTTGAGTATCTTCCTTTTGAAAGCGTTGACTTGACACGAACTCAGATCTTTTGACGGAAGAGCAATACTTTGACTCAAAGCCATGGGGGTCTCTTTCCTCTTTTGGGAAACTCAGCAATAGATGTATATACAGCACTTCTTATATCCTTATAGTTTAGTTTCAAGTTAGGAAGTTACAGACTTACGTAGAATTTGTAGTTAATCTGTGAGCCTCCTGAGCCTGTTAACCTCTGCTGGTTTTTGTTTGTTTTTTGTTTTTTGTTTTTGTTTTTGTGTGTGTTTTTTAAAGTTTTTTCTCACAGAAACCGAAGAGTTGAATTCCTAACTGCGTAAGTTAGCACCAACAATTCAAGAAACATTTATCTAGCGCCTGCTTGCTGTGTGCAATGCACTGTGCTAGGCGCTTGGGGGAGGTGGGAATGAGTAACATCTAATCCCTATCCTAATGGAATTTTCTAGTCTAGTGGGGTGGGTTAGGGTATGGTAGAAGGGATCTTGTTATCTGTTAGTCCAAAGCAGGTATCTTTCTTGAAGCCAATTTCCCCTGCATGTTGGACAAGATAGGGATTATGGTATTCAGCAGGTATCACTTGAGTCTGCTAGAACTCCAGCAGTGACTTGTTTCTCACTGAAATTAATTTGGTCCTTTAGCTTCTGAGGGTCAGAGAACCTCACAGCCTAACAATATGTTGTAGGGCCAGGAAAAATGATACTGGAAGGTTTATGATTACTTCTAGGGTGAGTGAAGTCATTCCTCAGTTAGGTCTGGAGGTGTGGTCTTCTGTCCCTGGCAAAAGGAGTTATCTGCCAGGCTTTGTTGACTATAAGACAAGATTGTTCTGGGGGAACAATTGAGCAAATACGTGAAGATCAAAGCCTAGTTAAGACTACAAACAGCAGAAGCACTGAGGAAATACCTCTTGTTGTAGTTCACTCATGTACTGGTGTTGGCCCTTCTCTGTGTTGCAGGTTAATACTTTTAAGCAGTTTTCAGCCTGTTTCTTTATAACTCTTTATTCGTGTTCTCCTTGGACCTTCATAGCCATAGACACTTGTATAAAATAGGCTGAAATGTAGTGGCTAAGCTGTGATCTCAATATAAAAAGGTAAGACCTTTTCTTTTCTGATTAAAGAGAAAATGCAACGTTATAAAGCAACTTACGCCCACTTGCATCTATGACAATCATACAGGATGCACTTATTTATTAATCTATTAGGTCTTAGAGATGTTTGATCTTTGTAAATGTCATGGTCTGAACGTGTGATATTTAACTTTTCCTTTTAAAGACATGCAGTTATTTTCGTCTGAAGATAAATTCCCCATTACTGGGGGTGTGTGTATGTACATATGTGTGTCTACATATGGAAAAGTGTGTATTCATCTATATATAGATAACATATATATAAAGCTACACATGTGCATATACACACATATAGTATTATGTTTGTATATTCACACACAAATTTCACAAATATGCATGTAAGACACGTGCATCTATACATGTATATATGTAAGTAAAATATGTGCACTCGCGCGTATATCAAATATGTATATACATGCCTATGTATACAATGTATGTTTATGTAGTTACATATATGTGTCCTAAATATCTATACATATATGTACCCAAAGTGTGTGTATATGCATGCATTTGTATCTCAAGTATGTGTGTGTATTTATATGGACATTTGTATCCAAAGTTATGTGTGTACATATGCATATATACAAAATGTACATGTGGATGTACATACATATATGTATAATGTGCATGTAAATTAGATACATGTATGTACACAACTTTAAAAAGAATTGTGAGATGGTAAGAGCAAACCCATCTTCTGGTGGTTTCTAACATCAGGGCACTGTTTATAGTCTGTATCCTGCCATTTTGAAAACTGGAAGGTCAGCCTTGGTGCTCAGAACTGCCTCCTTTCCTACCTTGTATGTAGTACCACATTTATATACTCTAAGGCTCAAATAGCCAGTTTCTTAGGGGGCAGCCAGTTCTTTGAGGAATGAAAATTCATGTTATCCATTGCCTGTACTCATATAGTTGTAGTAGGAAGGTAACCTCAGTAAAAGTTACAGAAATAACAAGAAGTTTTAGAACCTGAATGTAAAGCCGACTTTGAAAGACTTTCACTGAATCAAATGACTCCTACTGTTGGCCATGTTGGCTTTGCTGAGACAGAACAATGAAAGTCCATTCTGTAGAGACCACCTAGATTTAAGACAAAGAAATTTGTCTAACAGTTTTGATCATTTATTTTCCATTTCAATAAAGTAGCTTGGTCTTAATTAAAAAAATCTGGGGTTTAGACCAGATGTTTTAATAAGTAGTTTTTTTTAATTTCAAGCATTTCTTGTGGACTAGTAGTTGAAATGTATTTGATATGTATAGATTAAAATGAACTTACGTTTTATATTTGCTTCTAAGTAGCAATTTTCTTTCTATTATGAACTGTAAAGTTGCTGGGACAACTTTTTTTTTCATACAGAATCTACATTTTATATGGCTTTGAAATTCAGGGTAGTTTCTTATCCTAGCATAAGTTTGGGACAGCTGGGTAAGAGACTTAATACTTCCTTAATAATAAACATTGGTCTGTATGATATCTGGATACAGCAGATTCTGGGGCAGCTTTTTAATTGATCATGAAATGCAAAAGAAATAGACGTTTTGGAAATACTTCTCAGCTAAAACGTGCTTACCATGGTCAAGTTGACACTTCTTTTTTGTTGATTGTATTGATATGATCATTGTACATGCCCCTAGCCTTTGCGAAATTTGATGTCACAGTAGGTAATAGTAAAGACATTACTATTCTGATATTCAGTCCCCAGGTCGTTGGTAAATCAAGAATGTGAAGTTCACTGGGTCCAAAGGTGTTACCTAGTTTTGAATTCCTAAAATCACCACTGGTTAAAATGGACAAGAATCCAAGTCTGGGAAATGATTTTAAAATCACTTAGCAATATGACATTCTTAAGAGACAAAAGACCATGTTAGTAGATTCTCTGACTTTGTTTGGTGTTAGGAGGTAAAGTGCATTGAGGTGTTGAGAATTGCATCTTTTGGGAAGGAGACTGCACTGTACACTCCTTCTTGCTCTAGGATTTGATTATTTTCCCCTTTGCCCTTGATACTCATGATATGCATACATTTATCTATGTTGAGATTTTTCCAAATGTGATACAGAGTGGGAACTGGGCCTGTGGGGTAAAGACAGTGCTGAACTGGATAGTTTCATTTTATACATTTAACAAGAAGAAGTGGGTAGGCCTGCCTTGGGAAATTGAATAGAGATTCAAAACCACAATGTTGAGAAATGTTCAGACTAAAAAGACCTTGCTTATGTGAATAATGTCTTCCTAAAAATTTCTCCTTCATCTTCTTGGTACCTCTTAAAAGATTTCTTAGGTTCCTTCCCCCCAACCAAGATGTGTCTGTTGAATTCAGAACCTTCATCTAAAAAGATGGGCATTTTGATAGTAATCACTGGCTCCTTAGTAGAATGGAGGTGGGAGGTTAAATATTAGTGAAGACTTTACTTCTTGTTGTAGTAGGTACTTGTTTCTCACTGGTTATGTGAAGAATATTTTTCCAGCAGTTATTTATGCAGAACTTAACAGCTGTCTTTCTATATAAGCAAATTGACTTTTAGTGGCCTTTCTTCTTTATTGCTAAGTAAGTTAAGTAAGTTTATCAGTACAAAGCAAATGAGTTGTACCCAAAGACCCCACTAAACCCTGTTTCCTCAGGATTTATTCCTCATAATGGCTCGCAGCATTTCACTTGTTTATTTTCCTTTGGTGCAATGAGTACAAATTTAGTAGTGATTGTAGGAAATCTTGCACGAATTGAATATTTCTGAGAGGGATGGAATGAGAGTAAAACAAAGGGAGCACATGAAAGAGGGAGGTGGGGGGTATGGTGGAGGGGAGAGGTAGAGAGAGAGAACAAACACATGTTTATTTGTTAAATTGAAATTTTAGGATCATAGTCTTTGGAATTAATTCCTACCAGGGCCTCGAGTGCTTAACTGATTTGCTTAATGTCATACACAGGTAATAAGTAGCTAAATGGCAGTACCAAGATTGAAAACACATCTTTTAAAGTCAGTGTGGTTTTGTAGATCTCTCAACTCTAGTGCTTTCAATCATAGAAAAAGAACATGAAACCAGGCATTCCAGGTCCTCAGATTTTAGCTTAGACTAGCATAATCTGATTCTCCCTGGGAACAGTGAGATTAGAAGATGGTCCCATGGAGAGCCCCGACAGACAATATCTATTGCCTGATTCTTAGGTTTTATGTCCTAAAGCTTAAACTTAAAAGTCAGCAGGTTTGGGTATAGATGTTATATCTAGTGATTTCTTTTATTCCAACTTCATCCAGAGAGGAGATACTTGAAGTAGAAATTTCAAGATCTATACAGCAGCAAAAGTGAATTTCTTGAATTTGGCCCAATTCATTTTACTGATAGGAGCTAATAATGACCTTTCTGTTAGGCTTCCAGCCTCATTAGACATGCACTTAGAATAGTGCTTTAGCTTTCATGTGGGAGTGAGGTTAAACTTTGTATACTTGCACCAAAGAGTAGAATTAATACCAGTGGGTAGAAATTGGAGAAAAACATTTTGACTCAAAATATGATTTTCTAATAGTTGGTACTATCCAAAAGTATAATGAACTGTTTGGGAGCTATTGTGTTCTTCATCACTGAAAATCTGAATTCAAGCAGAATTTGGGCAAATACTATTGAGAATATTGTTGAGGGAATTTCTCCTCAGGTACAGGTCAGACTAGATGACCTCTGAGATTCATAACAAACCTAAAATTCATTGATGTAATGAATTCTTTTAAATAAGTTTTCACTGTATTGTATGACATAGGCGGTCAAAGTCCTCTGTTGTTCAGCTGTTTCATTTGTGTCCAGTTCTTTATGATTACCTTTGGGGTTTTTGCCATTTCTTCCTCCTGCTCATTTTACACATAAGGAAACTGAGGCAGACAGTTAAGTGACTTGCCCAGAGTCCCACAGATAGTGTCTGAGGCCAGATTTGAACTCAGGAAGATGTCTTCCTGACTCTAGACCTGGCATTCTATCCACTGCTACACCTAGCTGCCCAAGCCATGTGTTAGGCCCAAAATACATCTTTCATCTAAAGAATCTCAGTATATATTTGTGTTTGGAATGACTTATTGGGAAGATAGTAAGCAAGGATTGAGCAGAGATGTTCATAAACTCTGAACCTGGGTTTTGAAGAGCTCCATTGCAACTAGGTAATTAAGAACAACCCTGTCTGTTCTTTTAAAAAAAGCAAAAAAACACAACTCGGGTTAAATGTGTTTTTAGAAATTAAACGATATCTCCATCTTAATGAAATATCATACAGCGTAGTATAGGAGAAACAGCAATGGATCTGGAGTCAAGAGGATCCGGTTTCAGATTGTACTGCTGCAGCTCAGTTCCTGTGTAACCTTAGGCAAGTTACTTACTTCTCTGAGCTCCATTTACCTCATTTTTGAAATGAGGGAATTGTACTGTTATCACCTCTGAGGTCTCTTCCTGCTCTAAATCTATGATCTGATTAACCTCTTGGTGCTAGTAGGTCTGGTGCTAATGTGCTTTGAGAATAATATTTCTTCCATTGAGAGGTTACAACAGTAACAACAAAAACCAAAGACTCAGTGGAAAATAAATGCTGGGAATGGCTCCTGGGTTATATTTGGAACTCATTTGTTCATGAGTTAATTCTGACATGACAATTGTACATAAGGACCAGCCTTATGTGTAAGTGCTTGTAGGTTGAATTTCAAGAGAAAAAAAGCTGCTTTTTAAAAGAAGTGAGTTTTTTTGTCACTGGCAGTGTTCAGGTTGTGCCTAGATGGTGACTTGTCACCAAAGCTTGTATGTAGAGGGTATTTATTTTTCAGGTAGTGGGTTGGGATTAAATATACTTCAGTAAACACTTAGCAAGGCATGGTGCCAGGGGATAGGTAAACAAAGACAATTATAATGATCTCTTCAAGAGGCTTACAATCTTGTGGTGGGGGAGGGGAGTGGGGAGATGATATACAGACAGGATAAGTATAGTACAAAGTAATTTGAGGGGAGAGAACACTCAAAATTATGGAAATAGAGGAACATTTCACTTGAGGATAGGTAGAGGTTGAGCTGAATCTTGAAAGAACATAAAGATTCTTACTGTTAGAAATAAGGGGGGGAGTGCATTCTATAAAAGGTGTGCTTTTAGAATTCTACCTTTTCATATTTGTTTATGGTTTTTATGAATTCCTGATTACCCAGCATGTAATCAATCTTGTGTAAGTTCCATGGAAGCCTGATAGATATATTTTCTAAGATTCCTGTTCAAAAATTTCACTAAATCTGTCAAACTAATTTCCCCTTGCTGCCCCCATCATTCAAGTCTGTAATTTCTCCCTTTTTTACATTTATATTGAATTTGCTGATCTTTCACAGAACATTGGCTAAAATTTGTGTCTTAACTAAATGTGCATTTTTGTAAATTTTCCACTAGGTTTTCTTTTTAAGACCTTGTTGGCTGTGCCATTTGGTGCATATAATTTAATGTTGAAACTTTTATTATTTTTAATCAGAATATAGTTTCCCTGTTTATTCATTTTGATGGCATATGTTTGCACTTACCTTATCCAGAATTATGATTGCAGTTGCTGATTATTTTGGATCCATCCAACATTTGGTTTTATTTCATCTCTTCTTTGGACATCAATGTAAATCCTTATATTTCGTTGTATTATTATAAATAGCACATTATTGGGTCTTGCTTCTACTTTTGCAGTTCTCTTTTTATTGGTGAGTTCATCCCATTAAAGTTCAAGATTATATTTTTAAAGTAGGCTTTCCTTCCATTTGATCCTGTTAATACTTTCATTTCTTTTTTATCAACACAAGGTACTCTTTTGTCCATTTCATTTTTGACAGTTCATTCTTGCCATTTGTACTAAAGCCTCCGTATAATTTATCTTACATTCTAATCTCTAGCCTTAATCATCACTAGCTCCTGTCCACATGTACCATTAAAAGACAAATTCCCAGTATTCTTTTATGATGATGTCATTTAAAAATTTTAAAATGTTTTTCAGTGCATAAACATATTTTTTCTCTGTCTCCTATTCCTCTTTGAAAAAGAAAGAAAAACAAGATTCCTTGTAACAAATATGCATAGTCAGCCACAATAAATTCTGGCATTTACATTGTCCAAAAAATATATTTCTCAATATGCACCCTAAGTCTGTTATCATTCGGGAAGTAGGTAGCCTGTTTCATTTTATGATAGAATTTTGAATTTCTTGTTTTGTTTATCCTTCCCTGAAACTCATTTAACTGTGACTTAGGAGTCATTCATTCTCTCACCTCATTTGGGGTTCCAGAATTCAAGAAAGAATATTTCATATTTTATCTTTTCCCTTTTCCCTATCTTTACCTTTTCCCTTCTGCTCTCTTAAGGGAGAACTTGTGCATATGCACTCTTACGAGAAGACCTGAGATACAGTATTGAGTTGGCTGAATAGCTGGTAGGTAAGTTTGGTTCAAATGTGTCATACATTAAGGGGAAAAATATGAAGTAAGACTGGAAGACCTAGACTGTGGAGAGTTTTCAGTGCCAGGCTAAGGAGTTTATATTTTTTAGTAGAAGCAGAAGAGAACCCCTGAAGATTTTCGAGAAAGTGAATGTTGTGATTAGACTTGGGCTGTATGTGGATAAGATAGTTTTGGCAGGTGTGGGGAAGTGGTTTGAATGGGTGATAGATATGATCAGAGGTCAGTAAAAATGTATTAGGTACCCATTTTGTGAAGAGGATTGTATTTGGATAATAAAAAGTAGAGGTAATACAATTCCTGCTTTCGTGGAATGCTCCGCCCAAGTAAAGCTCAACTGTATATGAGTGTGGTGACTGGTGTTTCTTGATAAGTATGTTGGACAACAAGTTAAGACATCCTAAAGCCATTACTTACTGGTTAGGGAGGCTACCAGAAAAAGGTGGCAGTTGATTTGGGTTTTAAAAGATTGGTAGGAAGGAGAGGAAAGGAGGACATTCTAGAACTAGGAAAGTGTTGTGAGCAAGGGTACAGAGGTGGGAGAGCACAGGCCATGTTTTGGTAGCAGAAAGCTCCCAAGTAAGGAGGGGCAGAGAGTGTGGAAGGAATTCGAATAAGGTAATGCTGGATAACTTGGGTGACCTCAGATTATGGAAAACATTGAATGCTAGGCAAAGAAATTTGATTATTAATCCATAGAGAGCCACTGAAAGTTTTTTTTCCCCCTTTTTTTGAAGGGGCATTTGGGGTTAAGTGACTTGCCCAAGGTCACATGGCTAGTAAGTGTTAAGTGTCTGAGGTTGGATCTGAACATGGGTCATCCTGACTTCAGGGCCGGTGTTCTATTCACTGCGCCACCTAGCCACCCCTGCTGAAGAGTTTTAACAAGAATGTCAGGACCATGCCTGTAAAGGCATTTTGTGAAGAATATGTTAGACTGGAAAAGGAAGATAGGGAAGAGAGTGAGGAATGTGGGGAGGTAGGATGACATCTAAGAAAATGTATTCCTTACTGAATGTGGGTGCTGCTTGCTGCTTTTATTTTCTGTTTGGTAGATCTAGTTGCCTTGGTATTTGTCCTCAGAAGTCAGGGTATCTCTGTATCTCTTTCTATGATAGACTTGGGGTTCCTGTAAGTTCTTTTAATATGCAAAGACCAGCCTCTGCATCTGGGGGGAAAAAACCCCAAACATCCTCCAAAAACAAGAATTTAGTTTCAGCCAAGAAGAGATAATTAAATGAAACTCACAGAAACTGCAGTCCTCCTTGATGAAATAGTAGGGCAGCACTATGTCTTTCTGTATGGGTTTTAGTGTCTTATGAGGTTAGGTAGAGCCTCTTGAGCTTCTGAGTAGTCCAAACCATTCAAAAGTGATCGAGTAGTGAGAACCCTGTTGTCACAGGAGATCTTCAGATGAAGTCTGGGTGAGCAGTTTTCAGGGATGCTGTTGAGAGGAATTGTATGACCCTAGAATTTAGAGTCAAGTTATCTAGTTGAATCCCTTCATTTTACAAATAAGGAAATTGAGAGGAAATGGTTTGTCTGAAGTTACAAAGATAGCAAATTGCAGAGGCAGGATTTGAACCCAGTGTACTTTCCATTAGATTGATGTTTCAGGGAGTGGTTGTTAAACCTAACTTTTACGGTCCCGTAATGGTAAAAGGCTGTACTGGAGTTTCTTCTGAGAGTAGGTACAGTGTAAATTTCCCAGAAAAACGAATAGTAAAATGAAGAAGCAGGAAGCCAGTACTAGACATGGGAGGACAAAGACTTTGGAGTTAAGAATTACGAGTCAGAGATCTTTCAGTACTTGGGAATCAAGGTGAAACAGTGAAGGCCAGACATACAAAAGCAGATAGGATGTTCTGGGGAAAGGAAGACCTAGAAATGTGGCAGGAAGCTTCTTAACAGTATTTATGCTGTCGCAGGTTTCCAGGGTTTGGCCTGCATAGAATCTGAACTTGTCAGGGAGATTCTCGTGTAAGGGGTTGGGAGGTAGCTAAATTGTTTCTGAGGCCTTTTCTAATAATGAAGTATTAAAATTCTATGGTTTCTTTCCTTGAGACTTAAGTGTAAAGGTCAAGAATAAGTGATCCTTTTTAACACAATCCTCGGGTGTTAGGGCTTTGATACTGCAAACTCTCAAGCAGAGAGAGACTGAGAACAAATGACTTGAAACAAAGGGAACTTATTAAATTGAACCTTTTTGGGGGCAGGAACAGGAGGAGATCCTTCATACCAGTGAGAAGACAGTGTTCTTGAGATCAGGGATGCCTTTCTTAGAGCTTATTGGAGCTTTCTTTCATTCTGCAAGCATGTATTCAGTTTCCTTTATGTGCCCTGATCTTTGCTCTATAAGCTCAGATGAGAAAGTCATAGCACTACTCAAGAAGGTGGTGTAAATGTAATAGAAAAAGAACTTGGACTGGGAAGCAGGAAACCTTCCTTGGGCTTCTTAGCCCATCCTATCACCACCATCATCACCTCCACTAGGTAATTCCTCAAGGAATTTCTTGAGGTTTTCTTGAGTTCTTATTCTACATTCTATATTTTAAGACTCCTAGCCCTATCAGTCTCTGGTTCTTGTGGCCTAGGTGTCTCTAGCTTTCTAGTTGTCTCTTCTAGCTCTAAGTCTATGATTCTAATTACATAGCCATAGTAAAATGGGTCAGTATGTTAAATGAGGATTCCTGTAGTTCTATTCCTCCTGAGAACTGAAGAACTTTGCCCACAGCTAGCTTTTTTCATTGCCCATAATAACGAGTTGCTCACTGGGAGATAACCACTGTTTCCTTTCTCCCTGACTAAGGTGTGTAATATTTATAGGTTTCAGTTTGTATCAGTCTATTCACCAGTTCCTTCAGTTTAATCTACCTTTCTTCCTAGGACTCATAAGAGTTTGGGAGAAAGTAATAGGAAAACCCTACCCTGTTCTAGTTTTATTAAAGGGGGGGGGAAAAGTCTGCCTTATAGTAAAAAAAATTGTTAGTGCTAGAAGTACTCTTAGGTCTAAAAGAACAAGATGTTTAGAACTTAAAAAGGACCCTAGAATAGAGAATGTGAGAACTAAAAAAGGCGTTAGAAATAATGTTAGTCTTCATTTGTTAGATGGGAAAACTGAGAACAAAATCAAAGGGATAGATCAACTATTTAGGACAAGATTGACTTTTTGTAGCCTTTGGCTCAGTAGTGAATCAGCATTGTCAAATCCATTAGGGTTGATTTCACCTCCCAGCTTCCTTGATTCATTAGGCTAGCTTACCACATCAAGCTATTTATGATAAATGACTGACAAGAGGTGGGTGTTATTAAGAATCCTGCTTTTTCTTTCCAAACAATTTAGCTTATTTCTCCCCCACAGATGATTGGAGTTGAATGAACTCTGTATCTGGATGACAGTCTCATTAACCATGAGAGAGATTTGAAATCTTAGGGTGCCTTTTTTTGTTTGTTTTTAAGGGGAAAAAAATAGATTCTGTGACATTACCTTAGATGTGATTAGCAGATTCCTTACTTTGGACCAGAGGCAGTGGATTGTTAAGTGGGTTTGAAATTGGTTGAATGACAGGACCCAGTAAGTGAAAAGGTGACATGGTATTAATGGAAAGAATATTAGATTTGGAGTTGTAGGTTCTGAGTTTGACTCCCACTTCTGCTGTTCACTGCTTATGTTGTCCGGGTCAAGTCACTTAATCTTTTTGGACCTCATTTTCTTCTGTAAAAATCAAGAGCTTGGATTAGGTAACCCCTTGGGTTCCTCTTAGATCTCTGGTGGAGTATCCCAGGGCTGGTTCTTTCTCCTGATTTGTTTAACATTCTTAATGTTAAACTAACTAGGGTGAAGGTAAACGGTTACCAAATTTGTGGATGAAACCAAGCTTGGATAGGATAACCAACATGTAGGCCAAGAGTAAGGATCCCCAAATTTTGATGACCTGAATAAAATAAAATGCAATAGAAATAAAATAGAATTCAAACTGATGGAAATTATACGAAGGTAGAGTTTCATTCTAAAAAGGAAGCATGTACTAACAATTCATCCTCTCACAGTGGAATGTGATGTCTGAAAAAAGAGGTGAAATCTGTCTTTGGAGGCTGTATGACCACTTGTTTGGAACTGAAGAATCTTTTCCATGGCTCCCTCGAGGGTATTCTTTGTTGGGTACAGGTTGAATTGGAGGAACTCTGAAAGCCTGTGATTAGATATGCTCCAGCCCTCCAGCATCAGGGTGAGAGTCTTTTCAAAGTTTATGGGTTTTCTGTATATTCCCAGTGGATAGAGATATGTCATATGAGTGAGATATCTCTAGAACATTCATTCACTCAACATGTCTGCTCAGCCAGGTAGTAGTAAATTTAAGTGGAGAGAGTCCAATCCTGGTAAGGTAGTAGAGAGAAAAAAGCCACACCAGGCTCTGCGTCAGTTCATTGGTACTGTTTTTGAACAAAATGTTAAATTCTTTCCCATCCTTGTAACTTTATGTTCTAGTATTCAGTGTTCTAGGATTCTAGTTTTTAACATGTCTTATATGCTTTGTGTCTTGCTCATTCTCTCTGAAACACACAATTTACCTAACAGAAAGTGCATATAGGCATTTGAGTATAGGGAACACAAGCACACGCACACTCAAACGCACGTGCATGCTCTCACCCCAACTTGCTCTCATTTCCCAAATGGCAGGAACCTTTCTAGTTGTTAGTCATCTGAATTCTAAGGCAAATGAGATTGTGCCCTAGAAACTTGGTTCTGAGAGAGGGGGGTCTATCATAGCTCATGATCAGTGTTTGGAGAGAGAGGGTAGGGAAAAGTTTTAGAGGTGAATCCTCCACAAAGAAATATTGGTGGTTTTTGAGAGAATTAGGAAAGGTAGTTAACTGCCCTAAAGAATAATACAGGAACTTGAGAAGTGGCCTCAGTTGTTTGGATTCTTGTACCCATAAAGATGTCATTTTTATCTGGGAGTGGGGAATAAGATTGGAGAGAGTGATCAGAGGGCATTCACTGGACTGGAGAAAGCAGGATTTCCTACTCTTAAGAATGCATAGCCTCTTTCCTTTTAAAAGAAAGTCTACTTCCTTTAGAAAAATAATTTGGTTTGGGTATTTATCCATGCTTATAGTCAGGAAGTTGTTCTTTAACCTGAACATAACTAATTTATGCTTTAAGATATTTTTTTTTTTTGTCCTGTGCAAATGGAGAACAGCTGGCCATATTTATTTTTATATAGCATTTTTTTCATAGGTGTGAAAATTTGTTAGACATATATCATTTCAAAGTTAAAAAAAAAAAAAGCAAGTATGGTGTGAATTCCACAAATTCTTAAATCGCTGCACCATTATAACCAGCCCTTAGAAGTGGAATGTTAGAGCTAGGAGACCTCAGAGTATAAAGTCAGAGTTGAAAGGAACCTCAAGACATCATTGAGATCAACATTTCCTTTTACAAAGAGTCACGGAGAAAATGAGTTGCCCAAGGCAATAACAGCTAAACAAATGGACTAGATTTTATTGATTTTCGAGTTGCATCTTCCTTTTCACTTCTTCAGCCTTTCCCAATAAATTTTCTTTAGATTACGGTCTAGTGGAAAGAACAGTAGATTGGGGTGGGTGGGGGTGGTCAGTTCTTCTGTTTATAAGTTCTTCATGATACCTTTATGACCTTGGGCAAGTTACTTCCTTTCTCTTGGCCTCAATTTTCTCATCTTTAAGGTAACATTGGAAAACATCATTTCTAAGGTCCCTTCTGACTGTAGTAGTAGTAGTAGTCCAGGATTCTGAGAGACACTAATTGTCAGGCTGAAGATTAACTGGTTGGTTTGCTGTTTTCCTGTCTAAGGTCAGCTTTAAAGTAGTCTGTCCTTTAGGATCTAGAGGTTTCTGGAGTTGTCCCACAGTTTAGTTCTGAAACCATGTCCTTCTCTTCCCACTCACCCACACCCCCACCAAAAAAGGGAAGAAATGTTTGCCTTGTTTGAATTCTTGGGAAACAAGGAGTTCCTTGTGGGGATTGGAGGGGTGGGAAGAGGACAGGTAATGGAGACACACACATGACATTGGCTGTACTACTTGTGACAGTTAGCCATTGTAAAATTAATTTCCAGTTCTTGAATTGTTCCTGGAATTTTTGTTGGAGTCTGGCGAGAGATGGATTTCCAGATCCCATTTAGATATTAATGCAACCTCTTTAGTATTTTTCCCTTTTTTGTGTATGTTTTTGTTTACGTACTTCATGTTATGTGGTTTACATGTGATTTAAAGCCACTTAACCTCTCTAGCCTGTTTTGTTTTTTTTTAGCTGTAAAATTTTTTAATGAGACCATATTATTTCTTACAGTGTTCCCTCTAGCCCTGATGCTATGTACTTACATTTTATATTATAAGGTTCTTTCCATCTCTAGATCCTTGGTGTATTTTGTGACAACTTTGGAAGGTGTTTAGGGCAAGTTCATTTTACAGGTGGAAAAAAGGAAGGGAGGCTTTTGTCTTAAACTGAAGAAAGTAGGATAGACTGTATGAACAGTCATAAGAATTATATGAGGGGGTTCATGCTTCAGGTATGACTGGATGATTTCTGAGGCCTTTTCTAGGTCTGAGATTCTTTAGTTTTATAACATTTTTTAAGAGTGTTAGAGCCCATGGTGCTTTATCATCCTGTCAGTTTCCTAGCAAACAGTATGCTTTATTGCTTCATTCACAGAGAGGGCTCATAGTCCTCAAACCAAGCTTATCTGAAAGTTTTTTTTGGTGATGAGGCATATGGATCTGGAACTGTTGGTTTGACTGGCTCCAGTGAGCTGATATTCTTTTGTTCTCTGAATCAAAGTTAAATTCTGTGTTCTGTGGTCCCTTCCAGCTCTTATACTGTATTTTTAAAGATCCAAAAAGCTCTTAACATTATGTTTTATGGTCCCTTCTAGTTCTTTGTTGGTCTAACATTGTGACTCAGTGAAATTCAGCCCTTAGGTTGTTTTTTTTTTTCAGCCTCTTTGATGGTAGCATGTGTAACTATAGCTACAGGTAAAGAAGAATTATAATGTACTAACTGCACTGTCAAGCACAGAGAAATCCCTGTTGGATTACAAGCTACATCTTTCTCAGTTGGACATTCTTGTGTCAGATATAGCTGAGTTATTGTAATCTGTTTTTTTTAAAAGCATTTTGTTCCTTTGAATATGAAATTGTAAATACTGTAATTTGTGGTGGAAAGTCATTTGGCAATAACCTTCATTGTTTGCACTGCTGAAAAAGAAAAAAACACCACCAGCCGAGGTGTAATCTCAGTAATTTAATATATGATTGTACTTTGGGAATTGCTTGTATCATGGGATTTTTAACCTGGGGCTCCAAACTATGACTGTGAATTTGACTCCAATGCTGTTTTGTATCAGACCTCTCCTCCCTGCAGACCTGTATGTTCCTTTTATCCCATGCTTTCATAAGAGGTTTCTTTGCTGAGGTTCCTCAGTGAAGCAGGGCCTCTTGGGAGTTGCCCATCCAGGGGACACTGAGCTTTGACTCTGCTTCTCCCCCAATTCCTGCCCTGTGTTCTCTGCCATAGACTGTCCTTTTGTTCTGCTGTTGTCTTTGTAATGCCCTGCCGTATTATGTTTACTTTACTTAACTCTAAATAAAATCTGGCTTAAAAAAAAAAGAAAAAGAAAGAAAATTGGGTGAGTTATTTCATGAAGAGCTGGATTTCAAAAAACTGTAAAGAATCATGATGTTGGAGGTCCTTTGCTATTCTGAGTTTCTTTGGTTCTGAAAATGATAGCAGCTGCCATTTTGATAATGCTTTGTGTTTTAGTGAATGTTCTCCTTATCACATACCTTCAAGGTAGATGGAAGGTCAGCCCTACTTCACAAAAGTGGGCACTGAGGCTCAGGGGGAAATGACTTGTCAAAGCAAGGAAGTCACAGTTAATGGACTCACATCTAGGTTTCCTCTCTAATTTCTCTAGGACTTTTTCCTGGATCATTATGTATTTGCTTAAAAGAGCCTTAGATTTTAGAGTCAGAAGATTTGGCTTGAAAGCAGGTCCTTTCTGCCTCCGCTTAGCTGTGTCACCTTGGACTGGTCACTTGAAGCTCATTGAACCTGTTTTCTTACCTGTAAAATGGGAATGACTCTTATGCTAACTAGTTTTCAAGTGCTGTAAGGCTCAAATGATCCAGAAATGTCTATAATTTCACATTTATCAAGCAGCTACTGTGTTTGAACACAGTCCCTTAAAGCATTGTGGCAGACACTTTTTTAAAGCACTATTGAAATTATTTTGCCACACTGGCTCTTCACTCTAAATCCCAGGCCTCCTTGTTTTGTTTTGGTGTTTCCCCTGGGAACATCCCTCATTTGCTATGAATCTGAGTAGTTAACTTTTTCTTTTTAGACTTACTGACTATAACAAAAGGCTACACCATCTCTAAGGCTCCTTTTAGTTCTAATCTTACATTATCTTAAAATCAAGGACTGACTTTCCCCTTGTGAGGCCTGGAGTATCTACACAACTGAAACCATTGACTGGTATAGATTAAAAGGGAATTGCAGGGGGTGGCTAGGTGGTGCAGTGAGAGTACCAGAGTCAGGAGTACCTGAGTTCAAATCCGGCCTCAGACACTTAACACAAAAAACTAGCCGTGTGACCTTGGGCAAGTCACTTAACCCCATCTGCCCTCCAAAAAAAAAAAAAAAAAAAAAAAAGGGAATTGCAGTGTTATCAGTGGGACAAGGGCTCTTTACCCAGGGCTAATCTTTTGTTTTGTAGAAATTCCCATTATCTGAGAGCTGTCCTGTGTGCCTCCTTATCCTCCACAGCTAACCTGTTTTTGGACAAGTTCCTTTCCTTCTGGGTTTCATGGCCTGTAAAGAAGGATAAAAACTTGTTTTTCTTTACCCTCAGAGGCAGGACTAGTAGTAAGCAGCAGTGTGAAAGTTGCAGAAAGGCAGATTTCAGTTTAGGAAAAACTGACAACAGGCAGAACTGCCTAAATCACCAAACATCTCTTAATCTCTGTGTGCCAGGAATTGGGATAAAAAGAAAAAGCAAAAAGAACCCCATCCCTCAAGGAATTTACATTCTGATGGGAAAGATAATATATTTAAATCAATGTGCCAGAATTGAAGGAAGGGAACATTAAAGGGGATGGCAGTAGTAGCCATGGGATCAGAAAAGGTCTGGAGGAGGTAGCTGTTGCTTGGGCTTAGTCTTCAGAGAAGCCAGGGGGTTCTAGAGGTTGGACAGAGCACATTCTAGGCCTTGGGACCAACCAGTGCAAAAGCATAGAGATCGCATGACAATTTTGAGAAACAATATAGGTTGGTATGGCTAGATTGTATACTGTGTAAAAGGAAAAACAATATAACCAGATTGGAAAGATAGGAAGGGGCCAGGTTTGAAGAACTTTAAATGCCAAAAGGTTTTATATTTGGTCCTAGATGTACTAGAGAGCCACTGAAGTGTATTGAACTAGGGGAATGATGTAGTCAGATCTGCTTGTTAGGAAACTCATTTTGGCAGCCGTGTAGAAGATGGATGGTAGTGGGCAAACTAAGGTCGGGGGACAGCCCTTCAAACTGCATGTTGTATCCTCTGCAAGCTAAGAATACTTTTAAATCTTAAAATAACAATAAAACTTTGAAGACATAAAAACCGTTCTTAGTTTGAGGGCTGAGTTTGATCCTCTGACCAGTTTGCTGACCCCTGAACAAGAAGCAGGGAGACCAATTAGAAGGACACTGCAGTAGTCCCAGTGAAGGGTGATAATTGAACTAAGTAAGCTCTGTGAATGGGAAGAAAAGGACGTATGTGAGAGCTATTTGAATGACTTGGCAACTGATTGGATGCATGAGTGAGGAGGATGGCACTGGAGTTTGGAGCCTGAGCGACTAGAAGAGGGATGGTGCCCGAGAGTGTGTACAGGGAAGCTGAGAAGAGGGGAGAGGCTGGGAGGGAGAGATCTACGGAGCATCCTTTTTGAAATGTCCAATAGGTGATTCCTGAATGAGACAGAGACAGACAGACACACTGACTGGGGGTGGGGAGAGAATGAATGAGAATCAAGCTTATTGCAGAACTCACACCGTGGATGTGAAAAGGCTGCAGATCCAGCAAGAGAGACTTAGAAGTGGGCTGACAGGTGGGAGGGGACCCGTAATAGAGCAGAGTCATGAAAATCCAAACAGACCTAGGGAGGAGAGGGTGGTATGGAATGGATTCTCTTTTCATCAAAGGTCTTCAGTCAGGCTGAATGACCACTGCTACTTGTTTGTGGTGTAGATGACTGCTGAAATTCTGCATAAAAGTTTCTAAGGTCCATTCCAGCAGACAGTCCATGTTCTGTGGTGATTTTTTAGTTCTCACATTTTATTACCTAGTTAATGGCTAAGAGGCAGGTTGTGATGGGGGAGGGAGGGTGTCCTATTCAGAGGGATTCTTTGCCAGGGAGACCTTATTTTGTCTCTGCTGGAGAGAGAAGGTGCTGTGCTGTCTGCTTCTCTCTTTGGGACACGTGGGGTGGGTACCTATGCTCATGGTGGGAGTGGGGGCCATTTGTGTTTCTTTGTGGACTTTGCAGATCTCTCTCAAGAGAGGTAGAGGAGAGTCCCCCTTCTCGTTCTATGACCACTTCCTTTTTCAAAGTCTCACCTTAGAGAAAGTGACTTTCTGTAAAGAGCCCTAGAATTGGAGTTAGAAGACTTGGGTTTGAATCCTAGCATTGATGATTAGATGTGCTCATGGACAAGTTATTTAATCTCTTCCTGGTTCCTCTTCTGCAAAACAAGGGGGCATAAGGCCTATAGGCTCAAGATGGGCTTTTCTTTGGTCAATACTAGAGGAGCTCAGGGGCTCAGCCCTGAGTCATAACTAATCTTTTACCCCTGAGGAATGTTGTGAGCTGAGGGCCCAGTCTCAGTCCCCCAGTACTTAATAAATAAATGCTTGGTGATTGACGGGAATATTTGGTGTCCAAACTGGGCATGCTTTCAGGGAGACCTGTGGCTGGTTGGGAGCCAAGTCAGGAGAAATGAGCTACCAGTTACTTTGATAAAAGTCTTCCTTAGTCTCCTTACATTCAGCCATGAAAAAACCTCAGGTCTGTCCTAAGTTTCCTATTCCACAAGCAGTTTAAAGCTCATGGCATGAGTGAATCCAGATCTGGGGCACACACTAACCTGTCAAAGCAGAATGGGCATCGAACACTCGATCAGTTTAGGAAGTCATTGCCTGGTGTGAATTTATTTGGAACCAGCACACTTGGGCATCCTGCCCTTGGGATTAGGATGTTCATCCATAAGAAATGCATAGGGCTCAGATCGCTGCTTCTTGAGGCTTCTCTCAGTCTAAGAGTGGGTTGCTCTTACTCAAGGAAGTAGGCTTTGGGAAGAAACCACCTAGTCATAAGAGCACTGGGTCAGGAAATCCAAATTTAAGACTTACTACCTATTTGTTGCAAGACAAGTCACTTTAATGTCATTTTCTCTTCTGTGAAATCAGAATTAAAGCAAAAATGAATGCCTCCTGCTGGGGATCCAAAGACAGTTCCTGTCCTCAAGGAGCTTCTATTCTACATCCTCCTTTATATAAGACCCTTGGGGTCTTATAAAAAAAAAATTTTAATTTTGTAAATCTTAAAGCACCATAGAAACATGCAATACAATTTTCAAATAGGTGTTCTAAATACCTGGTTATTGGGTAGGAAGAGGTGTGATCTACCGTTGTAAGTATCCTCTGACACCTCCCCAACCCCATTCTGGAAGGGTCCTGTGGAGGACAGAAAGGATTCCCATGAGAGCAGGGGATATGAAAGATGTCTGTCCCTGAAATTCGAAAATGGTATCACTTTCCCAGTAGGGACAACAGAAGTAGCCTCAGTAACCTGGGGTAATGAAGCCTGAGGGAATCTATAGTTTGTTCCATCTGTTCATACTCTGAACCTGATTTCAAATGCCAGTTCTGCTGTTTACTGCCTTTGTCAGCTTGAGCAAGTCATTTCCTATCTCTGGGCCCTCAGTCTCCTTATCTCTAAAATGAGGCTATTGGACTAGTCCAGGAGTTTGTTAACCTTGGGTCTGTGAACATGTTAAAACTTTTTTTTTAAAGAATGTTTCAATATAATTGGTTTCATTTGTAATCTTATATGTCTTATGTATTTAAAAATGTTAATTCCAAGAAGGGTTCTTCTTGTCGGCTTTACCAGACTGCAAACGAGTCCACAATAGAAAATAAGATTAAGATCACTAATGTTCCTTTCAGTTTTATAACTGTCCTCCTCCTCCTCCTCCTCCTACTACCACCCTACTTACTACAGGTCCTTAACATAACCTACCTGGACAATAATAGCCTCTTAGCAGGTACTACTGTTCTCTGCTCTTCACACTGCCTGAATAATCTTTAATTTGTAGATCTGGTCATTTCACTTCTTTGCTCAAAACCTTTAGTGATTTAGTAGCCTATTATTACCAGCTGACAGTCAAGGCCCTTCTCTTAACCTTTCTAGCCTCATCTCCTAGTCCTGAATTAACACATAGAACTGGGTATCTCTTCTCAACTTCCTCCCCTCCTTCCCCAATATACAATTTACATTCTCCATACCTTAGTTCATGTTATTCCTTATTCTTGGAATGTCCTCTCTCCCCTTTGCCTACTGAATCCTTACGCTATCCCAACCTTTAAAGCCCAAGTCATGCAATCTTTCATGCAACCTTTACTAATGCTCCCTATCTAAGATAACCTCCCTCTAACTGCCTTTGAATAGTATTGTTTTACACATCCCCCATGTAGTTATCTTGTTTGTATATATAGTTGTTTGTATTTTATTTCTCTCTTAGACTGTGAGCTCCATGAGGGCAGGGAGCATGTCTTGTCCAGACTATGTATCTCTCTGAACAGTGTTCTTCAAACAGCAGGTGCTCAATAAATATTTGAATCTCAATCTTTGCTTTTGTTGATTTCTTCCAAGGTGTGGTAAACTTCAATATCTGAAGGGTTCCCAAATAGAAAAAGGGAAGACTTTTTTTTTTTTTGTAGCATTAAAAGAACTAAAAGAAGAGGAACTTCAAGAGAGATTTGGATCACGTACTGGAAGAACTTAAAAGTTGTTCAACAATGGAGTATGTTGTTCCCTGTAATTGAATTCCCATCACTGTAAGTGTTCAAAAGGAGGCTGGCTGGAAGAGTAGCATAGAGTGAGGTCACACGTAGGGTGGAAAATCTTGCGCTTCTGTGGGGAATCCCCCTCACCTCCAACTTTAGGATCATAGATTTGGAGACAGGATGGATAGTCCCATCTTCACTTTTTCTTTGAAGTAGGCCTAACATCACATGTGTAATAATAACAGAGCTGGGATTTGAACTTGGGACCTTGGATTGCAAATTCATTATTCTTTTTAGATGACCTGGCAACTATAAAAACCAGCTCTGTTTGTCTAGCATTTAAGTTTAGAATGAAGAACTCAATAGAAGCAATGAATCTGGAGTTAGGTGTCGGTTTCAGACCTCTACCTATTAGTTTATTTTAGGCATTCTTCCGTGAGAGGACAATGCCATTTATAAACTACCTTTCTTGCTTCATAAAAGGTGAAGTAGACTAAGAAATGTGAGCAATTATTCCTAACCGCAGCCCCAGTCAGCAGGGTAAGGATGAAAGCAGCAGTGTCTAGAACCAGCTTGCCAAAGACAGTCCCAAGGTGCAGGACCCCAGGTTCTCTTCAGATGTAAAGAGGGGATCTATAGACCACAGTGCAGTGGAAAACTTTCAGATTACATTCATTGTTGATGACACTGCAGATTTAGAAAATGTAGAAAGTGCACAGGATGGAAGGGAAGTCTTGGTTGAGTTTCTTCTCATTTCCCTTTCTACTTTTGGAGCAGCCACTATACTCCTGAATCTAGGGGACAAGCAGAGATCCAGAATTGGCTCTCATATTCCCTATCTGAAAATGATCTCTTCCTATATGACTGTTCAGTAAGCCTTTTTATTAATCACTCACTGTATGCAGAGCACTGGGAGAAATACTTTAGATAAGACAACTGTCCCTTTTCTTCATGGAGCTTAAAGCCAGGAGGATAAACAAAGACATGTATGTTAACACAATTGAGTGTTTGTTACCTTTTTATCAGGCAAACTTTCCTGGAAGAGGCAGCTGAGTTGGGCTGGTTAGATTTGGGATTTGAAACCAGATTTCTTGCTTTTTTTTTTTTTTTTTTTTTTTTTTTTTTTTGGGAGAGGGGAAGACAGGGCAATTGGATTAAGTGACTTGCCCAAGGTTGCAAGGCTAGTATTAAGTGTCTGAGGCCACATTTGAACTTGGGTCCTCTAGACTCCAGGGCTGTTGCTCTATCCACGGTGCCACTTAGCCTCTCCAAACTCAGATCTTCCAGATGCAAATCTAGTCCTCCTTCCACTGCATCTTGAACAGAGTTTGGGCTTGGTGAGCAGCAGGAAGAAAGCAAAGGGTATGGTTGAGCTTATGTCCAGTGCAGCTGAGGTGTAGGGCACATGAGAAAGGGCTGTAATCCTGTGGCAGAGGGCCTAGACAGTCAGACTTAGCTCTGGACTTGGGAGTCATTGAAGTGTTTTGAATATGAGCCATATAACCAGACTTTGGCATCATTACACTGAGATCTGCTCACCAGCCTGTTGGCAAGTACGTACCACATCCTCTGAGAAGCCTTATACAATCCTCAGTCTTGGCTTGTACCTTCCTTATACAAGAGATGTAGGCATTATAGCAATTTGTTGCCACCTAAAAACTCTGTGAGAGCAGAAACCCAGGCTTATCTAAACTGTGTCTCCCCCAGGTCTCTGTTTACCAAGGAGGTAGCAATGTAATGAGTTGAATGCAGTGAGTTGAAAACTAAATGGTCTGAAAGGGATTATGTTATAGATGATCTCTGAACCAACCCGAGGTCTGGTCCACTGTATCTGTGTGTCTTAGGCAAGGTTTGAAGAATGCATTCCCTAAATCCACTGGTGGCTTTGAGTCTTTACTATAAAAATATCATTTAGTGGAGAATATTGGAGAAGTCTTAGTGGCACTGAAACCAGAACATTTTCAATTCCTAAGTAGTGGAAAATATCCTTTTAAGAGGGGGAGCCTCAAGAGGTTTCCAATTGAAGATCCAGACATCATTGAGAGGGAGACTTCCATTTAATTGTTCATAGATAACCTTCATTTAGCTGAATAGCTGAGTAGAGAGAGTGGCCACTTGACTGCATTACTCTGCTGCTGAGTAAATTGGGGCTGGGGGGAGGGGCATGGCTGGCTAAAGAAGACTTTTGTGGCAAAATGATCAGGGAATACTTCAAGAAGAGCCACAATTTTCATACCTTAGCACCTGTACACCATCTTAGAAGACTTAATGAATTAATTAATTGGTTTAAAAAACAAAAACCAGAAAAAAAAATCATTGCTGGATTGCCAGCCTGTCCGGGGACAAGCTTCTTCAAACTGGAACAGACTAGTCTAGGACAAGACACACAGTCCATGGCTGGGTCTCCTGAACTCGAAGGCTTTCCAGTTTGGTAGGAACTAAATCCAACTTCCACTCAGTGGAGCTTTCAAGACACATGTTAGTGGAATGAATGCCTATGCTTATTAAAATGAAATAAAACTGAAGAAATAATAATAATACAATGTTACTGGTTTATATTTCAGTTCATAAAGTTTACACACTGAAACTACCCCAAGCACAATGTCCACACAACTTAATATTGGACGCACTTACAGTCGTTTGGGTGATTAAACAATAAAGATGATGGAAGCAGTTAAGGAAAGGGGTTGGTTGGGTATATAGCTGCATGTCACCTCTGTCGTCACAGGTCACATTAGCGAGCATTAGTACAGTCAACAAGAAAAGAAGTACAAAATAAACCAAATATCTTTATATACAAACCAGTGTCTCTTGTAACCAGCTTGCTCACACTGCACAAAGGGTAAAGGAAAAAAAAAGTATCCACTGATACAAGAGAGATTTGTCAGCACAACATAAACCATTATAAATTAAAAATGAAAGTGAAAATAACAATCTTTTAAAAAAGGAACAAGGTGCTAAAATCTTCATTCCATAGCTTTCAAGTGAGAACTTCAAGCCATTGTGAATGGGGAGAGGCCCACGCACAGGAAGTACTCTGAGAACAAGGCTCCTAAAACCTGGTTCACAGATCCAGAGTCTGACCAGGTGCCGTGTCCCCAGAAAATCAATGAAAGTATAGCTGGTGAGTCCCAGAGCACCACTACCTTGCTGTAAGTGCAGATAAACATACATACACATCCCAAATGACCAACTACATGTGTACAATTCAGTTTCTTCTCATTCATACATATGTGCAAACTAAAAACCTTGATGTTGGGGAACTCATCTTCTCATTGGGGGTGAAGGGAGAAAAAGGAACAGCCTTAAAACGGAATCAGTTGTCCAAATGGCCACATAATTAGTTACACATCAGCAGTCCTGGTGTTGGGATTCCAACATGGTTGATTTTGTGTGGGCTTGGGAAAGACTAGTTAGATCTGACACAGGAAAAATGACGTTTGCCCCAATTTTGATTATTTCATATCTCACATTCCAAAGACAAGTCACCCAACATGGCGCTATGAAGTCATTTGGCAACTAGTGCTTAAAAAAAAAGAATTGCATAGAATTGATTAGAAACTTGTAAATAATGCCAAACAGAAAAATGTGCCGTGTGTTGTCTAACAAAACCAGATGGCACCAACCATAGTCATAAAACCTTTCAAATTTTTTTCCTTTTAAAAAACTTCCTGGATCCTACCTGGAAGGACCCCTTAATAGATAGACTTCAGTTGTGTTCTTGGTTAGTGACATTCCACCCCTGCCATTCTCTCTATATGTATATATACATACATGTGTGTGTATCTATATACATACATATATACATGTGTGCATGCATGTATATATACAAATGTGCATAATGTATATACACACTTATATACATACAGATGTGCATGTATGTATGTGTGTATATATGCACACACAGACACACAAATTAAGGTAAAAAAGATCCAAACTGACCAAAAGATCCCTACACCTGTAATGTAAACTTGGCCGCAGGGTATGTTAAGTTTTCATACCTACTTTGACTTTGTGAAAAAGGCCTCTTAGGGGGGTCTCAATAGGGTGATTCTCTGCAGAGTTTCAGTCTAGCTAAATATCAGTAGTATGGAGAGTCCTACACAGGAAGCCTTGTTCTGCATGTTTCCATCCACTTGATCATTGATCTATTAAAATCCTGACATGCTGCTGTGTTTCTAGGTTATATACATTCTGGTCCTCTGACATGTCACAAAATCAAACATCTGGCCGAGGAAGGCAGCCAAAGGTGGTGTGTGTTAAGAAGAACGCGTCTCTGTAAGAAGGTGTCACCTCAACAAGTCTCTTTCCCTTGGACACCAGTCACTGTCTTTATAGAACTTAGGGTTCGGTTGAACCAAGTCTTCTTGGCAGCCTGGACCTCATTTAGTGCGAGACCCAAATGGTGTTCCAGGTCCTGAAAGAGAAAACATGACCCACAGTTACATTTCTGCTGCTGCCACCAACCAAACAACCTGATGGAGCCAGGAAACTGAGTGTAGAAAAGTCCAGCCTTCAGCAGGCTCAGAGCCATGAAGTCCTAGGTCTGAATCCTGTTTCAAGACACTTACTTACAGAGTGCTCCTGGCAAACTATTTCATGAGGCAGTGTGGCCAGCCTAGTGGTTGGAGTAAAGAAGAAATGAGTTCAAATCCCACCTTTGCCACATCCCTTTTGTGTCACTCTCTTCAAGAGTCCTAAGTTGCAGAGAAGGGGACCACCACTACAGTATGACCAGAGGAGGTTCTCCCTCCACAGAAGCAATCACAGGTCTGCTCCAAGATAAAAGTACTTCTCCAAGTTGATGGGAGGCTGAAATGAAGGAATATACCTAATGGGCTATGCATATGTCAGGAGGTATTGTTACCGACTTGTGCTTTATAGAATCATAGGATTTAGGTCTTGGAAGGGACCTGAGAGATTACTTAGACCAAGCGGGTCCCATAGCAGAGTTAACCCTAGGTCCTTTCACTCCACATTTACCTCTCCTCAGTACACCATGCTACCTTCTTTACTTTAAAACCCCACCCTGCGATGCTGAGTACTTTTTGGCTAACTGCTTATTTTTAACAACATTCTTATAGAGCCAACTGTCCCCCTGTAATGGTATTTTGCCTAAAGCTGTTTTTTTTTTAAAGCTGTTTCTTTGTAGCACCAACTGAGCGACCATGCTCAAATGCCAAGATCTTATTAATTAATTCTCTTATCACATTCATGTGCTCAATTCATGCAGTGAATCCTCCGTTCAGCTAACATAGGTCTTTTATGTTCCAGATTTGGTAGAAGACATAGAAATGGAGACGGCAATGTCTCTGCCCTTAATATCTAGTAGGTCTTCCCTTATAATACATAAGAGGAGACGTGTCCAGATAACTCTGAGACCACATGAATCTGAATACAGCTAGCTAAACTTTCTCTTCTATACCTCTCCAAATCTGGTTTGTAGAAAAACTTATATGTTTGCATATTTTTTTCCTTTCAAAGAAATGTCACCTTAAGAATGTGGCTTACAAAGCTACCAATGTGGGTAAAAGACAGTCATGACAAGGGCCATGTAAGTGCAGGATAAATTTTCAGTTCAGTGGGGTTTAAACTCCTATCCTATGACATAAACTCTGAAAGAAAAACGTCCTCCAAACTCTTTGGTCTCAGAAGGAAGGGGTTGGGAGATAGTGGATAATACTTTTTTATCATGAACATGGGAAAAACCAGAGGTCACTCAGTCTGGCTGATCATCTAATACAAAACCAGTTCTGTATGTGCTCTTTAATCAACTACAAAATCAGTCCCCTAAGTCTCAAGGGCAAGTCCTCCATGTCTTCCCCTGATAACTGACACCGAGGTGCTGTCTGCGCCTGGGTCTCCTCACCTGGATTTTACATTCTGCCTCCACCAACTGCAATTTGGTCTGTGCTAGTTCCAGCTCCATCTCCCTCAGCTGGTTCTTCAATGTCTCCTTTTCTTCATCGGTGTCTTCATCTGAAGCCTCTGTGGCTGAGCTGATGACCTTCACACGCCCTTCCTTGTTGAAGAACTCTCTGCAGCGCTCACAGTCGTCCACCTTATGCTGAAACCAGAGGGCAGACAGTCAAGGGCAGTGCTGTTGACTGGCCCACAGGGGAGGAGGGGTTCTATTTTCTATAACTTTTTACTGATGTTTTTGTTTCTTACATCACCTTAGTTATCCCCAGTTTTCCTCCCCCTCCCCAGTAGCCATCCCCTATGACAGTATTTTCATAGACAGAAAAAACAAATCAGCCCAACAGATCAATTCTTTGAAAAAAAAAATTCCCAAACACATGCAATGTCTAAGCACTTACAAGCCTCCCCACTTCACAAAGTGTATGCTGGGGGGTGTCCTCGCATCTCTCTGCATTTCAGTCCTGCTAGATCTTTATAATTTTATTGCATTCACTTTTGGTGCTTTTGTGTGTGGTGGTTTTTATTTCCATTTGTGTTGCTGTAATTACTGTGTGTGCCACTTTCTAAAGGGCTCTGCTTATATGCATTGTCACTTCCAATACAGCAATGTTCCATTACCTTCATGTACCACAGTTTGTTTAGTCTTGCTCCGATTGGTGGATGTCTACTCTGTCTTCCAACTCTTTCTAAATATTTGGTGTATGTGGACATGTCTTATAGATAGCTTCCTTGGGGCATTAAATCCAGTAATAGAGTCTGGGCATTTCAGTCACATTACTTGCAAAATTCCAAATTGCTTTTCAAAATGGTTGTAACATTTCACAGCTCCACCAAAAATATATTTAGGGCACCTATCCTTCCACTACCCCTCCAGCAATGACTGTTGTCAATTTTTGTTATTTTAGGAGGGATTACTTTCATGAAACAGCCACACAGTTTGGGAACCAGATGACACCTTCTTTAAGTAATGTGACAAATCCTTTCCTAAAAATGCTGCAGACTGAGTTTTGATATAAACTGTAGCAATATGTAATTTCATAGAATGAGGCCATTTCTATATTCTAGGTAACAGCTTCCAAAACTCAGCTTTTCTAACATGGCTAGTGATTAAAAACCCTTTTGGGCAAGAAATACTGTATATAACTAAGATGATGAATCCTTGCAGCAAATGGAGAATGGAGGATTGTTGGAAGAACATTTTACCTAGAATCTTGGTGCGTCAAAGCTGCAAAGGGTAACTGAACATAGATCATAGTACATATAACATTAGAGCAGGAAGAGACCTGAGAACAGAGAATGATGGACCTGAAAAGTATACTGGAACAAAGAATGTCAGGGCTGGGCTATCCCAGCACTTCGTAGGCACTCAATAAAAGTTTATTCATTGATTGCTACCACAGAGCTAATTCAACAGAGTTACTGAAGAAATTAAAATAACAAACCTGGAAGCTAAAGCTAGATGACCAAAAGAACAAGAGGTGATTCATTCATCTAGAGCTATTACAGAAAGGTGACAGTTGGGAGATATAAATTAAGAGTCTCCTGGAATGTGAGTTAGTCTTCAAAGGCAAGGCTAAGTGAGAAGCCTAGAACTCTTTGAAAGGCACAGCCAAGGAAGATTCCACGGAAGAATAAAACTGCCAAAGTGTAAGAGCTGAGAGGCAGATGGAGAGTGTAAGTGATCTGGATTCAGACATGCTTGGAACCTAAACTAAATTCAGGCCTGGATTTCTTCGTTCTGCAGGTGAAGTAGAAGGAAGAAAGCAACAGGCTGCGTGTTACATAGCTGACTAGTCGCTGGGCTGGGAAAGGGGAGCTGTCACTGATCTGTGCTGGGCAGTATTTACCAGCAGATCAGTACTTTGCTTTGGTCTGTAAAAAAATAATTTTAGGGCTAGAAGGGACTGCAGAGCACAGACTCTTGTAGGATCACAGGTTCAGAGCTAGAAAGCCCTTCAGTGGTAATCTAGTCCAAACCCTTAATTTTACAGATGAGAAAACAGAGAGAGGCCTAGTGACCCAAGATCAAAGAGCTGGAGACCAGAAGAAAGACAAGTTCTGGATCTGCCATTTGCAAGGAGATGACCCGTTGTCAGCAATATTTTAGAAAGTGTTCCTGTTCACATCTGAGTTAGGCCAGAGCGCCAAGGCCCTTAGAGCTCAGGGCTTCCACAAGTCCTCCGGACCTTAACAGTGCCCTTCCTTACAACTGCACAGCCCTGCAGGAAGCAGTCGTCTGAGGACCCCTACCCCCATTTATAAAATCTCCTCAAATCAGTACCATGATTTAATAAACTTGTCAATTGTTCCTCTGCAGGGGTCTTCCTTCCTATGCCTTTTGGTATGGAGGTGACTTTTAAGTTCTTGATGACTCGTAAAATACAATATGAGCACCAACAAGTACTCATTAAGCCACACGATCTCTGTCAGAGATAGAGATGCATATGTGTATATGTGTATACACACACACACACACCTCTTCTAAATACACTAGTAATAAATTCCATTTTTATAAGGAATTTCTAATAATCATGTCATAATATAGCAATGTAACATCCTTCTGAGTTAAATAAAATGATCCAATCTTATGTGTAATAATCTTTTTTTATTTGTCAAAGAAATTACAACTAGAAGGTACCATAAAGGTCCTTTAGTTAAATACCTTCTTTTGATAAATGAGGAAGGCAGGGAAGTGACTTATTTCAGGTCACACAGTGAATTTCTGACAGAGCTGGTAGTTAAACAGTCCCCCGACTGCTAATTCAGTGGAAAGGAAGGGTGAATTTTTACCTAGTAGGAAAGAATGCAATAGAGAGCACACAACTGAAGTTCCGGTTTTGGCTCTGAGGTCAGCAGGCAGCTTAGTGTTTCTAAGCCTCAGGGTCATCATCTGTTAGGGAAATTGGACTCCATCAATCCTGCTGGGCCCCTCTAACCACTGCAGTTCTAGAGTGTAAAGTCTTTTCCATCTTGAACAGTGTGTCCTGTGTTTTAACATGTTATGTTCTCAGGTCTATTCCTGTTCTAACTTTGTGATTCTGCTACCCAAGGGCCTTATAGCATTGCAGCCCTAAAAGTAAAGCATTCATGGTCCTGCCCCGTGATGGGAAGTAAGGTTTACATACAATTTTCTTAATTTCCATTCAACATCACTGGAAAATGTCATTGCCACTGTTTGTCCTGCCTAGTAGTTTGTAATAATTAAAGTACTGTAAATAAAGTTCAGAAATGCTTTCTTTGCCTTACATTAAAAAGCAAACTGTACCAATACACTAAGGAAAGCCACTTACCCGAATTTTCTCAATTTCTGCTTTATTCACTGACTGCTGCTTTTCCAATCTTTCACTCAACTGGGAACAAATCTAAGAGAATACAATCCACAAAACACTTGAAGGAGTACAATCATTTGAGCAAGCTAAGCTTATGACTCACTGAAGGCCAAAGTTGGGCAGTAGAACATTCAGGGATAATTCTGGGGTGAAGAATAACTACTATTGGGGGTACCACCCGGGGGACAAAAGTTGGAACATTCAGAATGTAAGTTCCCTTAGTTAACACTACTCTCATTTTCTCTGAGGGCAAGGCCTAGATGATCCCCTAAAATGTGCCAAACATGCAAAGCTGAATGAGAAGGCAGAGCAAAGGAAAATCTATACTATATATTCATGTAAATAAAATCCAGCCAGTCCAGAGGGAAGAAACAGCTAAGAGTCTACTCCTCGAAGTGTATCTAACCAGTGTTAACAGAACAGAGATGGATAAAGGGTTTACAAGTTGGGACAGCAAGGAGTAGTGCAAAGAGTGCTTGATTTAGAGTTAATAGGGCCATGTTTGAGTCTCAGGCACCAGCACTAACTAGATGTGTTACCTAGGACAAGTCACTTAACCCCTGAGTCTCAGTCTCACCCATCTGTAAAATGGAGATAATAGTAAAAATTACATTAACAGGATTGTTGTGAGGAAAGCTTTTCAGAAAACTCAAAGTCTTACAGAAATAGGAATTATTATTATTACTTAAGGACTTAAGGGGAGAGGAATAGGTTTCTCCTAGGAAAACACTTGCCAATATTCTCTAGAGGAGAAGGTAGCATCAGTGCACCAGTGGCACATACCTGCTTGTAATCGCCAATGATGGAACTGTTTTTTTTAATCTCTGATTCTGCTTTGTCCAGCTCCCGGCGGCACATTTCTTTCAGCTGCAGGAAAAAAGTAAAAAGGGAATAAACAAAGTCCTGAAATATAATCACCACCAAGAACCATGTGCCCTCTTCTGCAGGACTCTAGAGTGGAAAAAGCCCCAGACCTGGAGAAAGATGACATGGGACTGAGTCCAAAGCCCCCTGTGGAGCCTAAATGGGCAGTCACTTTGCACCCCTGGGCTCCATTTTCCTCACCTGTAAGATGGAAGATGATAAGAGTAATTGTATTTCTATACTTCTGGGGCTGGGAGGGGAGAGCACTTTGGCCATGTTAAAACTCTAGAAATGAGTCATTATTATTAATAATAATGGTGGTGATAATACTCCCACTATTTATGGTCTGTTGTTAGAAAAACTCATATAGTATCAAACACTATGGAAATGAGTGGTGTTATTATCCATGTTTGATATAGCCAACTATCCTGTTCCTTCAGGAAAGCACTTATTAGCTCAAACCACAGTCAGTTCTCAATAAACATTTACTAAATGTCTCTCAAGTGTTAGGGATGCAGAAAAGGTTTGCAAAAGATAGTCCCCATCCTCGAGGAACTCACATCTCATGGTGAAAACAAGTAAGCTATAGAGGAAAAAAACAGAACAGGAAAAATAAGAAAGAAGGCACCAGAATTAAGAAAGGGTGGGAAAAGTTTCCTTTAGAAGATGGAATTTTATTTGGGACTTGAAGGAAGCCAGCAGGTGAAGACGAGGTGAGGGAGCATTGCAAGACATGGGGGAAAGTCAGAAAATGCCTAGAGCTAAGAAATGGAGTGTCTTGTTCAAGGAAGAGCAAGGAGGTGAATATCACTGGATCAAAGAGTACCTGTTGGGGAATAAGCTATATGAAGACTGGAAAGGTGGTGATTGTCATCAGATGACAAAGAGAAGAATTTTTTTTTTTTTGCTTTTTAAAATTTTTTAGTTTTTGGAAGGGCAATTGGGGTTAAGCAACTTGCCCAAGGTCACACAGCTAGTAAGTGTTAAGTGTCTGATGTCAGGCTTGAACTCATGTCCTTCTGACTCCAGGGCTGGTGCTCTATTCACTGTGCAACCTAGCCGCCTCCAAACAGAGGATTTTGTGTATGATTGTGGATCCAAAAGGGAACCACTGAAATTTATTGAGTAGAAGGGTGACGTGGTTGGATCTATGCTTTAGGTTGGATCTATGCTTTAGGAAAATCACTGGTGGCTAAATGGAGGATGGACTGAAGCAGGGAGAGACTTGAGGCAGAGGGACCCATAAACAGGCTGTTGCAATAGTCTAAATGTGAGGTGATAAAGGCCCTGAATGGGGGGAGGGGAGAAGCAACATCAGAGAAGAGAAGGGGTGTGTTTGAAAGACATTGTAGAAATAAAATGGATAGTTCTTGGCAATAACTTGGATATGAGGTAGTGAGAAGTTGAGGATGCCACCTGGTTTGCAAGTCAGAGAGACCAGGAAGATGGTGTTGCTCTTGACAGTAACAGGGAAGTTAAGAGGGGTATAGGATTTAGGGGAAAAGAGGATGGGTTTGGTTTTAGACATGTTGAGTTTACAAAGGATGGGAAGAAATAGGTCAGAGAATCGTCAGGATAGAGATGATAATTAAATCTACAGGAGCGGATGAAATCACCAAGGAAAGCAGTACAGAGGGAGAAGGCGGCCAGGATCGATCCCTGTGGGGCACACTCCTCGTAAGAGAATGTGACCAGGATAAGTATCTAGCAAAGGAGAATGAGGAGTGATCAGATATGTATGAGGAGAATCAGAAGAGAGCAATGTCCCAAAAACCTAGAGAGAAGAGAGAATCAAGGAGAAGAAGGTGATTAACAGTGACAAAGGCTGAAGAAAAAGTAAAGGAAAGTGAGGCTTGGGAAGAGAATATGGGATTTGGAGAGAGTGCGATGATGCTCTTGTTCCTGTGGAATAATGAGGTCAGAAGACAAATTGTAAAGGGGTTAAAAAAAAATGTGACACAAGGAAGTGGAGGTATATATTGTATATGGCCTTTTCAGGAATAGAAGAGATACTGGGATGGAAGAAGGAGCAAGTGAGGGTTTTTTGAGAATGGTGGAAGATGGATATTGGCATGTTTGTGGGTGGTAGAGAAGAGCCAGCAGAGAAGGAGAGATGGAAAATAAGTGGAAGAGTAGGGATGCCAGAGGGGGCTATCTGTTGGGAGGGGCTGGGAAGGGTTGGGGTAATACAGAAAACCCCAAACTCTGCTTCAGGTTTTAGGCACCATCTGCAATGGCCCATAGGTTGTCTTTTCTAGTCTTGCTCAGCTGCGGATACCAAGTTCGAAGGGGTAGATAAAACGAGGCTGGTATTTCATTTCTTTCCTCTTCTCTGGATTCTCAGATGTTAATAAATGAAGAAATAGCCAAGAATCAGGATGAGTAACAAAAGATACTTGCCAATTAGTTGCACAATGTTATGGCTCATCTGCCTGAGGGTGAACTCTGAAGAGTTTTTTAGAGTAAATGAATTTTAATTTGCACATAAGAAGTGGCATACAGGGGTGGCTAAGTGATGGGGTGAATAGAGCACCAGCCCTGGAGTCAGGAGGGCCTGAGTTCAAATCCAGCCTCAGGCACTTAACACTTACTAGCCATGTGGTCTTGGGCAAGTCACTTAACCCCAATTGGCTTGCCCTCCCCCCTGTTAAAAAAAAAAAAGAGAGAAGTGGTATACAAGATCAATTTTCCATGAGATATATAATCTGAAAAGATGGGACAGCCATGCAGGAGTAGGCTGAAGAAGCTGACAGCCTTGAGTACTGTTTATGTACATGTGCAACTGTAAAAAGGCCTCAGTATGCCTGGTGGACTGTGCACTGCGCTCACTCAGGGGTTACAGGAGTCCTTGAACAGAATAACACAAGAGAAGGTATAGAGGGGCTGTGATCTGCACTGCTAGTATCAAAGATCCATGAGAGAATAATTAATGGGTCCTCAGCCAGATCATGAAGGAAGCCTACATCTTTCTGAGTACCTGTCACAGAATCAGGTATGCCACTGTGGGGAGAAACCAGAGACATCACTTAGCCCAAATTTTATGGATGAAACCGGCCTGGAGGGGTGGGGTGATGAGACTTGGCTGAGGTTGGCCAGAGGCATTCACAGAGGTAGGATCCCAGTCTGGTTCTGAAAACTCCTGGTCTATGGCTTCACGTCACTCCCCATAAAGCTCTAGGGAAGCAAACATTAGGCTATAGTAATTTTTTCTTGCTATATGAAAGATTGTATATGAAAGACCTATTATCTCCTTTCCAGTTTTAATTAAGGACCATTAGGCTTTAAGCAGTAAATAAATAGAGCCTTTGCAGATAAACATAATCCAGCTATTTTAGGTTTTTCCCATGCCAACAGGAAACCCAGTGCTCGCCCTCTATGATTTCCTTTTAGTCCTCAGTTACGGTATGACAGGTATGTAGAATGTAGAGCAACACCTGAGAGGAAGCTTAGAGCTGGATTCTAAAGGGTAGACAGGATTTGGAAGCAAAGAATGCTTAGAATATAGAATGTCAGAGCTAGAGATGACCTTGGAAACCACCAACTCCTCTCCATTTCACAGATGAGGACATCTGAAGCTAAGATTGGAGAAGTGACTTGCCCAAGTGTCCACAGTGCTGCTCAGTAGCCCAGGCAGGACTTGAACCTTGTCTCTTCTCCTCAGATCCAGTGCTTTCTCTGTTCTACCTTACACTGTTCCCACATTCCTTTCCTTTCCAGGTTGCAGGAAGGTGAGGAAGTCTGGGGGCCCGAGACACCAGTCACCTGAGCAGACTCCTCTTCCAGCCGCCTTTTCTCTTCCTCTGCATCAATCAGCTTCTGTTTGGTCATCAGCAGTTCCTTATTCAGGGCATCTGCTTTTTCCTCAGCCTGCAACACAAACATATTGCACTGGAGGTTGTCAGAGAATCTTGGAAAGTTAAGAGCTGAAAAATCATGTTGTTTAACACTTAATTTAAAGACAGGGAAATGGAAGCCAAGAAAGGAGAAGGAAGTGTCTTTTGCTGAAGGCTGCACAGCTGCTTAGCAGTGAGGCAGGGGTTAGATGCCAGGCTTCCTTCCTCTGTGTAAAGTATTCTTTCATGCAGGAATGACTTCCCTTGTTCTGCTGATTTCTTCCATCTGATCATGAAAGGATCTGGGACTTTTCAGTTCCCACTCATTTCCCTGCGTGGAAACTTACTTTCTGATGTCTACTTTTTCTACTTTGCATGTAGACATTCAAGAGCTGACACCAGAATGAATCACTGAACAAGTTTTATCACATTAGAAAAAAAATAATCATGAAAAATTGAGCCTAAAAGATACAGGCCTTCATATAAAGGCTGAAAATTACTAAGGATGCAAAGAGAGAAAGGCTCCTTCCTGAACTGAACTACAAACTGCACTTGCACCTACTGGAAGGGGACAGAAAGTCTGAGTGACAACTGAATGGTATTCTAATAGATTGGTAGGAATTCAACAGGCACAAGAGGGGAGGAAGGGCATTCACTTGAAGCAAAGGGAACAGCAGTAAACACATGGAGATGAGAAGGCAGTGTGTGTGCATGTATGCGTGTGTGTTTAGAGGTGGGACAGAGAGTAGCTCCATCTGACTTGAACATAAAATATGTGGTGGATACTTGGCAATAATAATACAGGAAAGGTAGGATTGTTGCCAGACTGTGGAGGGCAAAGGAGTCTGAACTTTATTTTGATATCAATAGCAAGCCACTAAAAATTTTTGAGCCGAGGAATGATATGGTTTACTCTTTCTCTACATAATGAAGATTGGTCTAATAACAAATAGAGAGTCCATTTGAGTGGGAAGAACCAAACAGAAAGACCATCAGTGAATTACTGCAAAAGTCTAGCCATGGTGAAAGAGAAGGTGCAAGATGCACGTTATATTATGGAGACACAAACGGGACTTGGGTAACTTTGTGTGAAAGGTAAGAAGCACAGGGAAATCATCACAGGATGCAAGCTATCATTGAAAAGCAAATGAAGAGAACCTGAAATCAAGGAAACACCAGTTAGAAGGAAAAAGTTTTGTTCTGTTTTGCACTACAGACCCAATACTTTTTCTTCCTCACATAAGAAATACTGAAAGGTGTCTGACTGATTTCATCATGAAATCTCTATCATAACTTGGACCACTGAAACCCACTTTCCTTTCTAGGGTTTAGAAAACTAGCTTCGGTAAAAGCTTAGTTGAATGTGAGGAGAAATGATAAAGAAATCATCGTGACCTTTGGGAACACAAAGCCTGGCAGTAGTGAGCATTATAAAATAACATCTGGTATCAAGCCCTTCCAAAATTGGACCCCCAGAGCATTCCACTGAAGTCAAGGTGTGATGAGGGAGGACTATGCGAGCACCCTTGTTGGAAGGGAATGCTTTTTCATTCTCTGTTGGTAGCATGACCACAAGTCCCTTTTCTAAATAGCAGAGTCAAATTTTGGTGATTATATTCAAAGAATGCCCAAAAACCATAGCAGGATGCTTACTGCAAAGGGGACTTCAGCCAGCGACGGCCTTGAGAAAAGCAAACACACACCAAAACCTTTGGATCAATGAGAATCATTTCCCCGTCCCAGTAACATCAATCGGTTCTTCCCTCAGGGAGACAAGCATACATTGTTGGGAGTGCACCAAAAATGCTGAGAGCTCCCAAGGATCAATTTAGACGTTACACAGCTGTAGACTCATTACTATCCCAAAGCTTTTAAGGATATTCATGAAAAAAAGCCAAACAGCAACAATCAAATTTTTATAGTACTGGAGGGTTTACAAAGTACTTTCTCTACTTTGGTCCTACTATATAGGTCCCTTTTACAGAGAGGAGACCTGAGACTCACAGAGCCTAACAGTGACACATATGAAGTTGGGATGTGAATTGGGATCTTTCTACTGTATTCATAGTGCCTTTCCTCCTCAGAAACCAATGAGAAAGAAACGACAAAAGAGATGGAAGATAATTTTGCTAATGGGGGAAAATTCCAGAAATCCTTAAGATCAGCTAGCCAGTTTTCTGTCTTTTGGAAGGAAGGGACTGGGGAGAAAAAGAGAGGAGACAGAAGTACCAATGGACATGAGTATAAGGAAAGCAGATCATTTTTGAAGATAACCCATCTAGTTTCTAAATGGTTCTGAGACCCCACTGACTGAATTATGCTTAATAAAGTGAGGAGAGCATGAATGCAGCCTCTGGGGGTCCTCGGTTACTGTCCTTTTAGCTCTGCTTTGGCCTTCAGTGAGAACCAGTGTGGAGAATTTTCCTCCAGCTTTTCAGTGCTCCTAATCTGAAGCAGCTGAAGAGCAATGGGACATGGTACCGACGTGAGGAAAGCAACGAGTTCAGGTGGATGCCCTCTGTCTGACTCACTAGGATGTCTTTGAGTCAGAGATGAATGATCATGCTGCTAGAATATTTTGGATATTTTAGGGATAATTTCTATTTCTCATTCAGTCTTACATAAAAACCAGCTTACCCTAACTTTGCACATAGGACTTTTGATTGATGACTCTCTTTAACTCAGGTATTACAAACCAGCCAATTCACTAACCTTTCTGAGCCTTAGTTCCTCATGTTTAAAATGGGCATAACATTCCTTATGCTGTAGAATGCAACCTATCCTATGTGCTTTGTTAACCAAATCCTTATGATTTAAGTGAGGTATTATTGTTACATACTGAGGAGATCATGGATGTCGTGGGGTATTGTTGACCAAACTCTGTGAATGGGATGCCAGGAGCAGAAAATCAGTTGGTGTTTTTTGGTGATGGTTTATTGTTTTGATTATTTCCTTCTTTATAGCAATGGAAGGAAAAGTTTGAGAATCATTGTCTAAGAATAATACTGCCCTCTTGGGATTGTACAAAAACTTGAAGTATAAAAGCACCTCTTCAGCACAAAAGTCAAGAATAAAACCCTCAATCCACTTTTAAGCTGGTGGCATGATAATGTTACCTTTAGAATGTCAATTTCTGGCCAACACATAATGGCTCCAGCTGCCTCCAGCTGGAACCAAATGAGAAACTGCTTCTTATATCTAGGAGGCAAAACCTACTCACTCAGGGAATAAGAAAGAACACCTTAGTTTTATCCATCTATGGAAAATTCTTCACCAGTCTGAATGTTAATAATATTTAGAGATACACGTAAACTGCTCTGGGACTTACACTGTGGGAAGTGGTGGGAAAAGCTCTGGTCTTGGAGTCCGACGTCCCTGTCATTACTCTTAACTGTCTGCATGATCCTGGGAAAATCACTTCACATATCTGAACCTCAACTTCCTCGTGAAAGATGGGAGTACTAATGAGGAATCAAAGAGAGGAAAAAGTGCTTTGTAAACCTGGATAAGTCTAAGTCCTCCCCATACTTCCAGATGAGGACATCGGTTCAGGGAGTTCAGGGCCTCTCTCCTGAGGCTTTGCAGCCTGCTCCTTGGCCTCCCTAACCACACACTACTCAACACTCCCTGCTGGCCTGCTGCCCCTCTAATCACTCACTAGGCCAGGCAGAAGTCCAAGAAACATTTCTTCTTCCTTGGGGAACAGGGGTCAGAATCATCATATTGGGAATTAGCCCAATCAGCCACAACCTCAAACTGGGGAGGAGTATCCCAGCATATGAAGCAACATCCTGGGGCCTGGTAACACTGAAAATCCCACCACTGAAATACTGAGAAAACTCAGCCTTGGCAACACAATTTCTCTCCCTCTGCCTTCCTGCAGATGTTGCTTCAAGCTGTTAACAAGACAGAACAACCACAAGCAGCAGCTACTATCTGAGGGCCTCCAACTCCTGGTACAAGGAACACACCTAGGTTTCCCCAGGCCTCTTTCCTTGAGGTTCCACGTTGCTAAGGATCCACTTTGAATATAAAAGTAATTCTGGAAACACGATTCTGTAACTATATCCACAATCATAACAGCTGCTATTTTTCAGAGGAGCTTCTGCTATATGTGGACCACCACAGTGCCAGAAGAATCACCACTGGAAGATGTTCCAGAAACAGAGGGGAGGAGAAAGGTAGTCTACACCTTGCCAAGACAAACTACTAGAGCAAATTTTAAACTGGCAGGGCAACTGGCTGCAGTTCTACTAGAAATCTTTATTTAATCAGCAAATAGCCAGCAGGATAAATGGTAGACTAAATATTTTTCACCCCTAGGAGCCACCAGTGTAGAAGAATTCAGAAGTAATTGTGATTAATAATTCACGCCCAGAGTCCCCACCAGTGCTGATTTGAGTTCCTTAAGATTACCAAGGCAATACCTGCTTTGGTAGGACCCTACAAGGTGTAAAGGCTTTGAGTGGATTTGGAATAGATGGTGTGTCTGTCATCTAAGAACCAGCATAGATAAATGGTGGCTTGAGATAGAAGGATGGCCACCAGGTGATTTTTTTTTCCATGTCAATAATTCATGAAGATTATGTAAATAACGTATGGAAGTCTCATGATGTACATCAGTAGAAAAATCACTTAAGTCCATGAAATAATGGGTCCTTTTAAGTACTGACAAATTTTATTGGTAATAAAATGTGAAGCCAAACAACAATACATGAAAAAGTCAGAAAATAGGCAGCAAGGTTAGGTACGTAAGACTGTATGCAAAGCAGGGTGAATTTAAGCTCCAAAGGGATGTATCCTGGCAATAAATGATATAATATTTTCAAACTGGGCGAGGAGCAGGAATTTAACTGCTCCTAGATAAAGAGATAAGTAGAAAAATCATTATAGTTTCTAGTAATAAGTCATTTAAGGATGTAGATAAGTTAAAAAATAAACAACCCAGAAATCCAATGTACTAGGAAGCCTTTTAATATATGCTGATTCCATAAGTTTGGTCAGACTTACATTATCCAGGTCCTTGCGCAGTGCAATCTTGCTGGTCACTAGCTCGTGGGCCAGGTCATCATTTTCTTGCTCCAATCTCATGTTTGCTTCTTGGAGACGCCTGTTTTCCCGCTGGGAAATGATATGTGAACACATAAATGGCCAAAAGGAAAAGTTTCTCACAACTTGTTTTATGTTAGGGAAACTACTAAAACATTTTGTGAATCAAGATTCATTTCTGGGGGTTCTATCAGAAACCTGCTTTGCCCTGGAATGATTCCTAGGAACAAGAACCACATCCTTTTTCCAATTTTCTTCTTCCAGAAAGAAATAATTAAGTCAGGTGACCTTGGTCAAATAGCTGCTTATTATTACTTAACTATGATAGGAAGGTCAGTGGATTCTCTAAGACTCAGGACTGTAGGTTGCTTTGCTTTGCTAAATAGATACTTGAAAGCTTAATCTGAAACAACCTAGAAACAGTGAACTCTGGAAACAATGCTCCTTATGATTTGAAAGACAAAACAGCACAATTTTATAAAACAAAATACACAAGGCATGGCGACTAGCCTAGATTTTACAATGAATTCCTTGGCACAATACCTCAAATCGCTCAATGGGATCTTCCTGCTGGGCCTGCTGCTCCCTCATGGTATGATATTCTTTTTCATACTTTTTCAACTTCTTCTGACTAATCTATGAGAGATTGAAGGACAAATGTACAGACATATCAGAGAATAGCAAATGCACATAGTTCCTGGGAAAAAAATATGGAAATTTTCATGAAGTGGAAGCTCAGTTCAAGAGTCCACAATGAGACACAGCAGCCCAAATGCTACCACCATCTTAAGCTCTATCTATCAAAGTGTAGTGTCCTTTGTCCTAGTCCAATCATATCTGGAATGTTATGTTCAATTGTTTTGGGTGCTTTATTTTGGCAGGGGCATTGACAAACAGTAGTAGGTCCAGGGGAAAGTAACTAGCATGGAAAGACATTTGGATACTATGCCATAAGAAAATTCATTGAAAAAATTCATTGCCCTGGAGTCAATCAACATTTATTAAGTGCTTACTATGGGCCAGGACTGGAAAAGGAAATTGCAAGCCACTCCTGTATTTTTGCCAAGACAACCTCATGGACAGGGTGGTCCATGTGGTCACAAAGAGTCAGACATGACTGAATGACTGAACAACAACATGGGCCAGACACTTCACCAACACTGGAGATACAAAGGCAAAAAAGAGTCATTGTCTCAAGGAGCTGACATTCTAATGAGAGAAACAACATGCAAATATCTGCACATGTGTAAGACATATATAGGGTAAATTGGAGAGGGAAGTATTAAGGGAACCTAGGAAAGGCTTCTTGCAGAAGTGGGGATTTTAAGTGGCATTTAAGGAACGTGAACATGTGGAGAGAGATAATACTAGGCAGGAAGCACACCCGGTAAAAAGGTACAGAGCTAAAAATGGAGTGTATTATGCAAGGAACAGCAAGGAGTCCAACATCACTGTACCACAGAATGTGGAGGGGGTTAGAAGATTAAGGGGTAAAAAGACTGGAAAGGTGAGGAAGGAACAGGTTATGGAGAGCTTTCAAAGCTATATACAGGAGGGCTTCAAAGCCGAACAGAGGACTTTAAATATATGATCCTGGAGGTAATAAGGAGTCACTGGAGTGAACTGAATGGGAAAGAAGGAGTGATGGCAGAGAGAGCAGCTACCATGGCCAAATGTGCCCAGGGTCACTTGGGCAGCTGGATGGACTGGAATGGGGAGTCTTGGGGCAGGGAGATCCACCAGGAGGCTCTGCAGTCCTCTAGATGTGAGGCAGGGAGAAAACTTAGGAGAGTGATGACTGTTTGCAAGTCTCTGAAGAGGCGTCACTTGCTTGGCTTGACCCCAGAGGGCAGAACTAGGAGCAATGGGTACAAGTTTTAGAGGGCAAATTTTGGATCACCATAGTAAGAGATTAACAATAATAAGATCAACAACAAGAGCTTTCCCAAAGTGGAAGGCATGCCTCAGGAGGTTCTACAATAGTGACTCAAGGTCTTCATGTGGAGGCTGGATGACCACTTGTGAGATATGCTGGAGAGTATACTCACATCCCAACTTGAGATTGCATGATACAGGTACAAATGGAGAATGGATCTAGGAATCCTATTATCAAAATGCTTTTTGTTCTTGTTAGTTTGTTTGCTTTTTTCATTTTGAGGAGATGACATTAGAATGATTGTATAAGTATCTGAATAATCTGACCTATTAAGTGTAATTATATGTAGGGTTTCCACTTTCATTTTAAAGGGGGCTGGTGTACTTGGGTGAGATTTCTTTCAAGACACTTTTGCTGTAATTATAATAACTTCAACCAACACTGTAAAACATATACATCCTCTGGTTATGCTACCTCTACTCTGAATTCTATCCCTTTTTGTGTTATGGGAGTTGCTGTTTTCATGTACCTCCTCCCTCCTCCTTTCTCCACTACCTTTAACCTCTCCACTGGCTGCTTCCACTGTGCATTAAAAGACATATCATTGCCTCCCAGCTTTAAGTAAATGTAGAAAAACTTCGACATAACTCTTTTTTTCCTGTTTCTGATTCTCTCAAGTAGGCAGGATGATAACTTAGATAAGGTGCCGGATTTGTAGTCACAGGGTCTGGGTTTGAATCTCTGTTACCTATGTGACTTTGGACAAGTCACTTAATCCGTCTTTTCTTCTAACTCTACGATTCTCTAACCCATGGCCTATATGCATTCCCTTTAATTCTTTATTAGCTTTAACAGAAATAAATTCATATGGGAGTTGGTTTTGGGAAAAAGATAAGGAATTCTGTTTTTGACATGTTGGGTTTGAGACATCTATGGGATATCCTATTTGCAATGTCCAACACTAGTGAAATGTATTGGAGTCATCTGCATAAAGAAGGCAGTTAAATCCACGGGAACTGATGGAGCCATCAAATTAAAATGCAGAGAAGGGAGCCCTGAGAACACCAAGTTAGGGAATGGTCAGTGCAAAGGCATACAGTGAGTGAAATGATCTTTTGTTACAACAAATCAAAATGCTACTACCTTTCTCTGAATTTCTATGTTAATCACATATCATAAAACCCAACACTTGATTTGCTGTCATAAATCACTCCACAATTCATATCTATTCAGTCTTCTCTCTGCTCAGCAGATACTCAATTTAGACACAGTGAGGTGTGATGGAATGGAATGGACTTCAGACTTGGAGGTGATAGTCTTTGCCCTGCTAGGAACTACCCTTGTCGCTTTATCACGAGGAGCCTCTATTTCCTCACCTGTTAAATGGGGTGGTTATCTGGATTATCTGTCTCACAAGGCTATCACAGGAAGATTGCTTTGTCCATGGTAAAGTGCTACAGAAATGGGACATGGCGCCACAGGGCGGTAACATTCTACACATTCCTCTCACCCAGTGCTGCCGGCCACTATCCAGACGCCTCAATAAGGACTTCTATGAATAGAGTCCTGGATCCTTCCCAAGCAATGTCAGCCAAGAAAAGAACACTGCTTTGGTTCTAGGCTATAGGAAGACACCCATTAAACACTTCTGGGGAAGCCATAAAGCCTAAGGCATAGGTCAGCTTTAAACCCCGATCTACTGTGGTTTAAGGCCAATGGCTGAGTATTCACTGAATTTTTAAGTGATACCCAGAGAAAGCACCTATATAAAACACTTGTATAGCTGGTAAATGGATAAACAATCCTAACAGATCAATATGGAGGGACGGAAAATAAATGCAAACAAATTAGAACTGTGGCCAGAACACAATTTTTGCTGTAGCTTGCTATTAGTCTTGCAAGATAATGGCATGTGGGGGGAAAACCAGGAATAAGGCTCCCCCTAGTGAGAAGCAATGAATTCTCCACATCCAATATGACCCAGCTTCCTTAGCTTCCAGATCTAAAACTTAAAAATCACAACATCTCAGAGCTGCATGGTGTTTCCGACTTCATCCATTTCACACTGTGCCGGACTTCCTACAACATGCCAGGCAAGTATACGGCCTCCCCTCGAAAGCCTCTGGTGATGGGAAACTACTACCTCAGAAAGGTACTTGTTCCATTTTTTGATATCTTTGATTATTAGAAAGTTTTAGATAACATGAGCCAAAACTGGTAACTTCCACCACTGGTCCTAGTACCTCAGACCCATAAAACAGCACTACTGTAACGCCCATCTAATGAGAACTTCCCATTTTTAATACTGAGATACATAACATGGGTCCCTATAATCTGCCAAAGGCTACCTGCCTTTTCTCGTGATATTTCCAACTTATACTTCTAAAGAGACTCCTAACCAAAACAGTCACTAAAAAACAGCATTTCTCAAAAGAATGACATCTCTCCTTTCCCCGCATCATTTTCTTCTTTTTTTTTTCTTTTTGGAGGACAACTGGGGTTAAGTGACATGCCCCAAAGTCACATGGCTAGTGTGTCAAGTGTCTGAGGCAGGATTTGAACTCAGGTCCTTCTGACTTCAGGGCTGGTGCTCTATTCACTGTGTCACCTAGCCGCCCCGCATCATTTTTTTCTTTGAAAAGAAATTAAGGAGACTGTAATGTGATTTGTCAGGCTCCTCTACATTAAAGCTAAGACCATACTTGTTCCACTGGCTGGCAGGCCTTAGCCTCTGAGTCAGTCCTGGGGGTCTGTAGATTAGACCTGGAAACAGTTTTTCAACATGACAGTATGATCCCACTGAAATGCAAAGTCAAAATGGATATCTGAATAAGAGGATCAGGTATAAACATCAAATTACAATTAATTTTTCCTGATTAATCTTTGGGATTTCAGAAACCAGATTTCTAAAACAGGCTTCCTGCTGACAGTGACTTGTGAGATCAATCTTAAATGGAAAGGATTCTGGGAGAGGACACTGTGCTTTGTGAATGAATAAGGGTAGAAGAGAGTCCAAAGATGTTACTCATAACAGTAAAAACACACTGGGCAGTTTGGTGGGGCAACGGGGAGAGCACTGGACTTGGAGTCAGGAAGACCTGAGTTCAAATCCAGCCTCAAGTACTTATTAGCTGTGTGACCCTTGGCAAATGATCCAGCCTGTTTGCCTCAGTTTTCTCTTACGTAAAATGAAGATCACAGTATTTGCCTCGCGTTAGTTATTATTTGTAAAAGGCTTTGTAAATCTTAGAGTGTTGTATAAATACTATTATTATTGTTATTCTTTTTCCTTTCTCCACCCCGCCCCCATTTCCATCTGATCCTGGAAGGTGGGTGGTCTACTATCAACATGACAGAATAACCAAAAAAGAAAATCTGATTGTGGACGGTATTAGTAAAAGCATGCAGCAGGCAGGTGACACAGTGGATCAAGAGTTCCAGGACTAGAGTCAGGAAGACTCATCATCCTGAGTTTAAATCCGGTCTCAGACACTCACTACTTGTGGGACCTTGGACAAGTCACCTCACCCTGTTTGCCTCAGTTTCCTCATCCTTAAAATAAACTACAGAAAGAAATGGCAAACCACTCTAGTATCAGAAAACCCCACATGAGGTCATGAAGAGTCAGAAATGATTAAAATGAAACAACAACAACAAAAAAAGCAGATGGAGAGAGACAATGAAGGTAAGGAGTAAGAACGGTCACTGCCCTGGTCACGAGGCACCTGGAGTATTATGTGCAGTTTAAGAATTACATTTTCAGAGGGACAATGTCAAGCTAGAGCACAGCTGGAGGAAGGCAAGTAGTCTGGTGAGAGGACTGGATTTAGGGGATAACATAGGACAAGCTAGTAATAAAGCTAATATTCACACAGCATTTTGATGTTTACAAAGTGATTTATATGCATTACCTTATTTAAACCTCATCAAAAAAGATATGAGACAAATACTAAAAGTATTACCTCCATTTTACAGATTAAACTGGGGCTCAGAGAAGTTACTTGTTTTTGCTCTGGTCACAACGATAATAAATAACAAAGGTGGAATTTTAAAAACTGGGTTTCTCCTGACTCAAGGGCTTTTTCTACTATACTAACTGTGTCCCTGGAAGGGAGCTCAGAGATCAAGTACAATGCCTTTTTAAAAAAAGATGAGTAAACTAAGACCCAGAGAAGTTAAGTGAAATGTACAACAACACGTAGGTAAAGAAGTGGCCATTCTGACAGTCAGAAAGGGGGGGCTGGTCTATCGGGCACCACGGGGCAGAAATGTGAGAACCACACAGAGCTGTTCCTAAGGGAAAAGGGCTTCCTCAGGAGACAGGCTAGATGACCACTTCCTGGAGGAGTCAAGATGAGCTATGTTCTAAGGCTCATAAGGATCAAGGAATTTTGGAATGCTCTCAAGTACCTAGCTGACTTTCTCCTTCTCTTGGAAGCTCACCATCCTCCCTCCTCCACACTCACTTAGGTACTTGTGATGTTTTGTAATCCATTTGTTGTGTCCTTGTCTTCCTGATTCCCACAAAACTCATTCCTGAAGTTCTCTAAGGGCTGAAATCATGTCTAATTTCTATTTGTAGTCAGTCTGCTGCCCTGCATGGAGCAGGTGTTAAGTGACCACCTGCACAAGGAGAACTGATTCCTTCTGTCAGAAGCTGAAACGCTGATCTCACACACACACACACACACACACACACACACACACACACACACCCACCCTCCCTCCTTTATACATGATTAAATTTGACACAAGGCTTTTTTCTACTCAAAAGTACATATGAATAAAAAAAAAAGATTTATTATGACAGGAAAGGATTTGTAGCTTAGAGCAAATAAATGACATACCCCATTCTAACTAGAGAAAAAGAGAGGGGTGGTAGGTACATACCAGTTTAGGATTTTGGCTGCAAGCATGTGTTTGCTCCAGACTACCTCTTTGGTTACCTTCTTGTTAGTTTCTTTCAGGTGTGACTTATACAAACTCTGTTTATGCCTATGTCCTATCAATTACCCTCTTCATGCTCAGGAAGGAAAAAGTCAAGCCAGGACTAGTCAGATTACTCCTGGAGAAAGATCTGAACTTGGACTAAAGAGTCCTGCCTGAATTCAAAGCCTGATTCTGAAATTTCCCAGCTGTTTGACTCTGGACATGTCACATAGCCATTCTGAGCCTCACCTACCTTAGCCATTAAAAGGAGTTAATAATACTTGTACTACCTATTTTACAGATTTTCCATGGGGAATGAATTTTGTGAGCCTCTTAAATGTTATCATCATGCTTACTTGTGGCAAAGTATTTTATTTAATTTCTGAGTCTGATATATTTAATGGTGTGATAACTGTGTTTTGGGCAATAAATTGTTTCAAGACTTTAATATGAAATCACCTAGGTTAAGTGGTTCTGACAGCCATAAATATATTCACAATGACAGACAGCCTGTGTATTTTCACTGTCTTAACTCCTCCTGACCCTTTTAAAACATATAAATAAATGATCACGACTCCTGAGTGGGTGAGGCTCCAACTGCACCGGTCCCTGATTACCAGCTGAAGCCCTACCCCAGTTTCTGGTCCCCTTCAGGAAAACTCCCTTACTGGAGCCTGGTATTGATAAGTCACCCAGAGAATTTCCCACTCACTTCTTGGTCTGGTTAGGAATGTCCATTCCTCTATGTGGCATCATTTACCTTTTCTCAAACAAGCTCATATTTAAGCTATAAACCAGTCCTGCTGAGATGTAAAGCCAAGCACAAGTAGATTCCCAAAAGAATGCTACTGTGAACAGCTTTCAAGATTTGGATTACACAGTAATAGTGAACACATTGTTTATTCCATTACAAATCAAGATTCAGTACAATATTTACAATATAATATTCTCAATATTATATCTTATTACAGAAAGTCACAATATTTAGAACAAGGAACAAAAGAAGAATCACCTGGTTTTCCTAAGGGGGAAACCAGCTTAACATTTAAAGATTCAATCAATCTATTAACAAAAAAAGAATCACCTGGTTTCCCCAAGGGGAAACCTTTCTCACTCAAAGATCCAATCAACAATTCACAATATACCAATCTTCCACTCATGGAGCAACCATTAACTTAATCTGTCACTCATCTAGCAGTCAGCCATTAAGCTAGATTCCCAATTACTGTCCCTAATACAGTCATTAGAAAACCACAGAAACTTTCCACCCCTTGATTTCCAGCAAACCTCAGTTTAGTCCAAGGGGAGGCCTTTTCTTCATCTTGACTCTGGGAGGTCTCTCTGATTCCCTGGATCCCCTTCCATGGTTCCAGCTCCCTCCTGAATCTGCCAATCACCTGGATTCAGAAGCAGACAGCTGCCAGGTTCTCATCCAGTCCTCAGAGGTAAACAGCTTCCAGGTCCTTGTCCTCAGCAAACCTCAGTTTTGTCCAAGGGAAGGCCTTTTCTTCATTTTGACTCTGGGTGGTCTCACTGATTCCCTGGATCCCCTTCCATGGTTCCTGCTCCCTCCTGAATCTGCCAATCACCTGGATTCAGAAGCAGACAGCTGCCAGGTTCTCATCCAGTCCTCAGAGGTAGACAGCTCCCAGGTCCTTGTACAGTCCTCAGGGCAATCCCGGGCACACACTAAAGTTCACAAGGTTCAGCACATGGCAAACCCTTCACCACTTCTCTTGCCTGGAACTCAAGGACCAGTCAGGCCATGAATAAATAAAGTCTTATCCTGTTCATGTTTCAGTCAGCTTCCAGATACTGGGAGAGGAACTCTCTCTCTCTCTCTCTCTCAGCTGGCTTCAGTCTCTATGAATCTTCCTTCACTGAGGAGCCAATTCCAATTCTCTCTGTCTCCAGAATTCTTCTTTATATACAGCACTGGCCTCCTGTCTCAGCCAACAGCCTTCTTCCAAGTCAACAGTGGAGTTCATACCTTCTCAACAATGGACAGAGTTCACACCTTCCATACTTATCCCTAAGTTACTAGGTGCTACTTAGCCCTAACTTACTAAGTGCTAAGTATCTGATAATCTGATTACTATTACATGAGACTGCACTCCAGATGCATGCTTCCACTGAGACCTTTGCCACAGTCCCTGATGCTGGCCTTGTGTATGTTGCTGAAGCTCTGTTGTACTGCTATACTTGTCTGCTTGCTGTACCACAGAATAGCAATGCTCACCCTTGTACTAGTTTCCAGAGTACTAAATTTCCTATCAATCCTTGAACTTGGGTCTTTGCTCTAACCTGAGCTGTCAGATCAAATATGGCAAACAGTTACTAAGAAAACTTTAATTCTCCATTAACTACTGAATAAAGTATGAACACTTCACCTAGCATTCAAGGTCTTCCAAGATTTGCCCCCAACCTAATTTTTCAACTTTTTTCCTTCAGATTCATTCTCTTCATTTATCCTGGGCTCCACCGAAATGTGATAACTTGCTATACTTCAAATGTGCCCCTCAGCTTCTAGTCTTCTCATCTCTGCTTATGCTTTTCACAGGATTATAAATTTAGAGTTTGGAGGGATCACAGAAGTGCTCTACAACGTGAGGAGTGGAATGCTTCTCCAAGCTGATCTTGACAGTAAAGTAACAGAGCTGGGATTTGAATATTTCAACTCTAAATCCAGCTATTCAATTAAACCAGGCTGATTCTTCCAGTTATCTTGGAAGCAATCAGATTCTTCCTTGTCTCTTAAACAATAATATCTTAGGCTTAGTACTTAAGGGTTTAAAAAATGTTAGGTGAACAATTTGTACTTTATTCAAGAGATAAAAAAGGTCATTTGATGTTTTTGAGTAAACATTAAATATACTATTCTTGGAAATTAAACACAAGATTTATACTGTCACACAAGTCTGTCAAGAGTACTGAATTGGAGTAAAGAATTTGGGGTTGATTTGGCTGGTTTTTATCTATGTGATTCTGGGTAAGAATTAGGTCTAACCTTTCTGAACCTTGTCTTTCTCATCTATAACATGGAGGCTTAGATTAGTTATTTAAGCCCCTTCCAGGTCTAAATTCTATGATCCTAGGATATGTAAGTATGGGCAACAACTTATTACTTCAGGGTTTTGGGGAGTCAGATGGCAAAAAATTATCAGACATTTTTACTACAAACATTTTAGTGGTACAACAAAGATGTACAATTACAACTTTCATTCTCTCCCTTTCCAAATACCCTGGGAATGTTGCAGTTTTCTTCTGAGAGGCAACATGGAATAATATAGAGGAAAGAAAGACCTGTCTAAGGTCTGTCAATCACTAACCGTGTGGTTTAGGCCAGTCATTTAATTTTGCTGAACCTCAGTTTCCTTATCTGTGAACTGGGGGATACTATACTTGAAGAACTGTGCCTAATGCATACATCTGTTGTAAGAATTGCATAACAAAATTCATTTAAAGGGCTTTGTAACCATAAAGCACTATGTAAATTGAAGCTATGATTAGATAATAACAATGATGATAACAACTAGAACTTTATAAGAAGTGTGCCAATGTAATTCCAGTCATTTGAGAATAATCTATCCAGGATAGGAATGATTTCTTAAAGCATAAGTTTCTATCAAGGGACAAAGCCCTGTGGAGCATGGAGTATGGGAAATCAATCTAACAAATGGCCAAATGACCACCTACAGCAGCCTAAACATTTTTTGTATTAAATATAGCTAATAAAAATGTCTTATTTCCACAATTAACAAATAAGAATGATTGACAGTTCTGTATTGCTTTCACGACAGCACTGTGAGCAAGGCAGTAAAAGTAAAAAGCTTCCATTTGGAGGGTTCTCATTGGGGAAAATGGCTTGCCTAAAATCCCATAACTACTGAGTGATGGTGGCAGAAAGCTTTCTGACTCTAAGATGAGTGTTTCATCTACCACACCACACCATGTCCTGAAAAATCTGAAGATCTGATCTTTTGACATGAAATCTCATTCATCATGTTCCTGGTTGAACTGCTTTCCTCCCATCTATCTGACCACTTATTCTCAGGCCGCTCTCCCCTCAGGAAGGGTGTCCTATCTCACAAGGTTCTGCCCAGGGTCCACTTCTTTCTCTAAATATATGTAGAGAGCCAGCTTCAGCTTCTCCTGAACTGCACCTGCATTGAAGGATGTCTGTTGGATATCTTCTCTCGGGTGTTTAATTAGTATTTCAAATTCAACATGTCTAAAATGGAACCATTTTCTCCCTAAACCTGTTCCTCCTTCTGACTTCCTTCTTTCTGTTGATAGTATTACCACTTCCCAGCCACTCAGGTTCATCATCTCAGACTCATCCCTCCCCACCTCCAGTAAGTGGTCAATGCCAATGATTTTTTCCCTATCTCTCGTATATCTTGTTCTTTTCTGTCTCTCTATATGTCTACCACTTTAGGCCCCTCATGAGCACCAGACAGAACTACTGGGATAGCTTCCTAACTGGTTTTCCTGCTTCAAGTTTCTCCCTTCTCCAAAGCATCTTCTATACAAGTCACTCCCAAGCTCAAAGAACATCAGTGGCTCCTCACTGTTTAAAGGATAAAACCAAGCTGGCATTCCAGGTTCTTACCATCTGGGTCCTACTTACCTTTCCATCCTTATTTCATACAACTCCCCATTATCAAATTTATATTCCAGACAACCTGGACTAGTTCTTCACAAACTCAACAGGGCATCTCCTTCCTCTGTGTATCTGTGTGAGCTCCTCCCCATGTCTAGCACATGCTTCATCCTTACCTTTGAGGCCCAGTTCAGATGCTGCCTCTCTCCGTGACTCCTTTCCCTTTTTTCCTCCTCCTTTTTTCTGTTACCATACTAATATTCATGCTGTATACTCTAACTTTTTGGGGGCAGGGAATGTTTCCTCTTTTTTTGGGTCTATGTATCCGTAGTGTGTAGGATATTGCTTCACACACAGGAGGAGTTGAATAAATCTTTACTAAATCAAATTTGTTGAATTTTCATAGTAGAAATCAGTTTCATAGAGAATGCTAACATTTGATGCTATCTCAATGAAAGCTGCAAGCTGTAACAGTTCACCTGACATTTTCCCCATTTATACAATAACTCTTTCAAAGCAAGAAGTACCTCTAAGTCATATGCCTTCAATGACATACTTGCCCTAACCCAAGTCTAACCCATAGGCTTGAGTCAAGCTTGTCTACCACAGATTAAATCAAAATCCAACAACAGTGATGCGGGACACCTTCCATTTGGATTCTTCTTGGAAACTAAGAGTATCATATCAAAGGGTTGCAAATTAATAGGAATTCAAAAGGAGCTATTGTGTGCAGTTATACTGATTTCTCTTCAGAGAGGTAGAGAAAGAGGGCATTTTAAGCCATGCTGCTTCATCTTCTTCTGTCTATGAATTCTCATAAACAACCTATTAGTATTATTCCTGGTATACATCTATTTTCTATTATGATACTGACATATTTATCTTATTCTTTCCTTAATAGATTTTAAGGTTAGGGAATATTTTTATTTTCCATTGATCCCTCCCTAATAGTTAGCATAGAGTACAGCCCAGAATAGGTGCTTAATGTTTGATAAAGACTGGATATGAAACCCTTCTATGCCATATCTGTAAAATGGGTGTAGTGATTATTTGCACAGAGATGTTGTGAAAACAGAATAAATTAAGAATGTGAAAACAATCTGAAAAATCATTAAAGTGTTACACAAATGTAAGAGATGAATATTGGACTTCTTGGTTTTGCTACTTAGATGATCTTGGGAAAAGTCAGAAAACTGGGCTTCAGTTGTCTCCTCTGTTAAAAAATGAGAGCATTGAATAAGTACAAGCTCTAGGGATCCCTTCCAACTCTAAATCCTATGGTCTCATTATTATACATTCAGTAACGATGTGATCTCTTGGAAGATTCACAGACTTCTGCCAAGACTTTCAGGTGAAACTTAGGGGAAAGGGAAAGGAAAACTTAAAATGTATAAATTACTGTTTACCTTCATATTGCAAGCTAACTCCATTAGCTTTTTTGCATTTTCTTCAGAGCGATATCGCTTAGGAAGCTGAACTCGAAAGAACTTCAAAGCCCCTTCAAAGTCTGTCAACAGGAGGTCATCCTTGGAAGTCTTTGAAAAGAAAGCAAGAGAACACATACAAACAGAAACATTTGCTATGAAAATGCACAAGCAGTATTTGGATAAACCTAAAGACAGTGACTACACTAGTGCTTTTCCCCCCTTCATGTCTTTGCTTGAGCCTGGAATGTCCTCCTTTATCCTCAGCTATCGCATCCCTACTCATCCCTCAAAGCTTAACTCAAATGCTACATTGCCCACAAAAGCCTTTTGGCTTTTTTTTTTTTTTTTTTTTGCTTTTTGGAGGGCAACTGAGGTTAAGTGACTTGCCCAAAGTCACACGGCTAGTTTTTGTGTCAAGTGTCAGGCTGGATTTGAACTCACGTCCTCCTGACTCCAGGGTCAGTGCTCTACTCACTGCGCCGCCTAGCTGCCCCGCCTTTTGGCTTCTGATGCCATCTCAACTCCTTCTGTGCCTCCCCTCATCAAAACACACTTGGTTTTATACCCGTCAAATGCACCAAATATGTATCATAGTTATTTCTCTACTATACTATGAGATTTATGAGGTAAATCTCCTATTTTTCTAGTACCAAGTACAAGGGTTAGCACTTAGTATATACTTAATAAATATTTGTCCATAAAGGTCTCAAGTCTTTATCAGAACCTCTTTTTTCAGTTTAGGGCATTGCGTTGCCAACATGTGGAAGCACTGACATAACAGTAGAGGTGGCTGTTTAAGTTTACTTTAAGATGAGACTAATTGCTATTTAGTGTATAGAAAATGGATGAAATAAAAGTTTGTCAGAAAAGCTTACCTTTAATAAACCAAGGGCAACGTTAAAAATAACACTTATTCCCTAAAGAGGAGGGACAAAATGAACAATTTTAGAAACTGAATTGCTTAGAAATTGAAACATATTTGCTTCATAAAAACTTAATTTGATATTTGAAAAAAAAAAAGATCTTCAACATCATTTCCATCTCTAAATCCTAGGAAGCATTCATTAAACCTGAGATCAGAATCTTTAGGAAGAGGGTAGGGCCAATGCTCGGTGCTGATAATACATTTGAACAGCTATCATCTCATGTTTTCCTGAGAAAGGATGCCTCTTGTACCACTTTCACATGATTCCCTAAGGCTAACGTCCTAAATGGAATCATATGATTCAAAATAAAAATTTTATGGACTCTATTTGTTATGTAGTGAAGTACATCAAAACTTACTGATATATTGCAAAAACTCCAATGTTTTGTTGGCAATGTGTCACACTTGGGTGCTTCTGTCCAAACAGCCTTTCCTTACTCCCATAAACTGAAATCATAGAACCTCTGAGTTGGAAGAGCTCTCTGAAGCTCTCTAGCATTCAGCCCACACCTAAAGAGGAATCAACAAGATCCCTGGGGAGTGGCCAGCTACCCGCTGCTGAAAGATCTTCATGACTGGGAAAGCTACCACCTTCTGGCAGCTCAGTGGCCCTGTAGATAGTTCTAATGGAAAGGACATGTACGCCTGACTGCCTGTCCATAACTTTTACCCACTGCTCCTTGTTCTGTCCTGTGGGGCAAAGCAGAGTATGGGCTTGGTAGAACTGCTCTTTAGCGGACCATCTTCTCTCAGGAAACATAAAACAAGTTTTTGGTTCTTACTGTAACAGGCAGCATTTATTGTGATGGTTGGTATCATTTGGCATTTTGTCACAAGGGAGGACTCATTATGAGGATTCATTATTTGGACATGACCATGATATGAAAATAAGACGTTAAAAATCAGGAAAGTAAAAATAAACATTTCCATAACCATAACCAGGTTTTATATAAAGCCTTCTCCTCCCATATGTTCTTTTAGGTAAATGTGATCCTGATCTTACAGAGTAGCAAACAGACCATCAGAAAGGGAAAGTAATTCATAGACTTTTGTAGGATTAAGGGAATTTAAAAAATCCTCTGATCCAGGAAACTGAGATCAAAAGGGAGAAAGTGACTCAGACAAGAAGCACAAAGCTCCTGTTAGCTAAGACTGAAATTCATTTTTTTTTTCATTATAAATTCACTGGTCATTCCAGGATACCATATAGCCTTTTAATCAGATCCACGTGGTGGTTAAGAAACCACTTTATTTAAGACCTCTATGGGTACAAACCTTTTTTTTCTCCTTCTTCCATATTCTTTCCTAGACCTGCCTCCCCTCTTCTGTCCACCTGAATGACTTTGTCCCCTTCCCTCTTTGTCAGTACAATGGGAAATGGACACACTGATGTGGATCACTCCATAAGAGAAACTAGGAGATTCCTTTGCCTTTGCTTGCGCTGTTTTCTATACCAAGAGCACCTTCTACCATTCTCTTCACTTTGTTTGCTGATATCTATGCTGATACCTATCCTTCAAGGCTCCTCTATGAAACTTTTATTGATCCCACTCATCTGGAAAGGACTTCTCCCTCATCTGAACTCATAAGACTTTATAATCCTCTCACAGATTTACATATTCTAATTTGCATTTCATTTATTTATGAACATCTCAATGTCTACCCCTTCAGACACTAGAGATTGTCAATTCCTTGATGATAAGAAATAGTTCTTATTTTCTTTGTCATCCCCTGGGATCTAGCAGAGTACAAAGTAGAAGCCAGTATACTGTAGTGGAAAGAAGCACTAGACCTGGGAGTCTTTTTCTATGTGATCTCAGGCAAAACTAACACCATTAGCCTAGAGCTCCCTCCTTTCCTCATTATCTTCTCTTTCCCCTGTATCATATGAGGAGATGGCCCTTCTCCTCGCCAAAGCAAACCTCTCTACACTTAGCCTTTATCCCCCATTCTGTCATCTCCAGCAGATTACTTTATCATCTCCACTCTAGCACTAAACTTCAATCTCTCCCTGTCTACTTGTGGTTTTCCGAAAACTCACCTATTAGGCTGTTTTCCTGCCTAAAAACACACTTCTACCTGCATCATCCTTAAAACCCCCTTGCTTGGTTCAATCATCAATTGTCAGCACCCCACTGATGATCAACATCCTATATCTCTCCTCCTTTTCAAAGCCAAACCCCTTGAAAAAGTTATCTATGATAGGTGCCTCCCATCCTGCTTTGTCCCTCCCCTCTCATCCATCCCTTTCCTTTCCCACTTGATTCTAAATCCTCAACAGTCAGGCTTCTAGCCTCATCATTCAACTAAAATCTGCTCTCTTCAAAGTTACCAATGATCCCTTAATGGCCAAATCCAACGGCCTTTTCTTCTCTTTTCCCTCTATGCCAATTCATCTGGTGATTGCATCATCTCCCATGGATTAAATTATAATCTCTATGTCAGTGTTTCTCAGATTTACTTATTCAGTCCTACACTCTCTTGTCATCTCCAAACTTGTCTCATCTTTTTGTCTGTTGGCTCTCTCAAACTGGATCTTAAACTCAAAATGTCCAAATGAGAACTAACCCTAAACCCTCCCTTCTTAAATTCCCTTTTATCTATGCTTGTAACCTAGGCATCATCCTCAACAACTCTTGACTTGCATGTGTTCCATATATCAAATCTGTTACCAAATCCATTGAAACTTCTCTTGAATACATCCCCTTCTCACTTCTGATATAGCTACTGGTCTGGTGAAGGCCTCTGTCACCTCACACCTGCATACTGCAAGAGCCTACTAGTTGGTCTCTGTGCCTCTAGGCTCTAGTCTCTGTCCAGTCTATCCTCTGCTTAGTGATCAAAATGATCTTCCTAAAGTTTAACTCACTTGACTCACCTACTCAATAAACACTAGAGGGGCCCCTTCCACCCAGCTAATATGTCTGGTTTTCACCAACATCTCTAGTAATTCCTTTGATACTCTGAAACTCACTCCTTCTCATTACTCCCTGGCCCTGGGAACCCTCCCTCCCTCTGAATGGAAGGGTGGAGGGTAGATAGTGGAGATTCTTCCAGATCCTCCATTTAAAGAAGGTGACCCAGTGTAGGCCACTTGGCATCCTCCACAGCTGTAGGTCTTCAACACACACCTGTACTGGGTACCCTCCTTCTCCCCACTTTTTAGGTGTTGCATTCCTCCACTAGATTATGAGATCCTCAAAGGCATGGGCTGTCTTTTGCCTTTGTACCTTCACTACTTAGCACAATACCTAGCATATACAGTAGGTGCTTAATAAATGTTTGACTGGCTCCCTATTACCTCTAGGATCAAATTTAAAAATCTGTTTGACCTTCAAAGCTCTTCAAAACCACGCCCCTACCTACCTTTATGCTTTACTCACTTCCACGTATTCTATTATCCAGCGACATTCTTCTTTTTTTGGGGGGGGGGCAATGCAGGGCAATTGGGGTTAAGTGACTTGCCCAAGGTCACACAGCTAGTAAGTGTTAAGTGTCTGAGGTCAGATTTAAACTCAGGTCCTCTTGACTCCAGGGCTCTATTCATTGGGGCACCTAGCCGCCTCCAGTGACATTCTTTCCGTTCCCTGTACATAACACTCCACATCCAAGATCCATGCCTTTTCATTGCCTATTCCTTACATCTGCAACACTTTCCCTCCTTTTCTCTACCTCCTGGTTTCCTTGTCTTCCCTCAAGTGCTACTTAAAATTCACCTTCTGTGGCTTTTCCTGGTCACCCTGGGGAAGCTAGTGCCTTCCTTCTGTGCATTTTTTGTACATAATCATTTACACGTTGTCTCCTCCATTAGACTGTGGGCTCCCTGAGAGTCCGTTTTGGTTTTGCCTTTCTTTATATCCCCAGTGCTTCACAGGATCTGGAGTCAAAGGACTGTTCAAGCTCCCTGAAGCATCCCCACCCTCGGCACAGGGCCTACAGGGTGCACAGTAAACATCCAGATGTCTGGTGACTACTAACTCTCCTCTTGCCCTTCCCTGAGCCTTAGTTTTATCATCTGTAAAATAAGGCAGCTGGACAAAATGGCACGTAAGGCTCCTTTCACTCTATTTCCTATGATCTTATACATTTTTTATCTCCCCTATTAGATTTATTCCAAGCACGTCTTACTCATCTCTGTCTGCCCTGCAGCCTTGCTCAATGTGGGACCTAGGACAGTGCACTGCATGTGGCCCGGCAGGAGGGTAGAGAGGGGACACCAGCAGACTTAGCCCTGAGATCTTATTACAGAATATCTGAACTGGAAGGGACCAGCTAGTCTAATTTCTTCAATTTACAGGTGAGCATTTTGGAGCTCATAGAAATGAAGAGATTTTCTTAAGGTTATTTGTAAAATGGGGCTATTTGGCACAGGGGAATTATATGCTACACTTCAATTTTCGAACTCTGAACAATAGTTAAGAAGAAGATAACCATGTTATCTTTGAAATGGTGGGAAGAATACTAAAAAACACAGGCAAAGCTGTGTGATCAGCGATACATACCTCACACAATAGTAGGTCAATTATATGGAAGACCATGTAGAGAGGGAATTTTGCAGTGAAGAGTGTAAGAAACCACTGGGAAGCGTACATATGTGCTTCAAGGCTTATATCCAAGAAGTGGTTGTACAGGTCGGGAATGTATTCCTGAAATGGCAAACTAATTAGTTTTTGGGATAAATGTAGCTGTTGACTCACACTTTGAACACTCTTAAATCTGCTAGGAAGAAGACAATAAAGTCACATACTTATGAGAGTTCTTTGTCTCTTTTTTTTTCCCTTCAAAGCAGCAAGAGAAGTCACTGAGAGGTAAATATAGCATCTAGAATTCAACTGGAGCAAAGCCAATTCTTATTATTCAATTTTGAACTTGCTCTGAATAAAAAGAAAGAGCCCCTCCCAAATAATGACAAATACTTGAGAATTTAATTTTCTCTAACAGGTTAGAATATATTTGGAAAAGCTGGCTTTATTTCTAGTATAAGAACCATAAGCCGAAAAAGCAAAGATCTCTGTGAACTACATTTCTTGACTGATTTTGTTGTGATAAAGTCCCTTGAACATCATTTGTGTCCTTTGGGATGTTTATGAAAATAGAAACAGTTCACACACACATCAGGGTCATACCTTATTAACTTTTGTACCACTAACATACAAAAAAAGGCACTAAAAGAAAAAATAACTTCATGTGGAAATGTATGACAAAATTAAAAGCCTCTCACGGCTCTTCCCCCCACCCAAATTATGAAAACTTAATGGTTGGAAGGGACCCTAGAAGGTCGTTCAGTCCAACTCCTAATCTATCTCATAAAAAAGTGATCATTCTCTGATAGAAAACAGGGATGGGGCACTCACTAAAAATAAAGGCAGCTCATTTCATTGTTTGATATCTCTAGTTATTTGGAAGTTTTTCTTATATTACAGTTTATATTGTGCTCTTCTGGAGCTTCTAATTGTTGTTTTGAGTCCTGGTCTCTGAGTACAGGCAGTTTTCTTGTTCATTCACCCTTTCCCAGGACTGCCTGCTTTCTGTACAAGCAGAGGCTCCAGTTCCTTTCAGACCCTGGCTGCTCCTCTCTGATTTGCTCTAGACTGAGCATCACACTGCAGCCATAGTCTGCCTGGGGAAAAGCAAAGTAGCATTATCATTTCTTAAATACAGTTTGACCCTGTACCTGCATGAGGCGCTCCAACTGGTAAAACTTGCAGTGCAAATCTTCAAAGTTTTGCTTGAAAAGTTCCCTGAGTCCATAGTCAAACATGATTTTGACCAGAACACTGAAAGCCTGTTCCTCGGGCATCTAGTAAAGACAAGATAAAACAAAACAAGACAACAGTTTTTAAGCAGTTTTCCTTCAATATATGCAGCTCATGCCTCCCGGTCCTCATCTGAGTGGTAGGAAGCAGAGGCAGATGACAACAGAGATCTGCATTTACATGTCCTATCTTATGTCAGATCTGACAAAAGAAAACAAGCAGCTCTTCTATAAACTCAGCCAAAGAGGCAACGATAACTCCCAATGCCGTGAAAGCTAGCACTATTTTGTTGATTCTACTTCTTTTTCTGTTCATCTGTTGGAATGAGCATAAGACATGGAGAATAGAATTTGTCATTTTAAAACTAATCAACTCAAAAGAATGCCAGGGCAGAAAAGGAATTTCTATTTTTTCTCTAAATTAATATTTTTCATTTTATGGTGGGGGAACAGAGGTCCAGAAAACAGAACTGACTTGCATAAGGCATAATATTCTATAGAGATTTAAAGAACAAAACAAGGGCAGCTAGGTGGCACAGTGACTAGAGCACCAACCCTGGAGTCAGGAGGACCCAAGATCAAATCTGACCTCAGATATTTGACACTTATTGGCTACGTGACCCTGGTCAAGTCACTTAACCCTCATTACCTCACCACAAAACCAAAAACCTAAAAAGAATAAAACAATAGTAAAACTGGAACTAGAACCTCAGTCTTTGGATTCTTGATCTAGTATTTTTCCTTTTATGCTGAACTGTTCCTCTTCACATCAAACATCTAATTCTCTCAAATTTCCTTCCTGTCAAAAATGTTAACTCTCCTCTCAACTGACCAGAAAAGATATAACTAGCTAGAGATTGTTCGCCTTACTAATGAATGACACTTATACTGCAATTAAACTCTTACAAAAATCTTATTTGGCTTTTGTTTATAAATGTCAACATTTGTGTATATATCTAGAATGTGACAGAAAAATACTTGCCTGCGAACCTGGCATAATATCTAGCTGTTGTTTTAAAGCACTGGAAATCTTACATTTAGGACTCCACATTATTACAGTATCAATCTCTCAAAAAAAAAAGGGGGGGGGAAGGTAGCAGAAAGTAAGGAAATCCATGTAAATAAGTTCAAGAAGGGTCAGATAAGGTAACAGCTAAAAGACTTCTAATGGGTTACTGTTTGGAGGGTATATTTAGAGGTAACATCTATCCTTTATAAAGGGTCCGCACTGTTACACAGAGTCTAATGATGTTAATAACAAGAGTTTGTACTTATATAGTTCTTTGTATTTTAAAAAACCCACATAAAACCCCCCCCAAACAATCCTGGCAGATTAGACTGGGGAAATGTATTCTCTCCTTTTAGCAGATAAGAAAACTAAGGATTGGAGTAGAAATATTTGATTTTGACATTTTCACACAGCTAGCAAGTGGGAAAGGAGAAACTTGAACCCAGATCTCTAGACCAAGTCTAGTGCTCCTCAGAAAGGGCTGGAGAGAGATGCCTGACCTAGTGTAACGTTTCTGAGAATCGCTGATCACTCAAACACTTATCAAACATCTATACTGCATGCATTGTTCTTGGCATGAACGGGAGGACTTTCAAAGTTTAGATAAGATAAACTCCCTAAGCTCAGGGAGCCGTCATGAAACACACAATATCACATGCTAAGTGCATTGTGAGAATCAAATGAGGACCCAGCAGGCGTTTTTATTCCAGAGGAACAGAATGAAGTGCTTGCCATATGAGGTAAAGAAGGAAGGCTGATGTGGAGGATTAGGGAAGAGCTTCTGAAGAGTTGCATTTTACAGGAAGGGTAAGAGTTCCAAAGGGAGAGGAAATGTGATATACTCTCCCTCAATAAACTCAGGAGGAAGACTCGGCATCATCAGCAAGAGAGCTGACAGCCTCCATACAGCCAACATCCTCCCAGAGATTTCAGTAATTAAAACCCATGAATGAGTGAGCTCACTATCCACCTGTTCCATAAAGGGACTGTGACCATCTCTTATTTTAGGAAAAACAAGTATGAGGCCTAATGCTAACAACTAAACAAATCAAGATAATATTGTGAAAACCCTTAAATCTACTGACAAATGTAAAGCTGGGAAGGACAGGAAAGAGTACAAGACTGGGAGTCAGATGACCTGAATTCGAATACTTCCTAGCTGTGTGTGACCTTGGACAAGTCACTCCCTCTTTTTCAGCCTCTGTTACCTCTTTTATAAAATGAAGAGGGTGGATTATATGAGCTCTAAGGTTTCTTCTAGCTCTAAATTTTATGATCTTGGAATTTCCTTTGGCTATAAGTAATCTTTCTTTTTTTTTTTGTTTTAAATTTTTTTTCCTTTTTGGAGGGCAGTTGGGGTTAAGTGACTTGCCCAAGGTCACATGGCTAGTTTTTGTGTTAAGTGTCTGAGGTCAGATTTGAACTCAGGTCCTCCTGACTCCAGGGCCGGTGCTCTATTCACTGCGCCACCTAGCCGCCCCAATCTTTCTTTTTTTAAAGTCTGTCAGAGACTTTCAGTCATAAAGACAAAGTTCAAAGAGATTTCCTGGCTGCCTTACCTTTGTGGGGCTCACAAAGTTCCTGTTATCGACATGGAAGTGATTATGTAAGTAAATTTTATGGAGAACTTTATTGATCATGGTGTGAAACAGAGACCATTCACTTCTGCCAAGTTCAAGAAACCATCACAGAGAAATACAAAACCAGACTAAGTTTATATGGGTACACTGCATCTGGTAAATTCAGTGTGGCATTCAAGGCCCTATGAAATCTGGCACCTCTACTTTTTCAGCTTCATCTAACACTACTCTCTGTCACATAGGTGACAATCTAGTTAAACTGGTTTGCTTTCTGTACCGTATATATGTATATCAGGCTCTCTTCTATATTCTTACATACCATTCCATGTCTAGAATATACTTCCCAACCCTCCCAAATTTATTGCCTTTTGAAATCCTACTCATCTTTCGAGCTCCAGATCAAATGTTGCTTCTTGCAGGAAGTCTTTCCTTGTCTTCCCAGTCAGAAATGATTTAAAGAATCTCTGCAAGGTATTCCATACCTTCCTTATGTTTTTATCATATCATATTTTGCATTATAGCTAATAGTTTTTGTGCATCAGGGTATCATATAGCTAATATTCATATAGCGCTTACCTTGTACTAGGAACTATGCTAAATGCTTTACAATCAATATCACTGACAACCATCCTAGGAGGTGAGTGCTATTGTTGTCTCCACTTTATAAAAGAAGAAATGGAGGCCAAGAAGAGTAAAGTGACTGCCTTCAGGTCACACAGAGAGTTAGGGGCTGCCAGGCCCAGTGCTCCGTCTCCTAAGCCTGCATCTCTCCACCTCACTCCATCTAATCTCTCCTCTTGTTAGACTGTAGATTCCATGTGCCACGTAGGCAGAAGGCTTAGCTCTCTTTGCATCTCCTCCAGGACCTAACACAAGTTATCCAATAATCAGAACTTAACAAATGGTTGTGAATGGATGGGCTGTGTGCTGGAATAGAGAAACACTCTGGTCACCTACGTGCAGAAGTAACACAGCAGCAAGGAATGATTGGCCTTGGCAGTAGCCGATCTCTTCATCATATACAGAATAGGCCTGGAAAAAGAATACAGATTTTAATATACCAAATCACCCACATATCAGGGAAAGCAACTGGACTTACCTGTGAGCAGTACAGCTGGCTCAGGAGAGTAGGAAGGAGGGAAAGGGTACAAAACGTCATCCTGCCTAGCTCAGCCATCTCCTAGCCTTGTCAGTCGGAGCTGGGAGGGCCCTGAGACATCATCTAATCCAACAACATCATTTTGCAGATGAGGAAATTTAGTCTAGTCAGAGAAGAGGTTTCATCACATCAAGATCAGAAAGCTAATTAGATCTAACATGGATCCTAGACCCAATCCTGCCCAGCTCACTGACAGGCAATGAGCATCAAACATGACACACCAGGGATACAGACACTTGGTAAAGCTGATTTAGTTTTCTTCTTCTGAATGGCAGGAGGGGCACAGCCATATCTAAGACTTCCATGGGAATACATTTTTAATGAGAGTGATTTTTCTGAAAATATCCTATCTGAAGGTCTGACTGGCTGTCATTCTTTTCTACCTATATTCTAAGACCCTTTTCTTCTAAAGTATATAGGTACCCAGTATTCTCAGGATTTAGTCTTTGGCTTTTTTGGTCTTTTTCAGGGGTTTGTAAAAAAAAATTTTTTTTTTGGAGTTTTCATGTCAGCTCTGCTAGAAAGGGAAATTTCATATGGATTTGAGATGAGGTTTTTTTTCCTGTTTAATAAATTTATTTCTAAGGAGGCTCCCCTTTATCTCTTCTTATTTTTCTACTTATGTTCCTTATCAGGATCCTTCCAATCTCAATAAAGAAAACATAAATATATTTGGATTTTGGATCTCCCAGCATAAGATTCATCGTTTGATAACTACTAATAAAATAAAATTAGTTTTAAGAAGAAAAACAATTGGGTGTCAAAGTTGAACATGTGATTAAGTTGCATACAAGCTTTTCCCCCCTATTTTCTACTATTTCCAGAGGTTTGGACCAAAATTTTCATAATCTGGTTATATAAATCTAGTAGTTATGTATTAAATACTTAACACCGAACTACTTGAAAATCGAATGTCAGTCTCCTGATTTGGTGCTTTAAAGTATAAGTCTTAATCTCATACTCAGCTGCCGACTCCTACCTGAGGCTCTTCCTGATCACCCACTGTCAGCACTCTTGCCTTCTTACGACTTAAATTTTACTTCATATTTATTTACTTGTGTCCTTACTGTATCTTCCCTATAAAATGTGAACTCATTGAACATAGAGCCTGTTTCATTTTTGTCTCTTTATTCCCAGCTAGCATTCTGTCTGCCTTACACGCAGTAGATGCTTAATAAATGTGGAGTGAATAGCATTTGCTTCAGTTTACCATACATGAAGCCACTTGTGTGTCAGATGCTGAGTATATAAACATGAAAAATGGCAACAATCCTTGGCTTCAAGGTATTTACAGTGCAACAGTAGAGATTAGACACTCACTCCAAATCCAGAACTTTTTTCCTATATGAAGTGGTCTTACTGATCAATCTGATACGGTACAATAGGACAAATTGAGTCTGTATGCTAACGAAGGACAATATAGATTCATGTGAAGCTTTAACATTTTTATTTTTATTTTTTTGGTGAATTCTTAATAACATTTTTTCTGGAAGAGTGTCTAGAGAACTGACAACTGTGTAACAGTACAAGATGGAGGAAAAGGGAGAGTGGCTTAACATGATTAGAAATGACAATCTTAAGCATCTGATGAAGAGATTAGAAGTAAAACAATCTCTAGTTTGAACACCTGTAACACAACAGTTTGTATCATATAATCCAGCATTTAAAAGGACCTGGATGAATTTTTTATTTACTGAAATCCATCCCTTTCCTTCAAGGGTCAGATGAAGTGCTGTCTTCTCCATGAAATCTTCCTTGATTGAAAAGTACCTTTCCCATGGTCCTTTGCTTGGACTTCTCCTGTGTGCTTATCAGTCTGTCAGTAAATAAGCATTTATTACCTGCATACTATATTTCAAGTACTGTGCTAAGTGCTGAAGTTTACAAAGAATGTTAAAACACAGGCTTTGCTCTCAAAGAACTCAGTCTAATGGAGAACACAAAACATACAAATTATGTGCAAACAAGTCATATATGCAGGAACAAACAGGAAATAATCAACAGAGAGAACACACTTGAATCAAGGGGCATTTTGAAAGGCTTCTTGTAGAAGGTGAAATGTTAGCTGGGATCTGAAGGAAGCCAGGAGGCAGAGATGAGGAGAGAGAACATTTCTGGCAGGAGGGACAGCCTGGAGTCAGGAGACAGAATGTCATGTTTGAGGAACAAGAGCCCAGTGTCACTGATGAAAGGTAAAGAACATGGAGGGTGGCAGGTGGAGGGGATGTAAGGTGTAAGAAGATTAGAAAGGTTGGGGGGTGGGCAAGTTATGAAGAGCTGTAAACACCAAATAGAAAATTTTACATTTGATCCTGCAGGGATTCCTGTAGGGGCAGGGACCCACTGGAGTTTTTTTTTTTTTTGCTTTTTGGAGGGCAGTTGGGGTTAAGTGACTTGCCCAAGGTCACACGGCTAGTTTTTTATGTTAAGTGTCTGAGGCCGGATTTGAACTCAGGTACTCCTAACTCCAGGGCCGGTGCTCTATTCACTGCGCCACCTAGCCACCCCGTGGAGTTTTTTTTTTAGTAGGGGAATGACCTATATATGCTTTAGGAAGATCATGTTTTGACAGCTCAATGGAGGATGAACTGGAGTAGGGAATGACCAAGAGTAGGTTATTACAAAGTCCATATTGAAGGCCTTTATCAAGGTAGTGTCAATGTCAGAGGAGAGAAAGAGGCATATATACGTAAGAGATGTTACAAGGGTAAAATCGACATGATTTGGCAACAGACTGAATATGGAGTGGGGTGGGGAGAGGGATGAGAATGTGAGGGGTTGAGGATGACCACTAGGTACACATAGGTTGTGAGCCTTGGTGACTGGGAAGATAGTGGTACCCTCAAGGGTAACAGGGAAATTAGGAAGAGGGGAAGGCTTAGGAGGAAAGATGAGCTCAGTTTTCATCATATTAAATTTAAGATGTCTATAGGATATCCAATTTGAAATGTCCAATAGGCAAACAAGTGACGCAAGACTGCAAATCAACAGAAATTAGGGCTAGAGAAGCAGGTAAGAATAATCAGGAGAAAGATGATAACTGAATCCACATGAACTGATGAAATCAGTTGTGAATCAGAGAATGAAAGAGAAGAGAAGAGAGTCCAGGAAAAAGCCATCAAGGACATCCATAGTTTGCTCTTGTTCAATTGCATCTGACTCTGTGTGACCCTATTTGGGCTTTTCTTGGCAAAGATACTGGAATGGTTTGCCATTTCCTTCTCCAGCTCATTTTATAGATGAGGAACTGAGGTAAACAGGGTTAAGTGCCTTGCCCAGGGTCACACAACTAGGAAGTATCTGAGGCCAGATTTGAACTCAGGAGGGTGAGTCTTCCCGATTCTAAGCCAAGTGCTGTATCCATTGTGCCACCTAGTTTGCCCTAACATTGATGGTTAGTGGGTGTGAATTGGATCAAGAACCAGCAAAAGAGACTGAGAAAGAGTGGTGAAGTAGAACGAGGGAGAACAGTGTCACAGAAACCTAGAGGGAAGAAAGTATTACAATAAGAGGCTGAATGACAGTGTCAGAGGCTACAGAGAGGTCAAAAAGAATGAGAACTGAGAAAAGGTCACTAGATTTGACAAGAAAGCATTAGTAACTATGGAAACAGCAATTTTGGTCGAATGATGAGGTCAGAAGTCAGAGTGTTGAGAGTTGAGAGAAAAAGTGGAGGCATCTTTGTAGATGGCCTCCTAAAGTAGTTTAGTCACAAAAAAAGAGGAGAAATATGGGATAATAGCTAATGGTCAAGTGTGGGGTTTCTGAGGATGAGAGAGACAAGGGGATGTTTGTAAACAGAGAAGCAGTCAGCAGCCAGGGAGAGTGGGAAAATGAGGATAATAAAGGGGACAATGTGCTGGAGAAGATGAGATGAAATGAGATTAATGGTGCACAGAGAAGGGTTTGCATTGGCAAGGAGAAGGGCTAACTCTTCATGAGAGATGGGCATAAAGGAGGAGATGGTGGCAGAAGGCATTTAGGTGATGTGAAATGATGAGGAGGGGACAATGATAATAAATACGACTAATAAGAGCTAACATTTATATAACGCCTCTGATGTGCCAGGCACTGAGCAAAACACTTTACAATTATGATTTCATTTCAACCTCACAGCCGCCCTGGGAGGAAGGTGCTATTATTTCCTCCATTTTACAAATGAGCAAAATGAGACCAACTGAGGCAAACAGAGGTTAAAAGCTGCATTTGTAGGCCTGGCAATCTATCCACTGTGCCACCTGCCTTCCCTAACCAAAGTGCAATGTTCCTATTTTTCTTGGCTGTTCCATAGTGCTTGGTACATAGAAGATGCCTACTAACGGCTTGCTAACTAACCGAGGAAAAGAATAAAAAAGCAACAAAATGCAACACTCTTTTGTTTTGGGAATACTAAAAACCTCTGCTACATTCCCAGCCTTACACACTGTAGGAAATGAATTCCAATATAAAGTACAGAGTATAAAATTCACTGCAACAAAAGAGAGTAATGTGCCCCAAACTCCTAATAAATTGTTGTAATTTAATACACTATTATCCCATTTCGCTGCATTTGACATCTTATAGAAATAAACATTTACTGCTATTTGCATTTGTATTTATTTATTTACACTTTGTAAACCTCCATCTGTTTCTCTGGCTCCCCCCTCAGACTGCAAGTTCCTTGAGTGCAGGGACTGTTTTTACTCTTCTTTGTGTCTTTAGCACTTGGCACAAAGCCTGGCACGTAATAAAGGCTCAACAAATGATTTTCGATTGATTTACCACACCTTGGATAAAGGTGCTGAATTAACACACCTAGAGAGACAACAATCATTTCAAAGGAGTTCATAACATGTCAATAAAAATGAAGCTTCTGAGATAAAAAAGATTTCTTTAAGAACTCATCATCTACTAGAAAAACTCTGGATACTGATCAAGAGAGAAGGCTCTGAATATTCATTATGCTATTTAATAGCTGTCTTACCTTGGGCAATGAATGAAGAAAAAATTATTTAGCGCTTACCAGGGGTTAGCTAGCACTGTGCTAATCAGGGGACACAAATACAAAAGCATGGAAAGTTCTTGTTTTCAAGAAACTAACATTCTAATAGGGGAAGACAACATGAATAGGGGAGTGGTGGTCAGAAAGGGTATTTCGGTTGGGAAAGTTACAGGGATGGTGGGTGGAATCAGAGATTGATGGATATATCCTTTCTAGTAAGAGTGGCAGTGTGGACTTGATTATGATTTAAGAATTGTAAGTGGGGTGGGAAGGTGTAATGGGAATGGGAATTAGAAGATTTTCCCTGCCCCCTAACAGACCTAGGGGGGAGTTTGAGGACCTTCTCTGCTGTGAAGATAATCTCTGCCCCGTGATAGACTGAATGTAGTCACATGGAGCCTGTGGCGAGAGGAGTTTGCTAAAGAGAAACAGAGCCCACAAGAAGCTGGTAGAGAGCTAGGAGACAGTTGGGGACAGAGGAGCTCAGGCAAGGAGACAGAGAGTTTTGTGACTAAATATTGATCTTATATTGGTTTGTGGGAAGGCTAAAGGATGGCATGGCTCTCAGCATTATTATGGCTTCTGACTATCTTTGGTACTATGATGAAACTGGCTTACTGGTTTTGGGATTTGGTTTTCTGGTGTCTAAATAAATCATTCAGTTCTATGCTCTATCTGGAGAGTTTGCTATATTTTGTGATCAAACATCATGTGATACTTGTAGTCACGGTCTTTGTCATGATCATGGGCACTGTAAATATTGTACTGGCGCTACAAAAGGCAACAAAATGGCCATCAAGGTCAGGAATGTAGTGAACCCTGGTAGCAGTCAGCCTAGATATAGTGTGCCATGTGAGGTGCTCACCAATCACACCTTCATACTGTTATGTGACCTTGCTGAACCTCAGTTTCCTCATCTGAAGAGGTATTGAATTGGATCCCTAAGATCTCTCCTGCTTTAAATTTTTAAAAATTAATTCAGGAAGATTTCTAAATGGAGAAATGGAACAGGGAACAACTTGAATTCTGAAATATTCTAGTCAGACAACGTATTTAAATCACAGAGGAAAAAAATGACAATTTGCTAGTAATCTTTTGTATTTAAAAAGTAGTTTAAATAGGTATTCCTCATCTTTGTTTCCATTGCTACCTAAAGAACTATGATTAAAATCAAGAACTATTTCCAAAGATCTGGCTTCCTATTACTGAGATCCTTTACCACAATTTGCGCTGTGATTTCTCAAAATTTATTATGAAATTGAGGTCCCAATTTGGAAGTACCTTTGATGATTTAGAACCCACTAAAAACTGGAACAAAACTATTTACCTTGCAGATTTTATATAAGGAATCTTGGCCATCTCCTCCTGTGTCCTTAAAATAGTCATGAGCCGGGAATGTACGATTAATATCCCTAGTGATAGCACTGTCCTGTGGAGATTCCTGTGGAAATACAAGGCAAAAATGTTTTCATTATTAAGCAATCAAATGGTATGGCTTGCAAATTGCTAATCTGTATGCCCTGTCTCTCTGAGGTTAGTTCATGGAACTGCTTTTTCATCATTATGGGTACCCCCACCATAATCCTTCTACAACTTGGCAGACAGAGAGATGCAGTGGCTGAAAAATTTATCAACCTCTGGTCTTCTTGGTTTGAGAATGTCCAATTGTAGCTGTACTGGTCCTAGGACCATCCATTGCTGGGCCCTTTATGGCTTTCCATCTTAGCAAGAGAACTTAGGGCTTACACTCCTTTGCCATAGAGTTCCAGGTCTCACTTCCATCAGGATGAGGCACTGGAATCTTTTAAGTGAAGGCCTATGACAAGTGATTTACAGCCACTGTCGTGTCTGAGAGCTTTAGAATCAGCATAAGTTGTGACAGACCAACCCTTTCACCAAAAGAGCATTTAATGCCTGTCCTGCCCAATACTGTGCCATGTATCATACCCTCACAGCAAGGAAGTGCTGTTTCTAAAAAAGAAAAGAACTGGTGACCTTTTGGTTTGTATGAAGGAAAAGGAGCTTTCCAAAACAGATTTCCCATAGGAATTAACCTAACCTAATGTCTCAAGGGAAGAGGTGAACAGTCAGCATATTCATGTCATAAAAGGTTTATTCTCCCTTACTACTTGTGATTGCCAAGATCAGTGGAGTGGGGGTGGAGAGGCTGGGCAATTGGATCGACAGTGGCTTAAGTGACCCCTTGGCACAAGGCCCATATACCAAAGCTTGTACATGGGAAGGATGACTTCAGTGTCCTAAAGGCAAACATGGTAAAAATTAAGATCTGCTCAGAGATAGTAATCTGCTTGCTGTGGAAACTGAAGTGCTGAATGCCAGACTCAGCCAAACAGGATACAGGAAAAGATTAAGATGAAATTTTCTTGTTTTGGCCAAAGAAGTCAAACTCCCTGGAGGGTTAGCTATTCCCACCCAAATTTTAACTGAAGTACCACAAATATCAGTATCCATCTCTCCATAAGACTTATTGGGCATCTTGGTAGTTTTAACATTTGTTCCTTTATGAAGTGTATGCATGTGTATACATACACATGCATGTATGTTTGTATGTATCTATCTAGTCACATGTTAAGTGCCTGCTGAAGCTCAGAAACGTTTCCTTTCATCATTTCATTGTTTTGCAATCTCTCTGAAAAGTCCACAGAATTTATCTTCCCTTATAACTTCATTCTGTAGTCAAAATACAACCCAAAAGCCTGTTCCAACATGAACTGACTCCACGTTAGTCTTAGCTTATTCATCTGTAAAACACAGATGACACCAGGAATATTTGCCTCACAGTGTTATGAGGAAAATGACTTGTAAACTTTAAAGAGTTAAGGCAGGGTGATACTTTCCACTCATTTCTGTAATGTTAATGGAATATGAAGATTTTCCCTGTCCATTAATAGGCCAGGCCAGTGTGACCACATGTGTTCTATCATGAATGCCTTACTGCTTTGAGCTCTGGCCCAGCTGTGATACATCTTGAGTCACACAGAGCACATAAAGAGATTTGTATTGCCTTGTGGGAAGAGCTCGCTTAGGGGGAAGCTTGTTTGCAGGAAGGCTTTCACACTTTTTGGTACTGAGCTAATTAGGCACTGAGCCACATGGATTGTGATGCCTTCTGGTCTTCTTAGTTGAAAACTACATATACTTGGAGGTTGGTATTTTCTTTGGGGGTTCACTTATGAGAAAAACCTTTTGATTCCCTGAATGGGACTCTGAGTAGCTAGCTGTTTGTTAAGAGCCCTCCCTCCCCTCCCACTCAGGTTTGTATTTTCCCTGTCCAGTAGTGTAAGTAGGAGGTTGTATTACTTTGTTCAGACAGTAGGAGTTCTATCTGTTGAATCTCTGTGCTAATTTCTCCACTTCTACTTATCTTTAACTAAAGTAAGATTGCTAAACCCTTTAAAAGCTGTCTTTCCTTTAGGAAAGCAGATCAAAAAACCTGTGGTAGCAGGCCATTCTGGGTGTGCTAGGAGGCTTGCTATTAACAGCTTCCCTAGGAATGTCCTTGTAGGCTCAGACATAATTTACAGGTGGGTTAGTGTAAAACACTATGTGATTTCATGTGATTTCCTTGCAGTATAATCTAAACTGGTGAATGTGAAGGAAAGGCAAACTGAGACAAATCTGTAAAAGTGGTAATTTTTCTGTGTTAATTTTCAAGGGTATTTTGAATATCTTAAAAATGCTTTCTTTGTATATGACTCATGGTATAACTGGTAATTTATACATTTTAGAAGCAGGAGGGTGAAAAAAGAAGCAGCATAATTACAACAAAATGAACACTACACTTAGAGGCAAAAAGCTCTGGCTTTGAGCTGTGGATTTTTTTACTTACTAGTTTATTATCTTGGACAAGTCATTTAACCAATCAAGGTTTCAGTCTCCTAATCTGGAGAATAATACCAATTTAACATAATAATACAAAATGGCACTAAAAGAACAGGGAGAAAAAAGGTTTTCAGAAGTATACCTACTTTAAGACAGCTATTTTAAAAACATAAAAATATTAATTACGTGAGTAACATGCTTTATTCAGCCAGTGCATAAGCAAAGAAATGGAATATATCAGATTTAACTAACTTTAACTGATACACGAAGAAATAAGACAAGAACAAAGAGATAAGAAAAAATTATGATACTTAACAGGCTACTCTGCCTCTAAGAAATTTAATATGTCTAACTTTCATTTACCATATGACCAAGAAGTAAAAGAGCTCCCCAAATCCCTGATTGTAATTCTTCATGCACTCAGCATGCTGTTGAATAGCAATTTATGTTCCTTGTAGTCATTTATCATTTTCTGATATGAATTTTATTTATGCCCTACCTCCTTTATATTGTTGTCTTTTTAAGGGTAGGGACTGTATCTTATTTATCTCTGTATTGTTCTGAATTTCTAATATATTGAAGCCTTGACTTATAAACTGTTAAATAAATGTTTGTTCAATGAATGAACATTTATTAAGCACCCGCTATTCACAAGGCACAGTGCTAGGTAGTGTGCAAACAAAGATGAAAAAATGACAATTTCTGACGTCAAGAATCATTCTAAGTGCAAAGGCATAGCCAAACAGGGAGGCAAGAGAGATTGGGGAAGGAGGGATTGCTTGTAGATGGAGGGTCACACAAATCTTTATATAGGAGAGTAGCACTTCAAGATGAAGGTCAAAGGACGGAAAGGATTTTTAACTAGCGCTGAGATGTTCATTTGAGGCCTATGCAAATGTACAAAGGAGGAGAAAGGGCAATAATAAGATCAGAGAACAAAGTAGCACAGTCTGGCTGGAATGACTCTCTAAGGCAAGGACCCCACCGTCTTTCTGGTGTGGTAGGTGTGTAACTTCAGTCTTCTTCAGGTCTTCACTCTATCTCACCCCACATATCCAGCCAGTTGTCAAATACTGTCAAGTCAATTTCTCCATCAGTAATATTATTTCAACTATCAGTGAAGTTAAAGATTAAATTGGTTAAGTGTCCAATAGGAAGGGCAACTGAAACCACCAGCTAAAGCAACAAGGCTTTTCATATTGTTTAGGTAACTTCTAGTCCATTATTTTCACTGTGCCTTGTCCCTGATGTCTCTTTTGTGTGCGTGACCAAAGGAACAGAGAGGGTCGCTTGTTTCCTGGTGCTGTACTTCACATCTGTTAAGGCTGCTGGTAAACACTTTGTGCAGGGGAAAATCTAAGGAAATGATAATGTTAGGGGCATGTTTTTTCTTCCCCTAATCCTGGCTTTGAAAGATGCGTGGTTAGTACAAACCCCTGCAGCCCCACATTGTGTAGCCTTTTTTTCTCGTGGGCTATTTTTATCCTTTGCTGTGAGAATTGGCCTGCTGGGTAACTTCTCAGCATTAGCAGGGCACTGGGAACAGGAGGAAAACCCTTTTGAATACACACCCTTCCATAAACTCAGGCTGAAAAACAGAAAGCTAAGAATGGCAGGAAGAAAAAGGAAGTAAGACTCAAAGTAAAGGCAGTGGAGGAATGCCATGAGAAATAAACCAGTCTTGGAAAGAATAGTGCTCCTAGAACAGCCTGTGGCTGAAATGGCAAAAGATCCCTTTTCTTATGATTCCTATATAACATGCATTCAATGTGATCATGTAATAATAAAAACAAAGCTGAATTATATTGAACTAGACAGTATTAAAACACCAAGATGGTTTTGTTTCTTTGTTTCATTTTATTCTCTAAAAAAAGATAGATCTTGTCCCAGATGATTTTAGAGTCTAGTTTTTGAAAAACCCAGAAATAAGGTGAAACAAAACAAGAACATTAAAATAAAGACAAAGAATGGAAAAAGATTTAAAAAGTGCCATGCTTAGTAGCCAGTGGGTGGGAACTAGGAGCTTCTGAAGTGAAATATTCTTTCAAGGGAGAGACCACAAACATGGTGCAAGTAGACAGGAGTATTGGACTAGCATCAAAAGATCTGGGTTCTAGTGCCAGCTTTTCTTACTGTGTGACCTTGCATAAATCACTACCTTTCTTTGTGCTTTGGTTTTCTCATGTGAAACATGACTGTTTTTCTCTAAGGTTTCTTACAGAGTTGATGTACTAACATCCTATCTTGCAGTCCCCTGCACCTCTGCCATTTGTTGTAGCTGAGTCCTTCTTACCTATATACTTAAGTTTCTTCCAGCTTTGAAATTTCATATTCTGCCAAGTTTTATTAAAAGATCTATTTCAGCTCTGCTATTCTGTGACTTACCCTACTTGAGCGAATAGTGTTATAAATACAATAAGTAAAAAAATATGTAGTTCCTGGTGTATAAAGAGTTTAAAATTATAGTTTGTACAGCAGGTTACATTTTGTAAAGTACTTTCCTCATTACATCTCTGAAGGTCAGGGATGAGTTGGATGAAATAGGTGCTTAGGTACCTTCTGACACTGCTTCTGTGAGTTAGGGAATATAAATGCTATGATCCCTGGTCAAAGAAAATTGAGTTAACGTTAAGCTAGGTTAACTGCATTGACTAATGCCATAAGACAAGTAGCACAGCTGAGATTCAACACTGAGTCTTCTAATTACAAGTAGAGGATTCTACCCATTGTCCTGTTCAAGAGCCTACTTTTAATTCATTTCAAGAACTACGTATGATATTGAATTTGCTGTAAACATAATTAGCAATTTTAAAGAGGACAGGAAGATGGTATCTAGTGGATAGAGTACTGGATTTAGATTTAGGAAGATCTGAATTATTTTTAACTGCGTTTTTTTCTTTTTATCCCTTCCGAAGAGTCATAGATTCTCAGACTAAGAAAAGACCTCAGAGGCCATCTTTCACAACCCACATTTAAAGAAGTATCCCCTCAACAGCACATAAGACATGGGTGTCTGGGATTCCATATGCAGAATTTCCTGAGACTATTCTGGGTCCTTGATTTGAATGGATTATGTCATTCCATGACCAACCCTGCAATCCCCACCCTCACCCCACAACCATGTACTGAGAATAAACTGCTTTGCTCTGGCCATGATTGTCTTCTTCAGACCTGGTGGGTCAACAAAGTCAAAGTTCTCTGGATCCACCCCTGCCTTGCTAAAGGTTCAGTGATCCTTGGATGTTTACTGGCATGCCTAGCTCCTATCTTATTTTTTTAAGTTAAATTTTACTTTTCTAAATCAGCAAAAATCTGCCTTCTCTCTGTTTCCTCCCTCACGAATGGAAAAAAAAACCCAAACATCTCAAAATCACTGTTATATATATAGTCAAGCAAAACAAACTCTAAACTGACCATGGTCTGAAAAAAAAATTCTCATTCTGTACTCTTAAGACCTACACTTTTCTATCAGGAGGCAACAGTAGTCCTCTGGAATTATCTTTATGCTAATCAGAGTTCCTAAGATTTTCAAAATTGTTTATATTTACTATATTGTTGTATATATTGTTCTCTTAGTTCTGCCCATTTCACAATACATCCTTTCATAGAAGCCCTTCCAGGTTTCTCTGAAACCATCCCCCTTCATCATTTCCTACCCAGAAGTTTTCTATGACTTCTAATTCTCTGACACTGTAAAATGATATGTTAAAAATATTTTTGTATGTCCTCCAACTCTGTCTTACTTGGGATGAATTTCTTAATCTTCTATCTCTCTAATTCCCCCTTCCCTCCCTTTCCTCATGAAATGCATTTCTGTCCATGTGCATTTCTGTGTATGTATTCTTCCCTCTTCTGACCAGTTCAGATGAGAATGATATTTAAGTGAGCCACTCTCCCACCTCTTTTCTTCATTGCATAGACTTCTACTTGAGCGCACTGATTATGTAAGAGAATTTTTTCTAGCATTCTCCTTCCCACCCCCCAGAGTATCTCTCTTCCCTTCCCTTTCCATTCTTTTTTTAAGATCAAGATATAATACAACCACTCCCAGCACTTCTCTCTAATTAGATTCTATCTATGACCTCCATGATGATAGAGTTCAGTGGGGATAATTATTGATTTCCCATATGAGGATGTAAGAAGTTTATCTTTTTTGAGTTCTTGATCAATATTCATTTTGTGTTTACCATTTTATGTTTCTCTTAATTCCTAGGTTTGAAGTTCATGGCTGGAAGTCTTCTGTTTAAAAACCCATTTTTCCCTGTAGGATTATTTTCAGTTTTGGCAGGTAAGTTATTCTTGGCTGCAAGACTCTCTCTTCTGCCTTCTAGAATATCGTATTTCAAGATCTCTACTCCTTTACTGTGGTGATGCTAAATCATGGGTGAGCCTCTCTGTGACTCCTCAGTACTTAACTTTTCGTTGACTTCTGCAGCATCTTTTTCTTTGAATGGGAAGTTCTGGATTTTGGCTGTAATGTTCTTAGGTTCATTTGGGAGTTTCTTTTCAGGAGATGGCTAGATTCTTCCTTTATTACTTTGCCCTTTGGTTCTAAGAGATCTGGGCAGTTTTCTTATTTCTTAAAATATGAAATTTAAGTGCTTTTTCTTTCTTTAAGTGCTTTCACGTAGCCCTGCAAATTTTTTAAGATCAAAATTTTAAAAAGTATTTTTATTTATTTCATTAAATATTTCCCAGGTACATATAAAGCTTTTTTTAACAATAATTTTTTTTTTAATTTTGAGTTCCAAATTTTTCCCCATCACCTCTTGCTCCTCCTTAAGAAGGCAAGCAATTTGCTATCAATAATACATGTGAAGTCATTCGAACAAAACATGTTGCCAAAAAAAAAAAGACCTAGACAAAAAAAAAAACAAGAAAAAAAGTAGAAAAGTATGCTTCAATCTATAATTAGAATTTATCAGCTCTCATGGGTCCTTTGGAATTGTCTTGGATCATTGTCCTAGTTAAGAACAACTAAGTCTTTCACAGTTGATCACTGTTACAATATTGCTGTTACAATGTTATCTTGGTTCTGCTCACTTCACTTTACATAAGTTCATATAAGTCTTCTCAGGTTTTTCTGAAATCATCCTGCTTGTCATTTCTTATAAGCACAATAGTATTCTACCACAATGATATAACACAGTTGTTCCCCAACTGAGGAACATCTCCTCAGTTTACAATTCTTTGCCACGACAAAAAGAACTGCTATAAATATTTTTGTACAAATAAATCCTTTTCTCTTTTCTTTGATTTCTTTGGGATACAGACCTAATAGTAGCACTGCTGGGTCAAAGGGTATGTACAGTTTTATTTGCTCTTTGGGCACAGTTCCAAATTCTTCTCCAGAATGATTAATCCAGTGATTCTTAAATTATCTCTCCTGTTCTTCAGGTCAGTTGTTTTTTGCTATGAGTTATTTTAAAAAATTTTTTTAAAATATCTGTTTTAATATTTATTATTGTCACATGAATTCACTAGCTTCTATTTGGTTCAGATTAATTTTCAGGGAGTTAGTTGGGCAAAATTTTGTACCTCTTGTGCTGAGCTGATTAATTCCTTTTTCAATTCTTTTATCTACAATTCTAACTTCTCATCCAAATTTTTTACTCTAACATTCTCATTTCATTTATAAAAACTTATAAAACTATTTTTAAAAACTTGTTTCATTTCTTCTGGGAATTTTAACTGAATTTGTGCCCATGCTTTGTCTTTATCTGAGGCTTTGCTTGGAGATGTTTTGGAGTCATTCTGTTCTCCTAGTTCTCCCCATTTCATAATGCATCTTTTCATAGAAGCCCTCTCAGGTTTCTCTGAAACTATCCCCCCTCATCATTTCTTACACAGAAGTTTTCCATCACATTTCATTTTTTGACACTGCAAAAAGAGTTGTTAAAAATATTTAATGTGGAGACATTTATTGAATTTGTGTCTTGAGCACCTCTATGACCATAAGAGCTTTTAATGGTAAGATTCTTTTTATTTGTTCATTCTTCCAATCTACTTCCTGACTTTGGACTTCATGGTAAGACCTGGATCTGTGCACTTCTGTAGGGAATGCCTGGATTGATCTTGATGCTGTTGTATTGAGTGTTGTGTTACTCTAAGATTGTAGGACTGGCTCAGGCTGGGGATATGAAAGTTTTCAGCCCTTCCAAAGTGGTCTGATTCAGTGCAATCTGATTGCTTTTCCCCTGACCTGAGCTCTGCAAGTTAGATCTGAGCAACAAGGTGGTGGGGTTGCCTCATCTGGACTTTCAGTAGATTGTTATTCAACCAAAAAACTATAAAACATTTTGAAAACTCTGTTCAGAGAGACAGAACCATAGGTTTTCCTTTGTTCTGGCATTCCTACACTGGTTATTTCTCTGTAGGCTTCAGAATGGACTAGAACTGAGACCCAATTCTGCCTCTGAGGTCAAAGCCACATCGTTACTGTTTGCTTCTGAACTTTCTCCTTGCTTGACACAAACACTGGGGCATTCAACTGCTCTGCCTCCTGGAATGTTCCTACTTGACACAAGTCTCCTCCTTATTTTGCCCTGGATCTCTTACCTTGAACTAGGTCCGTGCTATTACTCAGTATGTGTTCCTGTTCCTTACACATGTTAATGCCTCTCTGTGCTGGATCTGGGACCTATTCTCACTCTTTCCAGCCATGGGATCCTTGCTCCTAGGCAGACTCTGTAACTACTATCTGCAGATCTCTGTCTCGTTATGACAACTTGGGCTAAAAAAACTGCTTTACTGGGACTTTTTTCTTGACTGTCATGATGAAGAATTTTTTCCTTTTAAATTTATTTTATTTTTAATTCATGGAATACAACAAGCATTTCCATAACAAAGTATAATAAAAAGATGATTGCACATTAAAATGCAAATTGATTATGTCATAATGAAGATTTGGTCTCATGTTTTCCATATCTTTTTGAAGGAACTGGATTGGTAAGAAGGGGGAGTTCAGTGTACTTATTTCTGCTATTTGGTCATCTTGGCTCAGCTTTCATGTCTTAATGGAAGACCTGAATTTGAATCTTGATTAATTATGGGTGACAGGGAGCCAAGATGGCGGCGTAGAAGCAGCAAAGCACCACAGCTCCCACACAAACACACTAAAAAACTCATAAAATGGGACGCTAAACAGATTTTCAAGCTCCAAAACTCTCCACAAGACAGAAAGCACTACAGGCAGAGCAGCAGGCGGGGCTCTTCGCAGCAGTCTGGGACCCGCGGCTGAAACCACAGCCGGCTCAGACCCTGGGGCAGCGGGCGGGGAGCCGCGGCTGCAGGAGAGCAGATCCACTGCATTGGAGGCACAGTTACCACATTTATCAGGCCAGAAGACAAAAAGGATAAGAGAAAGGTCAGTGGATTTTGCTAACTGGGGAGGAGAAGAGC
>CM053595.1:75723497-75754113 GCA_028646575.1 Pseudocheirus occidentalis | reverse complement strand
AACTCTACAAGTCTCTGAATGGAAGGAGATGTCTACATTCAGAGAAACATCTAGAAAGACCAGAGCTCAAATAGAGACTGAAGCAACACATGCTATCGTTCTTCTCCTTGTTTGGTTTTGTTTCTTTTCTTTTCTTTCTTTTTTTTTTTCCCATTATTCACTCCATTGGTTAAAACGCTTCTATACAACCAGACTATTGTACAATGTTAAAGTGTTTGCAGATCCTATACGTGATTGTATGCCACCATGGGGGGTGGGGGGAAAGAGAAGGGAGGGGAGAAAATCTGAAACTCAAGTGATTCTGTAACTGAATCTTGTAAACTAAAAGTAAATAAACAAGTGAATAAATTTAAAAAAAGAAGGAAAAAAAAGAACTGATAGGTCTTACTCAGGATCACCAATGATTTAGCAGCTGCCATTATAAAAGAGTGGAAAACCTTGGGAAAGCTCTATGCAGGGCAGTTGGAATTAAGAGACGGGGCCAAAGTCACACAGCTAGTAAATGTGTTAAGTGTTGGATTTGAACTCTGGTCCTCCTGACTGCAGGACCAGTGCTCTATTCTCTGCACCACCTCATTGCCCCAAAGTACTTTTGATAAAAAGACTCTAGAGCAGTGGTTCTCAACCTGTGGGTCGTGACCCCTTCGGGGAGTCAAATGACCCTTTCACAGGGGTCGCCTAAGACACATATTTCCGATGGTCTTAGGAACTGAGACACTGCTCCTCTATCCGTCTCCAGGTGAATCCACCCACATACGAGTATTAAAGGGTTGCGGCATTAGGAAGGTTGAGAACCATTCTAGTGTCACAGAAACTTTGCACTTCAAACATAAGAGAAACATAAAAATTAAGCACAAAATTACCCATGATCAAGGACTCAAAAAGGATAAACTACTTACATTCTAATATGGGGAACTGATAATTGTCCCCATGGAACCTTATCATCATCAGGTGTCACAGAAGGTATTTAATTAGAGAGAAGTCCTGGGGGTGGTTCTATTATATCTTGATGATCTTAAGTGAGGAGAAGAGTAATGTACTAGACCAGAGTGGAGGGTGGGAGGGAGAAGGAAAAGGAAGGTTAGGGAAAATCACCTCCTAACATAATCTGGGTGTACAAGTGGACATCTATACAAACCAGGAGAAGGAAGCTTGGAGAGAGCAGCTAACACAAGAACATTACTCTCATCTGAACTGGCATACCTACATATATGTATCTCTCTCTCTTTATACACACACACACACACACACAAATATATATATATATATATAATACATATATATATATATATTTATATAATTAGGAGGAAAGCAGATTAAGGAAAGGATTATTCCTAAGCAAAACAAATGGAGGATGTACAAAAGTATAGCTCCTGTTGAGATGGCAAAGAATGGGAATCAGAGGGGGTACTCATAAACTAGGGAATGTCTGGTGAGTTATGGTATACGGATGTGATGAAATATTGTTGAACTATAAGAAACAATGAAGGACATGTTTTCAGAGAGATGTAGGAAGACTCACACGAACTGAGTGAAGTAAGCAGAAGCAGGAGAATAACTTACACACCAACAATAATATAGTCCAAACAAACAAGTTTGAAAGAACTGGTGCCTTTCATCATTGTAATCACCAACCATGGTTCCAGAGAATGAATAATAAAATACACTACCTATCTTCTAACAGTGATGGACTCAGGTACAGAGTGAGACAATTTTTTTTGGCTAATGAGGAAATTAGTTTGACTTGATTATACATGTTTGTGATAGGGGTGCTGTTTTCCTTTTGCTCTCAATTAGTAGGCTGGGGGAGAAAGCAGATTTTTGCTGACTAAAAGAAGAAATATGATTATTAAAAAATCGACTATTTACTAAGCATCTATTTTGTGCCAGGTTTTGCACTAAGGCTTTACCCTAAGCACCGGGGATGCAAAGAAAGGCGAAAACAATCCCTGACCTCAAGGACTTCACAACATATAAACAACTATCCAATGTACAACCTTAGCTGCCCTAAATTTGCTCTCAATAAAGAGGCCTGGTCTTCATATTCCTTGCTGATTGGAAAGCAGAAAAAGGAGAGTGATGAATATTTATCTATCCTGTAGGGGCATCTGTCCTACAAATGACTTAAGTCCTGTGTGTATGCTATGATTTATGTTAGTGTTTTACTTGACCATCAAGTGAAAGTTGCATCTTTCAAATATGTCTTAATTTCATCAATCTAGACTGTTTAAAGCAACATAGTTTTGAAGTGTTTGGGGAAAAAAAGTCTCTGTAATTAAGTGCCTGTATATGCGGGAAACAATACAGAAAGAAAAAAGAGACTAGCTTATGTGTGTATGTGTAGAGGTACATTTTAATGCAACAATCAGAAAACTACAGAAACTCCGTTGAAAGGAACCTTAAATATCATTTAGTTCGACCTGTATCTTAGCAGAACATGCTCTATACTACTCTGAAACTCGTTTCATTTTAGCTTGAAGACCTCCTATGATGGGATATCCCCTCCCATACCTTCTAAGGCTTTTAATTCTACTTTTTATTAGCTCTGGGGGTCTCTTGATATTGAGCCATTATACCTCTATACATACCTTATATAGACTTGCTTGCCAATGGCCTTCTTTAAAAGCGGCAATGAAAACGGAGCATAATATTCTAGATGTGACCTGCCCACTTTATTCATATGGAACTCTATGCTTCTGGTGATTCAGTTTAAGATCATATTAAGCTTTTTGAATGCTATGTCACTTTATCAACTCATCCTGAATATGTAGTCCATGCAGCCCTTTCTCACATAAAATTGTAAAAAGGAACCATCATTAATACAGATTATCTAGGCAGCTTTTGTCACTTGATCACTCCCTCTTTCTAGAAAGTTCTCCCTAGTTCTATCCTAGTTACCCTCCACATATGTCTGGCTGATCTGATCTCAACGACCTTGGCTGGATCATCTATATCTTGCTTTCCAAATGTGGGGGGGGTCCCATAAGGCTCTGTCCAGGGCCTTCCCTTTTTTCTTTACAACTTTTCTTGGTGATTTCATTTTTTCCATGGGTTCAATTATCTCTATGCAGATAATCTTAACATCCTTACATTTAGCCTTGATTTTCCTCCTGAGTTCTAGTCTCATACAACCATTTCCCAGACCTCTCCACCTGGGGTGTTCCAAAGGCATTTCAAACTCAAGTCATAAATATTAAACTCTTTTATTATCTACCCTAAACCTAGACTTTCTTTAAACTTCCCTATTTCTACTGAAGGTGCCATCAACCTTATAGTTATCCAAGTTTGAAATTTCAAAGTCATCTTCAACTCTTCATTTACCCTCAACCCAAATCCAATCACATGCCAATTCCTGTCAATTCTAGCTTTACAACATCTCCTCTGTCACTTTCTATCTTCACAGATAGCCATGACCTTTCATGTCTTTATTAAAACTTTTTGCATAAACCACTGCAAGTTTCCAAGTTGCCTCTCCTCTTTTATCCATCTACCTTGCACACAGGGACTTAATAAAAGCTGGTTAAAGTGAACTAAATTTTATAGTTTTTGTACTAGAACAACTTATTTACTGGAATAACCAGTATTAGGAAGGAACCACTGTTAAAAACAAACATAATCTAAGCAGAAATCTAGTCTCACAAACTACCTTATGAGAAAAAAAATTTAAAAATAAGAAAAAAGACTTATTTAATCACTTAATCTGCTCTCTATGGAACAATAAAAACTGTGAACCACAAGTATCCTTTTTATACTTTTCTTGATGAGATTTTAACAGCCCAGGCAATGGGGGCTTTCCTGGAAGAAATTTCACAAATAAATCTAAGATAACATCTAAAGATTTTCCCCTCAAGCACCATCTCTTTCTCTCTCTTCTCTCTCTTCTCTCTCTCTCTCTCTCTCTCTCTCTCTCTCTCTCTCTCTCTCTCTCTCTCTCTCTCTCTCTCTCATATATTTGGAATTCAGAGACTAAGAATTTCTCCTACCAATAAGTGGTTATTTAGTCTTGGCCTTAAGGCCTTTAGTAGGGGGTGTGGAGTGGTGTGGGGGAACCTTTGCTAATTCTGAGTCAGCTCATTCTACTTTTACACAGCTCTGATTGTCAGGAAGTTTTTCTTTATATGGAACTGCATAACTTCCAACTGTTTCTCCTGGTTCTACCCTCTAGAGTAAGCAGAAAAATCTAATCTCTTTTCCACATGCCCACGACCATGTTCCATTTTTCAGAGTTTTTCCAGGCTAACAATCCCCATTTTCTTCATGGATTCTCCTATGGCAACATCTTAAGGGTCATCACCATCCTGGCCACTGTTCCTCTCCAGCTTGTCAATGTTCCTTGTAAAACGTAGTGCCCAGAACTGATCACGACATGGGATCTGATCAGGGCAATAATCACCTCAGTCCTAGACATCAAGTTTCTATTAATTTAGCTTAAATTTGCATTTGCTTTTTGGCCAGTCTATCACATTTCAGACAATCTGCTAATAGTCATGCATCCCTATCTTATACTTGTTTTTGTTTTTTTGTTTTTTGCTTTTTGAAAGGCAATTGGGGTTAAGTGGCTTGCCCAAAGTCACATGGCTAGTAAGTGTGTCAAGTGTCTGAGGCTGGATTTGAACTCAGGTCCTCCTCATTTCAGGGCCTGTGCTCTATTCACTGAGCCACCTAGCCGCCCCCCTATCTTATACTTGAACTGATTTTCCCACCACCTTAAAGCTACATTTATATAATCACATATCTTTGCTGGGGATGGGATATGGCTCACGATGGTAATGAACCAGGTAGTGGATTGGATAAGTGACCTATGAGGCCCCCTTTGATTTTAAGATTTTATGATACTTTATATACACTTTTTACTTTGCAAAGCCACTTAATATTATTTTATTTGAAAATTATAGGGTAACAGAGCTCCTTTTGTGTAGTTTCATAGCTTTTTTTTTTAAACCCAGTTTCACTTAGTACTAATATCTAGGAATCACGTTTACCATTTTTTTTTTGCACCACAGTCAGTCATATTCTATAACATTCATGTAGGAATAGGTACTAGACCTGTGACTTCATTGGTATAGAGCAGTGGTTCTCAACCTTCCTAATGCTGCAATCCTTTAATACTCGTATGTGGGTGTATCTGCATGTGCGCAGCCCCGCCTAGAGACAGATAGAGGAGCGGTGTCTTGGTTTTTGAAATATGTGTTCTCCTATGGTCTTAGGCAACCCCTGTGAAAGGGTTGTTCGACCCCCAAAGGGGTCATGACCCACAGGTTGAGAACCATTGGTATAGAGAATCCCCAGATGACAACATTCTATCAATGCAGACTGCCACTTTCTCTGAAACTAAAGCATCTCAGACATTTGCCTAGAACATTGAGAAGTAAAGTTGACTTGCTCAGAGTTGCAACTATGTGTCAAAGGTAGAACTTGAACTTGGGACTTCTTGATTTCCCCAAAAGCCAGCTCTCCTTGCTCTACTCCACACTGCCACGTTCACATCCCATAATTTAATTGAGCAATTCTACAACTGATGAGCATCTCTTTGCAATTCTGTACTACTACAAAGAGTGCTGCTATAAAAACTTTGGTGTATATGGTACCTTAAAATTTGTTATCCCTCTGGGGTACATAGCTAGCAGGGGAATTTATGGATCAACAGGTAAGGACACTCCTGAATGAAAAATCATTTTCTTTACATAATTCCAAATTGCTTTCCAGAATTGTTGGAACAATTCAAAGCCCAATAACAATTGCTTTAGTGTGATGACCTGAAAAACCAAACTGTTACCTTAGCCAAAATTTAACCTTTCTGGTTAAACTCTGAATACTCTTGAAGGAATTAGGGTATACAATGCCTTGTGTGTTAACAAACCTTGTCATTTTATGTTTTTATTATTAATGATATGTTTTTTGATAGGAATGCCCTGAAACTTTTAAAGTGGGCATTATAATTTCAAAGTTCCAAAGAAGCAAATATGAAGTTTCTTTCACTGGATAAAAGAGGAGAGGCAACTTGGAAACTTGCAGTGGTTTAGGAAAAAAGTTTTAATAAAGACATGAAAGGTCATGGCTATCTGTGAAGATAGAAAGTGACAGAGGAGATTTGGTTAAAATTTTTTTGGTGTATGTTTTGTCCAGACCTATAATGATATCACTGTGAGGATATTTGTTCTGCTTGCTCCTAGAGAGGAGAACTAGGAATAATGGGAGGAAATTGAAAGGAGAGAAATTTTGGCTCAACATAAGGAAAAAAATTCTAATAATTATAATTGTCTATAAGTGATATTAGCTGCCTTTAGATAATGGTAAATTTCCTATTACTGGAGGTCTTCAAGTGGAAGCTGTCCTGTTCAGACAGACCAGGTGGCCTCTCAAGTTCCTTTCTACTCCTAGTTTCTTTGATTTTAATGATAGAGAGGAGGAGAAGGGCAGTCTGGCATTTTCATTTTTATTTCTGGAGAGAGCAGCATGGCATAAAATCTTTTTCCTTCCCCCGTCTCAAGTCTGGAGTGTGGGAGAATAAATCTAGAGGAAAGCTTTTACTCAGTCACTAACAGTTAACCATGATTTGAACTGAGAAATGAATTACTTTAAATGCCAACTCTATTCTAAAATTAAATCAGATTCTTTCATTCTCCTCATATATATCTATTTTATTCTTTTATTCTTTATCTAAAGTAGTCTAGTTTGTCTTTCCTTATGTTTTTTCCCCCCTTTCTTGCGTTTTTTTATTATCTGGGATTGGCTTGGAATGTAACTTGGTTGTAGGCAGGACAGCAATTACATCTCGTTCTTCATCATCAAGTTCAGTGATTCTCAACACAATCAGGCCCCAAATTCAACTTCTTTAAAATTGAACTTCTCTCCCTATCTAAGATTCCACTATCGATTTCTGTTGTACTACCACTGTTTCAATCTTTGGGCTGAAAAGAGGTCTTCAATGTGTACCCTTGTTATAATCATTTACTAAGTGCTGTCAGTTCTTTGACATTTTCAAGGATGAAAGTTTCTATCCTTGAAAAAAATCCAAGTTCTAGAATAGCCTTACAGTATAAAGTGCTATCGATCAGAATTTTAAAATGGAAGGGATCTTGTGGATTTTCTAGACCAGTTCTTTTCTCTACCACTTAAACAAAACAGGTAGCTGCAACTCAGAGAAAATCAACTGCTCAAGGTCACATAGCAAGCTACTAACAGAGAGGGCTCTAGAACCGTTTTCTCTTTACTTTTTTCTACTATACTATGCTACTTCTTTTCATTTCCTTTCCCAAGACCCTAGTTCTGTACCGAAACATCCCAGGCTTAGAATGTAGCAACAACCTTCCAACTAGCCTTCTCTGCCTCTATTTTTTTGCCTATTCTGATTCATCCTGGACACTCACCAGATCAACACACTATTTTGTATTCTTTACTCAAAAACTTTCAACGGCTTCTTGACATATATACGATAAAGTTCAGACACCCTAGTCTGGCAAATGAGACCTTTCTCAACCTGTATTTGTTGACTGATTCTTAAACTTTTCCTAAATGTTACTTATCTCATATGCTTATGCTTCACATGATTCTTTTCTCAATACTAGGGATTGTATGTGTGTCCTCTCTTGCACTCTTCCCACCACAGTCTCCTTTTACCTATTCCATTCCAACAAAAAAACTAATTTTTGTTGAAGTAGAAAGAGCATTACAATGGGATCCAGAAGCCTACCTCAGTTTCATAGATTTAGATTTAGAGCAGGAAGGGACATTAGAAGCCACCCAGTCTTCTCACCCCGATACATTTACAAATGAGGAAATTGTGCCCTAGAGAGCTTAAGTGGCTAATTTTGGGTCAGCCAGGTAGTACATGACAGAGGCAGAATTTAAATCCAGGTCCTCTGGCTCTAGAGCTAGTGTAGTTTCAATTGCAGTATGCTTCCTCTCATCATCTTCCTAATCTATGAAATAGGGATAATTATATTTCTACATCTTTTCTTCTCACTTATTTGTCAACCTTTTGTAAATCTGCTTTCTGACTTTCCCATCACTTGCCACAAACTGCTCCCTCTAAGGTTAGCAATGGTCTGTGAACTGCCCAGTCTGAGAGGTTTTGCTCAGTCTCAACCTCTCTGCTGTATGTGACACTGCTGATCATCTTTTCCTCCTAGATACTCTCTTCTCTTGGAGTTTTTTAGGACACTACTCCCTTCTGCTTCCAAGCTGAATGACTTCTCAATCTTCTTCACTTGCTCATCATCCTTGTCATGTATCCTAACTGGGAATATTCCCCAAGATCCGTCTTACACCCTTTCTTCCTTATCCCTCTTCACTATTTCTTGGTAACCACACCAGCTTCTACAGTTTAACTCTCATCTCAATGCTAATGACTCCCAGAATTATATATCCAGTTCCAATCACTGTTCTGAATCTGGTCTTTCATCATGAAATGACTATTGGACTTTTGGATGCTCTGGAAACATATGCAATATGTTCAAAACCAAACGCATTATTTCCCCCAACCAAACCCCCTACCGTTGCAAAGACAAAACCATCCAAAACAAAAAACTCCCCCTCTTCCAAAGCTTATTTCTTCCAAATATATCATCTCTCCATTATTCCCAATTCCCAACCCCAACATTACTTTGATTCTTTACTCTCTCATCCTACATATCCATTCAGTTGCTAAATCATGCCATTTCTATCTTCACAATGTCTCTTGCAACTGAATCTTTTTCTTTTTCTTTTTTTTTTTTTTTTTTTGCTTTTTGGAGGGCAGTTGGGGTTAAGTGACTTGCCCAAGGTCACACGGCTAGTTTTTTGTGTTAAGTGTCTGAGGCCGGATTTGAACTCAGGTACTCCTGACTCCAGGGCCGGTGCTCTATTCACTGCGCCACCTAGCCGCCCCCCCTGAATCTTTTTCTTAACTCACACAGCAACCACCTTAGTTTAGGCCCTCATCATTTCTCATTTAGGTTACTGCAAAGGCCTCCTAAATGGTTTTCCTCCCCTATGTCTTTCACCGAACGTATGTTCCATACATCGCTGCCAAATACATTTTCCTTAGGTACAGATCTGACCATGTGATTTCCCTACTCAACAAACTCTGGTGAGGTTTACCTATTGCTTCTAGAATCAAATATAAACTCCTTTGTTTAAATTTAAAGACCTATAAAACTCTTTTTAGTTTCACTGAACAGCACTTCTCCTACCCTCGGCAACCCTATCAAACTGGCTTTCTTTTTCTTTCTGATTAACACCATCCTATCTCTCCCATCCATGCTTTTACGCTGGTTCTCTCTCAAGCTTGGAAAGATTCACTCTTTACCATTATCTCACAGTCCCTTTCTTTCCTTATTCCCCCCAAATTTTTCTCCTTGGTGTAAATTACTTTTTTTTTTTTTTTTTTTAGCCAAGGAAAAAGTAAAGTTCATTGAAAGTTCAAGTTTGCCATGTGGGGTGCTAGGCCATTTCATGGTGCCCTCACAGAGTAAGTCTGTGTTGTAAACTACTTTCTATGTTTTTGTATTTATTCATTTAATGTTTATTCTTGATATATGTTTCCATGTACTTGTCTTTCCATTAGAACATAAACTCCTTGAGCAGAGATTGATTTATCTTTGTACTTGTAGTTCCAGAAGCTAACTCAGTACCTGGAACATAGTAGGCACTTAATAAATAAATACCTATTGATTGGTAATTTCTACTTCTCAGGGAACTTAGAAAAAAATGCTTTGCAAATTGTAAAGTGCTATTATAAATATAGATGTTTCTAATCATTTTTTTCTGGGAGGCTCTGAAACAACAATGAGGCAACAGGTTCCTGATTAAGATGCAAATCAAAGGTCCAAAGACACCCCTTTCTTTGATGTTTTCCACGTCTCTGATCCCCTGGCTTCCTGGACCTGTGTGGGCTAAGAAAAGGCATTCCCCCAATCCCAACATGGCAGCTGCAGCTGTGTGGCAACTGTTTCATGCTCATCAATTGTGATGGTGGATTTGAAGGCAATGATGTCCCTCAGAAATGACTGTGTTCCCCCTCCTTATCCTACCCTCTTTGTCCTTTGCTGTCATGGGTTTAGTCAGAAAAAAAATTAGACAATCTAGTTCAAAGAAAGTAAGACTCAAAAGAAGGGTGCACTGACTTGTCCAAGATTACCTAAGTAGTAAATAGTTGAGTTGGGATTCAAACCCAGATTCTTCACCTCGTCCTTCACTGCTACTAGGCAATCCTACTATACCTCCCTTATCAACTTACTATCTTACTCTTCACAGCAGCTCTTTCAAACCTTTTTTATTCCTCCTCAACCTCCCATGGCTCCCTCTGTCCTCTCCCCAACTCTCTTACCTAAGCACCTTGCCTCTTATTTTATAGAACACTGAAGCCGTTTGCTGTGAACTTTCTCTTCTTCCTTCTTCCTCATCATCTATCACTCAGGTACCTTCCACCATTATCTCCTCCTTCATTCCTGTCTCACATGATGAAATGGCTTACTCTTTACCAAGGCTAACCCCTCTACTTGCTCAAGTGATCCCATTCCACTCTGTCTTCTCCACTCTTACTTTTTTTCAATCAGTCTCATTTTCTGCTTCTAAACATGCCCATGTCTCCCCCATTCTGAAAAAGTCTTCACTTGATCCTTTCATCTCTGCTGACTATTGCCCTAGATATCTTCTGTCCTGTACAGCTAAATTCCTCAAAAAGATCGTCTTTCTCATTCTCTTTCTACCCCTTAAAATCTGGCTTCTGACCTTATCATTCCGCTCTCTCCAATGACCTACTAATGACCTCTTAGCTGCCGAAGCCAACGGCCTTTTTTCAATCCTCATTCTCCTTAACCTTTCTGCAGTGTTTGACACTACTGGTCACTCCTCCCTGATACTCTTTTCTCTCTAAGTTTTTGGGACACCACTCTCTCCTGGGTCTTCTCTTACCTATCCGACTGTCCCTTTTCTGTTTTGTTTTGTTTTTTCCTGCTGGATCCCTTTGCAGATTTTGCCCTTTAATCATAGGTGTCCCTCAATGTTCTTGTCTGGGCCTCTGCTCTTCTCCCTCTATACTACTTCACATAGTCATCTCAACAACTCCCATTGATTTAATTACCACATTTATGCTGCTGATTATTAAACCAACCTGTTCTGCTCCATCCTCTCTGTTGACCTCCAATCTTGTATCCCCAAATACCTTTCACACACCAAAAACTGGATGTACAGTGGACATCCTCAACTTATTATGTCCAAAGTGAAACTTATTCTTTCTTCTCCTGCCCCCTTCCTTATTGCTATTGAGGGCAAAACCATCTTCCCAATTCAAGCTCACAAACTGGGAGTCATTTTGGATTCCTCATTATCTTTCACCTAAAGCCATTCACCTTTGCAAAATCTCTAGAGTGGGCCCCTTCTCTCCTCTGACACTGCCGCCATGCTGGAGCAGGCCCTCATCATCTTACACCTGCATCATTACAACAGCCTGCTAGTGGGTCTGCCTGCCTTAAGGCTTCCCACCCCAATCCATCTTCCAATAACATGATTTTCCTGAAGTGCAAGTCTGACTATGTCTTCCTCCTACTTTTAAAGTACAGTGGCTTTGTATTACCTCCAGGAACAAATATGAAAATGTTTTGTTAGGCATTCAAAGCCCCTCATAACCTAGCCTATCTTTATAGTCTTCTTACACCTTACTTCCCATCATGTACCCTTCAATCCAGTGACACTTGTCTCCTGGCTATTCCAAGAACAAGATACTATATCTCTTGATTATGGCATTTTTTTTTGGCTGTCCCACATGCAAATAATGTTTCTCCTCCTCTGTACCCAACTACTTATCTCCTTGGTTTTCTTTAAGTCACATTTAAAATCTCATCTTTTACTAGAAGCCTTCTCCAACCTTTCTTAATTCTAGTGCCTTCCCTCTATTAACTATCCCTTATTTAACCTGTGTAGAGCTTTCTTTATATATACTTTCATGTCTCATCTATTAGCTTGTAAAATCCTTGAGGGAAGGGACCGTCTTTTGTCTTTTTCTGTATCCCTAGCACTTAGCACAGTGCTTGGAACACAGTAGGAGCTTAATAAATGTTGACTGATTAACTTAAGATTGTTTGTCTTCTACTATACTACACTATCTCTTGTATTGAAGACCAAAGGGAAGAAGACCTGGAAGACTTTGTGCATATCACTGGACTACTTCTAGAGAATCAGTGCCCTTCCTGACTTAGAGAAGTCACTTATGCACTCCTAGGCATGATCTGAAAATTGTATCCTTCCTTGCATTTGAAACTCATTGCTCCTGGGTGTTATTCTCAATTGACAGCTTCAAAATTTTACTGTAACATGCCTGGCGTATATATCTTCACTTCTCTAAGACAAAACACTCATGTGCTATTGAGTATGACATTTTCACACATTAAAAAAAGGAACATTACAAAGATCTTGTGTACTACCTCACCCCATTCTCTTAATGATGTTGTATCCTGGCTGGCTGTCCTCTTTGCCTGCCTCACTTCTGGCAATATCCTAGCCCCACTATCAATGATGACTGTGGTTACCCTGAAGAAAAATGAGTGATGTGGGGAAAAAGTGGACCATATCAAAAGCAAATGTAGATGATATTATTTTCAAATGAAAGAAGTACATCGACCTTCCCTACCTTTCTCAGCTTGCTAACTTTAGGGGTCACATGCTGCTGGGTGGCATGGAGAAGCAACTCAGCACTGGGTTCTGAATTTGAGACTGTTCATGTCCCATATATTATCCTAAAGCAGCGGTTCTCAACCTGTGGGTTGCGACCCCTTTGGGGGTCGAATGACCCTTTCATAGGAGTCTCAGGGGTCGCCTAAGACAATTGGAAAACATATTTCTGATGGTCCTAGGAACAAAGACACACTCCTCTATTTGTCTCCAGGCGGGTGTGCCTACATGCAGATATACCCACGTAGGAGTATTAAAGGGTTGCAGCATTAGGAAGGTTGAGAACCACTGTCCTAGAGTCACAGGATTATTTTAAAGATGTCTTATTCAGGGGCGGCTAGGTGGCGCAGTGAATAGAGCACCGGCCCTGGAGTCAGGAGTACCTGAGTTCAAATCCGGCCTCAGTCACTTAACACAAAAAACTAGCCGTGTGACCCCTGGGCAAGTCACTTAACCCCAACTGCCCTCCAAAAAACAAAAAAACAAACAAAAAAAAGATGTCTTATTCAAACCCCTTAATTTTATAGACGAGGTCGGCAACTTGCCCAACACTGTATAGGTAGTAGTTTGGGACAGAACTAGATCTGAAGCCAGGTTTTCTGATTCTGAATCCAGTGCTCTTTCCATTTTACTATGCTACCTCTTACACCAAAGGATGCCAGGGAACACTGACCTACCTCTTACTTAACTGTGAAGAAAGGCAAAGTGAAATGTTCACAAATCTGATTTGTGTTAATTTTAGAGATTATCTGTGGCTTCGGACCAATTAAAATCTAAATTACAAAGACTGGCATTCAAGGGCTTCTACAGTCTTGCTCTAGCCCACCTATTTAGTATTATGTAATACTTGGGTCTTTTATATACTCTTAAGTTCATCCAAAATAGACTACTCTCTATTCTCTAGTCTCTATGTTTTTGCTCCTCACCTGGAAGGAATGTCTACCCCAATTCTGGGTGTTTCAAAGTTCCTCCTACCCTTCCAGGCCCAACAAAGGAAGAAGCCTTCTGTAACTCTTCATTTCAAAGTAGTTTCTTCCTCTTACGATTTCACACAGCAATTCACTTGGAACTCTCCTTTGCACTTACTGAATTTCTATGTATCACAGTTATTCACATACATGCCTTTTTCTTCCTTGAGGGTAGTTTCTTTGTTTATTTACTTTGTATACTAGTATTGAGCAAATGTTCTTGTACGCTACTAAGCACTTAAGTTTTTTGAATTTCAGAGTAAGTTGATCAAAACATAAGGACTATTTATTTTTGTTTTTAAAAGCATAATTTGTTATTTTCCTTCATGTTATTTAAAACTGGAAAAATGTGCAAAAATCCACTCAGATGATAATGATTCATATAAAGATTTTTCAAAATTATTAGAAAAAGCTTCAAATTCTCCCAAATCTTTGCATAGAGCAACAGATCTCTGACGACTGCAAATTTAATTTGTAATTTTTTATGATTAAAAACCCACAGATAGTCACATAAACGAAGATATCTCCTAAACAGTCAACCTCTATTATGGTTTTTTTTTTTAAAGACGGATGGGGGCAGTGGGGAGAATTACATCTATTGAGAAAACTGAAAATCTTTGCCTAATCTGAAAGGTAGAGATAGAGCCCACTCTAGCAGAGGTATACTGACTTTACATCAGGGCCTCATTTTTTTACTTCAAAGTCAGGGAACAATGCTTTTCTAATGTGAAAATTCATGTTTTGATGCCAGTGATTTAATGAACATTACTTGAGTCAACTATTTCTACAGATGCTCAACAAAGAAACCTAGAGAAACACTTTTCGCAGATGGGGTTTTGAATCACAGTCAATGATTCCATTTAAAGTGCTCTCAAATATCCATTCTGTTTTAATGTAGCTGATGACCCTTTTCATGAAAGCAGTTTAGTGGAACATATGGCCTTTGCTAAACACTGATACCCACCACTGCTATCAAAGAATTAAGACTGAACTTTAATAAGACTATTAGAAGGAACTGGAGGAAGGAATTTTAAAATATGTAACCTTAAAATAACTTTATCTCCAAATTTGCTGTGGAAGAATTTGCTATTATGCCATACTGTTATGCCAGTGTTGCCAAATAACCAAAAACAAAGAATATGTGTAGTATGTGTCTCCTGAGATCTAGCAGCTACATACTGTATAAAGTTAAATGAGCTGTCATAAAAGAAAATAAGGTAATTGAGTCTAAAAATATGTATATATATTTTCATTCTGAACTATGTAGTTCAGTATTTGAGCTGTATATTATCAACTGTGGCATTAAATGAAGACACTGAAAAAAAAATCACTGGAAATAAAAAAGGGCACTACATGATAGGCTATAAGCACGGATGACTGTTCCACAAATAACAGGAACCAGTGGCATGTGAAAAACATTAGAATTGTAGAAGTAAAAGGAACTTTAGACACTTGCGGAAATAAGAGGCACCTGACTACATGAAGCATTAGCAAATACCAGTCAAATTATTTTCTTTAAAATTCCTTGTTTGACTCAATTTCCCCTCCTGCTAAGTGACAGCAGGTCTTACATAAAAATACCTCCTACAGAATCTGAATTTTGCACTGGAAAAAAAACATCTGTTTTTAATATATTAACTGAAAGAAACTCATAAAAGCAACAGCCTTCTTGGTCATTAAGAGAATGGCAGCTTACTTAGGCATTACTAGGAACTTAATATTTATCAACATTTATTTCTCCAGTTTCTCTTCTACCATCTCCCACTGCTAATACCGATCCTCTTGCCATCTGTCTGGAGTACTGCAATAGCCTCCTAACAGCTTTTCCTACCTACACTCCTCCTCAACAACCCATTCTTCCCATTAAAGGCTAGATGTAGTTTACTTATGCATCTGGTCCATCACTGCTTTATTCAAACTATTCAAAACCCTCAAACCTGGTAGGCATTCAAGGACCTCCATAGTCTATCTTTATTTCAATCTACTCCTAGCCATTTTATTCATGGTCCAATCAAAATGGTTAGAGTTTTTCTGTCTCTGTACTTTTGCCTATGTGCTATTCCAAATTCCTGAAAGGTCCTATCCTCCCCCTTCTCAAGCCCACCTGTTGAATTCCTACCCATCCTTTAAAGTCCAACTCAAATGTCATCAGTTCTATGAAAACTTTTATTTCCTTCCATCAATAATGACCTTTCTCCATCTCAGACATCACAAGCTCTATTTTTTTCCACTCTCACATACTACATCATGTACTCATGGCACTGTATAAAGCACACTGGATTTAGAATAAGAAGATACGTGTTGGGATCCCAGTTTTGCCATTTTCTCCCTATGTGACCTTGGGGAAGTGATGGACAAGTACTCTCTACAGCCCCTTCTGGCTATAAACCCCATGATCCTATTGGTGGTCACATGCTGTTACTTAACTGAATGCTTCTCAAGGGTAGGGGCTATATCTTATTTAAATTTGGTATCTCCCTTAGTTTTAAAAGCACAATGCTCTTTACATAGAAGGGGCTAAATAAATGCTCAATTAAACAGAATTCAACTCTTGCATAAGAAACATTTTTGGTAGAAAAAAATTATAGGCCTTGAGAAGTAATGTAAACAGAAAGGAAACCTATCACCTGTTCTGAAATCTATTTGCAAAAATTGGCTATCTCAAGACTCCAATATTTACTAATGTAAATTTCACAAACATATACACAGATCTAAATAAACTGCACTTTTAGAGCACCACCCCTGGAGTCAGGAGGACCTGAGTTCAAATCCGACCTCAGACACTTAACACAAAACTAGCTGTGTGACCTTGGGCAAGTCACTTAACCCCAATTGCCCTACCTTCCCCCCTAAAAAAAACAAAAAGTAAATAAGCTGCATTTTTGCCCAACACGTGGGCAAAAGACAGTGGCTGTTCATCCTCTGGGGCCTTCATCTCTTTGTAACTATGAGTGAGAATGGTATGATATAACATGTTTTAGAAGGTAGGAAAAGGTAGTGGTGGGTTCTGCTCAGTGCTAATTTCATATGGTTTTTTCAATACAATATATGATTTCAGGATAAGCTCTGAATAACAAACAAGCTCAAAATCAGACAACAGATTAAACAGCAAGCAAGAATAAACAGCAAGCAAGCTATCACAGAGAACAAAGAAGTTGAAGTCTGGGTTTTAATAAATATTCAATCATTAAAGAATTAATTTTGCATAACTGTATAGTACAGACTATAAGTTGAAACATGCCATTTATATTAAGTTAAAATAACACAAAAATCTCATAAACATGAATTGCTGTTTTTCCAGAGTTTCTAAGGATGTTGATAGAAAACAACACAAAAAACCTGCCTACATATTTTATCAATGTCCCACTATCCTTTCTTAGAACTGTGAAACAATTCAAATGTCTGCTGTATTCTATCCCCCCTCCCCACTTTTTCTCATCATACTGAACACCATCAGAGACAATATGATACTGGAAGAATCATGAGACAAAATCAGAAGAACTAAATTTGAGCCACGGATCTGACACATACTGGTTTTCTGACATTAAGTGGCTATGGGTATTTTACTTAACATCTCTGAGCCTCAGTTTTCTCATCTGTAAAATTGGAATAATATTCCCATTACTCATTTCTGACAAGATGGTTTTGAGGAAAGTACTTTAATAGTAAAGCACTACAGAAATGTGAGTTGCTTTTATTACTATTCATACTGTGTCTACTTAAACAGTGGCTATTAAACACCCTCTGGAAATATTCCCTCTAGAAAAAACAAAAGAAATACAGCAAAGCACTTAGCTCCTAGGGAAGGCTTACTGGCCAATGAGAACAATGTACCTTCGGCTTCCTCTAATAAAATACTTTTCTGATGCTGAAATGTAGTATGGAGGCAGTTCTGAGTTTTCAAAGGGTATATCAGCAGAGCAAAAGCTCTAAGAGGCCTTACTAAGAACGAGATTGGTGACAGACTATGTGTCTGTTGTCTAAGAAACCAGCACAGCTAACTGCAAAAGGGCATCAACACAAGTCTGGTCACAAGAAGACAAATGTTGTCAACCATGGTAATTTATAAAGACTAAAAAGTAAAAGGGTTGCCATAAATGAAGGAAGCACCTTTATGACAAAAATATGAATCCATTAAATAAATATCTTGTTGATAAAACAACTATGTTTAAAAATCAAACCACCAGATGTCAATCCTCTAGAACAGAAGTTCTATAGAATCAAATTAAAAACCTACAGTTGTTATTACTCTAGCTAAAAGGACAGTTTTTAAGGGAATAAGGACCCCACCCTCTATCCTCCAAATATGCAGAAAAGCAATTAATCAGCTCTTACTTAGTTGTAACTGTCTTTTCAAAAAAAGGATTCCTTCACAACAATTTTCCCAAATTGAACATTTATGATATTATTTAAAAGTAGCAGTAGAAGCATTTTCAAAAAAGGAATTAGCTGCTGTTGTATTCAGTGATCCTGTCTAATCATAACTAAAAATAAACTTGAAATAAATACTTTCAGTTCTTTTTTAACTCTCTAGTCTAAAATACAGTATCTTTTCCCCCTTGGCTTCTGTTCCTTTCCCCTAATGATCTAATACATAAGGTCTCAAAAGTCTTTGGATAAAATGAGCAAGACAAATATAATTTCTGATAGGATTTTAACAACACATTTGTTCAACTTAACAACATGATCATAACTGCAGCCACAATTATGTCATTAAAGATAAATGTTTCTTAGCTTACTAAAATACATTTTATTGTAATAGATATATTTGGTTGAATTCAAACATTCACAGTGCACACACACATGCACACACACACATATATGTCAAATCCTGTAAATTAAATCACATCCCTGCATAATGGTTCTTTAGAGAGCTGTGAAACAGGACACAGTACTGAGGCTAGCTCAGCTTCCCATCAACCTCATGACTTGATTGCATGATTATTGCATGGCTCATTGCAAATTTATAAAGTTAATATTCAAGGGTTCACATTATTCAGTCTGTGGAGAGCTTTCACTCCAGGGAAGAGAGACATAAAAATCTGCCACTCTCCCTACCTCAGCCCAGTTTACAGTGTTGAAACTTGCAGTGAAGTTATACTCTGGCAAATATAAGGATTCTTAGAATTCACTGCCACAGTAGGATATTCCTGGTCCATAGAACCATTTACATATGTAATATAAACAGCTGGAAAGAACATAGTAAAGTTGCACAAAATGAAGACTTTTCCTTGATACTGAAGCTACCAGATGTAGTCATGCTAGCCACAAAAGTGCTTGACATGGCATGATTTGTTTAAAAACCAGAATAATTTCCTTGATAGTTCAAAAACTATCCAACAATTCATGTTCATAGTTTTAATTTTTATGGCCCCAAAATACTGGCCAGAAAAATCTTCTTTTCAAACACAGAAGTTGATGTGATTTTTGTTCCAAATTTCCTAATTGACTAAGAAACATCTGGAAAGAAAAATACCCAGTAACACAGACATGCTGAAAGCCATTTCAGACATGGCATCCATTAGGGGGTCCTTTGCTCTTAGAAGGACAAGGGTCCTTGGCTGTTGCTGGCCTTACACAGGAGGTACACACAGCCCCTGAGAGTCTCTTCAGCCCTTTCTGGAAAACACTATTGGAGAGGCTGTAAATGACACAGTTGCAGAAGCTGTTACTAATGGCAAGCCAGGTCGTCAAAAAGGATGCGGTGCGGTTGCTAAAACCAGCAGAACTCTCTAGCAAGAAGTAAATGATGTATGGCAGCCAGAGGATATAGAAGACACTGGTGATGCGGAACAGGACCATGGCATAGCGCTTATCTGGGCAGGACTGTACCTCCCCTGCTTCTCCACTCTGGCTACTGAAACGTGCTCGCCTTTCACTAATTTCTTTGGTATGCTGCTGGCAGATGCGGAAAATGTTGAAGTAGGTAAAGCACACAATGAAAGCTGCAGGGGCATAGAGCATCATCACAATGAAGAGGGTGAAGTAAGGGTCAGTGGACCAGGATTCAGCACACCACTGATACACATCTCCATGATATCCAGGTTTACCCCAGTAGAAGAAGGAAGGCAGGAAAACCAGGGCAGAATAGAGCCAAATCACCAAGATACAAATTCGGAGTCTCCAGGGTGTGACTAACGTATTATAGGTCAAGGGTTTGGTGATTGCTATGTACCTGTCAATACTGATGCAGGCCAGAGAAGTCATAGAGACACTCTTTAGAACTGACACGACATAGCCAAAAATTTGGCAGGTCAAGGATTCCTCCAATGGAAGGGGATAATGGAGTAATGATAAGGAAGGGACCAGGCAGCTCACTCCCACCAAGAGATCAGCATATGCCATAGTCTGGATAAAATAACTTGTAGTATGGTGGTTTAGTAAAGGTGCACAATGAAAAACAAAAATCACAATGATATTGCCTGAAATGATCAGCACAGTTAAAAAAATAATGATCATTACTTCCAAGAGGCAAAAATTGATAGTCTCCAAATAGTTAATTGAGAGAAGGCAAAAAGGAGGGCTGCTCTGATTCCCCTCCAAGGTGGAGTTCATCTTGAGGGCTGCAATAGTGTCTTCACTTCATGCTTCAGCCTCTTGGGGGAATAGCTGCTGTCATTATCATGGGTTGAGTGGGGAATGACACCAGAGGAGTCTTGATCCACTTACTCCAGGTGCTGCCCTCCTTCTGCGTTTCCTGCAGTGCAATTCCCCTTTAAATATGACTGCTCTATGCCTTTCTTGTGGCATCCAGAGCCTACAGCAGCTTTGTGGCCAGTCCTGGTAATGGCCATACTGGCAACTTCATTTTGTACATAGCACCAGGGATGAGACCAACCTCGGGGACACTTTCTTCAAGCCAAGTGAGGGTAGGGGGAAGGGGCAGAAGAGAAGGGAAGAAGGTTAGGGGCTTCAGCAGGAGTTGCAATGTGTCTCCTCTGAGTAGCTGATAGAAGAAAAGGAGAGAGCATTTTACGTTTCAAGTCTAATATGCTGGTATAAACACAGTCACCCCCTCATCTAACACTGTTGTCTAGGACTCCACTTCCTTAAACCCTTTGTACCACCCCACAAAATCAACCTCAAATACTGCAGAAGATACATAGCAGCAAAGCCCATTAAAGACTGACACACAACAGGAAAAACATAAATGAAGTAGAGTACAAATAGATCTACCTCCATTTGCTTTCCTCTGATAATTTTTTTTTGAGGGAAGGGGACTTAAGTTAATTATTATACTTGAGGTTCTGAAAAAATATTTTACACTGTTATTTATAGGAATGAAAGTAACATAGTTTAGTCAGTTTCTTCTTTAGTTCTAAGACAAACATTTTTCCTCCTCAAAAACATCCCAAAGAGTGCACTTGCCTAAGCTTAGTTTTCAAAGCGTTACCTGAAATTTCCATATGTTTCGATCCAAACAAAAGCCATAATAGATCCCCAATCAGCAAGCCCTGCAAAGCTGGAATGTGCTTCAGTCTCGTTTACTGCAGAACTGAGACACTGAGAAGGGGAGTACTGAGGGGGAAGGGAATCAGGGAGAAGGAAAGGGGGAGTGTTGGGAAAAGGAGGGAGGGGGAAGGAGGGGAAAACGCACGCGCATATACCCTGGCATCCTTCAGCTCATTTTAATGTACCAGCAGAGAGATGCTCCTTGCTTTCCAGACTGAATGGGGGGCAGGAAGAGAGAGAGGAAATTGACAAGAGGGATTCTTCAGCCTACAGAGCAGTTTTTGAAGCTATGGTTTCAGCCTGTTTGGAAAGGATTCCTACAAAGGGCTCTGGAATTCTCCCCCCTTCTCCAGATATACCAAAGCAGAGCAATAGTGACATTGTGAGAAGGTCCTTTACCATGACATTGTCTTCAGAGCTGGACCGAAAAAACACTGCCAAACGAGGCAGTATTGAGGAGAGGAAATTCCTGTTCACTTACTGCATTTTCCCAGGGAAAGAAAAGCAATATTCCAAAAATGAAAAGCATTTTAACAGTGCATGGCAACCCAAAGACCACAATTCAGCAGCATAAGAAGTTCTGAGGCTAAAAATTCAATGCAATGTTGCTCATTCACGTTATACTGAGTATTAACTATTAAATGTTAAGAGAGATGGCCAAAATAACTTGTTGGTTAAACAATAACAGCAAAAAAATCACCACAAACATTTTTTGGCAGCAGTGTAAACAAAAAACTTTATCCCCCCTGAAAGCTATGGAGAGCAAACTTAAAAAGAACCATTGTGTACTCAGATTCAAATTTAGATATATTGAAGAAAATGGTTTTGTTATACACATCAGTGCTTTCAAGTTTCCTTTATCTTGCTAAGAGTCTTGCTCTAACAAATAGCAGCAAAGCAGGGAAATGAATGTACCCACATCCATTCCATCCTGGTTGGAGAATTAGAGGAAGTTTCACTGGGTGATTTTGCTACTGTTCATTGCCTTACTTTTGGTTTGTAACAAGATTAACAAAATGAAATCAGTAATGGTAGAGATGATAACCATTTTCAGGTCACTTACCAGTGGGGGGAGGGGTTGCTCAAAACAATTTTTGGTAGCTTACACTTTTCTGAATTCTTATCCAATTTAATTAGGGCCTGTACATAATTGTCAGAAAAGGAAGCATTATAAGTAGCAGTTTTTGAACATCCCAAGAGTTCTGCAGACTTGGCTGATATAACATGTCCCAATTTTAATTTTTCTTATGCTTTCCACATTTCTTTCTAGTCATCCTGGGTGAATGATTGTTTTTGAAATGTGAAAGGCTACCATTTACTTTACGGTAAACTCATTTGGGAAACTGTCCAATTAGGAAAGAAGCCCCCAAATTCACTCAAGTAGATCACATCACAATAAGTTGATGGCTACACCAAAGACCAGAACTAAGACAGAACTATCAATTCTCAGGGCTAGAGCTGGAGGTGAGTAGACTAATTTCCTGTCTAATATATGAATCCTTTCTACCATATCCCCATTAAGTGGCTGCCTTCATCTGACTAAATAATGATTAACACAGTATTCCTAAAATGCAGTAAGTTAGACTATTTCCTTAAAATCTGCTTTTCTCAGTATCCTACTATTTATAATAAGGTGATTTCTAAGGTGAATTAATTAACAGTAATTTAACACAATTCAAGAAGCATTTCAAATTAAAAAATTTATTAAGGACCTACCCTGTGTAAAGTAGGACCTGTGTTGAGCCCTGCTGAGTATGCAGCCTGCTACAGAAGATGTGTGGAAATAGTTCTTAGCTTGATATCAGAAAGACCTGGATATGTGTTTTGGCTTCAACACCTACTAGATTGTAAAATTAGACAAATTGACTTAAATTCTTAAAACCTTTTTCCTTATCTATAAAATGGAGATAACATACTACATTTTTACAAGGTTGTAAGAAAAACATGGAATAAATTTTAAAGAACTATGGAAACGTGAGTCATCGATATGCAAAAATTAATAACTAATAATAATAGCCAATACTTACATAGTGTCTATGGGCCAGATACTGTGCTAAATGCTTTTACAAATATTACCTCATCTGATCCTCACAATAGGCCTGGGAGACAGATGCTGTTAGTATCCCTATACATATCCTACCCTTCAAGGAACTTCCAACATAGCAAGGGAGCCCAGACACACAAATAGAAACAGTATTTAAGCACACAGAGAACTCTGATGAGGAACTGATCACTTTTGACAGGGAAGCAAAGCCAGGAAGAAGTAGCACTTGCGGTAGGTGCTGGCAGATGAATAAGATAACAAGTACAGATGAGGTGCATGTGTGTCATAGGGAGAGGAATTCACTACAGCTGTAGGGAAGAATATGAACAAGAATACTTACGTGTGTTCATGGAAGCAGTCCAATGTGGTTAGAGAATCAAAGAATTCAACGAAATGTACAGTTGGCCTTCATTTGTAAAGATATCATACTGCTCATAATTATGATTATGATCTCTGGGTGTGGTAAGGTCAGTAAAGATCCATATATCTGTTCCACAAAATGTGTCTATAGATTTTATTAGAGAATCACAGATTAGGAAATGAAAGGGAACTCAGAGATCATCTAGTTCAACCCCATAATTTTACAACTGGGGAAAATAAGCCCTATGGATAGTAATTAATTTTCCCAAGGTCACACAAGGACTAACAGTGGCAGAGTTGGGGTTTGAATGCAGGTCCTCTGGCCCCAAATTCAACAGCCTTTCCACTGTCCCATGGTGTATCTCACGAAAAGTATGTTTTCCCAGCAGAAGAGTCAGAAAGCAGTGGATGTGGGCAACACCGAATAACACAACAAAAAATGAAATTTCCTAGAACTTGACTGATACTGATAAGGATGTCATATTAGAATTAGAATCAGCTGTCTGTGTTCAATCGGACCATAGACTAGTTAAAGCAAAGGTAAAAATCAGCTCAGATTAGAAGAACAAACATGAGAACTATGAACAACTGCAACTCATTTAGCCTGACTTATTCACATGTGCTCCTGCTGATGGAAAAAAAAAAGGCAAAAAAGGGGCAAATATAAAGGCCTCAGTTATTACCATTTCCTGAAAAAGTTTAAACGACATATAATAGCTGCCACAATGAGATGATTAAAAACTCAGAAACTACTTCTGCCAGCAAATCCTTAATTTCCTTGTTTAGAGACTTAAAAGCCAAGTCTAAAACAAGCCAATCTTTTTAGAATACAAATTTACCTGGAAGACATGACAGAGGTGAATATCGAATTACAACTGGCATCACCTTATAAAGTAGGCAAAAATATCACAAGTAAATGAAAACATCTCAAATTTAAAATGTTCCAAATTTAGTTTACTGTATTCCTCAAACCTGCTGCTTTTGACTTTATTATTTCTGTCAGTAATAATACCATTCACTCAGTCTGTTTCGAAACTTTGAGAACATCCAATTTTCTTTCCCTTTCTCACACCTTTTACGTCTAGTCTAATTAGTCATATTGATTCTACCGTCACAATCTCTATCACATTTTTCCTTCCTCTCCATCGCCACCTTCACCATCCTTGTATAGGCATTCACAGCCATCTTTTTGAAACAGGTTCTTGGCAATTCTTTTTGACTTTATTCTCTCTTTGTTCCAAACAATTGTATCATACACTGCCAGACACATCACTTCTGTGAGAAGATCTGGTAGCACTCTCTCCTGCCATATGGAGGAAAGTTCAAATTCACTTGCCCAGTATTCAAGGGTTTCTACAGTGTGTTACCCTTTATTATCATGGACACTCTTACATCCAGATTCTAGATTAGTTGGCTTCTTTTTGAGCACTTTTATCCTTAATTTTTTGCTTGTGCAGAGGGGCTCTTGTCCTCTGATTAGCATCTGTAGCTATATGCAACACTGTCTTTTGGTCTGACAGTTGGACTGGAGCCAAATGGCAAGCTCAGAAAATTGGTCTGTTAGTTACTAGGCTTTTTCAGATGTTCGTTGTTTTAAGACACTGCTCAGGAGTGGGCTTCAGGGTATTTTTACTTCGATTCAACATTTACAAGGTCCCTATTGTGTGCAAGAAAATGTAAAAGGCAAAAATTAAACAGTATTTGCTCTGAAGATGCCTATATTTTACTTGGAGGAAACATACACAAAGAAATATAATGTGAGGAAAACTGAGGAATGAGAAGAAACCTGAGGTTGAACAGTAACAAATCAGGGACTTAGGTGAGTCCTGAACAGAACCTTTCAGGAAGATAATAATTCTGAAAGCCAAGAGCAAAGCAAGGAGTTTGTATGAATACATGGAAGTAGGGGATGAAGAGCAAAATTCAGTGAAGCAGAACAGTCTAGTTTGGTTGTGACAGAGGTTGTGAAGAAGGGCAGAAGGAAATAAGGGCATAAAAGTACAGAGAGTAGAAAGTCTTAAATGCTATTATTTACTTATTTATTGGCTTTTTGGAGGAGGGAAAGTAGGGCAATTGGAGTTAAGTGACTTGCCCAAGGTCACATGGCTAACAAGCATTAAGTGTCCGAGGCTGGCTTTGAACTCAGGTCCTCCTGGCTCCAGGGCTGGTGCTCTATTCACTGTGCCACCTAGCTGCCCCAATGCTGCTACCTATAATTTATCCTTATAAACAGTGGAGAGCCACTGACAGTTTTTAGGCATGGAAGTGATATGGCCACATGTAAGTCTTAGGAAGTGTACTTTGGCAGCCTTGTGGAAGAAAGACTGAAGAAAGGAAAGCCTGGAAGCAGAAATGTGGAGATGAGGAACACAGCTAGAGAGGGGAGCCTTTGGGCAAGGAGAAAGGGAAGGATGAAAGAAGAGCTGACAGCACTTGGTAATTAACTGGGACATAGGAGAGAGAAAAGGTGACAATATCGCCAGGGTTATAAACGCAGCTGACTGGGAGGACAATGGTACTCTTAATAGAAACATGGGAGTTAGATGGAAGGGCTAGCCAGGGGCATGGGTAGAGTGGGGAAAATGATGAATTTTGTTTTAGACTTTTTGGTCTGAGATTGCTAGGGGGCCAGATGATGGTATGAGACTTGAGGTCAAGAAAGAAATATGTACTGGAATATATATATATACATTTACAGAAAGAGTGTGTGTATACATATACATACATATAACACATATACATATACAAAATATACACATACGCACATATACATACATATTGCCATATGACATATTCCATATATTGTTATATTCTAAAATATGTGTAATTGATGTTCTGTATATATGTATATATACAAATATACATATAGATTTGGGAGTCATCCCTTCAAAGATGATATCTGACCCTATGGAAGCAATCAAGATCACAAAGAAATAAAGCACAGTGAGAGAAGAGAAGATCGTCTAGGACAGAGCTTCAGGGGGCACCTGAGAGGCAGTTAAAGCTGAGAAGATAGGAGAGGCAGAAGAACCAGGAAAGGCATTGCAGTCAAAGAAGGGAAAAGCATCCTGGAAGAAGCCCAACAATATCAAAAGTTGCAGAGGCTTCAAGGAGGATGAAGACTAAGAAAGCACTGAAGATCACTTATGACTTAGAAGTTTCTATAGTGGAGCTGGGGAATCAGTAAGGAAATGGAGGTAGCAAATATGCAAATATAGGCACATGGGACATAAAGGCTTCTCAAACAAATGTAGAAAAGCAGGAATATTACAAGCTGATCACAATGTAATAAAATTATACTCAATAAAGGGTTGTTGAAGAACTGATTAAAAATTAACTGAAGACTAAATTTTAAGGAAGTGGTGGGTCAAAGAACAAATCACAGAATGGTAATTTCATTAAAGATAATGAAAACAATAACATGTAAAAAATTTTTGGACTGCAGCCAGAGTACTCCTTAGGAGAATATTTATACAGCTAAACAATTTTATCAACAAAAGAAAGAATGGATCAACAAACTGGACATGCAACTTAAAAAGGGCTAGGGAACCAACAAATTTAACCCCCTTAATTAATACTAAAATAAAAATCATGAAAATCCAACAAAAGATGAACAAAACTGAAAAAAAATAGTAAGGCTAGGTGCTGTTTTTTAAAAAAGTCAATAGAATAAACAAACCACTAACTAATTTGATTTTAAAAAATTATTTATTTATAATTTTTGTTTTTGCTTTTTTTTGGAGGGAGAGGGGCAGGGCAATTGGGGTTAAATGACTTGCCCAAGGTCACATTGCTAGTAAGTGTTAAGTCTCTGAGGTCAAATTTGAACTCAGGTCCTCCTAACTCCAGGGCTAGTCATCTATTCAATGAACCACATAGCCACCCCTAATTTGATAAAAAAAAAAAAATAGAATTAGCAGTGTCAAAAATAAAAGAATGTAGAAAACTATTTGACACTATTTTGCCCAACTATATACAAATAAAGGCAACTTAAAATAAATGGCTATTTATAAAAATATAAAATATCTGTATTTTAAAAAAGATATGAAATAGGAAAAAAAAACACTTCAATCTCAGAAGAAAAAAACTAAACAAGCTATAATTGAACTTCTGATGAATGCCCTACGACCATAAGAATTTACAAGCAAACTGTATCTAATATTCAAAGAACAACAAATTCCACTATTACAGAAATTGTACTATATTATTGTACTGTATTACATTCCCCCCTAATCAATCTGCTATTCTTCTTTACAGTGGCTATTTCAAAACTCATTGCTCTTTAAGCCTCCCCTATCACCTGCTCCTCCCATCACCTCAGCTAAATTTACTTAAAATATTTCACACACACACATATACACACCATTCTCTGTGCATTTCCAGTTTTCTCTTTCTCTTCATATTACATCATTCAGATGGATTCTCCCTACTGTATCCTCCTTCACTCCTCCCTTGCACGAAGGTGATCCTTGTCCTTGCCAAAGCAAATGCCTCTCCATACACCTTTAATCCTACAACATTTCTGTTTTCTCTAGTATATTTCCCCATCCCTATCATCTCTAGTTTTCTTTTTTTTTTTTTTTTTGAGGGCAGTTGGGGTTAAGTAACTTGCCCAAGGTCACACGGCTAGTTTTTTGTGTTAAGTGTCTGAGGCCGGATTTGAACTCAGGTACTCCTGACTCCAGGGCCGGTACTCTATTCACTGCACCACCTAGCCTCCCCATCTCTAGTTTTCTTAATTTCAATTATCTACCGACTTCTTTACTGTCCTTCAACTATGCCCATGTCTACCGTATCTTGAAAAAAAAAAACCCTTTATTAAAACGCCCTAGTATTCCAGGAGCCAAGATGGTGAAATAAAGAGGAAACTGCCAAAATTCTCCTATATTTACCTCCAAACAGCTATAAAACAGCACCCCAAAATGAATTCTGGAATGGCAGAACCAACAAAATAATGGGGTGAAATAATTTTCTAGCCCAAGACAACTTAGTAAGAAAGGTCTATCTCACTTGGGTAAAAGGGGTACACAGCCCAGAGCTGGCAGCATCCCATCAAGCCAGCAACAGGGCTTGACTCCCAGTGCAGATCAGTTGACCTATTGTAGTAGTGGGCAAGTGTTTAGTCCCACTCCCATGTAGCTCTAGTATAGAACTACTCTCATCCCTCCCCTCACCTCTGTGCGCCTCAGTGAAACAAAAAGTAAGCCACTAAGTCAGGCCCTTCCAGAACTGTCCAGCATCAGTCACCTCCTACCCTAGCACCAGGTGAGCCCCAGCACAAAGATCCCCCATGTGCCTCAGACAGCACCAGGTGAACAATAACACGCCAGCAACAGTTCTCACCATGCACCTCAGCATAGCACAGAGTGAGCTGCCAGACACCCATGGTGCCGTGCAGCACCAGCCACCTTCCCTCCCCCAAGCAGTACCATGTGAACTGCCAGACCCCTGGAGCCCCAGCATAGTACTAGGGTCCCCTGTGGGCCTCAGGAAAGCACTAGCACAGCACCAGACAAACAGCCAAGACCTACAGCCACCATCACAAGAAACTTGAGACTGTATTCCAGGAGCAGGGTCCAACTTTAAAAGGAAACAAAATAGGCTGGAAAAGATGAGCAAAAGACAAATGAAAGACCTTCATCACAGAAAGTTACAATTGTGCCAGGGAAGATGAAGACAAAAACTCAGAAAGGAACAATATCAAGACACCTACATGCAAAACTTCAAAGAAAAGTGTGAACTGTTCTCAAGTCCCAATCCTAGAAGAGCTCCAAAAGGAGTTCAAGTAAGAGAAAAAGAAGGAAAAACTGGGAAAAGAAAAGAGCAATACAAGAGAATCATGAAAAAAATCAACTTGATACAAGAAGCAGAAAAAAGTTGAAAAAGATACATAAAAATGCAATGAAGAGGGGGCGGAGCCAAGATGGCAGCATAGAAGTAGCAAAGTCTCCCAGCTCCCACAGAGCAACCCTAAATACCCATAAAATATGACTCTAAACAAATTTTAGGGCTCTCAAACTCACAAAAATACAGAAAACACATCTCGCGCTGAAGGCAGCTTGGCAGGAGAGGCTCACCGTGGCAGGCTGGGAGCCGAGGCCAGACCAGCCCAAAACAGAAACCGCAGCCAGGCCCCAGGGAAGACAGGAGGAGCGGAGCTGCAGCGTGAGTCTACATGAGAGAAGATCTGCAGCCTGGAGCAATCTCCACATCTATCAAGCCAGGAAGAATTTAGAGGATTAGAGAGAGGTCAATGAAAGTCAAGGTTTCAAGCTAAATTTGCAGGAGGAAAAGCAGTTCTGGCCAATCTGCCCCCAGGGCAAGGAAGGGGGTGGAAACGGCAGATGTGCCATAACCAGGAACTGCCTCCACTGGGCTGCTTCAGAGCTCCTGACCTGCCAATTGCAGGGGGGCTGAGTTGATTGATCAGGGCCAATGGCTCTTGCGTTGAGTGGCCTGGATATGGATTGTGGTCTTGGGTGGTGGTCCTGGGGTGCACTTTCAGCAAGACAAAGCTGGTGGAGGCTGCAGCACCCCCCTAATAGCTCTGGCAGCTGTGAAAACCCCAGTGATTTGGGGACAGAGCTTTTCCCCCCGGAAGCAGAGTTCTACAGACCTAAAAAAACCAACCAATTTATTGACTGGCCAACATGAGGAAAAGCAAGCAAAATAAGAACTGCAATAAAACTCCAGAATCCTTTTTTTGTGGACAAAAAGGATCAAAACATGGAATGGGAGGAAGACAACACAGTCAGAACTCCTACACTAAATGCTTCCCAAGACACTGAAAAATTGCCTACAAGCTATAGATCAACTGAAAAAGGACTTTGAAAAACAAATAAGAGAAGTGGAGGAAAAATTGGGAAGAGAAATGAGAATGATGTGAGAAAATCATGGAAAGAGAGTCAACAACTGTAATGTTAATGAAATCAGAAGATCTTCCATGCCCCTTTCTATTGGCACCTAGTACAGGCACTTAGCACCTAGTAAAGGCTTAGCTCCTTACTTCCAGTTAACTCCTTGGGAATAATTCACACCTTAACAGGAAGGCGTTGAACAGGGAGGAGCTACTTGGGGGTAGGTCACACCTTAACAGGAAGGGGCTGAACAGGGAGGAGCTACACTGTATATAAGGAGAGAA
>CM053595.1:75648677-75722997 GCA_028646575.1 Pseudocheirus occidentalis | reverse complement strand
GGTTTCTGAATAAAGACCTTGGTTCTGCCTTCCATGTGGAGAGTTTGCTACATTTTGTGATCCAAAACTATACCAGCATATTCATAACCATCATGGGTGTTGTGAATATCTCATTATTGATACAACAACCTGACTGAAGAAAACATCACTTTAAAAAACAGATTAACTCAAATGGCAAAAAAATAAAATAAAATGCAATGAAGAAAACAAGTTCCTAAAAAGTAGAATTTGACAAATGGAAAATAATTCCTTAAAAATTAGAATTAGACAAGCTGAAGCTAATGAATTCATGAGACATCAAGAATCAATCAAACAAAATCAAAAGAATAAAAAAACCCAGAAGAAACTGTGAAATATCTCACTGGAAAAACAATTGATCTGGAAAACAGATCCAGGAGAGATAATGTAAGGATTCCTGGACTACTTGAAGGCCATGATTGAAAAAAGGCATGGAACATTCATACTTCAAGAAAGGAAAATGCCTTGATATCCTAAAATAGACATCGAAAGAATCCACTGATCACCTCTAGGAAGAGATCCCAAAATGACCCCCATGACATTATAACCAAATTCCAGAACTCCCAGGTCAAGGAAAAACATTGTAAGCAGCCAGAAAGAAACAATTCAAATATTGGGGAGCCACAATCAATTACAAAGGATTTAGCAGCTTCATCATCAAAGGACTGGAGGGCATGGAATGTGATGTTCCAGGAGGCAAAGGATCTGGGACCACAACCAAGAATTATATACCTGGTGAAATTGAACATAATCCTTCAGGGGAGAAAATCATCATTCAAAGAAATGGAAGGCTTTTGAGTTTTCCTGATGAAAGGACCAGAGCTGAACGAACACACACACACACACACACACACACACACACACACACACACACACACACAGTAAAGGTGAGGGGCTAGAAGTGAGTCTATTATGCTTCAGCTTTAGTAAAAAAAAAAAGCAGGGGTAACGATCACAATCTCAGACAAAACAAACAAAAACAGATCTAATTAAAAGAGACAAACTCTATCTTGCTAAAAGATACCATAGATAATGAAGTAAAAACAATACTAAACATATCTGTACTAAGTAGTATAACATCTAAATACTTGTAGAAGTTAAGTGAGTTCCAGGAGGAAACAGTAAAACTATACGAGTGGGGAACCTTAACTTTGCTCTCTCAGAGCTAGATAAAAAATAAACAAGAAAAAAGTTAAGGAGATGAATATAATTTTAGGAAATTTAGATCCATCAGACCCTGGGAGAAAACTGAATGGGGATGGAAAAGAATATATCTTTTTCTCAGTGGTCTATGGCATCTACACAAAAATTGAGCATGTATTACAGCATAAAAATCTCATAAGGACATGTTGAAATACTAAATGTATCCTTTTTAAAAAAACCATGCAATAAAAATTACATTCAATAAAGGGCAATGGAAAGAGAATAAAAATTACTTGGAAACCAATTAATCTAATCCTAAAGAACAGATGGGTTAAAGAACAAATCACAGAAATAATCAATAGTTTCAATAAAGAGAACGACAACAATGAGACAATACACCAAAACTTACAGAAGGCAGCCAAAGCTGAGTCAAATTTATAATACAAATCATTCCCCAATTGATAAACAGTTAAAAGGATATGAACAGGCATCTTTCAGATGGAGAAAATAAAACTACAAACATGAAAAAAATTCTCTAAAACACAAATGATTAGAGAAATGCAAATCAAAACAACTCTGAGGTACCACCTCACTTCTATCATATTGATTAACATGACAAAACAGGAAAATGATAAATACTGGAGAAGATGTGGGAAAACTGGGACACTAAAACATTACTGGTAGAGTTGGGAAGTGATCCAACTGTTGTGGAGAGCAATTTGGAACTATACCCAAAGGGCTATAAAACTGTGCATACCTTCTGATTCAGCAATAACACTTCTATATCTGTATCCCAAAGAGATCATAAAAAAGGGGAAAAGGACCCACATGTACAAAAATATGTATAGTAGCTCTTTTTGTGGTAGCAAAGAATTGGAAATTGAAGGGATGCCCATCAATTGGGGAATGGCTGAACAAGTTGTGGTATATGAATGTAATAGAATACTAGTATTTCATAAGAAATGATGGGCAGGACTGTTTGAGAAAAACCTGGGAAGACTTATATGAATTGATGCTAAATGAAGTGAGCAAAACCAGAACATTGTGAATAGTAACAGCAACACTGTATGATGACCAACTTTGATAGACTCAGGTCTTCTCAACAATGCAATAATCTAAGACAATCCCAAAAGATCAAAGATGGAAAATGCTATCCACATCCAGAGAAAGAACTATGGAGTCTGAATGCAGATTCAAGCACATTTTTTTCTCTCTTCTTTTTGTTTGTTTTTCTCTTTCTTGTGGCTTTTCCATTTGTTTCTGGTTCTTCTTTACAATATGATTAATGTGGAAATATGGTCAATATGATTGTAGATATATAGCTTACATCAGATGACATGCCATCTTGGGGAGGGAGAGGGGGAAAATTTAGAACTCAAAATCTTATAAAAGTGAATTCTGAAAACTAAAAAAAAAAAAAAAACCCACAAAAAACCCCAGGGATTATATAGAAAAAAAAAGGTAGACAATATAAAATACTTGGGAGTCTACCTGCCAAGACAAAACCAGGAACTATATAAATATGATTACAACACACTTTTCACACAAAGAGTCACATCTAGAAAATTGGAAAAATATCAATTACTCATGTATAGGCAAAGTCAATGTAATAAAAACGACAATTCTACCTAATTTATTTATTAGTGCCTGAATAAATACCTGAATAAGCTACCAAAAACCTATTTCGTATAGCTAAAAAAAAAAAAATCTGAAAGAACAAAAAGTCAAGAATATCAAGGGAATTAATGAAAAAATGCAAAGAAAGGTGACTTAGATGTACCACATCTCAAACTATATTATAAAGTGGCAATCATCAAAACTACCTAGTGCTGGTAAGAAATATTGGTGGATCAGTGGAATAGATTAGGTACACAGGACAGAGAAGTAAATGACCATAGTAATCTAGTGTTTTGTAAACCTCAAAGATCCAACCTTCTGGCATAAGAACTCACTATCTGACAAAAACTGCTAGAAAAACGGTAAAACATTATGGCAGAAATCAGGTATAAACCAGTATCTTACACCGTATACCAAGATAAGGTAAAAATTGATATGCTGTTGTTGTTCTTTATTCTCAAAGAGGACCATGGCAACAGGAAGGTGATGCCACAACTTGCAAATAAATCAGGATGACAGGAGATGGAACTGGAGCAGTGGGATACCATGGCCTTTATAAGCTAAGGTCTTTTCCAGGTTATGATTTAGACATGAAGGGTGATACCACATGGAAGTTAGAGGAGCAAGGAATAGTTTATCTGTCAGATCTACAGAGAAGGGAAGAATTTTTGACCCAAACATGAGGCAGAGCAGCATTATGGTAAATAAAATGGGATAATTTTGATTATATTAAACAGTTTTTGCATAAACAAAACCAATACAAGTAAGATTAGAAAGAAAACAGAAAGCTGAGAAACAATTTTTACAGCAAGTATTTCTGATAAAGGCCTCGTAACTCAATTATATAGAGAACTGAGTCAAATTTATAAGAATATATGTCATTTCCCAGCTGATAAATGGTAGAAGGATATGAACAGGCAGTTTTCAGAAATGCAAAATATGTATAACCATATAAAATGTTCTAAATCACTTTATTACAGAAATAGAAATTAAAACAATTCTAATGTCTCACCTCACACCTATCAAATTGGTTAATATGACAGAAAAGGAAAATGATAAATGTAGGAGAGGAACTACGCCTAAAGGGCAACAAAACTGTGCAAACCTTTTGATCCAGCAATACTACTCCTAGGTCTGCATCCCCAAGAGATCATAAAAAAGAGATAAGGACCTACATGTACAAAAATACTTATAGCAACTTTTTGTGGTGCTAAAGAATTGGAAACTGAGAGGAAGTTCATTAATTGGGAAATGGCTGAACAAGTTGTAGTATAAGATTGTGATAGAATATTGTTGCGCTATAATAAATGATAAGCAGGATGATTAAAAAAAACCTAAAAAGACTTATATGAACTTATGCAAAATTAAGTGAACTGAACAAGAACATTGTACACAATAATAGCAATACTGTGCGATGATCAACTATGAATAACTCAGCTCTTCTTGGGAATACAATGATCTAAGACAATTCCAAAGGACTCATAATGGAAAATGCGATCCATATCCAGAGAAAGAACCATAATAGTCTAAATGCAGATTGAATCATACTATTTTCACTTTCTTTATTGTATGTCTGTGCATGCACACGCATGTGTGTGCATGTGTGTTTAAGTTTCTCTCGGTCTGTTTCTTCTTTCACAACATGAGTAGTATGGAAATAGGTTTTATGTCATTACATGTATATAACCTTTATCAAACTGCTTACTGTTTTAGGGAGGGGGTAGGGATGGAAGAGAGAAAATTTGGGGCACAATACTGGAAAAAAAATGTTAAAAATTATCTTTACAGGTAATTGAAAAAATAAAATACTATTAAAGTAAAAAACAAAAAGTCCCCACTAGCTGTCATCCTATATCTTTCTTTCCCTTCTTAGCTGAAGTCCCAGAGAAATCTTTTTATTCTAGGTTCCTCTGTTCCCTTGCTTCTTCCTTTCTTCTAAACACTCAGTAGTCTGGTTTCTAACCCCATGGACTAAAATCGGTCTCTCCAGTCATCAAGATTTTCCACCAGTAGCTTCTTAATTGCCACATCGAATCTCATGTTTCTCAGTCCTCATCTTTCTTGATCTCTCTGTAGCCTCTGACACTGTTAATCACCCTTTCTTCTTGTGTACACTCTCCTTCTCTAAATGTTTTTTGGGGAAACTATTCTTTCCTCATATTTCACATTTCCTGGTTCTCCTTATAGCTGTCTGACAGTTCCTTCTCAGTTTCCTTTGCTGGATCTTCAACCAAGTCTCACTCACTAATCATGACATTCCCCAAGGCTCTGTTCTGGGCCTTCATGTGTCTCCTGGGCTCTGGTCCCACATTACCAACTGCCTTTTGGGAATTTCCTATTATATGTTCCAAATGCATCTCAAAAATCAACATAGCTGAAACACAATTTATCATCTTTCTGCTCTAAACCCTCCCACTTTCCAACTTGCCTACTGCTGTTGAGGGAACCACATTATTCTTGTCACTCGGGCTTGCAACTCTGGTATCATTCATTCTTGACTCCTTGCTCTTACTCATCCCACATATCCAATCTATTATAAAATTTTGTCATTTTTACTTTTCACAACATATCTTGTATATATGTTCCTGTTCTTCCACTCACTAACTACCACCTTAAATAGGTCCTTGTTACTTTTCATCTGGACTATACTTATGTTATAATTTCTCTGGCTCAAGTTCCTCTTCACTCTGACCCCATCCTCCAATCAGCTGCCAAAGTGATTTTCTTAAAGCATAGATCTGAGAATATTACTCTCCTACTCAAACTCTAGTGATTCTTTATTACCTCCAGGATCAAATATAATCTATGTCGATTAGTTTACTAGGCCCTTTCTACATTTCCAGCCTTCTTACACAGTAATCCCCTCTACACATTTTACAATCCAGTAACACCTGCCTGTTTCATGCACATGAAATTCCATCTCCCAACTCTGTGTTTCCCTCATATCTGGAGTACACTTCCATCTCAGTCCAGACTCCCAGGTGTCCTGGCTTTCTTCAAGACTCATGTTAAACCTCATCTTCTGTAAGAGGACTTTTCCAGTCATTCCCTCCTTACTGTCTCCAACTTTGTTCGTAGTTCCCTCCCTCAGAGACTACTTTACATTTTGTATATCTTCTTACACCTTAAACTTCTCCATGTACCTTGTGATCCAGTGAAATTATCTCTCTTGCTACTCCTTGAAAAAGACTTTTCATCTGTAGGCATTGTCACTGGCTGTCTCTCATGCCTGGAATGTTCTCTCTCCTCATGTCCAGCTCCTAGATTCCCTGACTTCCTTAAAGTCCCAGCAAAAATCCAATCTTTCACAGGAAGCCTTTCCTGATCCCTCGTAATTCTCGTAGTATTAACCCCCTCTGTTCATTATTTCCAATTTATTCTATATATAATTTGTACATAATCAAGGTCTCTCTGAAGAGCTCTGGTATTGACTGTGAGATATGGGAGACACTGGCACAGAATTATTCAGCATGGTATTCCTGCATCAAAGAAGGCACTGTGCTCTATGAGCAAAGCAGAATTGCAGTAGATTAAAAGAAAAATGAGATGTGCAAATTTAGAGACATCTCCTGGTCATCTGGACTATTTGTGCCTCAACTGTGGTACATAGTCTTCCAAGCTTGTATTGGTATGGTCAGAGTCAGATACACTGTACATTGACCTCGATGCTGTGATGTCATTTTGATTCTCTTTGAGCATGAAGGACAAACAAATACAATTGTCTACATACTGTCTCCCTCATTAGCATGTGAACTCCTTGTGAGTAGGGTCTATATTTGTACCAAATATACAGCAGTTTAATAAATGTTCACTGACTGATTGTACGTACATACTAAATATGCATGTTGTCACTTCCATGAACTCCTTGTGAGCAGGGACTATATTTGAGCAGGCATACAGGAGTTTAATAAATATTTACTGACTGATTGTATGTACAGAATTCTGATCCCTATGATCCTTTCCAGATAGAAAATAGATGATCTCTAAGATCATTTCTTGCTTGAAATTAGATGTTTATATGAAAAAAATAGCTATGATTACAGACAGCCACTTTTGAATTAGAAAGTAAAACCAAAGGATGTCTCAGAATTTTCATGATGTCATAGAAAAGAATTTATCATGAGATATGTATGTATGTATGCATGCATGCATGTATGTATACACACACATACACACACAATTCAGGTTAAGATTAAACTAAATGTCCTCCACAGTCTATTCCACATCTGAGATTCTTTCATTCTAAAATGAAGAACCAAAGCTTGAAAGTGTTTTTTAGAGACTGTTTCCGTATCTTCTGAGACTTCTTAATGATACCTTCTAAGTGCATCTTTCTGTTTTAAGGAAAGGTAGGTTGTGTGCTATCTTCATCTTTTTGAGCTAGTAGTAATATATTTTAAATTTTGTTTTTACATCATCTTCATTTTCAAATATATTTCTCTAACTTACCCAGAATAAAAATTATAAAAGAAATTCAGCAAAGATCAACAAACCCATCAACCAAAACTGACTGTGCACAATATCCACATCTACATCCTCCTCTACCAAAGAAGGGAAGGAAGCATCAGCATTAATTTAAAGAAAAGCTTATGTGGATTATTGTTGCTGAAATTTAGTCATCAAATTTTTATTTCCTATGTGCTAATCACTGTGCTAAAGCAAAGAAAAGCAGTCTTTGCCCTCAAAGATTTTATATACTAATGGAAGTGACAACATACAGGCAGAGCAACCAACCAAAAAGCTGTTGTAAAGACAGTGTAGGGATAAGGTGATGAGGTCCTTCAAAAGGTGATGGCAGTGTCAGGAGAGAAGGGGACGTATGTGAACATTATAATAAAAGTAGTATCGATAGAACTTAGCAACTGATTATATATATGTGTGTGCGTGCGTGTGTGTGTAGCGGAGAATAAAGAGTCACAGATGATATCTAGGTTGTGGGCCTGGGTGACTGGGAGGATGGAGGTGACCTCAGTAATGATAGAGAAGTTAGCAAGAGGGGAGGGCTTGGGGAAAAACATAGTACGTTTAGTTTTGGACATTGAGTTTGGGGTATCTATGGGATATCCAGTTTGAGATGTCTAATAAATAGACAACTGATGATATAAGACTGGAGGTCAGGAGAGGCTACAACAGGCAGTATTTATTATACAGGTTTTCCTTTTTGTTTTTTGGAGGGAGGAAAGGAAAGACAATTGGGGTTAAGTGACTTGCCCAATGTCACACAGCTAGTAAGTGTGTCAAGTGTCTGAGGCAGATTTGAACTCAGGTCCTCTTGACTCCAGGTGGCTGGTGCACTATTCACTACTTCACCTAGCTTCCCCATATAGGTTCTTGAAATGGAAATTTCTGCTGACCATTCTTTGAGTTTGGCTACACAGTTAGTTCTCAATTTATGGCTGCATTATCATCTAAATTATTTCCATTCTAATTCTCTGAAAAACGGACATCTGTGAATGGTAGCTTTCAATGAACTAGGTGATCTCTTAACAAAGGTATCAGTTCAAAATCCTGTGACCCAGAAACTAGTATATTCAATTAACCAAAAAATTCTATCCCCCCATCATTCAGAAGAAATAGGACTTGCTACTGTTGTATTTACCAAAATTACTGCAAGGGAAAATATTACTAAGCAATAGTAAATTAAAACTTTGGTTTTTGCTTTCTACCAGGCTTATAAGTGCTTTGGGTAAAATTTTTATTTCCTTTTGAACTCATATACACTAACACCAGCCTCCAGTGTTGTAGTCAAAGTGAGAAGCATTAATTAAGCATTTTTAACTCTGACTGTAAAAATGTTCACTAGTGCTTATATTTCATCTCTATGTAGCTACTTATTAGAATGATAGGATTTTTGGATTTGGAGACTTCTAAGCAAAGAAAATCTTGCAAGGTAGCCCATTCCACTTTTAGACAGCTTCATCCTTTTTTTTTTTTTTTTTGTAAATTTTTTCTTAATTTTAAACTTAAATACAAAATGAAAAAAGAAAAAAAAAATCCATGTGTAGAGCAGAACATGAGAAGATTCAATATAAAACAATAAATTTCCATTTCAATAAAACCTATATAATAAATACTACATGTTGTTTTCTAAGCTATGTAGCTTTTCTTCGCTTCCTTCTGGGTTTTCTTTTGTCCTCTATTGTATATTTTTTATTTTATTTTTTTTCCTTCCCAAAGTCTTTCAGTTTGTTAAATGTCCTTTCTCCCCCCTCTGTCCCCCATTCAGGATGGTACTCACTTTGCTGAGTAAGTTACCCTCGGTTCTAACTCCAGCTCTTGTACTCTCTGAAATACAGTATTCTGAGACCTATATGGTCCTTCAGCATAGTAGCTGCTAGGTCTTGTGTAATCCTTACTGTAGTTCTGCAATTTTAAATTGCTTTTTTTCTTGTTGCTTGCAATATTTTCTCCTTAACCTGGGAGCTCTGAAACTTGGTTATGATAGTCCTGTAAGTTTTCCTCCTGGGATCTCCTTCAGGTGGTGATTGGTGGATTTTTTCTATTTCTGCTTTGCCTTCTTGTTCTACAACTTCAGGGCATTTTTTCCTTAACACTTTTTTGTAATATTGTATCAAGATCCTTTTTTTGTTGTAACTTTCAGGTAGTCCAACTGTTTTTATATTGTGTCTCCTTAATCTGTTCTCCAGAACAGTTGTTTTTCTGAGATGTCTTCATGGTCCTCTTCTATCTTTCATTCTTTTGATTTAAATAAATTAAATAAATAAACACATTAATCCATCCCCAGGCTCCATATGTTTTCATTGGTTGTGAATTCATATGTCTGGAATTCTCTCCTTCCTTGTCTCTGTCTCCCAGCTTCCTTGAAGGCTCAGTTAGAATCCCAGGTAAGAAGCCTTTCCTGACCTCCCTCTGCTGGTGCCTCTCTCTGATCCCGTATGTCCTGTGTATCTTGTATGTGTCTTGTTTGTACATGGTTGTTTATGTGTTGTCTGCCCCCCTGCACTGCATGCTCCGCATGCTCCTCAAAAGCAGGCATTGCTTCTGCCTTTCCACGTACCTCCAGTGCTTAGCATGGTAACTGACTGACAGTTAATAAATAAATAATAAATATTTTTTGATTTGATTTTCAAGGAGAGGTCACTTACCACCTCTCTAGGCAAGCTGTTTTACTTTGGACATCTTTTAATTGATACCAAGTTTTTATCAACATCAAGTCTAAATGGACTTCACTGAAACTTCTCCCTGTCGCATATAATTCTGCCCTCTGGGGCCAAATGGAACAAGCCTAATTCCTCTTCCACATGACAACTCTTTGACTACTCGAACACAACTGTCACCTCTCTTCTTGAGGCTTCTTTTCTCCAGGTCAAACAGTTCAAGTTCTTTCAAGGAATACTCATATATCTTGAAACTCAATGCCTTTTACCAGCCTAGTTGTCTTCTCTTGGAAGCTTTATTCTCCATCTTATATATCTCTGTGACACTCTGGTGTCCAGAACTAAATATGACCCTCCAAATGAGGTCTGACAAAAGCAACATACAATGGGATGATCACTTCCCTGTACCGGGAAGCTATATTCCTAATATAGGCCAAGACTGCATTAGTTTTTATGTCTCCCATGGCATGGTACACTGATGACTCCTACTAAACTTAGAGTACGCTAAACCCCCAGATAATTTTAATAGAACAACTGTGGTTTATTTATGCCTCTCACATCTTATATTTGTTGAATTGATTTTTCTCTAAGTAAGAACAAAAACTTTATGTTTATCCCTAAAGAATTCCACCTTATTTTATTAATCCCAATGGTCTAACTTGTGTGTTTACTATCTCTCCAAGCTTTCTGTCACTGATAATTTGAGGAACATTATCATCTATACCTTTATCTAAGTTACTGATGAAAATGTTAAACAGCACAGAGCCAAGTACATTTTTCTGGGGTACTCCACTAGAGATCTGCCATGCTGACTGTTCTTTGGTTACACACCTAGTTCTCAGTTTATGATTATATTATCATCTAAATTATCTCCACAACAATAGTATAAAAGTCCCCTGAGGGGTGGCTAGGTAGCGCAGTGAATAGAGCACTGGCCCTGGAATCAGGAGTACCTGAGTTCAAATCCGGCCTCAGACACTTGACACACTTACTAGCCGTGCGACTTTGGGCAAATCACTTAACCCCAGTTGCCCTCCAAAAAAACAAACAAAAAAAACCAACAAAAAAACAAAAAAAAAGTCCCCTTGCAGGAAATTTACTGCCAATTGCCTCAACATACAGATGAAGGAACTGAGGATAACAGAAGTGTTTTGCCCTAGATCATATTAGCTAATTGTGACAGAGAGGCAGAATTCAAACATAAATCTCCTGACTTGTCATTTAGTGTTCTTTCCATGAGACTATCATTGCTTCTAAGACTTCAAATCATTAAAGTGTGAAAGAATAAAAGTCACTTCTTCATGATAGAAGGCTTTTAATATAAATTGATGCTGTTCCTTCCTCTCTTTCAATAGTTTCAATAGTCATAGGTGATGGGGGAAGAGAGGGATACACAGGAGGACTGGACAATTTCTTTTATTACCCCGGAAAGCGTAAGTGACACTGCAAGTATATTTTGCATTATAGATGAATGGGAAAAGAAAACTACATAAAGAATTTTATATAATCACTTTACCTTTGTGATGAGGAGTCGATACTTCTCAACCAGATGGTCGTTGTTGTGGCATCCTGCAAGGAGCTGCCACACTTCTCCTCGAAGAGCCTCAGGGACACCACTTCTTACTAAGGATGATAACTGCTTTGGTCTCACACTCAGATTCAGATGCCTGAAAGTGAAACCACAGCTCATTATTGGGGACTTAAATGCAAAAAAGGAACACAGGTAACATGAAACACAGAATAGAGTTACAAGTATAGAAAAAAATGTATTCCTGTGAGAATTTAGGTTTCTTTATTACAAAGGGTTTTTAAAAAGGTCACTCATGCCAAGATTCCACAGGTGTCCAAACAAAATTTTAAATGATTTCTATAAAGTTTGTTCATCTATTTAGCATAAAACACATAAAGTTTCCAAAAAATACTTCTATATACAAGAGGCCAAAGCTAGAATTATTTAAAAATCCAGTGAAGCTGATAAAAAGTTTAACTTGGTATTGATTTACATTATCCCCATCTGATACACAATTAAATCTATGACTAGAGGCCAAATATTTAATTTACTACTTCAATACCCAAATAAAATTTACAAAGGATTTTCTGAGTACAATTATACAATTCCTGAATATAGTTAAACACTATATAAAGAAGGTATCCACAGTCAAGCTTTCAATAATGACATCTTACTACGAATAAGAACAGCAAATATTAGCAGAATATCTATCCATAAGGCAACCTAGAGACAAAAGTATTTATATCTCAGCTTGAACACAACTACAGAGCAATGAAATCCTTGGAAGTTACCAACCTGAAGCACTCTAACAATGCTGATAAGTACATCTCAATCTCTGTTTTCACAGACATCTAATGTGATGATCAATGTAACAGCAAGCAAAATTGTATTTTTTGCTGTTTTTCTGGACTGAGTTTTAGCTAATCAAGCGCCTCTGACCCTTGCCTTTGATTGGAAGCAGTATACATTGTATTGCCCCTAATAGGCCCAAGGGAATTTGAAGATCTTCCCTGTCCCTTAACAGGCTGAATATAATCATATGGGAGCCCATGGTGGCAGGAGCTTACAAAAAGGGTGGACCAGGAAAGAGCAGCTAAGAGCATGAGTAGAGCTGGTATACCTGTAGGTACCTGAGATATCTGATACCTGGTTTAGCCTATGTGTGAATCCAGGCAAGAGTTAGGAGCAGTCAGCCCAGTGGAGAAAGAGCCATGGGGTTTGGAAGCCAGCCTCTAGTCAAGAGTCCAGATGAAAGAGGACTTTACTTTGGATATTCAGTATTGACTGATGAGATTTGTAACTTACTGTGATGTAGGGATGGATGTGTTTGTACTTTCTGCTACCCTTAAGGATGACTGGCTTAAGTCTCTAGAGGCTCTCAACCTCTAGTCAAGATGAAAGAGGACTTTACTTGGATACTCTGTAGGAACTGAGGAGATTATAATTTACTAGGACCAAGGGATGGATGGTGGTTTATATTTTCTGCTACCCCTTAAATATGACTATAGGGGTGGCTAGATGAACACTTACTAGCTATGTGACCCAAATGCCCTGCCTTTTCCCTTCCAAAAAGCAAAAAAAGAAAAAGACTCTAAGATATATTGAATGATATGTTTTATTTAAGATTATGTGGCCACCTTAGTAATAAGTTGTTATGTTATGTTGTTGTGAATGTTATGCTTAAGTTTCTTGAATGTTATGCTTTAGTTTATTGATGAATAAATAGAGAGTTCATTATACTATGCAATTAGACCCTTAAAGCTATTCACATCAGCAATCCTCAGGAAAGCTGCTCATGATTGGCTTTACATCATGCTTTAAGAAATACTCAGCACATAAACATGGCTCTAGATGAACTTCTTTCCTGTCATTTTCCAGTATTTGGCTGTCTGTACCAAAATGGCCTTTAAAAACCATGATTTTCCAATAACCAATCAGATAATCAAAATATACATGGGGACATTTAACAAATGAATGTTATGGTGATGACAGAAAGCTAATAACAGAGCTTTAGCACTATTGCAATAAACATTATTTTTGTTTATATAAAAAAATCATTTAAAAAGAAAAAAGTTGGAAAGAGAAAGCACCAGTGATTATAATAACTTTTGAGGTTAGGTGGAAGAAAATACCTCCTATTTGTTATAGTGAGGAAACTGATGATCATAGGGGAAATTGCCTTATGCAGTCACATGGTTGGTGAAGATAGGGGGTGGCCTTAAAACATATTTTCTAACTCTAGCACATTTTTTTATTATAAAACATTGCCTCACTAAAATCTGATCAGAGGTTTAACTGCTACAAACTGCACCTCCATGATTTTAAAACTATAAGAGATTTAAATTTGATTTTTAAGACAATTTCAAGATATGAAATATTTTCATATTTGCCAGCACTAGTCCCTAGACACTTCAAAATCTACTCTGAAAACAGAATTTTAACCCGAATGTTTTATCTCCTGGTAAAGAAGGAAAATCAAAATATATGAAACCATGTTGTTTATCAGAGTTGGTACTGGGGAAGGACGAAGAGAACAGAGATTATAAAAGTCTGACTTTGGCTTTCTATTACTAGAGACAAACAGTGCCCTATGCTACACATAGTAGGTACACAGTGAAAAGATTGGTCAATGAAATCTGTTAAAAAACCAAATCTGTGAAGAAACAAACCAAAACTTCTTGTTGACATTTCCCAGTATACCCTGGAAAGGAACATTTTATTGAAAGTGTAAAGTACCATGAGTTTTCAAAGCAGATGCTACCCATTTGTAGTTCTATCCTCCAAGGGCAAAGAGAACCTATTTTAAATCCTGAGATAAAACAAGATATTGTTCAGCTAAAAATAAAGCAAAATGCTCCTGAGTTTCACCTTCCAAGAAAAATCGTACCAGAAAGTGTCTTGTCAAGAACTTATGTGACAAGTCTAATAAGTAGACAGAGGGGAATCAAGAAGAGTCAAATCACTTTTCCCTCTACAAAAAGCACATATTTTTTAAAAGTAACTAGATTAAAAAATATATATCACAATCTCATCTTTCTGATTAGTACCATCCTTTCTCTTAATATTAAGAGGGAGCTGAAGGAAATAGAATTCTTTTAAAGTAAGTCTGACTGCCTAGAGCAGTGTTTCCTAAACTTGCTAGCAGAATCCTTTCTGTCCCTTTTCATCAACTTAGCTGAAAGGAAATAAAGATTAATGAATTTTTTAGGGCCAGAAGAACCCTAAGATATCATTCAGTCCAGGCCCATTACTTTGTTAACGAAGAAACTGAGACTCAGAGGTCAAGTGATCTGTCTGAGGGCATGTAGCTGAGAAGTATTAGAAATAAGATTTCAATTTAGATCTCCCTGATCTGAGGTCCTGTGTTTTTACACCACAGCTAGTTGCTTCTGATTAGGCTTGATTATTCTTTCCAAGATTGAATTACTCTGCTAAGGTAAATATCACAGCAAACCAAATGAATTTCTGGAAGAAAACTGAGGTTATTATTATAAAACTTACCATCTTGACAGTAGTTCTCCCCAAGTTTCGAGAATTTTTTCTGCACATTCTTTGGACACATCCCCTGATCCACTCAAGAGAGGCTCATCATTATCTTTAACAAACAGAACACAAAAATAGTATGACAAAAGGGACTGTACTAAGTAGAAAAATGAGCTAGGCGCTTAGAACTGCCTTGTTTTTATTGCAAAATTAGGTGCTTTGAAGAGCAATAATATTTACAATAAATCTGATTCATGGCCTAGTACAAAACTATCTCTGTGTATGTACATCTAAACGGTCTCAAACAGAGGGTGAGAGAGAGAGAGTAGAATTGCGGGAGAGACATGAGATGTATGGAGAGGTTACTGTCAAAAAGTCCAATATTTTCTTCTATTAAAATACATAATACATGTATTATTAAATACATGATCAGAATGATACTTATTTAAATCCTATATCTAAATTATGTCTTTTGATAAACTTCAGGATAATGTGTACCTGGTCACATTTAAAGTTAGATAAGTCAATGCAATGTAATAATGATAATAAACATTAATATGCTGCTTTAAGGGTTAACTTTTAAGTTAAGAGTTCATGGCCTTGGACAAGTAACTTAAATCTTTCATGCCTTAATTTTGTCATCTTTAAAAATAAGAGACCTATACTGGATGATCTCTTTTAGTCCTGAATACTATTATACCAGGAAAATGAACTATATTCCCAACTGGATACTTTGTTACTTTAAATTAGAATTAAGTTTCTGTGAGATACCTATCTTGTTGAACCTTCTAACATCAAGAAATTCTTTTGCATTTCAAAATGCTTTAAGGGTTAAAGTATTATTCAGTGGATTGAAGTGGCAGCAATAGAGAGCTATTAGAACTTACTCAAAATTGTATAAAACCAAACCAAAAGACCGTAGAATATGTTTGTTTTGATTTTTTTTTCCAGTTTTTTCCCCCCCATTTTTTCCAGTTCTAGTTCTAACTGGAAAATAATACCAGATAATACCATGACCACAAGCAATTGAAGCTGTAACATAAGTTTAGCTTAAATCTTACCTTCCTCTTCATCATCTTCTGGAGGGGAAGGTATCATTGAACTCTGGGACCCCGACTGTGGCAGGCGTAGAGAGGGACTGGCTGTAGTTTTTCTCCTTTCTCTTTCTGATTCACTCTCCAAGCATACAACTTCATATAAAGTGTCAGTGTTACTTTTTCTGTCTTTCTGTTTTATCTTTAAGAAAGAATGATATGAATTAGGTCCATTAATTGATCTGTGCTTTTGATTTAATGTAGCATTCAATTCAGCAAGCATTTAAGTTATCTGCCACTTGCAAAGCCCTATGTTGGTTCTGTAGCTAAAAGAAAAAAATACTAAATGAAAAATGGTCCCTGCCCTCACGTAACTTACATTCCACTTAGAGTTAAACAAGATGTACACAGATACGTAAATATAACTTAGAGAGAAAGAGAAGGAAAGAGAGAGAGAGAGAGAGAGAGAGAGAGAGAGAGAGAGAGAGAGAGAGAAAGAGAGAGAGAGAAAGTGAAGACATAAGGGCAAAGACTTGAGGCCAAGAACGGAGACAAAATTTTTTATAGGAGTCTGGTTGTGAAATAAGAGTATGAGGACAAGATTAAGTGAAGACTTTTTAGGGATAAGAGAAATCTGGGTATGTGTGTGGGTAGCAGGGAAGAGCCAGCAGATAAAAAGAATACGATGATTAGAGGATGGGAATGATTGAAGAAACATGCTTCCCAAGGAGAAAGAAAATGATGAAATCATTAGTATGGTTAACAAGGGTTTGGCCTTGGAAAACAGAAAAGCCATGTCTTCATTAGAACAAAGTAAGAGAGAATGGTGCATGATATAAAATGGCTGTGAGGTATGTAAGATACGTGACAACTGAGAGTTCAAGATGGAAAAACCTCTACTTTCTCAATAAAACAGAAGCTGGGGGACAGTCATGGAGGTAGCTTCAGGTAAGAGGTTTGAAATAGCTGCTTTGGGAAGTACATAGGCACATGTAGGGAAATAAAGTGCTAAAGTTACTATAGCATACACACATATACATATATACACGCTATGAATTTTAACACAATGAATGGGGCAAGGGAGCCAGGAGGTCAGGGTTTGAGTTGAGGCTCTGCCACTCATTTGTTGTGTGTGACCCTGGGCTAGTCGCTGCACCTTACTATACCCCAGGTCTTCATATGTAAAAGAAGGTGCTTAAACAGAAAATCCTGAAGATTCCTTTTAGTTCTAATATTATGTATTCTAAGACCCATTCCAGCTCAGAGTTCTATGTTCTAAGACCACATCAATTTTTTCCTTCTATATTCTCAGCCTTCTGCAGCCCAAGTCTATCTTCTATCTTCTGTCCAGTTCCTTCCTATTTCATTTGATGGTATTCTAAAGGGATTAAAGAGAACTGTTTTCATCCCATTGAAACTTGAAAAGGTACTTCTCTAATGTTATGCCATCTAAGGCTGATTAATAAGTCACCACAGTTGGGAATACTTCCATGCTAAAAAGGTACTGAGTCTTCACATTTTATTTTTTTGGGGAGGCGGTCAGGGACAAGAGCAGGTTTGAGGAGAAGGATTCAGATCAGTGTTGAATGTGTGTGTGTGTGTGTGTGTGTGCGCGCGCGCGTGCATTTAAACATTGGTAGAAATGATTGTTTTTCCTTATTTGAAGAGCAAAAAATTGCTGACCAAGATAAATTTAGTGTCTATATCTCCCTCTTTCTAAAAGGAAATTTTGCCCCACAAGGAAAACTTCTTAGGCTGAGGCTAAGAGAATTTTTAAAATGAGCATTTTGTGCTTAATTTTTGGCAAGTAAATAATGGAAATGCCCTTACAACCCAAATTAGAAATAAGAAAAAAGGAGAACACAACAAATACAGAAACTAAGAAAGCTGGATGAATATTTACAATACTATAAAAAGTTCAGCTATCAAAAAGAGGAAATAAAGCAAAGCAAACAAATCTCTGAAGTAAACGAACAGTTCATTAATGATCTGATTAAACCTGATTAAAAAAAAGGTACTGGGATCATATGGATGAATCTTAATAGTCAAAGAATGTGTAAATCTAATAGCATACATAAACTGTTTTCAAATATAATCATTCCTGTGAATAAAAAATCATTAAAAATGATGATAAAAGTTACAACAGATGCAAATTTGGTAAAATAAAAGATTCCTTGTTAATGAAGGCAAACTTCTGAAATTTTTTTTCAGACAAATATTTGAGCCTTTTAGAATTAGTGGCTGAAATTTTCCATATTACATTAAAAAATGACTCAACTGAATAAGGAGAAAAGTGGCAGAATAAACTTGGGATATTCCCTCTTCCATTTCTGCTTTATTGTCATGGAAATATAAAACCAGATCATCTTCAATATCAGTATGCCACTTAGACAGAATGGGTGTAAAACAATCTAGCAGGTTCATCAAAAGGTTAGGTTTGTAGTAGGAATATGTTTAACTCTGCATTCCACCCCATATGAAGTTATTTTTGGCAAAGTGATCCTAGGTTAAAAGAGACTGTATTAGATGAAGTATTATGCTGAAATATTTTATAAAACCATATGCAGAATTCAGATCAGTCTTACCCACTTTCAATTCCCACAGGTCTACATGGATTGCAGAATATGTACACGTGGCTATTTCACAGGGGACTATAGATATCAAATGGAGAGCAGCTACAAAAATTTTAAGATCAGAATAGGTTTGGTACTTTTGAGATTTACAAATAGAATCCTAGGCAAAAAGACTATAGAACAGTTCATCTGCTGTATGAGGTTTGGTTAGAAGCAAGGATATCTGATATTCTCACAACAATCCTGTAAAACAGGTAGTATAAGTCCTACTATTTCCATTTCACTGAAGCAAAAACTCAGGCTGGAAAATGGGAAATGTCTTGGCCAAGGTCACATAGAAAGAGACAGAGTCAAGACTCTGATCTAGGTTTCCTGATTATCAAGTCTAGTAACTCTTTTACATGCAAATTTCTGAAATTAAATGAAATTATAATAAATAAATAATAAATAAAAGGAGCCAGTTCCAGAAGGTGCTCACCCTAAGTTAATATTCAAATAGATTTCTCAATTTGAATATTCTAATGATGCAGATTATGACACATTCATGCCTGTTTATCCTGTGCAATTCTTGAACTTGCTCTCCCAAGTATGCTTCAGGGATTTTACCCAGTGTGCTAGGGGGTCTTCCTAGCATCTTGAGGATGTCCAGTAGTTATCCCTAGCTCTCACCATGTCTTCAAAAAAAAAAATCACACTTATATTTTATGACATCTTTTGTAATTTGTAATTATGACTCTTCTTTGTAATTCTTTGTAACACATTGCTGCCTGTTCTTACCCTACCTCTCAACTGCCCTCTGGGACATTCTTAACTTGTATCTTTGAAAACTAGAGTGTTCCATAATTTGTAGCTATACAATATCAATAAAAGAATCATGCTATTAAAAGATATTTTGTGCAAGTAGAAGCTTTGTTAACAGAAACTTGCAATTTTCCTATGGTAATCCAGGATGCTCTCTTCTCATTCAAACGAATCCAATGCACTAACTTATTCATTTGCTATTCTCCAAGCTACATATACTTAATGGAAAAGGGATATAGGTTGCCAATCTACCTGCATATAGGTCTGGTCAATCGATATTTTTTCTCTACTGATTTTTTTCTTTTGAGGCATTCAGAGTTAAGTGACTTGCCCAGGGACACAAAGTAATGTCTGAGGTTGGATTTGAATTCAGGTTCTCCTGACTCTAGGGCTGGTGTTTTATCCATTATGATACCTAGCTGCCCCCCTGCTGATTTTTTCTTGTGTGGGTAGTTAGATTAAACTCCTTTGAGTGATTACGGATCTCAATCAGGAGGCTCTCTAATGTTTTTTCAGGTTCCTGTAAGTGGCAAACACTGTGTTGAGAAAGTTCAAGAGTTAAGTCTAGTGAGAAGACAGCATGTAAAGAATTGTGTACAAACAAACTATATACAGGAAAAATGGGAGTTAATCAACAAAGTGAAAACATTAGCATTAAGGCAGATGAGGAAGAGTGCCAGGTATGGGGCTGGGACGATAAAAATGCAGAGCTGTGACACCAGACACTCTATATCACAGTTCTGTCATGCTTCTGATGAAATCACTAAGGAACAGAATATCTCAGTGGTTTTCATCATGGAAACAAGTCTCAGAAATCTGAAGGAGGCTAATATATAAGGTAAACTGGGATCTAATTAAGTATGACATATCTGAGGCAACGTAGTCCTAAAAGAATTTAACTTTAAAAAGGTAATCCAAGGAGTGAGGTTTTTTCCAGTGTCTCCAGCACTGCTTAGGGGGAAAAGGATGTTTGGCTGTTAAATACCTGTTATTCTAGCACTTAGCAAGGGCTTAATACATGGTAATGTTGTGTAATAAGTGCTTGTTGACTGATAACTGTTATCTAATCAGAAATATCATAGGATTTTTGCATAAAAAAGAACTCTAGAGGTCATCTAATTCAAATAGTACCTGAGCAAAATTCTTATTTAACAATATGGTATCTGCTGCATCTTATTCTTATTTAACAATATGGATCTGCTGGAAAATCTTTGGTGAAAGGGAACTTTTGGAGGGAAGCTAATTAAAAATTTATTAGCAGCTGTAATTACCTAAGTGAGAACAGTGAAAAATATGTTGAAAAGTAAGATTCAAGAATAAGGAATGAAAGACTTCAAAGGCTTACAGACAACAAAGAAGCTTCATACCTATATATCCTGTTTTCTTCAGAAACAGAGTCATAAGGTATTGGTCAGGCAAGCATTCATTTAAAAATGAAATGAACAATATACTACATAAGAAACAACTAGTTACCGAAGTGTGAATCATTTTTAATTAAGTGTACCATGAGATCAAATTATTAGAGCAGAGATCAAAATGATCATCAAATTAGAAGAATATGAAAAATGAGAAATACATAGCATACAATTGAGACAACTCCAGCCTGTGGTATTTAAATAAGTTATGGATGTGAAATAAATGAGGAATGGGTAAAAGAACAGAACTTTACTAAGACTAGCCAATGTAAATCAATAATCCAACATAACACAGAGCCCCAATAAGCCTACAAAAGTTTACTTTCCTGATCAAAAGGAATACAGCAACTAAGGGCAATGTTAGTTTAGGTAATACACTTATTTAGCAAATATTGTGGAGGAAGATGATAGAGGACATGAAAACAATCACCTCATAAAGCAGACGATCTTGATGACATGAAATTTGGGGGAGCAAAATGAACAATTAAAAATGGAAAAGATATGTAAGTAGAACTACCAGAACTGAACCCTTAAAATCACATGCCAGAATAAGGAAGGATAAATGGCATGAAGCAAGCCCAAAATAAAAGGAAAAGCAGTTGGACTAAACCAAGCAAGTAGGGAGAAGATGATCTTTGTTGGAGGTGAAACGATTTTGAGAATATTAAGGACTTCTTTTGAGGTACAGAAACGAGAAAGTAGGCAAATAGCCAGGACTTCTTAAGTAAACTATAAAGACAGAAGTTAGTAAAGGCTTACAAAAAATAATTATCAAAATAACAAATGAAAAAATGTCAATAACTACCATTGATAAGGATATTTTCCTATAACATCAAAAATTTTTTAGATCAATTTACATAAACATGGAGGACATCTTGATGAAGGTATCAGAAAAGATAGCAGGCTTTCACTGGTAACATTAAACAGAAGAACACATATTCACCATCAGATAACTAAGAAGAGAAAATACAAGATTCCACTAAACTTGTTTACTATAAAAAAGTATTTTAGCAGAGCAAAATGACATCCTGAAGATTTTCCCTCTCAACAAGCTGTCAACCATGCAAATGTCAGTATCACACATGACTCCTTGAAAGAGGTAACAATAGAGATAACACTGTCCAATGACCTTCTGATTATTACTAACAAACACTCATAAAATATAAATATTTCTCACTAAAAAGTATTTGATACTTTCATGGAGAAATTCTAGTACAGAATTAAAATCAAAGAGTCTCTATAGAATCTTCACCATCTATAAGGTGAAGTCCTCCAGAAGATGTGGTTGGTAGATAACATTGTGTTCACTGTATCAAACTATAAAATTTTATAAAGCCTCCTAAATGAGATCTAATCAAAATAGTTTCTTAGGGAAAAGTCAAGCAGACAAGGAATTTTTATGATTGAGATGAAGATAAACATTTGGATGTTCAACTCACAGATCTGGTACATTAGTACACATTTCTTGGACAAATCCTCTGGCTAGACAATAAAGCAGAATCAGAATTTTCAAAATATAGGAGAGTAGACTGGATTGTTCTGGAAGTTGTGTAGGGCTTTTAATGATTCCTAGTTTCTCTGTGAAACAGAAGTCTACCTTTTAAAATATCAATAATATATTAACTATAAATTAAAAATAAATTAAATATAAATATTTATAAATAATATATATTATAAATAAAAATAAATATCTGGTGATGCTGTATGGCATGAATCACTGAATAATGTCTCTGTAGAATTAAAGGATCACCTAAAGACACTGGAGAGGTGTATGGTGGACATGAGCAGGCTGCAAGATACTACCAATAAAGAATTGTAGATGGGAGGATTCTGGGAAAATGGCAAAGCAGATCAGAAAATTCTAAGCACTCTATATTTCCTCTACATACAAGACAAAATAGTACCTGAGGGTGAACATAGAATGTCAAAAATAAACAAGAGTTGGGGCAGAGCAGTGGTAGTCCTCCAACAACTGGAGAAGATCTGAAGAAAGACCTGGAATTTTCAAAGTCAAAGACTAGGCCTTTGATACTATTCATTTAAGGTTCTGACCGAGAAAGGAGGCAAACAGCTCAGAGTTCTTTCTTTTTATCTCATAATTGTTACAGTATGCCCCTCAAGGTCATATATAAAACAAAATATTCAAAACAGCATTCTTTTAGGTAGCTAAAAAAAACGTTAAACATAGGGTGTCCATCTACTGGGGAATGGCTGAACAAACTGTGATACATACAAAATCATTTTACCATGAGAAATGATAAAAGTATAAAGAATTTAGAAAAAAAAAAGACTGAACAATATGATGCAGAGTGAAGAAGGCAAGACTAAGAGAATATTGTGTACAATGCTTATAATAATGTGAATGATATTTTTAAAATGCAATCAAACTCTGATAGTGAAACAGTGGCCTTAGAGAACCGAAACAAACATTTTCCTACCTTCTGCAGAAAGGTGGGGATTATGGATGTAGAACGGCACATATTCTCAGATGCAGTTGCTGTGTCATTGGTTGGTTTTGCTTTAATGTTTTAATTCATTACAAGGAAAGGTTTCAATAGTATGTGGCTAAGGGAAAGTGATTTTGATGTAATAAAAAAGGCAAAAATATAATTTAAAAAATAAATGAAACAATGGTTTCTAAGAGATTATGCCCTTATCAATTTTAGTAAATATTTTAAATGCTCTACTTTTATCTTCTAAAAATGCAGATAATACTATTTGTATTACTATACTTCATAGAGCTATTGTGAGAAAAGTGCTTGCCAAAATTTTAGTACTAGAGAACAATTAAGTTCTTATTTATTACTTAAGAAAAACACTTAAGCCATCAACAAAAACCATGTTCCCAAGTCCAAGAGCAAACTCTTGAAAGGGACAAAATTAATCTTTATCAATCCATACATTTAAAAATAATGATATGAGGAAATAAAATGATTATCTCTAATTTTGGGGTGTTAGATCAAAGAAATGCCTTTTAACTGAAGACAAGCCAGTTCTAGATTTATATTTCACCCTAGTATTGTGAAGAAGAAATTAATACCTGTTTTAGTTTCAAAAAGAAATTTTCAGTAGTGCTACGTTTGCTGAAGGGCCAGAATAGCCTCTCATTAGGTGAACAAACTCGGACTTTTGTCTCCAGAAGAAATCGGACAGGTTCCTGCACTTCTGTTATGACCAAATCAACAGCTGCAGTCATGAACAGCACTTTGTCTGAAGACAGAGAGAGAGAAAGAGAGAGAGTGAGAGAAAAGTATAGCAACTTATTTGCATGCTTAAAAGAAACATGTTCCTCATAAGTCTGCAAAATAAACTTTAGCAAATTTTGACACAGTAGCATATAATAAAATAATTAAAGTAAGTCTCCACTAAGGAAATTATATATCTTAGAAGTACCAACAGGAATTGGTAAGGCAAGATAAGCTGTGGTCAAATTAATTGTAACATGTGAAGCAATGCTTTTCCATCAAGGTAAAGAAAAGTACTGAAACCCATGTTCAAAATTCCTTTGCAATAACTTTCTACCTGGAAGAAATATTAATTTGCTTACAGCTCAAATCATATTTCAACAAATTCCAATAGACTAGAACTTGAAAGGAATACAGAGATTATTTGGCCTACCTTCTTCATTTTACAGAAGAAGGAATTGAGGTAGCAAGGCCATAACTTGCACAAAACCACCAAACTAACCCAGAGAGAACCAGGAGTAGCTTCTATTAGAAATAGGTTTGTTTCTGTTACAGTCAAAATATGGGTTTGAGGACCTGGATTTAGGCAGTGTTGAGCTTCTGCTGTTGTTGCTGATATTTGCTGTAACATAATCTGAGCTATGTCGACTTCATGCCAATGATGACAACAGTCTGAAGCTTACTGGGGGGCATGAACACAAACATCTGTGAGGGAGAAAATACCTTTTGGTGTTTCTTCGTTTACAACCTGGAAGTGTGGGGATTTAGGGTTCCAGCTACCAGTAATGATGTAAGACTTTCCATCTGAACTTTTCCCCATAGATTCCTAAAGAAAAGAGTAAAAGTAAGCCTGAGCCAAAATGAGACCTAGCAAGAATTAATGTTCACTTTGCTGTCTCTTCAAAAATTGTAGTTGATATTTATATGCTTATTATAATTTATAAAGCAAATCAATATTCTCTTGATACATACAACAACCCAGTAAGAATGGTAGGATAAGGCTTAAAAATACTATTTTGTAGATGAAAAAACAGCGGTACAAAGAGGGTGTCATTTGTCATTAGTCATATGGCCTTTATTGGATGGATCTGCAATTGTAGTGTAGACACACCAAGAATAAGGCTCCTTCAATTGTACTTCATGCTCTCATACAAAGTGAAATTAGAGCTACACTCATGAAGATGTGAGCTCAAGGGAGTAAAGGTGCAAGCACTTTGCTTTAATGAACTTGGTGAGCTCCTGAAAAGATACTTTTAAAAGGAGTGGCTTTAAAATGGAATAAAGCTTTAAATACAGCCCTAAAGTGCATCCCTGTGTAAAACAAAAAGCCTCCCTTAATTTATCTGTTTTATAAATCTGGATTTTCCTATCTCAGGTTAGCTAAAAGTTGGTTGCAGAAGTATTAGTGTTAAACAGGGATTCAGTGGTTTGGAAAGACAGACAACATCTTGTATATGGAAGGAAAGAAAGTACAAAAGTTTAATTCTAAAGAAGAGTCCTTTTATCAATAATAAAAAAGATCCATTATGGTGATATAGAAGCTTGGAGTATACAAAATACTTTTACATTCTTTTATGCATGTAAATACATAAATACATGCATGTATTTACATATTTTATGCACATAATTATGTACATAAATGTACATTGTGTGCATATGTGCAAAATTAAATACATATTACATGTATTTACATAATGCATACATACCATCTCATTTGATTCACTGAATGTTAGTCTGAAGGACTCTTAGAGAATATTCTGTGAGAATACAGTGTGACTCTCTTCCCTTTATAAGGTAGGAGAGTAAAGCTCAGGAAAGCTGAATAATTTGTCACTAGTAAGCTACAGAATATGGTATAGTGGCAAAAGAGCTGGGCTTGACCAGTTGTGTGACCTAGAGCAATAATACACCTGTAAAATTAACAACAGCTATGGTATAAAATAGGGTTGTCACCCAAATTCAATAAGAAAATATATATAAAACACTCTGTAAACCTCAAGCATTATATACATGTTAGTTATTGTTGTTGCTAGTACAGAAAAAAAAACCCAAGCTAAATAACCTCAGTTCACAAACATATGATTCCTTTGCAAAGCAATAGCACCAGCTCATTTTGAGAATACAAGTATTTTGCAAAACAATTTGGTGAATGATAACCTAAGATAGTAGGTGATACATTCCAATAAAACAACAAAATGCAAGTGAAGGAAAAACAAATCTGCAGAAATAAAAATAAATCTACTGCACACCTGGTATTATTCACTTCCTAAGAATATACACTGTTGACATGGAAGGAAAAGAGAATCAGAAATCTAATGAAACAGACTTGCAGGATTTCTATAGACAACTCTTCTCAACTGCAGTGAGGGGAGAACTCCCACATCTGGACTCTAATACTGTTTACATGCCGCACAAAGAGGAAGTTCTCACTCACCTTTCAATCACTGAGCACCTCCTATGTATGTACCTGACACGGGGCATACTAAAAAAGAAAGAACTGACCCTACTCTCAGGAAGTTCAGTCTAATAGGAAAAAAAGAAAAAATGAGCTAAACAAGAACAAAGGACATAAAGAGGCTATCTCAAGAGTCAATATTAAAGTTATCTCCAAGATGTAATTGTTTGGCTCAGAAAACACTTCTTGGCTTTCTAGGTCATCGGGCACCATAAAGATTCCTTAAAAAGAGATAAGTGTTCCAAAGTGAAAAGTTAGGAGCAAATGAATCTGAAAAGGAAGAAGGGCTTCATGATCTGGATGAGAAGACCGGCAGGGGAAGAGAACTCAAAAGGACCAAGGGTAAAAAAATCTCTGAGCAGGTCCAACTGAGAAACAAACAGGAAGGTCTTCCCAAAAAGGGAGTGAAGTACTCTTTGGAGGAAGGACCTGTTTGTTGTACAAGGAATGATGATTTAGATCTATAAGTACTGACAGGTGGGGCATCAGCCAATAAAAGTCATATTGAAGAAAAGGTAAGTAGTATAGGTTAATGACTCCCTGCTAAGGGGTATTAAGGCAGCTATCTGTCAACCTCATAACAGATGACTATGATGCATCTTTGTTGGGAATTCATGTGGACATAAATGATATTGCCAAGAAAGAACCTAGAAAACATTGCTAAAGATTTATGAAGTCTTGGAAAGGAAACTGAGGCCCATATTAAAAGTAAAGATGATGTTTTCATCACTACTTTCATCACTGCTCATTGAATGTGAGGGATTTGGAAGGGAAAACTAGATTTGAAAAGTAGGTAATTAGTTTAGTAGATACTATCTGAAAAAAGGGATCTGGATATCTGGTATAAGAATTCCTGGGCAAAAACAGAGTATGACATTAGGCAAGTCATTTATCTTCTCTTCAGTCATTTAGTTGTGTCTGGCTCTTAGTGACCTTATCACAGCAATACTGTCCATGAGGTTTTCTTGGCAAAGATACTGAAGTGGTTTGCCATTTCCTTCTCTTGTGGATTACAGCAAACAGAGGGTCAGTGATTTGCCCAGGGTCACACAGCTGGTGTCTAAGGCTGGATTTGAAGTCAGGGCTTCCTGACTCCAGGCCTAGTGCTCTATCCACTGGGCTATCTAGCCTCCTCTTTATCTTCTCTAGGCTTCTGTTTTTTCACCATAAAATGAAGAGACTGAACCAGGTGATCTCTAAGGTCCCTTACAGCTTTAGTTTTCTGTAATCTATGTGGAAATATCTTTAAAATTACATATCCTTCACAGGATGTATAATTTTGTAAGATTTAAGGGTAGAAGGGGACTTGGGAGTCATCTAGTCCTGGGATTCTTAGCCTTTTTTGTGTCATGGACCCCTTTGGCAGTCTGGTGAAGCCTATGGACCCTTCCTCCAAGTAATTTTTTAAGTGTATAAAATTACAAAAGAAAATAGATATATTAAAATACAGTTATAAAATTAACTTAAAACCCCAAATTATTGAAATCTATTTTGTCCTGCAAGAAAATAAGGGGAAGGGGATAAGAGGGTAATAGAAAAGAGGGGAGACCGGGGGAAAGGGTAATCAGAATGCATGCCATTTCGGGGTGGGCAGGAGGGGAGAGATAGGGAGAAAATTTGGAACTCAAAATTGTGTGGAAATGAATGTTGGAAATTTAAAATAAATTAATAAAAAGCAAATAATTCTATGACTACAAAAGAATATAAATGACTTGCCTAATGTTGTATAGGAAATGTGGAACCCTCTATAGGTGGCATTTGAACCTAGATATGCTGACTTCAAATCTAGTGATTTCTATCACATCATTTTCTCTCAAAATATGGTTGTAGGAATGGGAAGGGGGAGAAGAGCTTTTATTTATTGAGAAAATAAAATATAAACCTGCCATCAAAACATGTTCATACCAGATCTAATAAGTGCATGTCACTATTCCGCACATCTTTTCCAGGGCTAAGGAGAAGGCCAAAACATCTGCAAAAAACAAGTACCAATATTAACTTGGAAAAACCACATGTAGTGAATAAAATGTAAAATACAAAACAACTGGTCAATTTATGATGCTCTGATTGAAAATTTAAAGTTTATTAAAATTGTTAGTCAATTTCCTCATAACCTTTCATAGATGTCTTCCTCAAATATATCACCATGACATGTAGGTGGATCCAGGATTTCCAAAGGTTATGCTCAGCAGAGTGAAAGGCATGGTAGGTACAATTAAGTTAGAAATGTGTAAGGACAGGGTCATCAATGGATAATGTATCACTCAAGGACCAGGCAAGTGAAATGCAGAGTGATTCATCACCAAAGAGTTTGCTACAAGTTGAATATTCTGACAATGGCAAATCACCTAGACCATACAATAAGGCAGGGAAGGGCAGTAATCAATATTGGTGGAAAGGATACTCATACTAACAAAACTGCAGATTCCTAAAATGTTAATTATTTTTAATCTCACATATTTATGATTGGCAAAAATATAATCCCTGTTTCTCAATGAAAACAAAAAAAGATAAGCAATTACCATGAAACTGAAAAAATAAGGTCACATTTTATTTAGTAAGAATATAGCTCTGGCAAACATGTCAGGGCTAAATCCAGGGGAAATCCTGCAGGTTGGAAAGAATTACTGCAATATTTAAAAATTAATCAAAATTTCAAGTAGAACAATTAATTTTATGTCCTTCCTATCTCCCTACCAGCTCCTAGGACAGTGGGCACTATCTAAGGTGCTTTACATGTGTTTGTTGAATGACCAAATGAGATAAATGTGCAGCCATGGCTCTAAAAGTAAAATGGGAATTTTTACTTTCCATTAAATACTTTTAAAAAATCTCAAGTGACCCTGAAGTTTCAAGCTTTTGAAAATGCTTACCTTTCAATGATAAGTTCTTTGTTACTTGTTTGTTGGACATAAATGACAATCTTCTTATCAATTCCCTGTCGAAGTTTGAAGCACTGCCTGTCCTTGTCTTTAGGAACTGCACTATAAACCGCCCCCCCCCCCAAAGAAAGGCTTCATTACTTTAAATACAAGATTATGAGCTTATTATTAAACACCGGTACAACTAAACAAACTTGCTTTTAACTTTATATGCTATTTCACTATCTTATATTCCTCATAACTGACAACCATAATTGCATTATAGTATTATTGCAAAATGAGACCAATATAAAACAATTTAACCATTCCCCTTTTTCCAGACATTTAAGTTGCTTCCAGTTTTTTTCAATCACAAATAATGCTGCTACAGCAAAAAATTCTGAATAGACAGCTATCATTTTTTCTTTGTTATCATTTTCAAAGTATATCTCCAATATCAGGGCAAAAAGAATGATTATTTTTATTAATATATACTGTCAAAAGTGCTTTTCAAAGAATCTACAAAGTTTGCAATTCTACCAGAAATATACTTATTTCTCCACAATTCACAGAGAGTTTGAGTGTTTTTTTTATTATTTTTGCCAATTTGATGAGTATGAGGATTTAAAGTTATGAGATTTAATTGCTTTTAAAGTTGATTTAATTTGAATGTCTTTAATAATCATGAAGTTGCACACTTCTCCTAGTAACTACTAAACCTGTATTTCTTCTTTTGAAAACTGTCTTATTGCTTTTGCTAATTTTGGATAGTGTTTTCTTGTTTTATATATTATGTAGCATAACTTTATAAAAAAGATCTCAAATCCTAAATCTTTGTGCTTTTTTTTTTTACCTTTGAAAAAATAACGAAGCTCTGAAGGGATCTTGCCTTTGCATCACTGTTGTGGTAACAAAATATAATATGAAATTTCTACCAGAATCCCAGGGTGGTATAGTGGAAAAAATATTGGATTCAGAGTCAAAGGATCTGTGTGGCCCTAAGTCATTAACCCCTTTGGGATTTAGTTTTCTATAAAATGAGGGGAGTGGATGGATTAAATGATCTCTAGGTAGTAAGCTCCCATCTCTAAATTTGTGATCCTACCATTTATGATTTTAGAGTTGAAAATGAGCTTCAAGATCCATTTATTCTAATCCTTTCATGTTACAAATGAAACTGAGACTCAGAGAAAGTAAATGACTTGTCCAAGGTCAAAGATATAATACATGGGAGAGCTAGGATTTGAAATAAGCTTCTGATTCTAAAACTACTCTCTTTCCGTTATACAATGCTGCACTTAAAATAGTTTTAAATGATAAAATTAATTAATTCTAAAAAGGAGCGAATAAAATCGCTTAAGATGATTTTGTTAAACTGGGCTCAAGTTCTGAACCACGGGACACTTTCTCTAAGCCCTAAAAAGGCAAAAAAAAAAAAAAGCTATGATCTTTAGTCTTTTTCTGTTTAATCTGTTAAATGGAATAAATGACATAAGCAAATAAAAAAGCTATTAAGAGAGTTTTTAGAATGTGGTACATACTATTTCTTCAGAAAGATTGCAGTGAATAATTTAAAGGCACATAATTCAGAATGTACATTGATTTGAGTTTAATAGTGAGGTCAAGGGGTGGCTAGGTCGTGCAGTGAATAGATCACTGGCCCTGAAGTCAGGAAGACCTAAGTTCAAATCCAGCATCAGTCACTTAATTACTAGCCATGTGACCTTGGGCAAGCCACTTAACGCTAATTGCCCTGCCTTCCCCCTCCAAAAATAAAAATTGTGAGGTCAATCCAGGATAAGAGACAGATCATCACATATTATAATTTTTTACTATGAACCAAACAATTAACTCTCTATTCTTCTATCGTAATAATGCTCCATTAAAGTCCTGCTCCAACATCGGATCCTGGCACACAGGGCCTGTGCTAGTAAAAAAAGCTAATATGTACTAGCAGAACCTAAACCTGGTAATACACCAGGTGGTCTGTTGTCAGAAGTTTGATATAGCAAAATTAGGAGAGGTTCATCACCTGAAGGCTGGCTGTCATGTAATGAACTTTTATTTGGGCCACGATATATCAGAAGACCATCTACTGAGTCAGCATGATGATGATGATGTAGTTTGCATCAGTAGAGAACACACCCAGGAAGTTGAAAATCGGTTGCAGCATGACCACTTTCCTATACTTAACTGGGTATGGAAGTGATACAGGTTTTTCAAAAGCTATAAAGCAGCATAGTTCACATTCTGGTAGGTCCCATCAAGCTATAAAGGTTCTATGGGTCATGCAACAGACTGTCATTTTAGAACCAGCTTAGTTAAATTCAGAGAGATATCACAAAAAAGATTGGCCACCAGGTAATGAAATTGGTATGGACAACTCATGAAACTACTGAGTAAGCCACTGTGATACAGATTAGGGAGCAAGGATCCACTAAGATAAAATCAATGATCTTCAGAAGTACTAAAACAATAAGCTACTTTCATGACAGTTTTCCGTCACAGTGTTTTTATATTCATAATTTCATTTGTTCTTCACAACAGTTTTGTGAAGTAGTTTATTTGATATATGAATCAGAGCCTTGACAGATCCTAGGATTGTGGATTTAGAGCTGAAAGGGACTGTAGAGGCCATGTAGTCCAAACCATAACTGAGCCCCAGACATGAAGTGCCTTGCCCAAGGCTCACATAGCAAGTACCAGGCAGGCTTTGAACAAAAGTTCACTAAATCTGTGGTTTTTTTCCCCCTCCATTAAACCAAAATGACTCAGGTTCATATATTAGCAGTGAATACAAAAGACATTTTTCTCTGCTACTGAGAAGGAATAGAAAGGATTCTTTCTTTTTTTCCTTCTGAATGCTGATCTTTTAATAGAACCATAGAATTTTGGAGTTAGAAGAGAGTTTGGATATTTGCTTAAGTTCACACATAATGATGAACATGAGTGGGAAGGCTGGATTCCAGGTCTTTTAACTGTAAGACACAGGGGGGTTCTTTACCTGGAGTTCCAGAACTTAAAAAAAAATACATTGATAACTATGTTTCAATATAATTGGTTTATTCTGTAATCCTAAATCTTTTATTTTATGCATTTGAAAATGTTTTTCTGAAATGGGGTCCTTAGGCTTCCCAGACTGTGAAAGGGGCATATGATACAAAAAAGGTTAAAAATCTCTATTCTAAGCCTACTGACCTCACAATTTTATCATTCTGTATTAAAACTGAAAAGAATTGGAGATTTTATAATTACCTTTTGGTATTTTTATGACTCCTTAAATAAAGACAATGAACTTTTATGATTATGATTAGCAATCAGATCAATAGTGATGCTAAACTCTTAGAAGCTTTATATATACAAGTAAGAAGTGAACTTATCATAGAATCTATCCTACATATTTATCATAATTATAACTGAGTTAATATTAAAACTATATTTAAGAAAATATTTGATCATCAGAAAACTTTTATATATTATATATGAAATAAAAACCCATAAAAACAAAATGCGTCACTAAACTCACACAAGTACTTCTTCTGGCTGTTTTGATCTTTAAGAAGAACACTTATGTGTGTCCAGGTCTCAATATATCCTTTAAATCTAAAATAAATCTGACTATTGTGTAACACTAGGCAAAAACAACAGAACCATTAGAAAATATTACAAATGGCTACATAGAAGTTCTGAAGATCACGATGTATAAAAAATACCTGTGAAGAATTAAAATGATATAATTTGGATTTAAGAACATACAAATATCAACTACTATAAGAACATTATAAAATTTAAGATTCTAATTCTTCCACAAAAATCATCCTCCTGTGCCTTATTTCAGCATGTAAGTAATCTCGGGTTCTGAAAAACTGTGTCAGTGGACTACAAACTTTGGCAAGTTCTATCAAGTTAGAAAGCTTCTGCATCTGTCATTTGGAGACTGGCCTAAGTTCAGAGAGGTTTGCCACCAGGATGGCCATCAGATGATGAGTTTTTCTGGTTATTGCTATAAATTGTCACTTCAAGCATGAGTATGGTTAGTGGTAAAGAGCATATTTAGGTAAATGTGATCATAGCTATTTTGAGATAAAGTAACATCTGTACTAGAAAACTAAGGGGCATAACTCAGCCAAGGTCAGAAGGAACAATTGTTTGTACATATTACTCTGGCATAGAAAACTGAAGTTTAAAAGACTGATGGAGTAGGCAATAATGTCTAATGGGAATGGCAGATTGATTTTCTGGGTGTCTGAGATGACCATTCAGTCTGGGCAAAGAAAAGTTTCTTTGGGGAATTATGGGTACAAAACTATTTTAACAGCATGCTCAGTAACTTTTCTTGAGAGATTTTTGAGGCTTACAAAAAATTTCTAATGCCTTAGGCTTTACAGAAAGAGGCCAGACATACACAAGTATCTTTAGTTGAATTCTAAAAAATTATCTTAAGGCTTAAAGACATGACCCTATCAAGACCAGTTCAAAAAGTCCAAATCTTTTTCCTAAACAGCTGACAGAAGAACATTTCTAGTTTTACCAAATGAGTGCAAATTAAGTAAAAGTACAACCCATTCTCAAAGTTTTCTAATGAACTGGCCAGCAGAGGGTGCTGAAATGTCAATTTCTTAAGATGTGAACTTGTCATCATTTAACATTAAAAACAACAAAAAAAATCCCACCATCTTTTTATTTTTCACTCATCATTTTGTGAAGAGGTGACAAATGCAACATAATTCAGTCCAATGTATTTGGAGAATGGGATTGTTTGGGTTCCAACGGCTATGGGCCCTCAGTAAATCATTAAGCCTTAAAATCTGTTTCCTTATTTGTAAAATGTGGATACTAAATACAGGGCTGTTGTGAGGAAAGTGTTTTTTTTTTTTTTTAAAGAATAAAAGTGGTTAAACAAATAAGTTGTTTTTAAACATCCCTTTACTACTATTTTCCTCTGAAGACTGGTAACTTCAAGACAGTGATTTACCAAGCTAGGAATGCTTCAGATGAAGCCTTGATAATAGACTGTCACCTGAGAACAGCCCAGAGAGGGTGGTATCATATAGTATCTACCTACATACTAGCCATAAGACAATACATTTTTTCTATGGGAATTCACTAAGAGCATCCACTAAGATTTAGAGGGCTTGCAATTTGCATCAATGAAAGGAGTATCTACACCAATGAAATTACAGACCCCTGAAAAATCAAAGTATTTTTGCTGTTATATAATAACCAATAATTTTATAATAAGCTGAAGGAACCAACTATAGGCAGAAGCCATTTGTTGGCTGTGAACTATAATAGTATTTATTAAAACAGCAGCTAACATTTATATGTTTTTTGAACACAAAGAGCTGTTTATGTATAATAACCCTCTCTGAGTGTAATTTTTCCATTTCACAAATGAGGAAACTGAAGCTCAGAAAGGAGAAGTGACTTGCCCAAAATTACAGAGCCAAGACCCCAACCCAGGATTTCTGACTACTAGTCTAGTCCTTCTTTGACTTCCTGGTGTAAAAATGTTAGCCCTGGAAGGTAGTAGTAGTACATATAAAAAGAAGATACAGTTATTACTACCCCCAAGGAAGGGCACAGCCTTTAGAGAAAACCCACATTTCTCTTTTCCCAGCTTGTTCAGATAGTGTTGTTTATAATCTGGACCCATGATTTCATTAGTGAGAGCAACTCCCTCATATGGGAACTCCCTCCATGGATGAAGATTGGCAATACCTTAATGAATGAATGAACAGTCTTGGAAAGTTGCTGGGGGGCACTGTCATAGAGGTTAAGTAATCTGTTTTAGGAACATACAACTGAGTTTGGTCCTTCAGATGTCAGGCCACATTGCCTCTCACGCTTTAATTAGAAAACTTGATTTCAGTTGTAAGAGGTTCTTCATGCTATAGCAAGTCAAATATATAAATCTACCTGTCTTAGCTTCTGTGCACTTCAGGATACAAGTCAACTGTATATTGCTTAATTTGACTTACAAAGATAATGGTACCAAATAGACAATTTTTGTTCCAGGGAAGAATGTTCTTTATTTTCCTTTGATATTTTCTGTAGGATAAATCTTAAAATTCTACCTTTAAAAAGCAGTCCAAAACATTCCCTTGACATTTAAAAAAAATTCAAACAAAGGAGACATTTATGTCATAGAGCTCATTTATATGACTAAACATTTTACTTAACTGCCAAACATTGATCAAATTAATATAGATTCATAGCAAATGAATAAAAGGATATTCTCTACCTAAAGTAACCTTTACCATCATCTTCTTTTATTTCTAGAGACACGGAGAAGGTGAAGATGTCACTGTCGGGAGTCTGTGGTGCAGCTGTGGCAGAAAGCGGGGTCTGTTTGGCAGAACGGCGGAAGGCAGTGGCAAAACTGTAGAGAATGCGACTTACCTGAAGTCACAAAGAACCAGACAGGTTAGGGGAGAAGCTTCTAAAGAAACTACCAAATACACTTCTACAATGGGAAGGGTGTTGCTTCATTCTCTTACAAAGTGTGGGACCTATGATTGCTGGCATGTAGCATGCTAATGAGGCACTTCACATTTTCTCTGGGGATTTACAATTGTTTCTCCTTTTTCTGGTTAACACCCATTTTTAAAAGTTTTCAAATGAGATTAATCTTATCCAGAAAGGACACTTAAGAAGAGAGGCAGTCAGAAAAATCTTAATTACAGAACATGGGAAAGTTCAAGTTGGAAGCAATTTTATAGGGTTCCTAGTTTCAGAGCTTCAACATCATCATCATAACAGCCTTTTGAAAGCTGTGGCCAGCTAGATCTCAGGGGGTCATCCAACAGATTCTTAGGAAAAACCCCGACAATAAAAAAAATACTTATCTAATTAGGTAGCATACAAAGACTGATAGGCTATTAGGACCAAATCAAACACATGCTATGGTAATTATGGAACTGACTGCTGCTGGGTATCATGTGGACAGATTTCTTACCAATTAGGAACTGTAACAGAAGTAGAAAATAATTAATTATAAAATTAAATGAAAGGACTACGTCTAGAAGGCTCTCTAGAGTTTCTAATCTCTCTCACAGAGCACTTGAAGGTCTTCTGGGACTCTGTTGCAGAGAAGTTCTAAAACTCCAAATTCAATGTCCCAGGACACAAGAGTTGCCATGGACCTCCATACTATGATTTTCTAATAATGCAGTTCAATACTGAAAAAATCTGGGATACCCTGGTGTAGCCTGACCCCCTCATTTTACAGATGAGGAATATGAAGCCCAGAGAAGCTAAATTACTGAAGATCATACAGCTAGTAAATGGCAGAGAGACTTAAATAGAACTCACATTACCTAAATTTCATTCCATTGCTCATTCTATTATAACTACCTACATATGTATTTCTTACGTTAACATAAAGCAGAACACCTGCATCAGCCAGATGTCAAAACTGGCATTCATAATCAAAGTAGGCTGTGTCATCTGAGGTCACCAGGTAGCACAGTGGATAGAGTGCTAGAAGTGGGAGTAACAAAGGTCTGAGTGTGACATTCCTCAGCCATTTATTAGCTGCGTGACTTTGGGCAAGTCACTAAACTTCACTCAGTCTTAGCTTCTTCACTCATAAAATGGAGATAAAACCTCAGAGAATTACTGTGAAGGTATAAGATAAAGTGCTTAGCAAATCCCAAACTGCTATGTAAATGTTATTATCATTATTATTAATACTGTTATGACTATAACATGCTACCTCTTGTCTCCACTGAGATTCAATATAACGGCTTACACTGCTAATATTCCAACCAAATCCTTTCATACACCTTTTCTTGGTTTAGACAAATTTTTGTTCAGCTCAAGGTATGAGAAACATTTAGTTTTAATATTTCTATCCATATACACAAACATACAATAGGAATATTCAACACTAACTAACTTTAGAAATGTTAAGAAATGCCATAAGCAGAAATCTCTTAACAACTTACATAGTAACTCAATTAGCCAAAATGTTCCATTAGCTGTACTTTCATAGGGTTGGAAAACTAAACTTTTAATTATGTGGTACATAAGTATTTCAAGAAAACTAAACTGTTTATTAAGTGAAAAATCTATTTCTTAATGCTTGCTGGAAAACTTGCAAAATTCTGCCAGGACATTCTTTTTTTTGCTTTGGTAGAATTCAATCAACATACACTTCTTGAGGGCAGAGATTAAGTCCCCTGCCTTTTATATCCTTAGAGTCTGCCACAGTACATGGAACAGTACATGCTTAATAAATGTTTGTGATTGAACTGAGCACAGCAGTGTACCGCAAGGGAAGGGTGATGGGAGTTAGAAGACCAGGGTTCAAAAATCAGCTCTGCTACTTAGTTTAACTGGTCTTAGGCAAGTCACTTAACCTTGGTATCTTCATTTACAAAAAGAAGGGTTTGGACTAGACTGTTAAAGGTCATCCAATTCCAAATCTGCGTACACAGAATGTTCCTTTGATGACCCTGAAACTCGTTATTCTGCGTAACAGTTACTAATTACATAGGAGAGGCAAGGAATTAGCCCGATTTCATTGACATGGGATTTTTGGAGGAATTCACTAATGCAGATCAGCACCTTCTCTGCAACTTAAGGCTTTAGAGAGCTACCCAGAGAACTGAGAGGTGAAGTGACTTGTCTATCACCTAGGCAGTAAGTAGCAGACTTGGGGTTTGAACTCGGATCTGAAGTCAGCACTGTCTCAGCTATGTCAAGCTGCCTCTCTCAATATAGATTACTGGGGATAAAATAACCACCTTAAACTTGTGGTTAAATAGGTGGTAAATTACCTGGTGAGAGTGCTGAACCAATCAAAACATAATTATTTACCATATATATGGGATTTTTACATAATCACATTTGATTCTCCTAGCTAATTTATGAGACAAACAAGTATCTTTATCTTTTAAAAAATGACTGAGTTTCTTGAGGGCAGGGACTCGCTCATTTGTCTGGCTTTTGTATCTCTAGTGCCTAGCACATATTATCCACTTAATAAATGCTTCACTGATTAATGAGGAAACTGAGAATCAGAAAGACTAAGTACAAATGACTTAGCTACCAAGTGGTAGAGCAGACACATCAGAACCTGGGGCTTCAGAGTCCAGGGTTCTTTACATACTGCACCACACTGCAGAAAGTGATGAATCATCACATATTGTTAGAGCTGGGAACTGCATTTTAGAACATACAACATGAAATGCTGGAGCATAGAAGGTCCTTAGATCGTGCAGTGACATAACACAGGATGTTAGAGGAGGAGAAGACCCTTGGACAGTCTGCTAGAACCAGAAAGTGTTAGAGAAATCATTTTGTCCAACTTCTTCCTTCGGCATAAGTGAAGACTTGTGATCTGGGCAGAGATGAATCAGCAAGAAACTCAGGATGGATCTGGGTAGTTGTTTCAAAGTGGTGTGTGTGTTTGTGTGTTTGTGTGTGTTTGTGTGTGTGTGTGTGTGTGTTAGAGTTTGGTTAATTATGACTAACTATATCTTTTTCTAGTCTTAACAGACAGTAAACAGTGAGCACAAGCTCAAATCACAGTCCATTTGAATGTAAGTAAGAATTTTATTATTTCTAGAAATTCTGGAAGGTCATCTAAGATTCTCGCACTCAGAAAAGGACTTCAGTTGCAGAGGCAGCTGTCTTAGAGACTTACAGCTTCTTGTATCTCGCACCGGAAGACGTGTATTCTGAAGAGTTCAGCATTGTAGTGACTTTCTGTAAAAGCAAAGCAGTCGCTTTCAGGAGTTCCATCATGCCCTCTAACACAGAAGAGGATTTTATAGATGGGGTAGTTAGCAATCTCTGTATTCGTTTGAGGATCCAAAAGTCTGTTTTATGATATAAAAAAATAAGAGGAAAAGATGAGAATGTTACAATTCTATAATTTTGGTGTATGAATTTCAAGATATATTTCAAACAATCAATATCTATGACCTGCTTTGAGAATTATTACCATATTTATTTTTAGTCTTTCTACATAAAAATCATATGTGGATTCCTAAAGGTACTATTTAAAGGGAGATAGCATAGTGTGATATAGTGGAAAGGGTTTTAGACCTGAAATCAAGAAACCTGGGTTTGAATCTTTTTATGATACTTACTAGCTATGTGATCCTGGACAGGTCATTTATATTGAAAAATTACTACAGAAATTTATTTTTAAAATATTCCAAACAAATTGTGATTTCAGTGGTTTCTCTTTGCACACACTGCTCATTACTCCTCTAGGAACAGATAATTTCTTGAGTTCAGCTATGTTAAAAAAATATACCTCTGGTAATAAATCATATGTGATGAGCCTTCAATCATACACCAACAAATATGTATTAATTGCCTACTCTATGCCAGGAAACTGCTAGGTGCTGAGGAAACAAAAAGAAATAATAATAGTTAGCATTTTAAGGTTTTGCTAAGTTTTAGGTCTTAAGGTTTTTTTAAGTTTTAAAAGTTTTAAGGTTTCCTAAGTGCTTCACAAATATTTCATTTTATCTTCATAGCATTCCTGGAAGGCAGGTGCAAAGTCACAGAAAATGAGATGGAGTGCTATGTGTGAGGAGTAGTGAGAAGGCCAGTTTGGCTGCAACCACAGCATGTGAGAAGGGGAAAAATATATAATAAGGCTGGAAATGGAGGTTGGGGTCAGGTTTTGAAGGGTTTTAAGAGTCAAACTGTTGAGTTTCTATTCAATAGTAGAGGCAATAGGGAGTCACTGGAATTTAATGAATAGAGGAACAGCACTGTCAGAAGAATGCTTAAGGCACTTTGCCTTTTAAGCTGTATGGAGAAGGTAATACATGAGAAGAGACTAGAGGCAGAGTGCCTGCCTTGTGTGAGGAAAGAGAAAGGGGGATATGAAGTAGTAGAAATGACATTCAGTCAGTCAGCAACAGAATGGGCATTCACACCCTCTAACTGTAATTCTTCCCCAAGGTTCTGTTCCAGGTTCTTTTCTCTTCATTTTTTGCATTATCTCTTGGTAACCTCATCAGCTCCCACGGGTGTAAAACAGACATCTCTGTTGAGATGACTCTTAAATCTCTATCTCTAGCCCTTGAGCTGTACCTGAAACTTTCAGTTCTACACCCAAAACTGACAACTGGACATTTCAAACTGGATGTCCCAGAGATATCTTAAAGTCAGTAGTCTAAAACTGAACTCATTCTCTTAACTGATAAACCTTTTCCTGCTCCACACTTCACTATTTCTGTCAAAGACACTTCCATCCTTTTAGTATCTTGGATTTATAATCTTGGTATTATTCTTAACTCCTTCTCTCTCATCTCGCATATGCAATCTGATACCAAATCTTGTCATTTCTATCTTTACAACCTCTCTGACATCTGAACCTTTTCTTTTTCATACAGTTACTATGCCTTAGTTCAACTAATCACCTTTCAACCTGGCTTACTGCAAAGGCCTCCTAATCAGTCTCCTTGACTCAAGTGCCTTATTCTTCCAATCCATCCTTCACACTGTTGCCAAAGTAATTTTCTTTAAATGAATATCTGACTGTGAACTCTCCTACTGAATCAATTCCAATGGCTTCCTATTGCTTCCAGCATCAAATAAAATTCCTCTGTTTAACTTTTAAAGCCATGTTACACCCTGGCCCCAACCTTTCTTTCCAGACTCATTTGACATTTCTTGACCTCTTGTATTTTGTCATCCAATCAAATTGACTTTCTCCCTGTTCCTCTCCCCCAATACTCTATTTGCTATCTCTGAGCCTTTACCCTGTCTGGAATGTACTTCTTCCTGACATCTGCCTCAGAGACTCCCCTGCTTTTCCCTTTAGGATTCAGCTCAAGGACCACCTTCTGTTCAAAGCCTTTCTTGATCTCCCTAATTCCTTTCCCACCTACACTGTATTTATCTATTCTACTCTGAGAAAGTTACTAGAGGCTTTACCACACTGCCGTGACATAGAAAAAGGCTAAGAATCCTGGGGCTTTGCTAAGATGAAGCATAAGGGTAGGACTTTATTGTAAATTATTATCAAATAAAAATGAGCTTACATATATGTAATTTAAAACATATAAATGTCATAACTATCAATCAAAACAAATAATATACATATGCTTTCCATATCTGTCTGTAGTTATACTATCTTTGGTTTTGGTTTCATTTTTCCCTTTTTCCTCTTACGTTGTTTTAGTCAAAGTGTATATAGTTCTGGTTCTATTGATTTTGCTTTGCATCATTTCAATTAGGCCTCTTCATATTTTTGTTTCATACTGTTATTATAGCATAAAAAATTACATCATACATAAAAACCATTATTTATTCAGTAATTCCCTAGTAGGTTCCATCCTTATTACCTTCAAAACATATCCAAGTCTTCTGCCACCCTTAAAAAAAAATCTTCAATAGATCCTACCATCCCCTCAAACTAACATCCTACAACTCGCCTTTCTTTCTCAAACTCATGGAAAAAACTGTCTACACTCGCTGCCTCTAGTTCCTCTCCTCTCCTCTCCCTAACTCCTCAACTTTTTGCATTCTAGCTTCTGACCTCATCAACTGAAACTGCTCTAGATTCTTATGCTTTTGATGATTTCTTAATGGACAAATGTGATGACCTTTTAAAAAGTCTTATTCTTTTCCGACTTATCTACTGCATTTAACTCTATCAACAATGATCTCCTCCTAGATCAGAGGTTCTCAACCTGTGGGTCGCGATCCCTTTGGGGGTCAAATGACCCTTTCACAGGGGTCACCTAAGACCATCGGAAAACACATATTTCCAGTGGTCTTAGAAAGGAGACACTGCTCCTCTATCTGTCTCCAGGTGGGTCTACCCACATGCAGATATGCCCACATACAAGTAATAAAGGGTCGCAGCATTAGGAAGGTTGAGAACCACTGCCCTAGATGTTTTCTCCTCTCCAGGATTTCTTGACACCAGTTTAGTGAGGGAGATCAAGAAAGACTTTGAACAGAAGTTCAGTAGTTCACTTCCTGCCTGTCTGATCATTCCTCAATCTTCCTTTCTGGCTCATCTTCCACATCACACCCTCTAACTGTAGGTGTTCCCCTCAGTTCAGTGCCAAGCTTGCTTCTTCTATTGTCTTTTCCCTTTACATTCTCTCTCTTTCTCCCCCTCCCTCCCTCTTTCCCTCTCTCTTTCTCTCTCTCTCATCAGCTCCTATAGGTTCAGTTATTTTCTCTACTTCTCTGACTCAGAGATCTATCTATCCAGCCTGTCACTCCCCTCAGCACCAGTCTCATGAGCATCATCAATTACTTACTGATGTTTACAAATGGATGTCCTGGAGATATCTTAAGATTTGATAGATCCAAACCACTTCATTATCTTTCCCCAAAAATGTACCTCTCTTCAAAACTCTCTTCTTTTTGAAACACAATTATTCTACTTTTCCAGGTTAATAACCTTGGCTTTATCCTCAAATTATAATTCTCCCTCACTCAAAATATGCAATCAGCAGTCAAATCTTGCCATCTCTACCTCTACAACATCTGTTATATCTGATCCATTCTCTCCATTCACCCTGTTATCATCTTAGTTTAGGTCTTCATCACTTCTCACCCTAGATTATTGCAACAACCTCCTAACTGGTCTCCCTGCCTCAAGTTTCTTTCCACTTGTGTCTATCCTTCAAACTGCTGCCAAAATTATTTTCTTTAATGTCTGGTCTATGTTATATAAAACCCTTGTTTATCTCTTTTAATGCTTTCTGGGTTGAATTAAATACTTGAATTAAATTAATTTAATTCAATTAATAAATCAAATAATAAATTAAATTAATTTAAATAAAATTAAATAATTTAATTAAATAATTAAAATAAATTAAATTAAATTAAATCCACTAATACCACTCCCACTTGCAAATTTTAGATGACCTTTCCATTTTTAATCTATTAACCTTTTGCTGGATTAACAATTTCCTATAAATAATATACTCTTGAATTCTGATCTGTGAGCCATTTTGCAATTCTGTCCTTTTATTGGACCATTTAGTCCATTTATATTTAATATTATAGCTAATGGTTTTACTTTTTCTCCAGTCACTTTTTACAAAAAGGAAAAACATACTTTCTTAATCTCATAATTTTATGAATTCAAATCTAACAGAATAATCTTAAATTAGGTTCTTCTACAATAATAGGTTACTTTGACTTGAACTTCCTCACTATACAAGATAAGCTCTTCCTTCTAAGATGACTATATCTCCTTTTTCTTTCAATTTCTGAGTCGTTCCTCTTCCCACCTTCTCTGAAAACTGCAGCAATTTATCTAATATTTGAAACCTCTCATATTTGTTAGCAATATCCTGATGCTTCTCTGTAGTGATATGAGAAAGCATAAGCTCCAATTTAAAAAGCAGAAAAGGTTCTATTAATAAGTCCATAACTAGAATATGTTTTATGACAATCAGTGAACAAATCAGAATGCTGTGAGAGATAGTAAAGTCAAAATCCTTATTTATGTTCAATGTTCATAATTACCATGTAAAGCAATGTATTAATTTTTTTTTACACAAAAATAACTAATTCTCTGAAAATATCTCTAATAGACTCAAGGCAGATAGTTGGAGTGTAGGTACTATGGTGCTGCCTTAGGAATTATGTTCAGAGTTAAGATGGAGGATTAAGAGGTAGCAATTTTGCCTCGACTCCCTCAAAATCTCCTCCACAATGATCTTGAAAGTGCAGCAAACCAAATTCTGACAGGAAAGCCAAGAAAAAGTTAGAGTGAGTCACTTTTTTTCAGTTTCTGAGGACACTGGTGGAGGCTGGTCAGGATCAGCTGGATGCCAGGGTCAGTAAAGGGATTGTACACTAGGACAGAAAGAAATACTAGTGGACCTCTCTACAAGTACTAGGATCAGGATCAGGAACAGGTGCCACCTGATAACTTTGTTGATCATTACACAATCCTGGGTTACAGTCCCAGGAGAGAGAGAACAATTGTGGTCATGAGGGAGCAAGGGTCCTATCTATGTAAACACTAAGAAATAAATTTTGGAAATATAGTTGAGAGCAAGTTTGGGGGGTGGAGGGGAAGGGGCAGGGAAATAAGGGTAGTTATAACTTTTAGTCCTACATATAAGCTTGAAGCAAAATAAACTAGGGCAGGAGCCCAAAACCAAGTTTGAAAATTCTGAATCTACAGAGTGTTCCAGTGGTCTAACTGTAACTGAGTACAGAAGCAGTCTATGAAAACTCAAAAATACACAAGCCAAAAGACCCAAAATGTTTAGGAATTTGCAAAGTGCAGACCAGAAGGGCAGTAAATAGATCTGCCTCTGGATCACATCATCCTGGAAGCACCAAAAACTTACAGATCCACTGACTACATTATGAAAGAAGTTCAAGGATATATAAAACAAATGATCAGACCAGATATTCCCCTGCCAGAGCTGATCAGAGCCCCACACCAATATAAAGTCCAAAGTCAATAAGTAAGGTTGGAAAAATGAGTAAACAAAAAAAGAACTGACTGTAAAAAGCTACTACAGTGGTAGGGATGCTCAAGACATAAGATAGAAGACAAAAGGAGACAATTACTCAAAAACACTTACAAACAAAGCCTCAAAAGAAAAATGCAGGTTGGATATAAGTCCAACAAGAAATCCTAAGAGTGAAAGAGATTTTTAAAAACAGTAGGAGTAAAAAAGATTTTAAACATCAAATAAGAGGGGTTGAGCCAAGATGGTGGAGTAAAAGCAGGAACTTAAGCCTGCACCCCAATTATCTCCAATACCTGTAAAAAAAATGACTCAACAAATTTTATAGCTACAGAACCCACAAAATCACAGGGCGAAATTCACCTCCAGCAGAAGTCAGACTGGCAAGCTGAATGGAAGGGTCTATTGCACAGGGCTGGGAGTGAAGCACAGTCCTGCATGAGCCATGCTGGCACAGACTAGTGGCAAAGACCCACTGGACCAGACCTCAAGGGACTGAATCACTGATGGCTGTGGTGGTTTCTAGACTCCTCAACCCATAAACCCCAAAGACAAAGTAAAAGGTCAGTGGGGAAAGTCTGCAGGACCTGGGTGAGAGAAGAGTGCAGTCCGCCCCCTGACCCCAGGGTGGTGGAGGTGGCAGTGGCAGCAGCAGTGGGATGGCTGCTTCTGGGGCTCCAGGTCCACAGATAGTGCCTGCCCCCTTTCCAGAAGGCAACTGCAGTAATTTCTTTGTTAGTGCTGAGGCAAAATTCTTTCACTTTGCCCTCCCTGGATTTTGGTCATAGTCTTAGATGGTGGTCCTGGGGTGAGGAAGAGCACTGGTGTGGCAGAGCTTATGCTGGCTGTGGAGGGGAAATCCTCCCCACAGCTCTGAGGCAGGTGCCTAGAAAAAGCTTGACAACAGTTGTGCAAAACCCCAAAAATTTGGGACACTTCACTCTCCACTCTGGAAGCAGAGTTCTATGATGGCAAAAAGCTTAAAAATAACTGACTGGCAAGATGAGCAAACAGAGGAAGAGAAATCAGACTACAGAACTGTTCTTTGGTGACAAAGAAGATGAAAACACAGAACCAGAAGAAGACAACAAAGTCAAAACTCCTGAATCTCAAGCCTCCAAGAAAAATACGAATTGGTTGCAGGCTATGGAGGAGCTCAAGAAGGATTTTGAAAATTAAGTAAGAATAGCAGAGGAAAAACTTGGGAAGAGAAATGAGAGTGATACAAGAAAACTATGAAAAACAAGTCAACAGCTTGCTAAAGGAGATCTCCCAAAAATATTGAAGAAGGGGAGGCTAGATAGTGCAGTAAATAGAGCACCAGCCCTGGAATCACAAGGAGCTGAGTTCCAATCCAGCCTCAGACACTTAATACTTACTAGCTGTGTGACCTTGGGCAAGTTACTTAAACCCAACTGCCCTGTTCTCCCCTCTCCAAAAAGCAAAAAAAAAAATACTGAAGAAAATAACACCTTAAAAATAGATGAACTCATATGGCAAAAGAGGTCCAAAAAGTCAATGAGGAGAATACCTTAAAAAGCAGAGGTGGTCAGATAGAAAAGAAAGTTCAAAAGCTCACTGAAGAAAATAATTCCTTCAAAATTAGATTGGAGCAAATGGAAGGTAGTGACTTTATGAGACATCAAGATATAAAACAGATGCAAAAAAAAAGAAAAAAATAGAAGGCAATGTGAAATAATCTCATTGGAAGAACCACTGACCTGGAAAATTGAGACAGGAGAGATAATTTAAAAATTACTGGGCTACCTAAAAGCCATCATAAAAAGAGCCTGGATATCTTCTTTCAAGAAATTATCAAGGAAAACTGCCCTGATATTCTAGAACCAGAGGTAAAATAGAAATTGTAAGAATTCCTTGTCACCTCTTGAAAAAGATCCCCAAAAGAAAACTCCTAGGAATATCATAGTCAAATTCCAAAGTTCCCAGGTCAAGGAGAAAATATTACAAGCTCTCAGGAAAAAACAATTTGAATACTGTGGAAATACAATCAGGATAACACAAGATCTTGCAGCTTCTACATTAAGGGATCCAAGGGATTGCATTACGACATTCCGGAGGTCAAAGGAGCTAGGATTAAAACAAACAATCACCTACCCAGAAAAACTGAGTATAATACTTCAGGGGCAAATATGGACATTCAATGAAATAGAGAGTAAGGCTAACCCATTCCCTTTTGCCTTCCTGTTCTTCCCCTCCATTGTAACAGTTATCTCTTGCCTCTTCTATATGAAATGATTTACTCCATTCTGTCTCTCCCTGTCTCCTCTCGTTCTATTCCTCTCTCACTTCTTAATTTCACCTTTTAAAATATCATCCCTTCCTATTCAATTGATCGTGTACCTTCTGTCTGTGAACACATACACACATACTCCCATATGTACTCATGTGCATATATACCCTCTATATAGACATATGAGTATGTATACATATATAAACGTTTATATTCCCTTCACCTCTCCTCATGCTGAGAAAAGTTGCATAAGGTACAATTCTCATTTTTTCATGCTGGCATGTAAATAGTTCAATTTTGGCAAGTTCCTTATGATTTCTTTTCCCTGTTTACCTTCGCATGCTTCTTGTGTTTGAATGTCAAATTTTCTATTTAGTTCTGTTTTTTCCCTCAAGAATGCTTGAAAGTCTTCCACTTCACTGAATGACCATATTTTCCCCTGAACATTATACTCAGTTTTGCTAGGTAGGTGATTCTTGGTTTTAATCCTAGCTCCCATGATCTCCGGAATATCATATTCCAGGCCCTTTGGTCCCTTAATGTAGAAGCTGCAAGATCCTTTGTTATCCTGATAGTGTTTCTACAGTATTCAAATTGTTTCTTCTTGGCAGCTTGTAATATTTGCTTTTGGATCTGGGAACCTGGCTATAACATTCCTAGGAGTTTTCTTTTTGGGATCTTTTTGAAGAGGTAATTGGTGAATTCTTTAAAGTTCTATTTTGCCCTCTGGTTCTAAAATATTTGGGCAATTTTCCTTGAGAATTTCTTGAAGGATGATTTCTAGGTTCTTTTTCTGATCATGGCTTTTAGGTAGTCCAAGAATTTTAAAAATTTTCTCTCCTAGATCTATTTTCCAGGTCAGTGGTTTTTTTCAATGAGATTTTGAGCCACAAGAGAACTCTGCTTTCAGAGGGAAGAGCTCTGTCCCAAACTGCTGAGGTTTTCACAGCTGCTGGAGTTATTAGGAGGCCACCATGTCTACAGCCCCCACCAGCTTTGGTTCACTAAAAACACACCTCAGGACCACCACCCAACACTGTGATCCCAATCCAGGCAGCTCAAGGCAAGAGCACTTAGCCTCTGAATTATCGCTTAGCCCCCCTTGCAATCTGCAGGCTGGGAGCTTCTAAAGCAGCCACGTGGAGGTGGTGGCAGGGCCGCCACTTCAGCCATTCCTAGCTCTGGGGCAGTTGGCCGGACTCTCTCCCCCAAGTTTCGCTGAGTTCCACTGACCTCTTCCTTTATCCTTGGCTCTTATGGGCTGGTAATTCTGGAAACCGCCACAACTGCTGGTGATCTGCTCTCCTGAAAGCTCCGGCCGGGGCTTCTCCTGGACAGCCTGGGGCTAAAGCCATGGGTTCATGTGGTGCTGGTCTGGGCTCCAAGAGTGCTGCGATAAGCCCTTTCTGTCTGTCTGCTGGGCTACCTTCAGTGGGGGCCTTCTTTCTCTGTCATTTTATGAGTTCTGGAGCTCTAAAATTTGTTTAGAGTCATATTTTATAGGTATCTGAGGTGGTTATGGGGGGGAGTGGTGGAGTTTTCCTGCTTCTATGCCACCATCTTGACTCTGCCCTCAAGGAAATAACTTCTTAAAAATCAGACTTGGCCAAATGGTAAGAGGCATAAAACCTCAATGATGAAAATCACTACTTACAAATTAGAACTGGCCAAGTGGAAGCTACTGACTGAGACATTAATCAATCAACAAGACTAATGAAACAAAGTTTTAAAAAATGAAGAAAAAGAAAAGAAAATGTGAAATATCTCCTAGGAAATATAAACTGAATTGAAACATAGATTAGGGGGGGATAATTTTAAGAATTACTGGACTACCTGAAATCCATGAACAAAAAAGAGCCTAGACAACATATTTCAATAAATCACAAAGGAAAACTGCCCAGATAAATTATAGATAAATTAGAATCAGAGGGCAAAGTAGAAACTAAAAGAATCCACTGGACACCTCCTGAAAGAAATACCAAAATGAAAACTCCCAGGAATGTTATAGCCAAAATACAGAACTCCTAGGTCAAAGAGAAAATACTGCAAACAGCCAAAATGAAATAGAATACCGAGGAGTCACACTCAGGATCGTATAAAACTTAACAGCTACCACAAAAGAGGAAGAGGGGCTTAGAATATGATATTTCAGAAGGCAAAGGAGCTAAGATTAGAACCAAGAATAACCTACCCAACAAAACTGAGCATAATCCTAGAAGGGGGGGAATGGATACTTAATGCAATGGAGGACTTTCAAGCATTCCTGATGAAAAGACTATGGTGGAATATAAAATTTTAAGTTCAAACATAAGATATGAGAAGCATAAAAAGATATGAATGAGAAATTATGAAGGTCTAAACAAGGTTAAACCGTATACACTCCTATACAGGAACATGATACACGTGAACTCCTCCGAAGTTTATCAACACTATGGCTGTTAGAGGGAATCTACCTAGAAAGAGGGTATAGGTGTTATTCTGTTATACTAGGATGATATCAAAAAAAGAAAGGAAGGGTGAGAAGGAGGGATACATTGGGAGAGAGGGTAGGGGGAAGAATAATGGGGAAAATTATCTTATATAAATAGGGCATACAAGAATTTATCCATTAGAGGGGGAAAGAGTTTATGTGTGTGTGGGGGGGAAGAGTCAACAACTGAACTTCACTCTTATATGAACTACTGTAAGGAGAGAAAAAGATACAAATACACAAGGTTGAGTACAGAATTTCATCTTTCTCAAAAAGGAAGTATAGAAGGGAAATGAGTAAAGAGGAAGGTGGTGGTGATGAGTATAAGAGGGAGGCTAGATTAAAGGAGGCAGCAGTTAGAAGCAAAACAGCCTCCTGAGGAAGGGATTGAATTAAAAAGAGAATGATAAGAGTAAACAAGTAGTATGGAGGGAAATAAGCAGTTAGCAATTATTGCTATTAATGTGAATGGATAAAATCACCCATAAAATGGAAGAGGACAGTAGAATGGATTAGAAACCAGAATTCAACATCATATTGTTTACAAGAAACACACCTGAAACAGAAAGATATAATATATAAACAATATAAATAACGGGCTGGAGCAGAATCTATTATACTTCATCTGAAATAAAAACGGCCAGCACAGTAATCATGACCTCAGACAAAGAAAAAGCAAAAACAGACTTCATTAAAAGAGAAAATTAGCAAAATTATATTTTGCTAAAAGATACCATAGACAATGAATTAATACTGATACCAAACGAAATAGCATCCAAATTCTTGAAGGAAAAATAAAATGAATTTTAAGAGGAAATAGGCGGCAAAACCATAATAGTGGGGAACCTCAACTTACCCCCCTGAGACTTAGATCTAACCACAAAATAAAGAGGAGAGAAGTTAAGGAGAGGAATAGAATTTGAGAAAAATTAGACAGGACAGACCTCTGGAGGTCTAATATTAACGCAACCTTACAGGATATTTATAAATAAAATGCTTTATAAATATTAAAGCACTATATAAATGTGAATTATTAACAAACCAATCAAATACTTATAAAGCATCTATCATGGACAGGGTAATGTAATAATAGGCAGGGGTACAAAAAAGTCCCCATAAATCCTGCTCTTAAGTTGCTTGAAATTTAATGAGGAGAGGATCAAAACATAAAAAACTATGATACAAAGGAGAGTAAGATAAATGCAAAGGAGATATTTAGGCAAAGCGTTATGATAAATTTGAAGAGGGAGATATAAGAAAATAATTATATAGGATATTTAATAACTACAAAAGGAGAGAAGGGAAACACCAATGTGTATCTTAAGGGAAGCCTTTAATATGAGACTTGAGCCGTGTCCTGAGGCATCCTAGTGTAAAATAATGATGCAGTATTATAACAATGATTCACATTTATATAACCCTTTGAAGTTTATATGACATCTTTCCTTAGCATAGTCATGTGAATGATATATATATCTTATTCTCCCCATTTTACAAGGAGGAAATGAGTTTTTAAGAAGTTCCATGATTTGGCTATGGTTATACAGTTAATGTCAGAATCAAAATTCAAAACCAGGTCTCCTGACTTTAAGTATAGACTCTTGCTCTTATTCCTTAAGTAGAAAGGAAGAAGCAGCATGGCATTTTAATTTGAACTTCAGCAAAGGCATGAAATACTAGTATAACAAGAAAGAAGAGAATTTATGTTAGAGAGGAGAAAAATAAGATTAGGAAAAATATTATACCTTACAGTTCCTTCAGACACATTTGGCACAGAAAGTGTCACATTGAGAGAGATCTGGCACTGGCCTCGTAAGATAGACATCATCCTTAGGGCCTCTACTTCACTTCTTGGAGCATTCACTGAGGCACAGCCCAAATAAGTAAGTTTGCTGAAGACCACGCTGTCCTCATCAGCCACTGGTGTAAAAGGACTGGACTCTTCAGAATCTGAACAAAAGAAGGAAATAAGTCTCTGGTCAATTTTTACATTTTGTTGGTCAGAATATATTCTGTGCAAAAAAATCTATAAGCAAAATGTAGGTTCTACAACTGTTAAGTGTTAAGAACATGTGATGCAGTCTTAGAAAGTAAGACCAATGGAAGCCAACATACCACTTGGCATGAGTTATTAATTTTTAACATTGACTTATTTTAGGAACTGCTTATCATTTGCATTTTGATTCTAAAATCTGAAGCAAGGCCTGAGGTACAGTTAAAATTCATAAAATTGTCTTGTTTTTATTCCATAGTTTTATTCAGATTAATTTAATATTAAATGGTAAGCTCCATGAGGTCAAGATCTCATCTTATATAAATATTATATATACCCCAGAACCTTGCAGAAGGACCTATATCTTTCCTCCTTTTTACTACTAACCTGTTAGAAAATGTTGCCTCTTTATCTTGCTTCCCACATTCTCTTCACTTACTTCTCATACCTTTGAAATAAGGCTTGGGACCTCACTCAAATGACAAAGATCTCTTCCCAGTTACCAGTACTTCACAGTATGCCAAGTCTAATGCTTTTTAAAAAATCACTTCTCATCTTTTAGGACCTTTCCACATAGTATTTCACACTATTTACCATCTTTTCTTCCTGGATACTTTCTCCATTCTGGATTTTTATGATAGTGATCTCTTAGATTTCTTCCTATGTGTCTGACCATCCCACCTCAGTGTCCTTTGCAGACTCATCAACCATACCATGTCTACTCACCGCTGAGGATCTCTCTTTGGGCCTCTTCTCTTTTCTACACACTTTTTTTGGCAACCACATTAGTTACTATGGGATTAATTAATATCTCTGTTCAAAGGACTCTTGGCTTTTAAAGACTTTATGACTTGGACCTAATCTAAATTTCCAGTTACAAATGTACATGAATCCTTTTCCCATCCTCTATGATGCAGCCAAGCTAGCCTTCTTTCTGTTTCTCACACATGGCACCCCATCCTTGGTCTCTGTGCTTTGGCACTGGCTGTCCCTCAGACCTAGAATGCCCTCTCCTTTCTCCTGGTTTCTACTTCAGAGAATCTCACTTCCTTTAAAATTTAGCTTAAGCACCATTTTTTACATGATGACTTTTCTGAGCTTCCCAATGGCCAGTGCCCTCTTCCTGAAATTACTTTGTATTTACCGGGAGCTCTCATGCTCTCTCCTTCAATCAAACATATTTGCAAGTCGGGACTGTTTAATTGTTCTCTTTTTATCCCTAGGCATAGTAGAGTGCTTAGCATAGAGCAAGTGCTTCCTACATGGTTGATGATTAACTGATTGATGACTGACAGATCTATATATTGGGCTGTAATCTCCTTGAACTTCAGTCCCACATTACCAACTGCCTACAAAATATTTTAAACTGGATGTCCCACAGGCATCTCAAACACTAACATGTCTAAAACATAACTAATTATCTTTTCCATCAAACCTTCTTCCAAGTGTCTCCATTTTTACCATCCTTTCAGTTCCCTCTCTCTTATTCTATGTCGAGATAGTTGCCATATCTTGATGATTCTTCCTCTAGTCTCAGCCTCTTTTGTATTTGTCCCCTTTTCTCTACTCACACAGATAACACCCTTTTTCAAGCCTTAATCACCTCTCACTGAGATTACTGTGGCACCCTCAAATTAGTTTCCCTATCTCATGGCCGTACCCTCTCAAATCTATCCTTCCACACATCTGCCACAGTGACTTTGCCAAAGTAGAGGTCTTAGAAAGTCTCTGCTCAACTTAATAAACTCCAATGGTTCCTTACTACTGTTCAGAGTCAAATACAGATAGCTCTTTCTGGTCTTCACAGCCCTTTCCAGCCTTATTGTACCTTAAAGCCTAAAACTGCATTAAGACTTTTGGATACCCTGTATATTATTTTCCTTCATGTGGTCAATTCAAACTAACCTGTCTTCTATTAATCACACAAAATTTGTGTTTTTGCAGAAGTTGTCATCCACTTATGCAATCTATTCCCTTCTCATTCACATCTCAAAACTCCTACTCTCTTTCAAAGGTCAGTTCAAGTACCATTTTCCACATGAAATCTTTCTTTATTCCTCAAGGTACAACTGCTCCCCTTCCTCTATCAAATTATTTTTTATTTATGTATTTATTTTGCATATACACACATATTCCCTGATAAAATGCAAACTGTTTGAGGGCACAAAGTATTTCATTTTTTCTCTCTATATCCCCAGTGTCTGGTATACAGTAGATATTATTAAATGCTTGTGGACTATACTACAAACCAGAATTTTGTTGAATGTGTAACTTTTCATCTTCAAAAACTGAAAACTACCACAATAGATATGAATATATGAAACTCTTGTCTCCTATGAATCATAAAATGTGCTTTCCTTCTTGCAGCAAGCTTTTCACCTTCCTTTCCTACCTAACAGATCTCCATAGTTAATTTTTTTGTCTAGGCCCTGGTCACCTTAAACCAGGACTACCAGAGAATCTTTTTATCACTAGTCTATCTTCCTTCAACTATGTCACAACAAAAGTCACTTTTCTTACCCCTTACCTCTGCCATTAACTACCTTCCTTCACCCACAAATGGTTCCTTTTTGAGTTCCCTACTAGTCAGGACAGCAACTCCTGTAAGACACTAGACCAATATAAAACTAAGAGTTAGTTTAGGTCTGATGGGGAAAACAACTACTGATTGAGATGAGAGAAGGCTCTGTAGAGATTTAATCTGAATAAACCTTCAAGAACTAAACTCAATTCAGCAAACATTTATTAAACACCTAAAATATGCAAGGAAAGCACTATGTTTAGCAATAAGGATAAAAAGACAAAACAAAAAACAGTGCTTGTGGAGGAGATGTGACACTAGGGGAATAATGCACATAGCATACACTAGTTAAATATTTGTTGAATGGAATTAAACTTGGATTTAAGCTTCTCTACCTTTTCTCCTGACAAGAGCATTTTCTTTCCTGTCCTTATTTATTCTCTGCCCACTCCTTTCATTCTCTTCTCCTTTCTTTAAAGTGGATACGAAGGAAGGAAATTCCTACTTGCTATTAACTCAGCCAGTCTTCTCTCTCCAATACTCCAACCTTCTTTTCATATTCCTCCTGCTCTTGAACACTTATGGCCTAGGAAAGCTGGCCCCCTGGTAATGAATTTATTTTAGTCACAGAAACTCCTGAAACTGTCTTCTAAGTTAGGGAGGGGGGTTAAAAATTTGTATTGTTAGAGGTAATCAATGCCCACACAGATAATATCAGGGATCTGTTGAATTACTGAAGTAGATAAAGGAAAAGTTAACTGTTACTAGAAAAGATCTGGTAACTACTGTTTCACATAGCTGCCAAAATAATCTTCTAAACCACAGTGCAGATGATGTCATTCTCCCACTTAGAAATCCCTTTTCAGTGATTCCCTCTTTCTTCTAGGATGTAATACAAATTCTTTTAGGCCTGCACAATCTGGCTTTAGTTTAACTTTTCAGACTTACTTCATATTACTCTCCTTTACATACGCTATGTTCTAGCCAACCCAGCCTACTTGCTATGCTCCCTTCTATGCCTTTGTATGGGTCATCCCCCACAACTGAAATGTATTCTTTTCTTACCTCTACTCAGAATTTTTAGCTTCCTTCAAGGCTCAGGTGTTACCTCTTAACTGAAGTCTTTCCTGATCTACCTTGCTATTAGTACTTCCCATTCTCCCCCCAAACAAATTATATATATATATATATATATATATATATATATATATATATATATATATATGAAATAAATTCAAAAGGAAATTTAGATGGCACATTTATATCCATCAAGATCTTAAAACAAAAGTTCCTAGAAAGCAGGAACTGTATTTGTATCCATTCTGAAAAGAACAGAGTACAAAGTAGATATAAATATGAAAAGTGCATCAACTATAGCTCGGGGGACCTGAATTATGGTTTTGTTGCTAACTCTCTATGCAATCTTGAGCAAATAATGTCAATTCTTTGGGCCTCAGTTTCTTTCTATGAATTGGACTAGCTAACTTAGTTGAATTAGATAATTTATCTCCTTCAGATAACAATCTCAGGCAATGGATCATTCCTAACCTCCTTGTCCAGGTTTCACTGGCAGGCTCATCTCTGGTTTCTGGAGTCCTGCTAATGACACTGGGTTAATAGTAGATGAAGTGGAGAGTTCATTTGCAAGGGGCCCATCTCCTTCTCCGTCAATTTGTGTTCTTTCCATATGTTCCTTGTCACCATCTTCCATCGGTGGGTCCATCAATACATCCTCCAGCTCCTTCTGCAGCTGCTGTTCACTTCCATTCCCCACAATCTAAGGGTCATAAACACATGCAATCAGAATTGACAAAAGAAAGACCAGCAATGATTAAAATTGGGTCTATGCTTCAAATAAATCATCAGCCTTTCTTATAATACAAAGATATCTTCCACTGCTTATTTAAAAAAATAGAACAAATCAAGACTGACAGTAAGTTAAGCGGCAGCTGCCTTCTCAATTCACACAATTCCCCTTCAATACTTGAAAATTTGTGATTTCATTTATGGGAACTCCTTTTATAGAAATAGAGGGTAACCTGTCTGTTTCATCTGTTGTTATTGTTCCTCCAAGCTCCCTCCACCGCCAAAAAAAAAATATATGGGAGGACCTGTTGGCCAATTTTTCTGATAACAAGTCATTTCTTACTTAACTATGCTGATCCTGGAATTAATTAAAAACAGAAAGTCTATAGCAATACTCATACACAAAGTCTTTTTAGTTTAGTGGAATCATAACATGAAGATTCCATAGCCCTGGAATCTCTAGCCTTTACCAGGGGAGCACAAGCTCTGGTAGATCCTATGCCAATCTGGAAAGGCTCTGAAATCAAGTTCAGCAAAGTGTCATTTGAGGACTCATCTATATGTATTACCATCTGTATAACAAGCATAGCATATTTCTAGCCATAGCAACTAAATTAATATGGTCTAATGAGGCAGAGAGGAGCTACAGCAAAGGTAACCACATCAATTAAATTATGCATTCTTCAGGTTTTGAAGTAGATGAATGAATATGCAACAGCCTACCAAAGTTGTCTGGTTGAAGCTTCCTACAGTTTACTTAACTAGTGGCTACTGGCATTTTCATATTTTTATATGCCCCAAATGACAAAATGCCTATAATGGAATACTATTAGTGTCCTCTTATATTCTGAAAAATAAGTAACTATCAAAAGTTTATGATCACTTAAAAAGCATTCCATTAGATCACTGTATATTTTATCACATCTATCTCAAGTGAAGGTTATTAGATATTTTTGAAGGAACCTATTGCTATATGAGCAGGTGCCTACAGCTTTGACACATTCAGACTATGAGTGGTCAAAAGATTCAAGCAATGCCATATGACTGTGGAAAAGATGATAAAAGAGAGAATCAATGTTGGAGAGGCTGTATAAAGACAAGCACACTAATTTACTGGTGGTACTGATGTGAACTGGTCCAACCATTCTGGAAAACAGTTTGGAAAATACGTATGTATGTATGTATATGTATGCTGACATATCTCCCAACGAGGCCAATGATAAAAAGAAAGATCTATTATACCAGTACTTTTTGTAGTAGCAAATTGGAAAGTGGATGTCTTCTGACTGAAGAATAACTAAACAAGTTTTGGTATATAACTGCAATGGAATATTACTGCTGTGTAAAATCCTTGAATATGATAAATACAGAGAAGCAAGGGAAGACATATTAACAGATACAAAAGTAAAAAGAACTAGGAAAACAATAAGCACAGTGAATAAAGAGAAAACAGTTGAACTGAAAACTATGAAATGTTAATGACCAAGCTTATATACAAAAACGAGACATGAAAAACAAGCATCTCACTGCAGAGGTGAGGGATCTTCTGGTGTAGAATAACAGATAATGTCAGGTTTTTTTCAATGTGTTGTTGCTTAGTTTTGCCAAATTGTTGATTTTTTTTCTTTATTTTGTTCTTTATTATTAGTTTCAGCTCTCCGGGAGGAGCAGGGGCTCTATACAGGGAAATGTAGGTAAGTGATCTAAGAATAAAAGATATCAATAATGATTTTTTTTTTTTTTACAAAGTAACTGAGGGAGGTCAGAGCCAAGATGGCTCACATAAAAGAGGCAAGAAACAATTGTTACAATGGAGGGGAAGAACAGGAAGGTGAAAGGGAATGAGTCAACTTTACTCTCATTGGATTTGGCTTAAGGAGGGAATAACATACACATTCAATTGGGTATTTTATCCTACAGGAAAATAGGAGGGAAGGGAATAAGAGGGGGGATGAGAGAAGGGAGGGCAGATTGGAGGAGGGGGTAGTCAGAAGCAAACTTTTGAAAAGGGACATGATCAAAGGAGAAAACAGAATAAATGGGGGGCAGGATAGGATGGAGGGAAATAGAGTTAGTCTTTCACAATATGACTACTATGGAAATGTTTTGCATAACTGCACATATACAACCTGTATTGAATTGCTTTTCTTCCCAGTGGGGACAAGTATGGAGGGAAGAAGGGAAAGAATCTAGAAATCAAAGTTTTAAAAACAAACGTTTAAAAAACAACAACAACAAAGTTTTAAAGCTGTTCTTCACAAGCAACTGGGAAATAAGATATATAGGCAATGGGGTATAGAAATCCATCTTGCCCTACAAGAAAGTAAGGCAGGGATGGGGGAGGACATAAGAGAGAACAGATTGAAGGAAGGGGTATTCAGTATGCTTGCTATCTTGGGTGGGGAATAGGGGAGAGATGGGAAGAAAATTTCTAACTCGAAATCTTGTGGAAATGAATGTTGAAAAACTAAATTTATTTAAAAATTAAAAAAAAAGTAACTGAGGATCCAATTCAAATATCTTTTGTCTCTTACATGACAAACACCGTGATGTTGTAGGTAAAGAACTAGAACCAAGAAGATAGGGATGCAAGTCCTGCCGCTGACACTGTGTGATCCTAGACAAATCACTTAACCTCTTTGCCCTGAGCAACTCTCTAGGGTTATATACTGCAGAGAAAGTGCTGACTTGCAGTGGTCAAGGAAGTTCCTCACAGGTGTTCCCTACACCAATGAAATCAGATCCAGTTCCTATTCCTACAACTTATTATACTGCATTATGAAAAACAGAGATGTCTTTAACTAAAGCAAAAAAAAGCAATTCAGAAACTGTCTTGAACCTTCAAGTCCCAAAATACAAAGACGTGTTAACAAATTCTGAGAGGCTATTTATTAAACAAAATAAAACAAAACAAAAAATAGTACTAACAGTTTTAATAATGAGAAAAGCTCAAAAAAAATTAAAGGTCAGGTTTCACTGTAAAAAGAAAATTAAATTGACATCAAGGTACAAAAAATCATGGAGTGTTAGAAAAAGGAACCTTAGAGTTCACCTAATACTATGGTATACTGGATTGTTCTCAACTGTTCCAGCACCCCCCAGGGGGCAGTATCACCGACTCTGGGAACTTATGCTCTATACCATTTTATTTAATCAGCTGCCATGGAATCAATTATCATCTTTATGCTGATATTTCTCAGAACTACTTATCCAGTACAAAATTCCTAAACCTCCAGTCTCATGTCTCAAACTGCTTACTGGACATCTTGAACTAGATGGCTCACAGACAGCTCACACTCAACATGTCAAAAAATTAACTCATTCTCTAAACTCTCCCCTTTTTCTATTTTTCTTATTACTATTTAAGGTACCTTCATCCTCCCAGTCACCTACCCTCAAAATCTAGGTATCACTCTCATTCTTTCTCACCTTCTATACTTGATTTGTTTCCTAGTCCTTTCTTACCCTTAAAAAAAAATTAATTTTTCTGAATCAGCAAGAATCTACTCTCTCCCTCTTCCTAAACCCCGCAAAAAAACCCTGAGGAAGAAAACAAAATCCCTGTGACATATGGAACAGATTTCCATCATACATACATTTATATGCACACATTTTTAAAAAAACACACAAATGTGTATTCATAGAAGTGAAAGTTCAAAATGAGAGTGTATGTATACATGCACACGTCTCATTTTGCATCCTTTCACCTCTCTATCAGGAGGTTGGTAGCACATTTCATGAGTAGTCCTTTAGAATTGTGGCTGATTATTAGGTTGATCAGAGTTCCTAAGTCATTCAGAATTGTGTGATTTTTTTTTTGTTGTTGTTAATGTATACGTTGTTCTAAGTCATCTCAAGTTTCTCTCCTTTTTTAATAGTACAATAGTATCCCATCACATTTATATACCATAACTTGTTTAAACATTCCTCAGGTGATGGCTGCCCCCTCAGATTCAAATTATTTGCTGTCAAAAGTAGTTGCTATAAATATTACTAAACATTCCTTCTCTTAATCTATGCTTCCTTTATTTCCCCCCTTTCTCCTTTCATTCCTATTGCCCTGTTGAATGAAATGGAGTATTTCTGCACAAAATTGTGTGTATATATGTTTATATTTTTTTTCTTCCTTTGAACATTGCAGATGAGCAAGGTTCAAGTGTTATCCATCCTTCTATAACCCTTCCTCATTGTTTGTATAGACTTTTACTTGTGCACCCTGACTGTGAGAGAGAATTTTCCAAGCTCTCCACTTCTTTCTAATTATGGATGCTAAATTGTGTAAGATCCTGACAGTACTTGAATTGTTCATTTTGGATGCTTGCAGCACTTTTGCTTTAACCTGGAAACTTTGGATTTTGGCTATGATGTTACTTGGAATTTTCACCTTGGGGTTTGGAATTCTATCGGATTCTATTTTCACTTTGCCCTCTGGTTCCAAGTTATGTGGGCAGTTTTTTCACCCCCAAATTTCTTGAAATGAGTTTCAGGCTCTTTTTTTTTTTTTGGTCAGGGCTTTTAGGTGGTCCAATGGTCCTGAAATTTTATCTCCTTTTTCCGTTTTCCAGATCAGTTGTTTCTGCTATGAGACAGATACCTTACATTAAAGTTCAAATCCAGCCTCAGACACTTAACACTTACTAGTCATATGACCTTGGGCAAGTCACTTAACCGCAACTGCCCTGCCTTCTCCCCTCCAAAAAAAATTCAGTCTTTTAATTTTGCTTTAATATTCCTATTGTAAATGTTACTGGCTTCTGTTTAGTCCATTCTGATTTTCGGAAAGTTTGTTGTTTGTGCAAGGTTTTGTACCTCTTGTTCTAAGCTGATAATTCCTTTTTCCAATTCTTTCTTCCACAGTTTTTTTTAATCTCTTTTCCATTTTTTTACCTTAAGTTCTTTCATTTCATCTATAAAATATTTTTAATTCTGGGAAAAAAAAACCAGCCCCAAACAAATGTCAAACTCTCTTATATCATGTTTTCTAGGAATTACAGCTGAATTTGTGCCCAAGCTATCTTTTTCTGTGAGGATTTTCTTGTCGATATTTTGGAACCATTCTCTTCTTCTGGGTTTGTGTTTTGTGTATTCCTGTCACCATAATAGTTTTTTCTTGTTTTGTTAGTACAAAACAGCCTACTTCCTAACTTTGGACTTAATGTCAGGGCCAACCTCTACATACTTCTGGGGGGAATCTACATACTACATACTCTGCCTCTCCCCTGCCCCCAGCCTAGAAGTCTTTTCCCTGAGCTGGCAATCTACCTAGCAACAGTAGCCATCCCTATGAATACATCACCCAAGTATTTCATAAACAAACTAGTCTAGAGAAATACATAGCTCCTTTGTTCTAAGTGGCCAGCTGCATCTGAAAACCTTGAACAACATTATCAGAGAGAAAACTCCCTCCCAATATGGTACCTCCTGAATTCCTAATCAGTCTAGCTTCCAGACTTGGTACCTCCTGAAACAATCAAGCCTATCCTCCCAACAGCCATATTGGACATATCTGAAGCCTAAAGTCTACTGTGGAAATCTCTTGCTTGAGCCCTCCTTTCTATCACCTCACCTGCCAAATAAAGGAAAAGTAACCGCAAGTCCCAATCGAAAGTAAGAGCTTTGCATGGGGGGAGTGGGGAAGGGGACTTTGTGATGTTTGTTTATTTAACTCAGCCTTCTGCTTCTGTAAATTGGCATCCTCCTCCAGATGTTTCCAGTGGTGTGGATTGCCCACTTCTCACAGAACCTAATAAAGAAACCTTTCTACTTTCACCTGGAGAGATCTCTGTGTAGTTAGTTTGGAGTAGGGTCTTTGTACCCCACACACTTCTCAACTTGCCCCTTTCTCAATACGCAATTTGGGTTCTGGCAATGTTTCTTACTTCCGAATGTCATTCTTGAAGTAGGTCCCCTCTTCAGTCCATCCTAGATCTATGACCCAGAATTAGGTAGTGATAGATAAATCTGTCAGCTGGTACCTATTCTCCCCCTCTGAGTGAGGTCACTGAATTTTCACTGGCTGTCCCCCATGCCTGGAATTCTCTTCCTCCTCATCTGTGTCCCGTTTCCTTCTAAAAACTCACTTTTTTACAAGAAACTTTTCCAAATTCTCCTTAATGCTAATGCCTTTATTTTTATGATTATCTCTAATTTATCTTGTTTATATCCTGCTTTTACATAGCGTGTCACCTGCCCCATTAGACTGAAAGCTCACTAAGAGCAGTAATTATTTTTTGTCTTTCTTCGTATTCCCAGCACTTATTAGTGTGCCTGGCACATAGCACTTAATAAATTATTTTTGACTATGTGACCCTGAGAAAGTCACCTAACCACTCTATGACTACTTCTTCTTCTGTAAAATGAGGTCTGACTCAATGGCCTTTAATGTTTTCCCCCCCAGCTCTTACTCTATGATTCTATGATCATGTATACAGTTTTTCTCCCCTGCTAGCTCTTTGAATCTCTGCTCTAAGGAGGGAGGGTCTCTGTCACTATCATTGGTTTTTTTTCAAACTGTTTTGGTTTTCTTCTAGAGATCTTTAAACTTTTGTTGTTTTTAGCCAATGTGTCTGTTGTTCTTCAGGCATACTACATCCAATTCGCACAAATATTCTCCCCTTTTTCTGAATTTCTCATTTGTTATTTTTTACTATACAACAGAAATCCATTATCCATATAATTTGTTCAGCCATTTCCCAAAGTCCTCACACTCTTATTCCTGGTTCTTTGCCTACAACAAAGAATGCTACTATGAATACTATGTATACGTTCAGTATTTATTTCTGTTTTTGGATACTTCAAAATATTGCACAACAGTAGTCACTAAATCAAAGGGTATTGTACCCTTAGTTACTTTTCTTACATAATTTCAAACTGAAACGTTTTTCTGTTTTTTAAAAACCAGTACCAAGTAATTTTGATAACTACTACTTTGTAATACGGTTTGAAGTATAATAATGCTGTGCTCTTTTCACCAATATTTCTTCTCATTTCCAATGAGATTCTAGACCTTTTGCTCTTCCAAATGAATTCTGTTATTATCTGGTTCTATAAAGTATGCTCTAGGTAATTCAACTGGAATAGCACTAAAGTTCTAAGTGAATTTGGATAGTCTCATCATTTTTTTTATGAGCAATGATGCTAATTTCTGACTCCATTAATTTCTAAAGAATGTAGACATTTTTTCATTAGTAGGTTACCATGAACTTACTGATAACACTGACTTTCCCATTGTAAGGATTTTAATAATAGGAGAAAAGCAGCCCCATGAACTGCTTATTCATCTTTTTTTTTAAATACAAAAGTGCACACTGATAAGGTTAGTGCTGACAATCTATAAGCAAGTGAGGCATTTTGCACAAAGGATTTAGGTTAGAGATCTGAGTTTGATTCCTAGGTCACTGACTTAATAAATGTATAACAAGTTACTTGGCCTCTCTGAGTCTTAGTTTCCCTGGACTTCATTTGTAAAATAAACAGATTAAGACTAGATCTTCCTAAAGTCTCTCTCAGTTCTAAATGCTATGACTTATGACATTTGAATATGTTAAATTTAATTTGAATATGTTAAATCAGAGGTACCACCAGGAAGATTTTGTTGTGGCATGTGACCACAATACTTCCTACTATACTCTGAATCACATTAAAAGGTAATTTAAAAATATTTGATAAAATGCAATAAAATGCAAACAATACTAATATGTGGTTTTCCAAGTCAATAGGTGGACTACAGGGATCTTTATGTCTGATTTAGTGATTCCCTATTTGCCTCTGACACCACTGTGCTAAATTATTCTGGGGGCTGTATTCTGTCAGGGTATATCTCAATTCTAACCCCAAGTTAATGTCATTAATGGTGGCTCTTAGCTTTAATTTCAGCAATTTCATTTCAATTTACTTTCATGTAGTTAAAAAGACTTAAAAACTGCCCTGAGTATAGTCACGAAGACAAAAATTTTAAGAGGTCAGACTCTACTAATTCATGTGCGTTTGCTAATTAAGTAAACTTTTTGGTGTGAGGGAGATAGAGAAGAGAGCTCTAAAAGTCTTAGATAGGCTGTAGCCCAAGGGTCAGGTACATCACAGGGTAGGTACCTGGATTCTACACTGTATACTGAAAGCAAATAAAGAAAACTGGTTTTTCAAAATGCCTCAGTTCTTATTTCCCAAATCAGACCACAGTAATAACACAACAGAAAAAGGTTCAAATTGAGTAACTTCTTTAACCACAAAACAAAATTTAAAGCTGAGTCATCAAGAAAGACATAAATAAGTCTAATATAGTCATGAAGCAAACATTTTTTAAATACTCTGTATAAAGTCTATATACCAATTTTGAAGACTGGAGTTAGTCAGTGAAAAGTATTATTATTTCCAAATCTATTCATTCATTGCTATGTGGTCTTGTTTAAATCACTACACTTCTTTGTTTGTGAGTTGTATTTCAATTATAAAATGAAGATGAATACTGACCCATTTCCTTAAGTCACTGGTATGCAATGAGGACAAAAAGATCACATCTGAGGTACCATTTTCATCCATTAGCCCTGACAGGGACCTGATTCTCCTCTGATGACACGGCATCCCTGTGTATCCTCTCTTCCACCAGCTATACCATCTCTCATGTCCCTTGCAACATTGGTCATGGAAGGAGAGCCTGAATATTCTTTTCTCCCTATTATTATTTCCAGACTCTCCTTTTGCTGCCTTACTCAATAACCTTGACTTTATTGAAGTTCATAACAAATAAAATTTTCTACCCAACTAAAATAATGTTAGCTGTAGTATATCAGCTCCCAGGTCCCTCTTTAAATAAGGAGTTCAGCAGCTAGCTAACCATATTCTTTTCTTCCCTAACTCTTATTCTTATAACTCTGACGTTAATATTTATGTAGATGGTCCCTCAAACTCCATAATCTCCATTTCCTCAACTTCCTTGCTTTTCATTATGTATTCCAATCCACTAGTTGAAACAGTGATGGTCACACATTAGATCTTGCCATTAATCAGGTTTGGAATAAATATATTTTCATTCGATCTCTGGGTCAGAAGAGACCACAGAACAGCCTTCAAAGTGTCATTATGCACAACAGAATTCCACTTCCCAAATTAAAAACTTTTGACATATTCCTTTCTCATCATCATTGCCATTATTTTCTCTCCCCCTGTGCTTCAACCTCCGGATATTACCCTTTCCCTACCTTCCTTGTCCTCTCAGCCTCAACCCAACAGACACCCATTTCAACTCTACACTGTGTTCTGTTCTCAGATCCTTTGACTATTGTCCTACTGCTGTTTTTTTCTTAACAAATGTCTAACCTTGCATTATTCTCACCAGCTGTATCTTCCTTGCTTACTTTTGAGCTACTGAATGAAGCTGGGAAAAAATTTCACAACTGTGTTCATTGGGCACATTACAAATTCATGTTATTCAACCTTAACTGGGCCCTCACTGCAGTAAGGAAGTCCTTTCATTCCTCCAAGTTAATTCCCAGAGAACGTATTGCAAATCATCTCTTCCCTCCTGAAATCCCTCACACTTCCTTCCCCCTCACTATCTGTTGAGTAATTGCCTCTGTACTTCGCTTAAAAAAAATTAGGTCATTTGGCATGAGTTCTCTTTTCTCCAATTCTCATCTCAAAACCCTCTGGTAATACTGGTGCCATGATGGCAGAGTGAGGAAGGAACTTCCTGAAGCCCTCCTAAATTCCTCTCTAAATAATGAGAAAACCACCTCAGAATTGATCTAGAAGCAGGAAAGAAGCTTACCAGCCCAGCAATGTCTGTCTTACCAGTCTGTCTCAATGGGGGAAGAGGAAAGTGAGGTCCAAGGGCAGCAGTCTCACAGCAGGGGGCCTGCAGCAAGCTCCAAGCCTGGGTCCTTGTGAGGCCCCACTCTGGCAAGCCAGCAACCCCCTAGGCAAGTGAGCAGTCTGTAAAATTCACCATGACCCCACTCCTGCAACCCTACCCCCACTACAAGGTCTTGACCCTATGGCTGAGCCACAGAGACCACACTCCTGGGGCCTACCCTGTTTCCATAGCAAGCCAGCAGTAGGGCCCCACCCTTTGGCTGATCAGCAATACAATTACTCCTCCCTGAAGCAAAGTCCCATTCCTGCAGTAGGCCAACAGCTAAACCCTATACCCTGGGGAGGCAAACAAGGAGGTCCCCACACCCCAGTACAAGCAAGAAAGGAAGCCTACTCTCCAGAGAAAGCAAGTGACTAAGCTCTGAAGTCCAGCAAAAGCCAGCAATAAGACCCAGAGTCCCAACCCAAAAAGCATGGGACAACACAGAACAAGAGCCCAACTCTCACATGAAAACACCAACTCATCAAAAATAGGCAGGAAAAGTAAGCAACAAAAAAAGAGCTTGACTATAGAAAATTACTATGGTAATAGGCAGGATGAGGGCATAAACTTAGAAGAGAACAACAGTATCAAAATAGCTATGTGTAAAGCTTCAAAGAAAAATGTAATTTGGTCTCAGACCCAAAAAAAATTCATGGAAGAGTTTTAAAAGAACTTTAAAAAGATAAATAGAGAAGTAGAAGAAAAATTGGGAAAATAAATGAGAATAATACAAGACAATCATGAAAAAAGAATCAACAGCATGGGAACAAATACACAAAAATTTGCTGTGGAAAATAACTATCTAAAAAATAGAATTGGCCAAATGAAAAAGAAAGTTCAAAAGCTCAATGAAGAAAGTTAGTCCTTAGAAATTAGAACTGAACAAGTGGAAACTAATGACTCCATGAGACATCAAGATATGAAAAAAACAAAATAAAAAAAGTGAATAAAACATGAAATTTCTCATTGGAAAAACAACTCACCTAGAAAATAGATCCAGGAGAAAGAATATAAGAATTAGTGGACTACCTGAAAGCCATGATAAAAAAAAAATTTTTTTTTAAAGCTCAGACAACATCTTTCAAGAAATTATCAAAGAAAACTGCACTTTATTAGAACTAGAGGGCAAAATAGAAATTAAAAGGATATACTGATTACTGCCTGAAAGAGATCCCAAAATGAAAATTCCTAGGAACATCATAACCAAATTCCAGAGCTCACAGATCAAGGAGAAAGTACTGCAAGCAGCAAAAATAAACAAACAGAAAAATAAATAAATAAATATCAAATATGGTAGAGTTTCAGTCAGAATCACATAGGATTTAGCACCTTCCATATTCAAGAACCAGAGGGCTTGAAATATGATATATGAGAAGGAAAAGGAGTTAGGATTACAACCAAAAATCACCTACCCAGAAAAATTGAATATAATTTTTTAGATGGAAAAAAATACAGACATTTAAGTAGAGGACTTTGAAGCATTTCTAATTAAAAGACCAGAGTAGAATAAAAAATTTGACCTCCAAATACAAGATTTAAGGGAAACATGGAAAGGTAAAAGAGAAGAAAGAGAAAAAATAAGAAATTCAATAAGGTTAAAATGTTTACATTTCTATATGGGAAGATACTACTTGTAACTCTTAACTTTATTACCGTAAGAGCAGTTAGAAGGAGTACATATAGACAGAGCATTGTGGATATAATGTGACTTTGATAGGGTGATACTTCCCCCCGCCCACCCATACCCCCCAAATGAAGGCTTCAGAAAGAAAATTGCACTGGAAAAAGGCAGGGAGAGGGAGACTGAATGAGGTCAATTACTGCACAGAAAAGAAACATGAAAGAGATATTATAATGGAGAGGAAGATGGAGGATGGTGGGCAAAGTTTAAAGATTACTCTTATCAAAAAAGGCACAAAGAGGAAATAACATAAACACTCAGTTGGATATAGAAATCTATTTTACCCTATGCTAAAGAAAAAAGGGATGGGGATAATACAAGAGGGAAGGGGGAGTGATAAAAGGGAAGGTATACTGAGGAAGGCAGTGACAAGAAGTAAAACACTTGTGAGGAAGGAAAAGGTGGGGTGTAAGAGAGGGGGAATAAATAAGCAAAAAATAGCATGGAGGGAAACAGACGGTTAGCGATCATAACTATAAATGTGAATGGGATGAACCCACCCATAAAATGGAAGGGGATAGCAGAATGGATTAAAAAAACAGAATCCTTCCATATGTTGTTGAAACATACTTGAAGCAGTGAAATACACACAGGGTAAAGGTAAGTGCTAGAATCTATTATGTTTCAGCTGAAACAAAGAAAGAAGGGATAGCATTCATGATATCAGACAAAATAAAAAGCAAAATTAGATCTAATTAAAAGAGACAAAGAAAGAAAATATACCTTCCTGAAAGGAAGTGATATCAATACTAAACATGCACCAAAATGGTATAGCATCTAAATTTTTGAAGAAGAAGCTTAGTAAGTTACATAAGGAAACAGATGATAAAACTATAGTAGAAGAGGACCTCAACTTTCTCCTCTCAGAACTAGATAAATCTAGACACAAAATAAGCAAGAAAGAAGTTAAGGAGGTGAATAAAGATTCAGGAAAAGTTGGATATGATAGATCTCTGGAGAAAACTGAATGGGAATGGAAAGGAATATAATTTTTTTCTTGGTGGTACATGGCACCCACACAAAAACTGACCATGTACTCAGATATAAAAACCTCAAAACCAAAATGCAGAAAAGCAGAACTAGTCAATGCATCCTTTTTAGATTATAATGCAATAAAAACTTCATTCAATAATGGAAAAAGAATGAGAGATTAAATTAATTTGAAATTAACCTAGTAATCTAATCCTAAATAATAATACAATAATCTAATCCTAAATAATCTAACCTAATAAATTAATTAATAATTTAATCCTAAAAAACAAATGGGCTAAAGAAAAAATCATAGAAACAACTGATAAGTTTGTTAAAGAAAATAACGAGACAGCATACCAAAATTTACAGAATGTGGTCAATGTGGTACTTAATGGAAAATGCCTATTTCTAATTGATTACATCAATAAAACAGAGAGAAAACAGATCAATAAATTGGACGTGGAACTAAAAAAAAAACCTAGAAAAAACAACAAATTAAAAATCCCCAATTAAACAACAAACTGGAAATCTTGAAAATCAAACAAAGATTAATAAAACTGAAAGTAAGAAAACCATTGAACTAATAAATAAAATTGGAAACTGCTTTTATGAAAAAACCGTCCATAAAATAGATAAACCACTGGTTAATTTGATTTAAAAAAAGAAGTAAACCAAATTACTAGTATCAAAAATGAAAGGGGGGAATTCACTCCTAATGAAGAGGAAATTAAGACAATTGTTAGGTGCTAGTTTGTCCAATTACATACCAATAAATCTGACGATCTAAATGAGATAGATGCATGTCTACAAAAATGCAAATTATCCAAATTAACAGAAGAAGAAATAATATAATAAACAGCCCAATCTTAGGAAAAGAAATTGAAATCGTTCAATGAACTTTTAAAGTAAAAATGCTCAGGGTCAGAAGGATTCACAAGTGAATTCTTCCAAACATTTAAAGAACAATTAAGGAGGCAGAACCCAGATGGCAGAGTAAAAGCAGGAACTTGCTTAAGCTCCTGCTTCAACTACCTCCAAAACCTGTAAACAAATTTTAGAGCTACAGAACTCACAATGTGACAGAGAGAAACAAATCTGCTTAAGGCAGCCTGGCAAACTGACAGGAAGGTTCTATCATATCAAGCTAGGAACTGAGCACTGTCCTGTATGAGCCCCACCAGCGCAGACCTGGGATGGCCCTGACCAGTGGCACAGACTGGCCTGAGAAGACCTCAGGAGAGTGAATCACCAGTAGCTCTGGTGGTTTCCAGACTTCTCAACCCATAAGTGCCACAGAGAAAGTAAAAGATCAGTAGGGAATTCTGTTGGAACTGGGTGAAAGAAGAACATGATGTAGCCCCTCTCCCCAAGGTGAGAGGTGGTAGAGGTGCGGTGGCTGCAGCTGCTGTCACATGGCTGCCTCCAGAGATCCTGGCCTGCATATCATAGGGGGAGCAAGTGATCGTTCAGAGGGTACCATCACTCTTGCTTTGACCTGCTTGGATCTGGGTCACAGTCCTGGGTGGTGGTCCTGGGGTGAGGAATGCCACTGTACCAGAGCATGTGGTAATAACAGAGAGGGAGCCCTCCTCATAGCTCTGACAACATTTGTGAAAACCCTGGCAATTTGGGACACAGCTCTCTCCACTATGGAAGCAGAGTTCTATCATGGCAAAGAGCCTCAAAAGTCAAGTAATTGGCTAGCAAGATGAGCAAGCAGAGGAAGCACAATCAGACCACAAAATCCCTTTTTGGGGACAAAAAGCATCAAATTATGGAACCAGAAGAAGACAACAAAGTCAAAACTCCTGCATCAAAAGCTTCCAAGAAAAATATGAACTCGTTAAAGGCCATGGAGGAGCTCAAGAAGGATTTTGAAAATCAAGTATGAGAAGTGAAGGAAAAATTGGGAAGAGAAATGAGAATGATGCAAGAAAATCATAAAAAGCGAGTCAACAGCTTGCTAAAGGAGACCCAAAAAAATACCAAAGAAAATAACACCTTAAAAAATAGACTAACTCAAATGGCAAAAGAGACCCAAAAAGGCAATGAGAAGTGTCTTAAAAAGCCGAATTGCCCAGATGGAAAAGGAATTAAAAAAACTGACTGGAGAGAATAATTCCTTCAAAATTAGATTGGAGCAAATGGAAGCTAATGACTTTATGAGAAATCAAGATACTATAAAACAGATCCAAACAAATGAAAAAAATAGAAGGCAATGTGAAATATCTCATTGGAAAAACCAATGACCTGGAAAGAGAGATAATTTAAAAATTATTGGACTACCTGAAAGCCACTTTCAAAAAAAGAGCCTAAACATCATACTTCAAGACATTCCCAAGGAAAATTCTAGAACTAGAAGGCAAAATAGAAACAAAAAGAATTCACCATTCACTTCTTGAAAATGATCCCCAAAAGAAAACTCCTAGGAATATCATAGCCAAATTCCAGAGTTCTCAGTTCAAGGAGAAAATATCACAAGCTCTCAGGAATAAACAATTTGAATATTGTGGAAACACAATCAGGATAACACAGGATCTGGCAGCTTCTATCTTAAGGGATCCAAGGGCTTGGAATATGATATTCTGGAGGTCAAAGGAGTTAGGATTAAAGCCAAGAATTACCTACTCAGCAAAACTGAGTTCAATACTTTAGAGGTAAATATGGACACTCAATGAAATAGAGAACTTTCAAGTATTCTTGATGAAAAGACCAGAACTAAACAGAAATTTGATTTTCAGATACAAGAAGCAAGAGAAGCATGAGAAGTTAAACAGGACAGAGAAATCATAAGGAACTTATTAAAGTTGAACTGTTTACATTCCTACATGGAAAGATGGTATCTGTAATTCATGAGACTTTTCTCAGTATGAGGATAGTTGAAGGGAAAATATATGTATATATACATACATATATATATATATATATATATGTATAGACAGGAACATGTTATATATGTGAGTATGTACATATATACACAGATAGAGGGCACAGGATCAGTTGAATAGGAAGGGATGATGTCTAAAAAATAAAATTAAGAGGTGAGAGTGGAATATAATGGGAGAAGGAGAAAAGAAGAGAAAGAATAGGGTAAATTATCTCATATAAAAGGGGCAAGAGAAAACTGTTAAAATGGAGAGAAAGACCAGGAAGCTGAAAGGGAATGAATTTGGCTTAAGGAGGGAATAACATACACACTCAATTTTATATCTTTCCCTATAGGAAAGCAGGGGGGAAGGGAATAAGATGGGAGATGAGAGAAGGGAGGGCAGATTGGGGTAAAGGGTAGCTAGAAGCAAGCACTTTTATGTGAATTTTTTTTTTTTTTTGCTTTTAGGAGGGCAATTGGGGTTAAGGGACTTGCCCAAAAGTCACACAGCTAGTAAGTGTGTCAAGTGTCTGAGGCTGGATTTTAACTCAGGTCCTCCTGACTCCATGGCTGGTGTTCTATTCACCGCACCACTTAGCTGCCCCAGAAGCAAACCCTTTTGAAAAGGGACAGTGTCAAAGAAGAAAACAGAACAAGTGGGTGGAGGGTGGAATAGGATGGAGGGAAATGCAGGTAGTCTTTCACAATATAACTACTATGGAAATGTTTTGTGTAACTACACATGTAGAACCTACATTGAATTGCTTCATCTTCCCAGTGGGGGTGGGTGAGGAAGGAAGAAGGGAAAGAATCTGGAAATCAAAGTTTTAAAAACAAATGTTTAAAAAATTGTTTTCTTTTAAATTTTATGTTTATTTTTAATTTACATCATTCATTTCAGCAAGATTTTGAATTACAAATTTTCTCCCCGTATTTCCCCTACCCACCACCCCACTGTATACCCCCTCATTTATCTTCCTCCCACTTTCTCGTAGGGCAAGATGGATCTCCTTACCCCACTGCCTGTATATCCTATTTCCCAGATGCATGTAAAAATAATAATAACTATATATATATGTATATGTATACATATATATGTGTATATGTATATGTTAAACATCAGATTTTAAAACTTTGGAGTGAAGATTCTTTCCCTTCCTCCCTCATCACCCACCCTTACTGGGAAGATAAGCAATTCAACATAGGTTGTATGTGTATAGCTATGCAAAACATTTCCATAGTGGATATATTGTGTAAGGCTGACTATATTTCCTTCCATCCTATCCCACCTCCCACTTGTTCTATTTTTTATTCTGATCCTGTCCCTTTTCAAGAATGTGTGCTTCAAACTACCTTCTGCCACAACCTGCCCTCCCCTCAATCATCCCCCTTCCCCCTTACTCTCCCATAGGGCAAGATATCCTATTTAGTGTGTATGTCATTCCCTCCATAAGCCAAATTTAATGAGAGTAAAGTTGACCCATTCCCTTTTGCCTTTCTGTTCTTCCCCTCCATTGCAACAGTTTCCCCTTCCCTCTTCTATATGAGATAATTTACCCCATTCTGTCTCTCCCATCTCCTCATTATATTCCTCTCTCATCTCTCAAATTCACATTTTAAGTATTCTTTGCTATTCAATTGATCCTGTGCCCTCTGTGTACCTGTACACATATATACACATTCAAATATGTATGCATAAACCCATATATCCTCCTATAAAGACATATATGTATGTATACACACATTTATATTTCCTTCACCTATCCTCATACTGAGAAAAGTTTCATAAGTTACTATTATCTTTTTTCCACATTAGCATGTAAATAGTTCAATTTTGATAAGTTCCTTATGATTTCTTTCCCATGTTTACTTTCTCATGCTTTTGTGTTTGAATGTCAAATTTTCTGTTCAGTTCTGTTTTTTTCTGCAAGAATAATTTAAAGTCCTCTACTTCACTGAATGACCATATTTTCCTCTGAAACATTATACTCAAATTTGCTGGATAGGCGATTCTTGGTTTTAATCCCAGCTCCTTTGATCTCCTGAATATCATATTCCAAGCCCTTCAATCCCTCAATGTAGAAGCTGCCAGATCCTGCGTTATCCTGATTGTGTTTCCACAATATTCAAATTGTTTCTTCCTGAGAGCTTGTAGTATTTTCTCCTTGATCTGGGAACTCTGGAATCTGGGCTATAATATTCCTAGGCGTTTTCTTTTTGGGATCTTTTTCAAGAGGCGAGTGGTGAATTCTTTAAACCTCTATTTTGCCCTCTGGTTCTAAGATATCAGGGCAATTTTCTTTGAAACTTTCTTGAAGGATGCTTTCTAGGTTCTTTATTTGATCATGGCTTTCGGGTAGTCCAATAATTTTTAAACTGCCTCTCTTGGATCTATTTTCCAGGTCAGTGGTTTTTATAATGAGATATTTCACATTGCCTTCTATTTTTTCATTTGTTTGGATCTATTTTATAGCATCTTGATTGCTCATAAAGTCATTCACTTTCATTTGATCCATTTTAATTCTGAATTATTCTCTTCAGTGAACTTTTGAGATTCTTTTTGTTTTCTTTTTAAAAATTATTTTATTTTCTTGTTTACCTCATTCATTTCCATGAGATTTTGAGTTACATATTTTGTCTGTCTTTCCCCTACCCACAACCCCAAAACAGTGATTCCACTGTAAAGCCCCTCCCCCAATCTATTCTCTCCTATGTCCTCCTCCATCGCCCCTCTAACTTTCTGGTAGGACAGGATGGGTCTCCCTACTCCAGTGTCTGTATATTTTAATTCCCAGTTGCATATGGTCAATAATAATTACATATATACATTTTAACATTTGATTATAGAACTTTAAATTCTAGATTCTTTAGGATCCTCCCTCATCACCCATCCAAACTGGAAGGCCAAGCAATTCAATACAGGCTGTACATGTGTAATTACACAGGACATCTCCACAGCGGACATATTGTGAGAGACTGTTTATATGTCCTTCCTTCCTATCCTGCCCCACTCCATTCTATTCTCTACCCTGTCCCTGTCCCTTTACAGAAGTGTGTGCTTCCAGCAGCCCTCCCCCCACCTTGCCCTCCCCTCTGTCATCCCACCTTTCATCCCCATCCCCCCTACTCTCCTGTGTGGCAAGATACCCAGTTTAGAGTTTGTCATTCCTTACCTAAGCCAAATTCAAGGAGAGTAAAGTTGATCCTTTTCCTTTTGCCTTCCTGTTCTTCCCCTCCATTGTAACAATTATCCCTAGCCTCTT
>CM053595.1:75572190-75648177 GCA_028646575.1 Pseudocheirus occidentalis | reverse complement strand
CCCCCAAATTTAGCTTGAAAGCTTCACTCACTTTCACTGACCTCTAATCCTGGCTCAGTAGGTGTGAAGATTGCTCCAGGTGCTTTAGATCTTCTCTGAAGTAGACTCACACTGTGGCTTGGGAGGCTCTGCTCCTCTGACCTTGAGCCTGGACACACGGTGGTTTCAGGCTGGGCTGGCTCCCCGCCTGCAGGATGAGCCCCTCCTGCCGAGCTGCCCTTATCTAATCCCTATTTTTCACACCTTGGTAGATGTGGAGTTGCTGGAGGCTGTAGATCTTCTCTCTTGTAGACTGGCTGCCACTCGGCTTGGCTCTGCTTTTGATTTCAGGCTGCCATGATGATCCCCTGCTGCTGAGCTGCCTTCCCTGAGAGGTGTGTTTTCTGTATTTTTGTGAGTTTGAGGGTCCTAGAATTAGTCCAGAGTCATATTTTATGGGTGTTTAGGGTGCCTATGTGGGAGCTGCGGGACCTTGCTGCTTCTATGCAGCCATCTTGGCTCCGCCCCCGGAAGTTCCTGCTTGTGTTATTTATTAGCTGTGTGACTCTGGCAAGTCACTTCATCTTTCTGGGCCTCAGTTTCTTTATATGTAACACAAGGAATGGACTTAGATGACATCTGATGTCCCTGCCAACTCTACCCACGAGCACAATATGCTTAACACAACTGCTGCTCTTTGTAACCCCAAGAAGGAAGATGGCAAAGGTATGTGAGAAAAAGGGAAACTTATGGCAAAGGGAACTAAATATAAGTGGTCAAAAGGTCAGATATTTAAAGTTATTTTAGTAATGCTAAAACTTAATTTAATAAACGATACTGCTGGCTTGGCACTGTCTTTAGATAAGACATATTAGGTCCCAAAGAAAAGAAGTATTTTCCTCCCAAATCTTCATGCACAGTAGGGCTGCTTGGCCTGGAAAGAACACTAGGTGTGGGATGTGAAAGACTGAGACTGCAGCATCTGTTCCTCTACTGACCAGCTGACTGACCCTCATAAGCCATTAGCTTCTTGAGTTTCACCTTCCTTATGTAAACTGGTGGTGGTGGTGGTGAGAGTACTACAGGGGGCAGAAGGAATAATTTCTACTTAATTATAAATAAAAAGTTAAATAAATAATACTTCTGGGAGAAAATCACTGTCTAACCAGAAAAACACCATATAAATATAAGCAATTATCATTATAGGAGTCACAAAAATGCTAAGACAACACAAATGTTTATCTTTCAACACGTGATTTTGATAAACAGTTATGACTACTATAAGATTACACAGAAAAAGATCAATAAGGAATTCAATCAAATACAAATTCTATCAAATCCACTTACATGGAAAAGAAACTTACTGACAAAAGAAATCAATTTCAATGTTTCCAAGTCAAACTGCAAAGTGTAAGTTTCAATTAGAGGAAAGAATAATAAACTCAGGGTCAGAATTCTTACCTTTAGTCCTGTTTTCTCATCATCACTACCATTATTTGTAGATGGTGTTTCATCCCCTTGCCTGGAAACCAAGACAAAATCTTCACTGTTAAGAGTTGATACTGAGTCTGAAGAGACACTGATTTTCCCAACAGAGGCCTTGTCATCCATGACTCAAGAAGGAAGCTCAACTCATGAATGATTAAATATTTCAAAAACTCCTGAAAAACAAAAATCATAAAGATCCTTATATAGAAGTCTACCCAAAAACTGATGCCCCAAGAAGCCATTAAATAGAAAAGTAAAATTCTGACAGTATAACTAACCTTACATCAATAAATATGATGTCTAAGGATTTGTATTCAAATTTTGTTTCATATTTAACATTCAAGTTCCTTCCTATAACTAATATTGCATTGATATCTATAAAGCACATAAGGAAATTCTTAAAACAATTTTCCAGAGCTTTAACTGCTTAGAATAATTAATTTACTATTCCTGAGCATGAAAAAAATTGTCATGCAGTGCCCCAGAATTTTGGACTTCAAAAAAATGTATAATCCATGAGAGAGAGCTCTGCCTACCTTTGATAATTCATTGAGCACAGGCTACAAAATCTATTTTCTGACTGTACATAATAAAAGACAGAATCAAAACTTTCTACTTCTTATTCAATAACAACACTGTAAATCTAAACAATTTTGAAAACTGAAGGACTGAAATCAATTCAATGAGCAACCTTGATTTTTGAGGATGCGTGAAACATGATAACCAACTCCAGAAAAGAAAGGTGATGGACTCAAGTTGAGACATCTTATTTTTTGGACATGGCCAAATGTGGGAATTTATTTTGCTTGACAATGCATGTTGCAAAGGTTTTGTTATTCCCTTTTAATTCTTCTAATGAAGGGAAGGTGGGATGGAAATAAACGAGATTCTTGTTAACTAAAAATAAAATAAAAACTTAAAAATCTATTTCTTAATTTCTAAAAATGCTAAATTAACAAAAGTCAGTATATTTAAAACATATACTCCATAAATCCACAGTGTTCTCTATACTCAAACTGAAGTTTGATATTCACAAGCAACTTATAATAACACTTTAAAATAAAAGAAATGGGAATTGAACCACAATTTCATGTTAAAACCCAAAGAGGTAAACACAAAAGGAAAATGCCCACAGGTTTTGAAGCCTGGGGTCATTTTGATAAATAGTGAGTGTATTCATAACACAAACTCCAAGCCCGTTAGTTTCTTGGAACTTAACTCAATGAAAGATATATTTCAGAAAGAGACTGCTTGGTATAGAGTTACAGGACAAGGGCTCAAATAACAATTATCATCTGCTAATTATGTGGCCTTGGGCAAGTTAATCTCTTGAGGCCTCATTTTCTTATGTGCAAAATGAAGCAGTTGAACTAAATGACCAGCAGGTTCATTTCCAGCTCCAAAACTATGATAAAAAATTTCTATAACACATTCCCAAAACTAAAAAGATGTATTTAACTTATGAAAAGGAAGTTATTTATCCTACCAATTTATAAGCTAATTCCCACCTCCACTTTCCCTTGTCACTATCCCCTTGAAATGTTTTGTATTACTGAAGCCCTACTCCAATGCTTAATCCTATCAAGGAGATGGCCCTGAGGTTTTTCAGGCTTTGATAAGGAAGTATGTGCTTTGGTGGTCCCAAGGTCTATCTAGAAAGGAGCTGAGCATAAGCCTAGCAAGAGAATTTGTGTCTTTTCTGAGGACAAGCCTAGCTAAATTTGGAGATGTTCTTCAGCAGAAAGTGATGGATCTTTATGGCTACTTCAGATCATGAAGCCCACCTCATAAGGTAGACTCATCTACAAAAGGAGTACCCACCTTTGCTGAAATGACTTAATCTTAAGAAATACTGACATACACCTTGTGCAAACTTCTCAATCTGGTTGTCAAACTAGTGGCTAATCAATCAACAAGTAATTATTAAAGGCCTACTCTGTCAAGCCCTAAGTTAGGCTCGCCAAAAACAAGTATGAAAGTCCTATCTTCAGGAAGCTTACATTCTATGAGAGGAGACTTTATGCGCATATATATATACAAGGTAATGGGAAGGGAGCGCGTGAGCAACTAGGAGAATCAGAAAAGACCATGTAGAATTTGGCACTTGAGCTGAGTTTTGAAGGAAACAAGGGATTCTATGAGGTAGAAATGAGGATGGACCACATTTTAGGGATGAGAAAGAGCTGGTGGAAAATCACTGACATAGGAGGTGGTATGTTGTATGTGAAGATTAGTAAGAAGGAAGGGGTACCAAATAATAAGGCTGGAAAGGAAGCCTAGGGCCAGTTCATAAGGGGTCTTAAAAGCCAAATAGATTAGCTTATATTTGGTGCCAGAGGTAACTGTGGTGCAGTTGACAGGGTGCTGGGCCTGGAGTCAGAAAGTCTGAGTTCGAATATGGCCTCAAATACTTGCTATCTATGTGACCCTGGGCAAGTCACTTAACCTCAGTTTCCTCATCTGTAAAACGGGGATGATAATAATAGCATGTACCTCCCAGGGTTGTAATGAGGATCAAATGAGACAACAATTGAATACCTGGCACACAGTAAGTGCTATATAAATGTTAGCTATTATTGTTATTCTTATTCTTAATAGGTAACCACTAGAATTTTTTAAGATGGGAGTGATACTATGTCTTATAATTTAAGAGTATCAATTAGTCATCTACATGGAAGATAGATTGGAAAAGGAGAGATGAGGTCAGCAAACCAATTAAAAGATGATTGCACTTGAAATTAGCAAAGAAAACTATTACAATATGCAAACTCTTTGACAGAGATTCCACTGCTAGGCGTATTGACCAAGGATATAAACCATAAAAACGAACACCCAAATATTTATGACATCACTTTAAAAAATGTTGATATCTTTTGTTTTTACATCACCTAAATTTTTCATCTTCCCTGCCCCTTACCCAGAGTACAAGCATAGGCCTCAAAGAAGGGATATAAGAAGATGCTTCTTCCCACTCATTTCTAAGGGGCAAAGGTGTGGAATATTGCATATATTGTCAGATTTTATTCACTGTATTGATTAGTTTTGCTGGTTTCTTTTTTCTTTTTGTTTAAAAACTTTACTATCAGGGCAGCTAGGTGGCACAGTCAATAGAACGCCAGCCCTGGAATCAGGAGGACCTGAGTTCAAATTCGGCCTCAGTCGCTTAACACTTACTAGCTGTGTGACCTTGGGCAAGTCACTTAACCCAAATTGCCCTGCCTTCCCCCCTGCAAAAAAAGCATCTTCTTATATCCCTTCTTTGGGGCTATGCTTGTGCTTTGCAATTTTCATCTTTAATATTTGTCACGGTTGTTCTTTCAATTTGTACTGTTGTAGTCATTGCATATATTGTTTTCTTGGCTCTGCTCACTCCATTTTGCATCCATCTATATAAGTCTTTTAATGCTTCTTTATATCCATAGTCATTGTTATTTCTTGCAGCAGAAAATATTCTATTACATTCATGTATCACAACCCATTTCCCAATAAATAAGCATTATATTTAGCTTCCAATTCTTTGTTACTATAAAAATTTTTCTGCATACAGAGCCTTTTAAAAAACAAAACAAAAACTATGATCACCTTGGATATAGGTCTAGTAGTAGAATCTCTAGGTAAAAGAGCTGGATATTTTAATTTTAATCATTTTTTGGGAATAATTCAAAATTATGGCAGTAATTTTTGTGGTAGCAAAGAACAGAAACAAATAATTGGATACTCATTAGGGAATGACTAAACAAATGTGCTATGTGAACTTAATGGAATATTAATGTGCTAAAAGAAATCATGAAAATAAAGGAGCAGTTAGGTGGCGCAGTGAATAATCTTCATGTTAAAGTCCTGGAATGAGGAGGACCTGAGTTCAAATCTGGCCTCAGACACTTTACATACTTACTAGCTGTGTGACCTTGGGGGAGTCATTTAACCCCAACTGCCTTGCCTTCCCTCCTCCAAGAAAAAGCTAAACAACAAAACCCAACAACAAAAAAAGAAATTATGAAAATGAAAGCAGAAACAGGAAAAAATATACACAAAGATTATAACAATGTAAATTAAAATGACAGAAACAAAACAACTAAAGCTGAATGTTAAGAAATGAATAATGACCAAGCTTGTCCCCAAAGAAGAAATATATGTAAAAAACCTCCACAAAGTCCTTTAAAGAAGTCAGGATCTATAGGTGTGAAGCACTGCATTTAATACCAGCTTTTTTTTTTAATATGCTGATTAGTGTTGCTGAATCTTTCTTCCAAGTAAAAAGTTCATTATAAGGGATGGCTCTGGGAAGAGAAGAGGAAGAAAAGTAGGGGATGTAAAAACAAAAGATAGAAATAAAACTCTTATTTCTTAAAAAGGGAAACTATTGTAATAGTATAGGACAAAGGGGATACGGTGTAATGGTAATGGTAATCTGAAGACCTTCCCTGCTTTGAAGAGATTCCCTGTCCTCTAACAGATGTAGAATGTAAACACATAGAGCCTGTGGTGGGAGGAATTTGTTGATGAGCGGAGGAGAGTCCACAGGAAACTAGGAGTCAGATCAGCTAGATGGTGGGAGAGAGAAGATGCATCCAGGGAGATAGGTAGGCTTGTGAATGTTGGTTTGTGGGAAGGCTAAAGGATGGTGTGGCTCTATGCTGTGTTATGGTACATTAACTTCTTTGGTGTTATGATGGATTTGGCTTTCTGGTGTCTGAATAAATGTTTTGTTTCTGTGTTCTATATGGAGAATCTGCTATATTTTGCAATTGAGAACTATGCTAGCATATTTATAGTCACCATCAGTACTATGAATATTGCACTGGGGCTATATATGGACATGGAATAGAGAGGTAGCCACATGAGTTGAAGACATCACTATCCTAGTCTCCCAAGTCTGTAAACTTGGCATTACCTTGGTCTCCTCCACTCCACATATCAATCAGTTGCCTAATACTGCCATTTTTATCTTCACAACATCTTTCACATAAAACCCTTTTTCTCCACTGACACAGCTACCATCTTAGTCAGGCCCTCATCACCTCTCACCTAGGCTACCACAACAGATTCCTAACTGGTCCCTCCACCTTAAGTCTTTCAACACTCCAATTCATCTGACATATTCCTGCCAAAGTCATTTTCTTTAAGTAGAGATCTGACCATGTCACTCCCCTATTCAACCAACTCCACTGGCTTCATGTTGCCTCTAAAATAAAATATGAATTTCTCTGTTTAGCTTTTAAAGCCCTTCACAACAACTCAGGATTGTTTTTGGGAAAACACTCTGCAGACCTCTAAGTGCTATAGAAATGTGAGTCATTCTAATATTTAGTGTTCTAAGGTTCTTTCCTATAGAATCTCAGTCATGAAAGAGGTCAGAGACCATTTCATCCAAAGTGCTCTGAGAAGGAATCTGTTCTACAACACCCCAGAGAATTAGTTATAAAATTTCTAACAGAAGACTTTCAGCAACAGGAATCCAAAATTTCTCCAGGCAGCTTATTCCACAGTCATATAGTTCTCTTTGTTAGGATGCTTTTCTTGCTACTGAATGCAATTTGTCTCTCTGTAACTTCTACCCAAAGTACCAAGTTCCACTCCCGGTTCAAGCAGAAAGAAATCTAATCCTTATTCCAAATGACTACAACCCTCCTTCCTCCCCAACCCGCCATGATCTGGAAAATCCATGTAAAATTTTTTGGCCCCTCCTTTTGTACCAGAGAAGAAGTTTGACTTTTTTCTTTTTCTTTTATGGGATGTTTACAGTACCTTATTGTAAAGTCTGAGTTAAGTATTTGGTCATAGGTTACATATATATATATATATATATATATATATATATATATATATATAAGTCAATGTTATGTAAAAATACTAGTCTTTGTGTGCGGCTTGTTGGTCTTCACATTCTTTTCTCAAACTTGAACTTTAAAAAAGAAATTGTGTACATTTATGATATTAAAAGATAAAATCTGTTGACATTACACTATATTATACATATATTTTATGGACTTCTGCTTCTCTAAACCTTTTTTTGTGTTATCTGCTGGCCTTTGCATGTCATCTGCAGCTTCCACAAAATTATGCTAACATAAAAAACGCTGAAACTATGATGAGGAAGGTTGTGATGTGGAAGAGGTAACTCTAAATATCAAGCACCTATAAGTAGTTTCTGCTCTATGATAAATAATCTCAGTACCTTCAGCTGGCAATAATATGGCATGGTATCCAGTTCTGTCCCCATTTTCATCATGCTCCCTTATTCCAACGTGTCAATGTTCTTCTAAAAATGTGATGATCAGAATGAAACCCAGGAGTCCCAATGAGGGGTAAGGAGAGAGAAAGGGACAATGGAAAATATGGGATTTGGAATAAGAGGATCCCATTCTGATCTTGGCTCTGACAATTACAAGTCACCTGCACAATTATGCAGGTTACTTAATGTCTCTGGACCTATTTTCCTCATCTATAAAATAAGAAGATTGGGCTACAGTCACTTTGAGTTCTAAATATATGAGCCTATATGGTATTCTATACTTCTGGGATTTACTGGTTTCCAAAGACAATAGTTGGGAAATTTTAATTTATTAATAAAGACAAAATCTCAGGATAGGATTTCTTCATTGGCTTTGCTTTTATTCACAACTGTTATTTTCCAAATGCACTTGCTGTGTTAACATAATATTGGTTGTCCAATATATAAAAAAGTAACATCAAAGAAAACTAAGGTGTGAAAACTTAAGTTTCTAATAGGGAGTCCTTAAAATGTACTCAAATACAAAGTAGATGGCGTCTTTTTACTTCTAGTCTTCTGTAATTCTATGATTATCTCCTGGCTAATCAAAGAGCTCAACTACTCTTGGTGCTATATCACTTTTCCCATATGATAAAAACAGACAGGAGGGCAGGCAGGTGGCATAGCAGAAAAGAGTGCCAGGCCTGGTGTTAGGAAGACTCATCTTATGACCCCACTTACTAGTTGTGTGATCCTGAGTAAGTCATTTAACCCAGCTTGCCTCAGTTCCTTATCTGTAAAATGAGCTGGAGAAGGAAATGGTAAACCACTCCAGTGCCAAGAAAACCCCCCAACAGGAGTCATGAAGAGCTGGACACGACTGAAAAACGGAACAACAAAAAACATCTGGAAGTTTGTAGTAGATGCACTGAAATAAATAAGTATTGGGAAGAAATGAATTGAAAATAATTTGTAGATATAATGCTTAGCATTCTAATAAACAACCGGTACTAACTAAACAATGTTTTATATGTATGCATATGTATATGAGTGTGTGGGACTTAACTGAATTGAAGATCTTGTTGATCGTAACAACTGAGCTGAATATATTTGATAAATGGATATAAGAAACTGTTTTCTAACCAGTAAATCAGGACAAATTCGTATTATCTTCGGGTCCTGGCTTGTCAAAACAGCTTTGATTTCTTTTTATCTTTTTATTAATGTTTGACCCAAAGGGTACAGAAATAGGACTGAGAGTGACTAGTACATAGAGGTATATGAAACTATATATGAGGAAGGGATGTTAGTGAGCCTAGGGAGATGCAATGACTTGTACAACGTGACACAGATCATCAGCATGTGATGAATGTTAGAATCATAGAGTGTTGTATCTGGAAGGAACCTTAGTGATCATCTACTCTAACCTCTGTTTTAACAATGAGAAAATTAGAGTGCAGGGAGGTAATGTGACTTGCCAAGGGTCACAACAGCTAGTGGCAGAGGTAAGACCTGAACCCAGGTCTCCTGACTCCTTGCCTAGTGTCCATTCCACTATATCATGCCCTCTCATGCACACTCACATTCTGTTTATGTGTGTGTACACATATAAATCTTTGGGGCTGTAGGGATGGGGGAAAAAGAAGGTTAGAATAAAGTAGGGGAATGATGAATGCTTCTCCCAGTTTTTCTTCCATCAAGTTCAGAACTGGGCCACAGCCTAAAAAGAATTACAAACCTGCCTAATGGTTTCCTTTGGCAGAGACTTCCCTATACATTATTCTCTCCATCCTTACATCCTTTCTGCTCAACCAAAAAATAAGTGTAGTTAAAATTACTTGTAGAATCTGAAGAGGAAAAAAAGGAAGAAACAGAACTGATTGTGGTTGTTGATAGTCATCCTTTAAACTGAACAGTAGGAAGAAAAACATATATCGAAATTCCACTGAAGTAGCCAACATCTTTTCTGTCTCTAAAGCTTATATATCTTGCAAAGTTTTCCCTTGAAAGGGTAAGACATAATCTAAAGAAATTAATAGAAAAACTTCCCTTCTTTCTACCACAATGAATTATGAGCAATGCACTTCGCTTTCTCTGAATTTGAAGGTTAAGTTCCTTTGAATTCCCTAAGATGAAAGGAAGTTTTCATTTTAGCTTTGGAAGGATTCTCCAAGCAAATGCTTTTATTTATACATAACAAAAGTCAGAAAGATAACATCATCATGGACATTAGAAATCTGTGGTTCAAATGAAGGTAACTACAAATACAACATTCGTATAAAATTCAGTCACTCTCAATGTTTTTATTTACAAATATCCAACAATTTAATTCTCATTGAAACTATTAACCTTATAACACCTGCCAGTTTACGACATGCTTTTCACATAATAACTACAAGATAGGTAGTACATCTCTTCTTATCTTCATTTTAGAAATGAGGAAACTGAGGCTAAGGGAGGTGAGAAGATCTGCTTAAGATCATTCTGCTAAAAGGGTGAGGAGGGAAGTGGGGGGTGGGAGGGCAGATAAGAACACTTGCAAACTCAGATTTTCCAACTTCAAGTTTCTTATGAGATCTTGTGGGACTCTAAATTGAAAGATTACAAATTTGTGATCAATCCAGTATGCCATGCTGTTTTCTCATCCTGCCCCCTTTTATTAGCAATAATACTGATCTAGATCCAGATATCTTGGAGAATAAAGTCAAGTGGGCCTTATGAAGCACTGCTAACAATGATGCAATGGGAAGTTATGGAATTTCAGCTGAGCTATGTAAAACCCTAAAAGATGATGCAATTAAAGTGCTGCACTCAATATGCCAGCAAATTTAGAAACACAACAGTGGCCACCAGATTGGAAAATATCAGCTCATGCCCTAATCTAAAGACGGACAATGCCAAGAAATATTCAAATTAAAAGAAAAATTGCACTCCACACACTGGCAAGGTTATGTTAAAGAGTCTGCAAGCTACGCTTCAGCAACATGTGAATTAAGAATTATGAGATGAGCAGTCTAATTTTTGAAAAGGCAGAGGAACTAGAGACCAAATTGCCAACATCTGCAGAATTACGGAGAAAGCAAGAGTTCCATAAAACATCTACTTTTGTTTCATTGACTACACTAAAGCCTTTGACTGTGTGGATCACAACAAAATGTGTCAAGTCCTCAAAGAAATGGGGGTACCAGATTATCTCACTTGGGTGAGGAACCTGTATGTGGGGGCTAATAAGCAACAGAACTGAACATGGAACAATTGATTGTATTAAGATTGGAAAAGTAGTACAACAATACTGTTACCTTATTTAACTTGTATATAGAGTACATCATGCAAAATGCCAAGATGAATGGATCAAAAGCTGGACATAAGTTTGCCAGGAGAAATATTAACAATTCTCAGATGTGCAGATGATACAATTTTGTTGGCAGAAAGTGAAGAATTAAGAAGCCTCTTGATGAGGGTAAAAGAAGAGAGTATAAAAGGTAGCTTGACATTTAACATTAAAAAAACTAAGACGTTGGCAACTGGTCCTATCACTTCCTGGCAAATAGAGGGAGAAGAAATGGAAGTAGCATTAGATATTATATTTTTGGGCTCAAAGATCAAGACAGGCAGTGACTACAGTCATGAACTTAAAAAGATACTTGCTCCTTGGAAGTAAAGCTATGGCAAATTTGGACAGCATACTAAAAATCAGAGATATTACCTTGCTGACCAACTATAGTCAAAGCTATGGTTTTTCCATAAGCAATGTATGGTTCTGAGAGTTGGATTATTAGGAGAGCCGAGCACTGTAGAATCAATGCTTTCAAACTGTTGTACTACAGAAGACTTTGGAGACTCCTTTTAGCAGCAAGAAGATCTAATTGGTGAATACTTACAGAAATTAATTCAGACTTTTCACTGGGGAATCAAATACTGAAGCTGAAGTTTAAATACTCTGGCCACATAACGAGAAGATAGGATTCATTGGAAAAGACCTTGATGTTGGGAAAGACTGAAAGCAAAAAGAAAAGGTAACAGCAGAGGATGAGATGATTAGACAGTATGGAAACAAAGAACATGAACTTGGACAAACTTCAAGATATAGCCTGGCATGCTATGGTCCATGGGGTCACAAAGAATCAGATACAACTGAACAACAAAAATATTCTTTCCACTTCATCACGATGCATATACACATTCTATTTATGTATGCACAAGCAAAAGTCTAGGTGTGGGATCTGTCCCAACCCCCTTAATTTTTTAGACAAGGAAGTTGAGGTCCAGAAGTTATTTGCTAAAGGTCACATAGGTGAAAGTGGTCAAAGTTGGGATCTGAACCCATTACCATTGATTTAAAGCTATCCTTTCCCCTATACCACAATGCCCCCTTCCTCTGATCCTATATTCAAAGTTTTTTTCTTGAATAGCTTCCCTTTAGTAAAACTAAAAAGAAATGTGACTTAAGGGCCCAGGAAGATTAGTTTTTTTTTTAATGAAAATTTCAAACTACAGGAAATATAAGTGAGACTTTTCAAAGCAAAAGATTCACTGTCAACTAATAGGCTCTTTAGAGCGGTGTTGCTGTTGTCTGTCCTTTGTTCCTGAAAAGGTCCAAAGACATTAGCAAGGTGTTATCTTGACCTGCAATTGAACTGGATTTAAGTGAGGTAGGGGGAGGCTCTTTAGAGTAAAATAAGAAACAATGCTATACAAAACCAAAATCAAAAAATTTACACATGAAAAGGTACCCAGTTTCCATGTATGCTTGTAATTGGGTAGAACTCTACTCAGAGGTAGAAAGGTCTGCAGTAATTATGAGAAGATAAGATAGATAATTGAACTAGATGGTCTAAGGTCCTTGTAAGCTCAACATCTTATGACTTACTTAATTCTCTGCTGTCTAATCTGTTATTCTACATCTGGTGAATTGTAGAAGACTGAAGTACTACATCCTGAATTGTAGAAATTGAAGTAGAAAGTGATTCAATAGGACCTGGATTTCAGGATTTCACCTGGATTTCACCACCCTGTGAACCTAAATAGTCATTTCACTTCTCTGGGCTTCAGTTTTCTTAATAAAAAACAAAAATAAACAATATTCAGTGCCTACTATGAATAAGACTTTAGTGATGTAAACACAAAAACTAAACATCCTCTACCCTCAAAAACATTATATAAGTATAATACGTGTGTGTGTGTGAATAAAAAACAAAACAAAATATTCTAGGAATATTTGAGAAAGGAAAGGTCACTAATAGCTGGAAAAACAGGTAAGGATATATATGGGGTGGCACCCGAACAGATCCCCCAAGCAAAATAAGGAATATGTCTAATATTTGGGTCTCTTTGAAATCTCACCCCTCTTTACTTTCCCAGTCTTCTTACACATTCCTCTCCTGTACCTCTGCTGTGATCCAGCCATAGTGAATTATCCAGTGTTCTGCACACACTGGCTCCATAGCTTGTTTTTAGGCTTTGGTATTTGCTGACTCCTTACTTGGAATTGTTTCTTTATCTCCAACTTTTGGAATCCCTGGTTTCCTCTGCCATTTTCTACATGAATTCTTTCCTAATTACTGCTCCCACTCCACACCTGCTAGTCTCCCCTCCTTCTCAAAACAACCTTGGGTTAATTCTGTGTATACTTATACATGTATGTTTCCTCTATTAGAGTATTATCTCTTTCTGTGAACTGATCCAGTCATTTGGAAAGCATTTTAGAACCACCCAAAAACCCACTAAATTATGTGTACTCTGACTCAGTGATACCACTACTAGGCCCATAACTGAAAGAGATTAAAGAGGAAAAGGGCCCATAAACAGGAAAATACTTATAGCAGTTCTTTTGGTAGTGACAAAACTGGAAAATAAGAAGGGCAGGGCATCAGCACACATTTTTAACATTATATATTTGGCATATATATGTTACAAATTTTGCACGAAGAAGAGAAGGGAAAAATTGTATAAACTGATGCAGAGTGAAGTAAGAAAGGACCCAGGGAATATATTGTAAAGAAAAAGCTCTAAAAGATTTAAGAACTGTGATCAATGCAATTACCAACTACAATTGCAAACGACTGAAAGGGAATATTACCCAACTCCAGAAAGAAAGGTGATGAATTCAAAGTACAGAGGAATTATATGTTTTTGCACATGGCCAACACATATCTAATACCAAGATTTTCTTTTTTTCTGCTTTCTGGAGGGGGAGGGCAGGGCAATTGGGGTTAAGGGATTTGCTCAAGGTTACATGGCTAGTTTTTGTGTTAAATGTCTGAGGTTGGATTTGAACTCAGGTCCTCCTGACTCCAGGGCTGGTGCTCTATTCACTGCTCCATCTAGCTGCCGCCTTTTAATTTTCTTATTTTCAGTTTGGTGAGGGATGTTGGAAAGGTATTTGAAATGGGGGTGGGATAGGCCTGCTAGTAACAGGGTTACCAAAATGGGGGAAAAAAGAAAAAGAGGGTCATTAAAACATATAAAAAGATACAGAAATAAGAATAAAATGAAGGTAAGAAACAGAAAAGCAGGATAACTTTAGATATAACAGACTGAATTTATTATATGCTTAAGAAAAAAAGCAAGTTGCCCATAATATAGCTTTGTGGATTTAATAGTAATCCTCTTGATAAGACCCCATTTTGCCTCCGTGTGTGAGAGCACCATAGAATTTTCTAGAACATACTTGCTCTGTGTCCAATACAAGCGAACTTTTAATAAACTTTGCTTTTCTTTGACAAAAAAAAATAGTAATCCTCTCTCAGTTTTGCATTATATATAGAAATGCTCATCTTACATGGTGTTGATTACAGTCAGATTTTAAAAAAAAGAAAAAAGGGAAAAAAGAATGTAAGCTCCATGAAAAAAAGGGATGATTTATTTTTGTGTTTCTATCCTCAGTACTTAGCACAGTGGCTTGTACTTAATTAAATGTTTGGAGACTGAATGGTTAATATTATGACCTCTAAAGTCCCTATTAATTTGAAAATTCTGTGACTCTATATTAAAAAACAACTGGTTTGCTTATATTCTTGAGGAGGGCTACAACCAAATAGGTACAATTTAGAATACTTAACACGGTGCATTGGAAAAAGCATAGGGTTGAGAGTACTTCTGTTATAAGCTGTATAACCTTAGGGGTAAGTTACTACACTTTTTGTTTGTCTCAGTTTCCTCCTGAGGGTACCCTTCTGCGCTGTTTACTTTGAAGGGTTATTGTAAATTCATGTCTATAAAATGTCATTAATTTTTAAAATCCTAGAGAAATGTCAATCATTAAACTAGATAATGATTATGATTAATAATAGTTCAGAGGGAGCTGGTGGTATAGTGGGGAGAGTGCTAGGGCTGGAGTCAAGAAGACCTAAAGTCCAAATGTGGCCTCAAACACTTACTAGCTGTGTGACACTGGGCAAATCATCAAACCTCTGTTCGCCTTATTTTCCTCAACTGTAAAATGGAGATACTAATAGCATCTACCTCCAAGGGTTGCTGTAAGGATCAAATATTTGTTAAGGGAAAAGGGAAATATTTGTTAAGGGAAAAAAAAAGCACTTAGGGTACCTGGCCCTACATAAATGCTTATTCTCTCCCTCCTACAACTACCCCCCTTTTATATTTCTATAATATTTAAAGGTTTACAATGCATTTTTCTCAGAATAACTCTGTGGGAATAGGTAATAGGACACCTAACCATTTTATAGGGGATGATTCTAGGGTTCAGAGAGGTAAAGTGGTTTTTCCAGAGTTACACAAGTAATAATGTAGAAATTGGGACTAAGATCCAGGTCTCCTAATGTTCAGACACACTTATTATCCACTACCTCAACTATTAGTTACCTCACAAAAGTTTATAGTATACACCTGCAATAGAATTCTGCCTTTGAAAACAGGGAATATTGGTTAAATAGGGCTATATAATTACACCCTTGTCATAGAAACATGAGTGGTAACCTTTTCATTAGCTTTGAATAAGCCATTTAAATATTCCAGAATGTAATAAAGTAGTCAACCAGTTTGAAAAGAACTGTAGTTCTGTCAGAGCAATATGGAGCTGCTTAAAGATTTTATTTAGAGATAGAAACTGTTTCCTTTGGCAAAGGAGGAAACAAACCCAGAGAGGCAGAAGTGACTCTCCTATAGTAAGTGGAAGAACTGGGATTTGGACCCATCTTCTCTCTTTACAATGACCTTTACAATTTTTCTTTTACAGAAATACTCAAGATAGTTTTTCTTTCCAACTTACAACATCTATTCCCTTCCCTTTAAATGGACCATGCTTAGGTACTATATGATCAGCTCTGAGATAATGCATAATTAATTTCTCTTTTACATAAGTGGCTGAATCAAACAAATTAACTTGCGGCCAATACTTTGGAGAAATGTAATAATAATAAATGTTATCTAGCTTAACTATGACCTTTGTTTGATTTTCAGGATGCCGAGTGAGGCCAAACCAAGAGTAGCTAATAGAAGGCACATGTTCTCTGAAGTATAGTGATATGATCAGGAGGAGCTAGGAATTGCTCTAGACAGGGATGGAGTAATATTTTACAGGTGGACCAGGACGTAGTCAAGCAACATTAAGTGATTACTTGAAGAAGCAGAATTTGTAGCTGGAAGGCTAGTCAGACTAGTCCAACTCCCAAGTTTCAAAGATAAGAAACTGAAGCCCAAAGAACTGAAGTGGTTTGTCTGAGGTCACACAGGTGTTATTATCAAAGCTGGGCTTTGAACTAAGGTCTTCTAACACAAATTCAGTATTCCTGCTATATTAAGCTGATTCTTATACTAGACACCATGGAGTTGAACACTGAAGGCAATGTTCTGACCCTTGGGAAGTAAGAAGGATTTTTTTTCCTCAGGCCTAGAGATTTTTTTCAATAGAACTGTAGGATTTTAGAGTTTGAAGATGTGTCATTGTATCTAATCAGAAAACAAACATTTATTAAGCACCTACTATGTGCTATGCACTAGAAAGACAAAAATAGTGACTGTTTTCAAGGAACTTGGTCTAATGGGAGGATATAACATGTAAACAACTGTATTCAAACAAGGTTTATACAATATAAATCTGAGATAATCTCAGAGGGAAGGCTCTACCATTAAGTGGGACCTCAAAAGGCTTCTTGCAGAAGATGGTATTTTAGCTAAGACTTGAAAGGCAGAGATGAAGAGGGAGAAAATTCCAGTCATGGGGGACAGACAGCCAGGGAGAACAGAGATGAAAGATGAAATGCTACATCTGAGAATAGCAAGGAGGGCAGTGTCACTGGACTGGAAAGTATGTGGACAGCAGTAAGACAACTGAAACAAAGCAGATCGTGAAGGGCTTTAAAAATAAACATAAATGATTTTATATTTGATCCTAGAATAGGGACTCACTGAGTTTACTGAATGGGGATGGGAAGTGACATGTTCAGACCTATACTTTAAGACCTTCTTATTTTACAGATGGGAAATTAAGTGATTTGCTCAAGGCCAAAGAGACTGTAACAGAACTAGGATTTGAATCCAGGTCTTCTGACTCTAAGTCCAAGGTTTTTTGTTTCTACCCTGTTATGAAAAATTGTTTAGAGGAGGTAAGACTGAATAAGAAGTAATTCAAGTAAAAGAAAAGGAATTTTTTCTGGGTTTGGAAAAGTTCACTTGTTAGTTACAATATAGTATAGCTTTCATGGCTAATATAGCTTTCATAGCTAGTAAACCATCCTCTGTGAAGGACTGTCAAAGTTAATTTCTCTACTTGTCTGTGATTGTAATTCCACTGTGTCCATTCTATGGGTGCTTGTTTTCTCTCTTGTTCTGTTTTTCACCTCCACCTCCAACTTCAAGCTTTCCTTACCTACTCCACCTTTCCTTTCCATCTATAAACATGTCTCCCCCACTTAAAATACCTTTACTAGAACCTGTTACCATGTCCAGTTCATAGCTGAATTTTTTTTTTCTTTTTGGAGGGCACTTGGGGTTAAGTGATTTGCCCAAAGTCACAGGGCTGGTGTGTCAAGTGTCTGAGGTCACATTTGAACTCTGGTCCTCCTGACTCCAGGGCTGTTGCTCTATTCACTGCTCCACCTAGCTGTCCCACTGCACCACCTAGTTGCCCCCATAGGTGAATTATTTTTAAAAAAAAATTATGTTTTTCCAATAACATATAAAAACAATTTTTAACATTTGTTTTTCTAAATATTCAGTTCCAAAATCTCTCCTGCCCTACCACCTCTCCCCCCTCCTTCAGAAGACAAGCAATTTGATATCAATCATACATGTATGGCCATGAAAAACATATTTCCATATTAGTCACGTTGTGAAAGAAAACATGGAACAAGAACAAAAAAGAAAAATAAAGTAAAAAAGAAGCTCTGATTTACATTCAGACTCCATCAGTTCTTTCTCTGGAGGTTAATAGCATTTTTCATCAAAAATCCTTTGAAATTGTGTTGGATTATACAATACAATCTTGGATTTTGTTGCTGACAACAGCTAAGTTATTCACAGTTGATCATCTTACAGTATTACTGTTACTATGTACAATGTTCTCCTGGTTCTGCTCACTTTACTTTGCATCAGCTCATATAAGTTCTTCCAAGTTTTTCTGAAACCATCCATCTCACCATTTCACCTAACACAATACTGTTCCATAACAATTATAAACCACAACTTGTTCAGCCATTATCCAACCTATGGGCATTCCCTCAATGTCCAATTCTTTATTTTTGTACATGTGAGTTCCTCCCCCTTAAAAAAAATTCTTTGGGATTCAGACTTAGTACTGGTATTGCTGGATCAAAGGATTAGGCATAGCTCTAAACTGCTCTCCAGAATGGTTGGATCAGTTCACAATCCCAGCAAGAGCACTAGTTTCCCAATTTTCCCCTCCAACATCTGTCATTTTCGTTTTCTCTCATATTAGTCAATCTGACAGGTATGAGGTAACAGTCATTTGTTTTCATTTGCATTTCTCTAATCAACAGCGTTAGAGCATTTTTTTATGACTATAAATAGCTTCAATTTCTTCATCTAAAAATTCCCTATTCGTATCCTTTGATCATTTTTTAATCAATAGCTGATTTCCTGAACAAATCCTCTACCTTTAGTTTCTACTTTCTCAACTCCATCTCTTTTCCAAAGTTATCAATGACTTTTAAAATGTCATATCTGATGGCCTTTTCTTGGTCCCCACAGTTCTGAACTTCTACAGATTGTGACAGTGACAACCACCTCCTTCTCCACAGTTTTCTTCCAACTTGTCTGAGCCCTGCTGGACCATCATTCCTCAATGCTCTGTCCTGGGCCTTACCTTTTTCTTGCTACACGCTAACTCTTGGTGAGTTGTCATGTGTTCAGTTATTAGAGATATGCAGACGACTCCAGAATCTATACATCTAGCCCTGATCTGAGTCTTATTCTAAAATCACCAACTGGACATCTCTCTGTCTTGTAGGGCATCTCAGATCCCACATGTCCAAAACAGTACTTATTTTCCTGTCTAAACTTACCTCTCCTCCAAACTTCTACCAACACATCTCTCTCCTTTCTTTTCTGTTCTCTCTACTCATATAACTACAACTCTAATTCAGAAACAAATCATCTCAACTTAGATGATTTAACAGCCTCCTAAATGGTCTCCCTGCTTCCAGTCTCTTCTCCCCTCTCCAAGAATTCTCCATACAACTGTCAAAATAATCTTTCAATAGTACAGGCCTAAGTTATTCCCTTGTGAAGAGTTTTTAGAGATTCTCTATTGTCTCTAGGATAAAAAGTAAAATCTACAATTCAGCACTTAAGACATTTACAATCTGGCTCCAGCCTACCTTTCCAAGCATAATTTCACACTACTCTCCTTTACAGGGTCCAAGTTTCTAGCTACACTGGCGTACTTACTGTTATTAGAGAGTTCTACATTACACCTCACACCTACTCATGGTCTGGAATGTACTTCTCACCTTTATCTCTTAGAATTCTTAGCTCAATCCAAGTGCCATCTCTTAGAGATACCCTTCTACAACCCCCTGAGCTGTTAACTTCTTCCTCATATGGTTACATATTGTATTTTTCTGTGCAAATATATCAACAGAAGAATGTAAGCTTCTTGACAGCAGGGACTACTTTTTCCCCCTTTTATCTTTGTACCTCCCTGATAACCTTATACACAGTAGGTACTAAATGTTTGTCAAGTTGAAAAAAATTTAATCTTTAAAAGTTACTAATGGTTATATTTCTACAAAAACTTCTAATTTGGCAAGAGTTTAAGGCATGAGCTCTGATAGATTTTAGAATACAGAAAAATTTCTTTGTTATAGTTAAAGATCACTGCAAACTGTATGTGAATGCAACCTTACTAGAATAGCACATGAATGTCATAGATCATTAACCCTTGGAATCCAGACAGCTAATAAAATTATTAAAGAAAAAATGCACATCAGTCATCTTACATATCTCAGATTTTATATACATATAATTACATATATACATACATGTGTGTATATCATATGTGCATATGTATATATACACACACATACAATGTAAGCATGATGAGTTGGAAAAAGCACTGAATTTGGAGAAAACGGAGTCTGAATTCTAATCCAACTATTTACCTTATGACATAAAACAAATTACTCAATTTCTCTGGGCCTCTAATTTCCTTATTCTATAAAATGAGTAGGTAGAACTAGATAATCTCTGAGATTCATTCCAGCTCTAAATCCTTTGGTCTTAAGTCTGAAGAAGTGATTTCCAAGCTGTCACCCAAGGTACTACATCAGTTCAATGTTGTTGTGATTAAATTTTAACAAAAAGGTAAACTGAGGCAGATCTCTGTGCAACATTACCTTTATTAGCAGAAGCATACTAACTGTCAATAAATGGATCAATAGACTGCCTCCATTAATGCCAAAAACCCGGAGAAAAAGGACATCTCTCCTTTCATAGGTTTTGGGGAATATAGAAAAAAAGAACAGAACAGAGTAGATGACATCATGGAATTAAGAGTAACATTACTGGTTACAGAGCTGAGGCACAAAGAACAACATAACTGGTTGGAAGTCTGGAAAAGTGGTAGCAATGGCACTTCCCCCCCCCCCCCCCCTTTCTTCTTTTATAAGACTAAGAAGTGCTCATTGACTGAATGCAGGTGCAAGACAGTAGCACAGACTTTTGGACAGCAAACCAGACGTCCTTGAAGAACAGTTTGGTGGCAAAGAAATTAGGCCCAAACTCTCTTGTTTTCTCATGTATTCTCCAAGGTCAGTTAAATTCAGTTAGATTCAAAGAACTGTGACTTAAGTAGTTAAAAGACAAAAGCAGTTACAGTGCAAAATCAATTACTTATAAATAGAATCAATAAGAAAATGATACAGGATCAATTTAAATCTTCTCAGTGTTGATCACAGAACTAAATAAAGTCAGGATGTACACAGATTGTCCCAAAAGTCTCAGTGCAGTTTTCTGCTATGCTTAAAATTGCACTAAGATTTTTGGGACAACCTGTATAAAGCTTACACATTCATTGAGCTAAAGAAACAAATCATTTCTTGGCAAAGTCAGTCTTCAAAAAATTCATTATCTGAAACCAGAGCAAACCTCTGGAAAATTTATTTAATTAACAATACTGTAAACTGATGACTACTTCAAATGTAATCTTACTGCATTCTTAAGGCCAAAACCTATCACTTACTGTATTTATGACATGGACTCTGTCATATTTGGATACATCATCAGTCTGCTAATATTATACAGTGAAGGATGCCTGCTAAGGTCATACAGTGGTAAAATTTCCAATTTAAATACCCATCCAATAATATTGGCTTTTTTTCTGGAGAGAAAAAATAAACAATAAACACTGTTTGCACAAATGGGTGTGAATTGCACTGGGAATTAGGAGAAATTATTTCTAGTCCTGGTTCTGCTAATAACTAGCTATGTAACCCTGGACAAGTTACTTCATCTTGACCTAGATCTCTCAAGTCTCCTTCAGATCAAACATTCCATGAACCCATGACTCTATAAGCTTGTGTTTCCTTCAGGGAACATTTACAAGTATCAATTCCACATACTTATATTTTCTCAAGATCTAAATGTAGAATATTAAAAGGCAAATGCATAGTTAACCATGAAGAAACAAAATTTCATTCCATAAATTTAACTATAATCTTAAATTAATATGGCATTTATCAACACTTCTGTTAAGTACTTAAATAATGCTTATTCTTATACTCCAAATACTTTGGACGCTTGATAATAGCAAAAAGCTATCTATCTAAGCAAACACATTTAATCTAAAGACATTAATTTAAAAGACCAAATTTACTCAGCATAGATTTCATTTTTGGATTACATTTCTCCATTCCACCTAGGTTGGAAGGGCAATATCCCAACATGGTCCTGATCCTACACACTGATCAGCATAGGAATTCTGGCCTACTCATTTCTCATTTGATTTGGTTTGGCCTCCCTATGCATCCTGATGGCCCTCCCATTCCCAGAAGCTCAACACACTGGTGCTGGACTGAGTACAAACACCCAGTCAGCTTAGCCCACTGTTGCAGCTCAGAGCTCAAGTGATCCACCAGTTTCAGCTTCCCAGGTAGCAGGATTACAGATGGGCACCACCATGTATCTGCTCCCACATATTTGAGACCAGGGTTCTTAAACATGTAGTCAATGAATTTGCTTTTGAATATTTCAATCCTTGAACTTCAATATACTTTTTGTAATCCTATGTGTTTTTATTTTATGCATTTGAAAACATTATTTGAGGTGTCCAGAGGTTTCATCAAGGATTCCATTGACACAAAAAGTTTAAGAACCTATAATCACCTAAACATATTTACATAGCATATGTCATTGGAGCTCTGAAGGGCACAGATCAATTCTTTTGTGGAACTCCCTCATTTTATAGAGTGGTAAACTGAGGCTCAAAAGGTTAAGTGAATATCACAGAAAACCCAGGTTTTCTTGCCCAAGTCTATTTCCACTACCAATCAAATGACCAGAGAAGGTGGCACTGCAACTGGGAATTTTCTCTGCAGTGGATATCATTTTTTGATGAGGTAGTAAGCATTACCATAAGGAACCATGCATTAAGATTTGTCTAGACTGTATAATCATATCCTCTACATACATCTCAACTCAACAACTTTCAGTGGCTTTATTGTTTATCAAACAAAGTAGAAACGCTATCAAGTCTGACTGAAGTCTGTCTACCTTTCTGGCTTTAATTCAAGTTAGTCCTATTCATATATCCTCCACTCCTGCCAAAGTTACATCCTTTCCTTTCCTTCTCTGTAACACCTCATGCCATCTCCCATACCTCAACTCTATTCAGACATTTGTCTATTTAGACTTAACTCTCCGCTTTCCTCAAAAGGCCCAACTGAGATTTCACCTCCTCACATTTTCATATAACCTCTGCTTATCTCTCCTTTGTACTTCCTCATTTTCCTTGACTTATAATTTATTTGTGTAACTGTCTTTTACACAGTTAAGCTCCCTGAGGGCAAGACTTGTATTGTATTTTATCTTTGGTAGGTCCTTAATTAATGCTTGTTGATAGGAAAGTGCATAAGACATGCTAACTTTGTATGATATTAGCATTATAACAATGACCATAAAGCTTAGAACTTAAACTGACCACAGAAATCCCTTATCCAATCCCATTATTTTATACATGACTTTATCACTTTTACCCATAAGAGTATTCATATGCCACATAATATCTTAAATATGCAATAAATAAATTTTTGAGGCATTTTAGAAAATTCAATGTGCTGAGTCAGAAAATTAAAAATTAGAAAAGTCTGAAAGAACACAATATACTAGAAAATCAATTAAAAATCATTAGGGTGTTACCTTATATACATTTAGAAAGAAACGACAATATATTTAATACACATTAAAAAAAAAAAGTACTGTGCTAGAGAATTTCCAAAGTCACTGCATATGTAAAATTGCTGATTCTAGATTTTAACTTTCAAACAAACAAAAAGTACAGTTGTCCCAAAGGGCAATGTGGAAAACAATATTTCTTTTTTTCTATTCAAAACGTAAAGGTAAACACTGATGTAAAAGGATTTCAATGTGCTTACTCATACATCCTATATTTATGTAGAATTCAGGTATCAAGGGCAGCTAGGGGGCGCAGTGAGTAAAGCACCTGCCCTGAAGTCAGGAGGACCTGAGTTCAAATGTGACCTCAGACACTTAACACTTAACTAGCCGTGTGGGCAAGTCACTTAACCCCAATTCCCTTATGTTTCCCCCTCCAAAAAAATAAAAAAAAAGGAATTCAGACATCAGATTATTATAGGTCACGAATAAATTACTATTCCTTGGTACAGTCTGACGTTATTAGTAACAGCATCTTTGGGTATTCAACTACAAGAATTTAAGGTGACAAATGCAATTGATTTCAACTGCTATTGAACAGTGCCTAACCATTAGCTTGTATAAAATAAAGTAGCTTGGAAGGGACAACTACAGATGGCTGAGAAGTCAAGTATTGGCTTTAATAAAAATTTCAAAAGAAATTTATTTCTTATAACCACTTATTTCTTAAAACAAATAAATGAACAAAGACCCTACGTGAGCCTAGAAGTTCAAGTTAGAGTATAATGTTAATGTGACTAGGAACTAGCAATATGTTGGTTTAACAAGTCCTTCTAGGACATTAGCTTCCTAAGATAAACAATCTAGTCCATGAATGAAGCCATAAGCAAAGTAAAAGCAGAGAGAAACGATGTTAAAAATAGTATGACAGACAGAACAGGCACAAGGGCACTCTCTAGGCTGGTAATAAATCCTGAAGAGTTAGGGCCATTCTATTTCACATGGCTATGCTTAACAGGCACTGATAGAGTAATGAAGGAGTCAGGAGGCTCAGGGTTCAAGTTCTGCCTCTGAAAAGCACTGACTACGGGAATAACCCTGGGCAAGTCACTTTAACCTCTCAGTGCCCCAGCCAACTTTCTAAGAATGTAAAGTTAATGAGCAAGTATTGATCAGCATTGGAAGAGGGAGGTTTCTACACCAATGAAATCATAGGTCTGGACCAGCCTTCCTCCTCTCTGACTTTTCCCTTCTGCCAAACCAAAACATAGTTCATTTTTATCAGAAAGAGTACAGGATTTGGAGTTAAAAGACTAAGATTCAAATCTTGAGTCTGCCATTACCTATATAACCTTGGACAAGTCCAATTACTATCTCTAGGTTTCAGTTTCATTATCTGTAAAACAAAAGGACTGGACTAGATGATTTATAGTGCCCTTTCCAATTTTTAAATCCTATCATTCTATTGAACCCTGTGATTATTTAATTAGCATTGACTGATGACAACTATGAGGGATCAGAGAAATGATCAAATTGGATTCCCCATCATGCTCGCGCTCGAGCACACACACTCCCCTGGACTGCTGCCCCATCTGCCTACCAAATTCCTATCTTTCCTTTCAAGTTCAGTTCAAAAGTTCCCTTCTCCCACTTCATGAAGCCTTCCCTGATTTCCCTCTCCACTTGGCAACTGCTTTTCTCCCTTCATACTTAATACTGCACTTTGTTTCTACTTTTCTTATGCACTGTTAATGCCAAATGATACCAGATAATTTAATCCCTTGTGTAGTCATATCATTATACTAATCCATAAACTCAGTGAGGACAGAAACCAATGTTACCCAAATTTTGTTCATCAGCAGTAAGAACGATACTGTCTACATAGCTGGCGCTTAGTAAATGTTTGTTAAAGTTTTGAGTACCCAAAAGAGGTGAGTTATAGGGATGAGCTAAAGAAACCATCAGCACAAAGACAGACCAGGTAGAGAAGAGCTCACAGTAAGAGACAATGACTGGCCAAAGCTCAGATAATCTTTCAGAAAGGCAGTCTTATAGTTCAAACTGACTGGGAGATGTGCAGTAACATGCTACAAAAAGAAGGATTAACATAGACTGAGGGACAAACATTCCTTAATGGGAGAGGAAGTGGAACTAGCAACATATAGTGGTAGAACAGTGCACTGGACTTGGACGAGGAGACCCAGCTCCAGCATTCATGAGCCATGAGACCCTGAACAAGTCCCTCTTAGAGCTTCTACACTTAGAGCTTTTTCCTGTCTACAAATTGAAATAATTTGAAAGGAAGCTGTAAGTTTGGTTTATTTTTATTTTTAGGAGAGGCCTGAGAATATCTGCAGAAACAGTGTAACTAACTACTAGAAGAATAGTGAAAAGGAGTTTGGTGTCATGGAAAACACAAGAAATTCAGGAGACTTTTTGTCACCCAGCAAGCTCTGTAATCTTGAATAATGGGCCTCAATTAGCTTGTCTGCGAAATAAAGGGGGACATTAGAACACATTTCAGAGTTGCAAAGGCTTTTAGTTATCAAAGGTCCTCTAAATCTACAGATGAGCAAACTGAGGCTGGATTAGAGAAATCTCTGAAGTCCTTTCCAAGGATAACAATTTGTAATTCTGGGACTGAATTATTTTTCTGCCTAACCACTTAAGGTTCAAGGAATAGAGACGAGGCCAAGAGAGTGAGGACAACAAGGAGGGTGGTCTCCCAAGAAAAGAGGTAAAGACAAGCAGACACCCCCACCCAGACAGGGGCAACCGGTTTGGTCAGGGGCTCCTTCCTGCGCATGCGCCCATCTCCATCAATGCTTCTCCCCGGTTCCCCCATCCCCCTTCCCTAACCCAGCAGTTTATAGGGGTCCCGGGCCCGGGTCAGGCTAGGGGGTGGGATTAAAAGCAGAGAGCGACTCATGGGCCTCAGCCCCCGCAAAAGGGGGAAGCACAGTAGACTGCCAAGCTCCCCTCCCTTACAGGGTTCCAGGGGATCACAGTGAGTGGAGCTACCTCCCTGTCCGCGGAGGACAGTAGGTGGGTGGGTGGGTTAGAGGGGGGGAACGCGGCCCTACCCGACCCGACCCGCCGTCTCCTCCTCAGCAGCAGCCGTCCTGTCCCCGAGGCTCCTCAGCCAGGGCCTCCCTGCCCCGCCCCTCGCCCCTCCCGCATCACGTGAACTGCACTCCTTCCGTCCTCCGTTCTGCCTCCCGTGTAGTCCCATTGGCCTCACACTTGGCTTGACGGTTCCTATTGGCTAGGAAATGCAGCACGCACTCCTGGGTCTCCCCACACAGGATTCCTTCCAGTTTCCCCAACTGCCGGAGCCACTGCGCCTGCGCTTATCCTTACCAGTACCTGGGGCTGGAGCTGATAGATCCAGGAAGCAAAGCTGGGGGATTCTGGGTCGATATTTAAAAGGGAAACCGAGGGCTAAGGATGTGTGATTTCTAGCTGCAAGGCACCCTAGAGTTGTTGGAAACCAGTCCCCATGTTTTAAAGAGTTGGAAACTAAAGCTTAATTCTGTTACTTGACTTCCCCAGGCTCGCACAGATAAGATAGTAAGTAGTAGATATGTTTTAGAACCCAGGTCTTGGCACTCACTGGTGTGTGTGTGAAATGAAATTAATTGGGTGTCAGATGGTCTAAGTTCCAGTGCTTGACACTTAGCTGCATCACCTTAAGCACTTGTGCCAGGTACGAGAGATAGATAAAACAATCCTTCCCTCAAGAAGTTTACATTTTATAGGAGAAATAACATCATACATGTAAGGAAATACCAAAAAATAAAAGTCTACAAAGTAAGTTAATACATGGTAATGGCCTGGGGTGGAGAACACTAGCAACTGTTGGGATCAGGGTAGGAGATCTCGTGCTTAGACAGTGACACTTGAACTAAACTTTGAAAAAACATACAATGTCTCAAAAGGTGGAAGTGAGGAGAGAGGCAGTGGGAACATTCTGTCAGTTGGTCAGTCAACAAGGATTTATTAACCTACAGAGGCTGGAGAAGCAATGCTTTGTGTGAATCATAGCATGTATTCCAGTTTTGCTGGACCAAAGATTGTGAAGGGGATTTATGTTTTAGTTTGGAAAGATAGGCTAGAGCCAGGTTATGAAAGAGTTCACTTCAGCTCAAGGAGATCCTGTTTTTCTCATGTCAAACAGGGATAACAATACTTGTACCTACATAGGCACTATAGAAATGGGAAGTATTTTCACTGTATATTAGGACACTTGAAATGGGACACTGACCTGCCTCCTTAAAGCTAATAATCTTGTAACAGGATATGAGTAAACTTTGAGCTCTCTTATACTAGGGACTGTTTCTGTTTTGCTTTTGTGTCCCTGCAGCTTATTTATTTTTAAAACATATCTCATTAGTCATGTTGTAAAAAAGAATTGGAACAAAAGGAAAAAACCACGAGAAAGAAGAAACCCCATTAGTTATGTTGTAAAGAAGAATTAGAACCAAAAGGAAAAACCATGAGAAAGAAGAAACAGAGAAAAAATGGTATGCTTCGATCTCCATTCAGATTCCATAGTTCTTTTCCTAGGATGTTTGTGTCCCTACAGTTTAGATCGTCAAACTAAATAATGCCAATATTAAGAGACACATGGGAGCTAACAATTTCCTACTTCTTCTGGTTAACTTGAAGTGGTTTGGAAATGAAACTTTGACAAGACAGGGATCATTATTAACAAACGTCTATACAGCACCTTTATTTAGGGCAGTGGGGATTTAGGGAGCTAGAAGACAAGATTTCTGCCCTTGAGACAGAGGATATTTAATTCAATTTAACAAGTATTTAAAGTATGTTTTTAATAGCATTCCCTTGTAGAGTTTACTTCTAGCCAAGAGATAACTAATCAAACAAAAGAACATTCATCAGAGGATCATAGGATTTAAAGCAGGAAGAGAGCTTAAGAGTATTTGTCAAAACCAACCCTTTTGTTTTACTGGTGAGGGGAGATAGGAGAAATGATTCCTAGCCCCACGAGTAGCAACAATGCAAGACTAGAATCTTGACTAGAAATCCACCACTATTTCTGACACCCTATACTGCTAAATGCCAAATGATGAAGAAGTTTTAAAGGAGATGAGAAGCAGTAACAGTTGCTTGAGGGGTGGGGCAGTCGGTGACTTTACTTGCAACAGCACAGGCTGTGGACCTGGAAAGTATTTGGAAAAGTAGAAAGGAGGGCAGGCAGGTTAAAGGGGGCGGGGTTCAAAGTAGGTCAGCTGCAGGATGGTTTCCTGGGGGTTGATTTGCTATGCCAAGCACAGCTAGTCTCAACACGCCTTTTACGAAGCAAATGGACAGTCAGGACACAGAGTATATCTGCTTGATGTCCATCTCGTTCTTGGAGTGCTCACAACGCCTTTTCTGGGGCACAGAAGAAAACTGGATAAAAGAAAGCTTAGAATGGGAATGGGATGGAGGAGAGAAAAGGAACTGCGAAGAGGAAGATTGGAAGCGGAGAAGGGAGAAATTACTTCAAGTTCATCTGGGAGGACAGTGGTTTGCTTTCTCCCCAGGCCTTGGGGTTGAGGAGACGCCCCCCCCCCCCCATCTGCAGGGGCAAAGCAATAGTTACATATCACCCCTCCCCCGCGCAATCCTAGCTTGCCCAAATGTCAATTTGGGGCCGCACTCCTCTTCCAAAATCCTGATTGGCTGGAGATACGAAGTAACCCGTAACTAAAACCTGGAAGCATTCTCGGGAGTTCAAAGGCTCCCTTTCCGCTTCCGGTCTGTATCCCCTCCCCCCTTTGGCCGCAGTCCCCTCCCCCTCCCTTTCCCCCCCAGAGCCCCCGAGGGGCCGGAGCTCCAGGCTGTGCGGGATCCCAGCCTCGGCTATTCTAAGTTGGTAAGTGCGGGACTGGGCGAGGTAGTAGTGGGTGTGGGGCGGGGCCTGGAGGGGGCGGGACTCGGGGGGGGGGGGGGTGTCTCTATTTGGCCACCTCAGCTGCTCCCTCTTAAGCAGGTCCCCAGGTGGGCTTCTAGGCAAGAGCTGGGGACTGGGCTGAGGGCCCAGGATGGAGCTGCTCCGGGTGGCCGCAAGGGCTGGACACTGGGGCTGCCCCCTTTCCGCGCGGCCCCACCTCCAAGGCTCCCCTCCTGGTCCTGGCACTTCCTTCTGTTTAACTCTGGGTGAAAGGCAGCGTAGCGCTCCCCAGAGTCGGGCGGGTAGGGAGCTGTTGGGGGAGGCTGCGCTGGTCGGATAAGTGCTGGAGGAGCCCCGGCCCGCCGGCTATCCCTCTTCCTGCAGCAGCTGCCGGCAGACTTTTTCCAGCCGCTCCAAGACTCCGGTCCCGAGTTCCGGTGAGGTACCGCCCCCTCTCCCCCGCCCTCCCTCCGCCCTCCCTATTCCATCTCTGGGAGCAAATCAAGCCACAGCCCTCAGTTTTAGCAGGTGACGAAGGTGTCAAGTAGTAGTGCCAGTCTGGATTGTCTGTTAGACTGGGGTTTCCTCTTAGAGACCAGTGAGAGAGGTTACAAGCCGAAGGGAGGTATGGGGCCCCTGGAAGTGAGAAACTTGTCCAGCTTCTTAGGCTCCAGGGTTTAAAGAGTATCTGCGGGCCGGCGGCGGTGGCGGCGGCGGTGGAAGTGGTGGGTTACAGTGACACCATTTTCATCCTGAGATATATAAAAACCCTTTTTCTGCATTTATAAAAGCCAAATCTTAAGTATTAATATTCTTGATGCCCTTTTACCGTGTTTGTAATTGGCTGAGGTTTTTGTAATGAGGTAGATCATACTTGAATGTCCATCACACTCATTCTAACGCTGACTCTGAAATACAATAAGCATCCAAAGTTTTGAGGATGAAGAATGGACCTTTCTTACTACTTTGGGGAAAGGGTATCTTTATTTATACATTATTACTTAGCATGATTACAAGAAGAAATCAAATTGTCTTTCAAAGACCTACCCATTTTCCATTTCTTACTCTAAGATTGAATATTTAGGAGTTTTCATAATGTTTCTGAGTGGGTGTGTTGTCATATGGATGAGTCGTGTTATGGTTAGTGTACTAGTGGTTCCATAGTAGTTGAGGCTTCCCACAGAGGGTCATATAAAGGGAGATGTTTATTTAGGTGGACTCAGTAACAGGATGTTGGAGCTAGAGCATAAGTAGTCCAGTACAATGGAGAGTATGCTCGATTTGGAGTCAGAGGAGCATGCCTGCTCTGTCACTAATTGTGTGACCTTGGACAACACACTTAATATTACCCTGGGCCTCAGTTTCCTCATATGTAAAATGAAGGGGCTGTATAATGTCTCAAACTGTATTCATAAGTGTGAGGATTGAAGGAGAAAGGAAGAGGTCTGGAAGAGACTGGAACTTGGGCTGGGAAGAAAATATGGATCATATAGAAGGAAGTAAATGCTGCTCTAGGAAGCTCATTGGGCTATTTTAAAGTAATTCTTTTTTTTCATAAATGAAGATTTTCAATATTGTTGGTAATAAATAGATCTAAGAATAATGTAATTATAGAGTCTGATAGAATCGCCTGAAGTGGAGGGTACTTCTGTAATAATAACATTTAAGAAAACAGGACATTCCAAACCTTAAAAAAACCATACAGTGTTGTGAAAATTGGATTAAGTAAAATAACTCTGAGGTTCTAGTTTGAGTGATAGTTAAAAAAAAAAACCACCCATGTGACCTTGGACAAGTCACTTAGCTTTTTTGAGATTCATTTTCTTCATCTGCAAAATGCATGTTAATATCTCAGAGTTGGGGGGCAGCTGCAGTGAATAGAGCAGGGGCTGTGGAGTCAGGAGGACCTGAGTTCAAATTTGACTTAAGACACTTAACACTTACTAGCCCTGTGACTTTGGGCAAGTCACTTAACCCCAGTTGCTCTGCCCTCTTCCCCTCCAAGCCCTCCCCCCCAAAAGAAAACCCAAAAAACAAAATCTCAGAGTTGTTCTAATAAGCAAATAAAATACTACACAGGGAAAGTACTTTGAAAACTGTTAAGGAAGACATGTGTTTATGCTATTTTGTGTGTTATTCCCTATTTAAAATCATGAAATTTGGAATTGGAAGCAACTTCAGTCCAGACACTTTACAGATGAGGAAAAATGAACCACATAACTATAAAATGACATGACCAGTCAAGATTGCAAGATTTGAACTCCAGGGCTTCTGACTCCAAATCTTTTGCTTTTTCTGCCAATTTCCCTGTTTGGAAACTACTGTCATCAGTCAGCAAGTTTTGAACTGCCTATTCTTTTTAAAGACCTCAGGTCTGTGAGGAATAAGGTAGTAGTATAAGAAATGGACCCTACTCTCATAGCATTTACTCATTGTTTCAGGAATCAACACTCTGGACTAGGGGTGGGGTCTTTTTGCTTATCCCATCTGTATTGCTTAAGAAAGTGAAGGCCAAGATTCCAACTCATATATTGTTGGATATTGGATTTAAAATTTTTTGTTTGTAATGGGAAGGACATTTGGTTGAGGAGAGATTTTGAAAATTCAGTTAAGGGAATTATTTTAGTTTTAGGCACATGGGAAATTTGGCTTTAATATCACTGTGAAATCTGTAAATTGGGGGCATAGCAAGGTTGTTCTTTCATGAGTTACATCTCTGTCCTCTTATCAGTTTTGGTGTTTAAGTCACTCTATTACTGTCTTTTAGTTAGTGAGTCATTCAGTAGAGAAACTGATCTAGATTCCCTCACTTCCAACCCCACTCTATCCTTTTCTTTCATTTGAAATAGACAGATTCCATTTTCTTTGAAAAATGTTTCCCTTTTCCAGAGAACTAATTTGGTAGTGTCTATTAAAATTTCATCACCTTCTGTCAAACCATTTGTTGCTTTAGCTGGTCAGTTAGGTAATCCTATAATGTTCTGGCCTTTGTACATTACTATTACAGCATATTGGGAATTGGACAATTGGTGAACTTTAAATGGATCCTGTCTTTATGTGCAGAATGTCAGTCTAGCATATAAGCCTTTTCAGCTTTTTTCCTGGACTTGTGTCCTTCCTTGATTATATGTTTTGTATGATTGCAGGCCAGCATTCTGTTTTTCATAGTAAACAATGAGGCATTTGTATTCTAGGTACTTCTGGGAAAGAAAATGGTCTGAAGAAAAAGTGTCTTAAATTAGGAGTCAGACTTGGGTTCTCATCCTAGCTTCGTTGGTGATTATGTAACCTTAAATAAGACAATTAGCCATCCTTGACCTCATCTCCTTTCTACTCCTGCCCACCCCCCAAATCCGCTTCCAACACACAAAACTGATTGTGGGGTAAGTTGGAGTACATTATCTTTTAAGATTCCTTTAAATTTTAAAGCCAGGTCATCTAACTTCAAATTTTATGTCATTCCCATTATATCATACAATCTCAAAATACTTGTTACATTGATGGATTGTAACCTTTAGTAAGGTAGTAAGATAGTCTTCATGAGTTGGTCTGGCTCACTGGTAAGGAATGAGCTTTCCTTGAATTGTTCTAAAGTGATTCTGGGGTTAAAGATAAATAGTCATTGAGCCCTGCCAGAGTTTGGACTCCATTGCCTTTGAGAATTCAGTGTTCATTGCACACCACAGTGAGTCATTGGATGCCTTAAAAATATTAGGTATATGATAATTGTGGAATTGAATTGAATAATCAACAAGTATTTCTTGAATATCTACTGTACCTACCTGGTCCAGTGCTGGGAACTGTGCGACATCATTCTTGGTTTCTACTTAAAAAGACATAGCAGTCATGTAAGATAGAAACAAAAAAGTGCAAATGCTTCCTCAAATATCCTTCTTTGCTTTCTAGTTCATCAGCTTCCTCAACTCCCATAAGCTGCACCTTTACTCTACCCTATCCACACATAGGAGTGGTCATACCCTTGACAGGTACTACCATCTTCTCAATCCAGAACTTAAAAATTTTTTTTTTTTATCCAACTGGCTGTCTTAAAATCTCTCCCTGTTTCTTACACCTTCTATTCCCAGTCTATCCTCATAGCAGTTTCTAGACATTCTAACCCTCCATGCTTTTCCAGGCAGTCATCCTTGCTCTGACTTTACTTTCTTCCCTTCAAAATCTTGACCCCTATAGTTAACTAGTTTACAGGTGTTTATGCTTAAATCCCTTTGTCCAGGCTCTACCTTTCTAAACCCAAACTCTGTACGACTTCTACCATCTGCCTTTTTAGCTCCTATACACTGCTGCTGAATTCTACTGGAGAAAATCATAATTGTTCTGATTGGATTCACTCCAAACTTTATGTTATATAATCTGACCTGGATCCTTCTCGCTTTACTTTTAATCGTTCATCCCATTCCCCACTGAATCTGTTCTAACCTTTTCTCTTCAAGTCATATCTATGACACAATAATATTCTGTTACATTCATATATCATAATTTGTTTAGCTGTTCCCCGATTTATAGGCACCTTCCTCCCATTGCCCTAGACGCCTCTCTTTCCCCCAGTTTCTAGTTCTTTGCCACAATAAAAAATGCTGCTAGAAATATTTGTGTACATTAGTTGTTTCTTTCTTTCTTTGATCTCTTTGTTGTGTAAGCCTAGTAGTGGTATCACTGGGTCAGAAAGGACAGAAAGTTAGTGACTTTGGGGGCATAATTCCCAATTGCTTTCCACAGTGGCTGAACCAGTTCATGGCTCCACCAGCAGTTTATTTATGTGTCTCCCCTCCCACAGCTCCCCAAACGATTATTTTCCTTTTTTGGTCATCTTTGCCATCTGATAAATGTAAGGTAGAATCAAAGAGTTATTTTAATTTGTCATTTCTCTTATTATTAGTGATTTGGAGCTTTTCATATGGTATTTGATAGCTTGGATTTTTTACTTTGATGACTTTGTTTCTTCATATCCTGTGACATTTTAACTCTTGGGGAATAGTTCTTGTTCCTATGTATTTGAATCAGTTCCTAATATATCTTGGATTTCAGAGCAACTTGCTATAAAGTTCCTTATATATCTTTAATTTCAGAGTAACTTGCTCTAAAGATTTTTTCCCGGTTAATTGTTTCCCATCGAAATTTAATTGTGTTAATTTTGTTTGTGCAGAAATTTTTCAGATTTATGTAATCAAAATTTTTCATTTATCTACTATAATCCTCCATCGTTTGTTTAGTCAGGAAATCTTTTTCATATTTGTGAAAGGTATCTTCTTTACATCACTAATTTGTTTGTGATTTTTTATGTTTGTCATGTTTTCATTTGAAACTTATCATGATATATGGTATGAGATGTTAGTCTGAATCTAACTTCCCAGTGATTTCATTAATCATAAAATCTGAGGACTTTTTCTTATTCTCATCCTTCTTGACCTTATTTGTAGCATTTGGCATTATTGACCCTGCTTTCCTCCCTGAGTCTTAATGACACAGTTCTCTTTTGGATCTCTTCCTAACCATCTGGTTGTTTCTTCTGAATCTCCTTTATTGACTGATGATGACTATACATCATCCCTTTTCATGTTTACATATCCCAGGACTTTGGCCAGGGCCTTCTTCTGTGTACTTTCTGTTAGTGATCTCATCAACTAGCATCTCTACAAAAAATTCCCAGATCTGTGTATTTATCCTTTATTTTTCTCTGTAAGTTCAGCCCCATACCACCGACTGTTTGATATCTCCAGTTAGGTGTTGCTTAGTCATAACAAACTGAATTTGTTTTAAATGGAAATCATTATTTGATACCACTCCCCTTCCCCCAAACACATCCCTTCGACTTTCTTTCTTCCTCATTTTTCTGTTTCTTTTGAGGATACCAACATCCTTCCAGTCACCTGGAGGTAGTGGTATCCTTTCTAGTCAACTTTTAAGAACTTACTAAGTGCATATTCATGAAGTTAAAAAGTTAGTGCTACTTCTGTAATAACTCCTGCATTAGTACCCTTCGCCTAGCCACAGCTGTAGTTTAGATGTGTATCACCTGTTGTTTGGATTTTGCAATACATTCCCAGTTGGTCTCATAGACTCCTTCTCCCCCTTTTCTTATCTGCCCTCTAAGAGAAACCCATGTGATAGTCCTAAAATACAGGGCTAACAGTTTCACTTCTCAGCTTATGAAGCAGCAATGGTTCCACCTTGCCTCTGAGAACTTTTTTATTTGGCTTATAAAACCCCTCGCAATCTGGCAGCACCTTTCTAGGCTTATTGCCTGTTACTCTCCCACATTCACTCAGTATTATAGACCTACTTGCAATTCTCCAGACACAATATTGAATATCCTGTCTTTATGCTTTTGCATAGATTGTTCTTATGCCTGGAATGCAATACCAATTCACCTGTGCTTCCCAGAGGTCCTAGCTTCCTTCAGGGATCAATTCAAGTACCACCTTCTACCAGAAACAAATCCTATTGTCAGTTAATAAGAGCCCTCTTACTGGAAGTTACTTTGTATCTGTTTTATATTTGTGTATGTTGTCCCAAGTTCCACTCTTCTCCCATAGAACATAAGCTCTTTGAGGGCAGGTACTATTTTATTTTTATCTTTATATTCCCAGTTTCTAGCTCGATGCCCAGCATACAAAAGACATTTAATAAATTCCTGTAGAATGAATGAATTAGATTTAATACAGAAGTCATTATTTGCTAGAATAGGCCTGGGCAAGTTTAACAAATTTAATACACAAACGTGAACTTAAGTCTCACCAAAACTGTGTTCAACATATTTGCCGTTTTGGGGGAGTATTTAAGGTAACTCACTTTGGTTGTTTTGTTTGTTTTTAAGGAAAGATATACATTTATTTATTTATTTATTTATTTAAAATTATATTTTTTAAATAACAATCTGCCTTCTCTCCACACATCATTCTTTCTCTACCCCTCTGTTGAGAAAGCAAGAAAAACAAAATCCTTACTTTAAAACATGTATAGTAAAACAAAGAAAGCTTCTTAATTGGCCGTAGTTTAAAAAAAATCTTCATCTGCACTTTCAATCCCTCATCTCTCCATTGGGAGGTAGATGGCCTGTTTCATCATCAGTCCTCTAAAATTGTGGTTGCATTGTATTGATCAGATTTCTCTAGACTTTCAAAGTTGATTGTCTTTACAATATTCATATTGCATTTAAGAAGATAATTTTCATAAAACTAATTAACATAAAATAAATAATACCACTTGCTTGTTTTTCATCTTAAACCATCAGAGGGAGATTGTATCTATCTGTAAAGTTCCCAAGAGTGTTCAGCCTACAAATATTTGAATGATTTGCAGCAATTAGCTTTCCCTAATGATTCCACAGAGGGAAATACTGGTCTGGGCTAGACAATGGTAAGAGCCAGTGGAGTTTTCAACCAGTAAAAAAATGAGTGCCAGCTTTGTTTTTACTACTTAAAATTACTGTTGCTTTATAACAATTGGTGCTAAATTAGAATTGGTACTAAAATGTTTCCAGAATAGACATTAAGTGGCAGGTAGGTGGCGCAGTGAATAGAGCACCGGCCTGGAGTCAGGAGGACCTGAGTTCAAATGTGGCCTCTTGACACATAACACAAAACTAGCTGTGTGACCTTGGGCAAGTCACTTGACCCCAACTGCCCTATCTTCCCCCCTCCAAAAATAAATAAAAAAGAATAGACATTAAATAAATGAAATATTTAAAACTTAAAAGTACGTAACAGTAATGTTTTCTCATCCTCCTTATTTTTGTTTTTTTTCCCCAGTTGTCATCAACTATGTTGATAGAATTGAGATTTTGTAAAGAGTTCTTTTTGCACAAATGCTGTATTTTCCCTTCCAAACCATTTAACACCCTTTAATATTTGAACTGTGAGTATTTGTTACTTATATTGCTTGCAGGGTATTGTATAAGCTTTTATGAAGTCTCGTTAAATTTACATATATGTTATTTACATGGTATATCAAAAGCCTCAGTGGATTTTTAAGTTTTTAAAAGCCAGTTCTTAACTGGCCAAACTTTGCTATTCTTTCTGCATAACAGAGAATTCATATTAAAATAAACTCCACTTAGGCTTTTGGAACACCCAGTATATAAGCTCTGTCTCTTTTACCTCTCCAACACCATCCCACCCCCTACTCCAGTTTCTCTGTTATTAGAATTACCACTTTCCTAGAAACTCTAATTCATTTTTTACTTTTTTTTAATGTTTCTGTCCTTTTACATTCTTGCCATCTTGTCATCTATCCAGGGATGGGGCCGTCAAGTTGTTTGCAATATTTTGGGAGGTATATCAGTGAGTTTTTCTTTTTTTTCTATGAGAAACAAGTGTCTTTGCAAGTGTTTGGCCTACCTTGAGGAGAACATAATAACCTTGAGCTGTGGTTTTTAGTTCTAAGTAAAATTTAACTCAGTAGATAACACATCCCAACTTGTTTGGGTTCATTCCAATTTGTTATTAAAACTTGATCAAATGTTTATTTGAAGATAGGAAAAATGCCTTTGGATTGACAAATGATTTGCAGTTCTTATTGTACTATTTATTAAGTGTTGACAAAAGAGAAGGGTTTAGTGGTTTGTTTACCCATTCTTAAGTACACTGTTGATGAGGGATAATTTTTCAGTTGTCTTAGAAAGCTATCTTCTTTCCAGGAGCATTTCCTTAAAAGGCAATAGGTAATTTTTTTTTTGCAGATGAAGCCCAGGTTTCTTACATCTTTGACTTTTTTTTTCTCAACATCTCTACATTTCCGCCCTTTAGGTCTGCCACAATGTCTGAAAGATCAGATCTCCTTCGCTTCAAGTTTGAAAATTATGGAGATTCAATGTTACAAAAAATGAACAAGTTAAGAGAAGAAAATAAGTTTTGTGACGTCGCAGTTCACATAGATGATGTTGAGGTTCAGGGACATAAAATTGTGTTTGCCGCAGGCTCACCCTTCCTAAGAGACCAGTTTTTACTGAATGATTCCAGAGAAATAAAGATTTCCATATTGCAGAGTTCAGAAGTGGGGAGACAATTGCTGCTATCCTGTTATAGTGGCATTCTGGAATTTCCTGAGATGGAACTGGTAAATTATTTGACAGCTGCAAGCTTTCTACAGATGAGCCACATTGTAGAACGGTGCACACAGGCCCTTTGGAAGTTTATAAAGCCCAAGCAGCCCTTGGAGGGCAAAGAGGAATGTGAACAGCAGAGTGATTCTTCAGAGTCAAAAGAACAGCAGGTAGATGACAGAGACTCACAGGAACAGGACTCCCCCTGTATTCAGCCCTCTGAGGATAGTATGGACATGGAGGACAGTGACATTCAGATTGTTAAAGTAGAATCAATTGGAGAGGTTTCAGAAGTTAGGAATAAGAAAGATCAAAATCAGTTTATTTCTTCTGAACCAACTGCTTTACATTCCTCAGAACCCCAGCACTCCTTAATTAATTCAACTGTGGAAAACAGAGTAAATGAAATTGAACAAAACCATCTCCACAATTATGCCCTTTCTTATGCAGGTAGTGATAACATCATTATGGCCTCTAAAGAATTGTTTGGTCCTAATAATCGTGGTGTAGACAAAGGCCTTCAGTGGCATCACCAGTGCCCAAAGTGTACCAGGGTGTTCCGTCATCTAGAGAACTATGCCAACCACTTAAAAATGCATAAACTCTTTATGTGTTTACTCTGCGGAAAGACTTTCACTCAGAAAGGCAACCTCCACCGACATATGCGAGTACATGCAGGCATCAAACCTTTCCAGTGTAAAATCTGTGGGAAAACCTTCTCTCAGAAGTGCTCCTTACAGGATCACCTTAATCTTCATAGTGGAGATAAGCCCCATAAATGTAACTATTGCGACATGGTTTTTGCACATAAGCCAGTTTTGAGGAAACACCTGAAGCAGTTGCATGGTAAAAACAGCTTTGATAATGCTAATGAAAGAAATGTGCAAGACCTCACAGTGGATTTTGATTCTTTTGCTTGTACCACAGTTACAGAAACTAAAGGGTGCCAGCAGCCACCTGATGCATCCCAGGTATTAGATGCAGGTAAACTGGCCCAGGCTGTACTGACTATAAGGAGTGATGGTACCTGTGTTAATTAAGTAGAGTTATACACATAACTAATGGTTGACCAAGAAAGCATGAAGAACAGTTAAGTTTGTATTTTGGGGGTTGGGGATTGGGAACATTTTTGTTGATTTGACTGGTGTATACAGTAGGGGCTCAATGAAAGCACCTGGTAAGTTGCTGCTTCAAGGTGTTTTTACTACCTTTTTGCCCTGTTTTTGGTGATGAATTTTCTTCCCATAAGTATCTGTTTTTCTTTCTTGAGAATTACTACATTGCAGGTCAATCACATTGACTCCTGTTTTGGCTGGTCCCATTTCTGGGTTTTTTGTGGGGCATGCTAGCAACAAATTAACCTCAACTTCTTTGCATCAATAGGTATGTTAGGAGAAATAAAAAAACACTGTAGATTTTGAACAAAAGTGGCTGAGATTTAAAAAACAAACTGATTTTAATGTTTTACCCTTGACCTCAAATAGAATGAACCACTGGCTGCTCAATGGTTAAATTCATTTGTTTTTGTTAACCATCTTATTTCTTACACAAACTCCATCTGAGTTCATCTTGAAGTTGTTTACATGGAAGCATATTTAGTTCATTTTATATACTTTTAAACAGTATTAATACATGATTTACATTCTCTAAGTTATTCACATGGATCAGGTAATACACATTGTTTTTTTCAGCCACATGTATCTGCACAAGTAGAGATCATCATTAATACCATTATAATCACATAATAAAGACAGCAGTTGAAATCACTGTGTAACAAAGTGGAAACCTTTGGTTTTTCAGTTAGAATATTACATCAAAATGCCAGTTGCATCTGATAATAGCGTTACTTGTCTGTTAATTTTCTTAAAGCCAGGATAACAAATGGCATATTTAAATGGATGTATTGAAGAATAGTGATCTTTTTGAAAAATAATAAAAATTAAAAGGCTACTTGGTAGTTGATATACTTTATGTCAGATGAGCCACATTCATAGTGAATTTGATTTTTAAAAAAGTACACTGTCCAGTACTTTGTAGAGCAGACTCGGAAATCTCTATAAATTGTAAGTGCACTTTTCTATAGTCATAGTGTACTTCTTTACCTAAAATGACTGAAAAAAATCCTTAATGAATCACAAGAGGCACATATTGTAATCAGGTTTTTCTCTTAATGTTGTTCAATCTAATCTTCATACCGGCAACAGACCCACGAGCATCAAGTCAATCTGTCTGTATAAATTTTTTTTTCACTTTGCCTCTTGAATAATATTTTGGAGTCTTAGCTGTTGTATAACATCTGAATTAGATTTAGATAGTCATAGAATCATAGAATGTTAGAGCTGAAAGGGATCTTAGAGATAAACTAGTGTAATTCCTTATAGATGAAGAAACTGATTTCCAGGGTGGGGAATGACTTAGCCAATGTCATTTAAAACAGAGCTTTTACTCCACATGTTCCTCAAGGTTTTATTAATAACTGAACTATTTGGTATCAAGATAAAGCATGACATGCTCACTGGAGGTTTTATGTTTCGTTTTAAAATCTCTGCTAGGTTTTAGACCAGGAAACAGCCCGATGTTGACTAGCTAACCATCACATAGGGATTCATTCCCATTTAGAATCTCTTTTCTTGTTGAAAAGGAGTAGTTTAAACAATATTCTGCTCTTACAAAGTAGTGAGATTCAATTTGTTCAGTGGCAGTGGGCTTGTTGTCCTTGTTCCTCCCTTTGGCAAATAGTAAGAGTATGGGGTGGAAGGGAGTCAGATGAGAAGTAAACCCAAACACTGTTTCTAAACTAGATTGTATTAATTTCCATCAAGTTTAAAAATATTTTATCTTTTTGAGTGTATGTAAAGAAACTTAAATGGCTTGAAGGAATCCTTGTGGTTGATGTATTGGATGCTGTTTTTTGTGAATCTAATTGGAATCATTTTATTGATCAATATTGTTTTAAAAATACTTTCCCATGCTATTTGCTGGACAACTTAAATGCAAAATGTGTTGAAGGGTAGAGCCAGTCATCACTTAAACCTGGTTAATAAGTAAATTATGATGTAGCTACTCCCTGACAATAGCTAATTTACAAAGTCTAACTGAAGGTACCAATGCTATGCAACAGTGAGGAATTACAGCAGGACATTTAAACCATTTCGTTTTATGTTGCTTTGAGCATCATTTAATCATAGGAAAGTTACATGGCATAGTCAAGAGACTTAGTTCATTAACTAAAAGCTTTGCTGTCATTCTTGTGATATCTTCTTCTTATTGGATTGACTAAGTAGGCAAGAGTTCAACTTTGAATATAGCGCTTTTACTGAGGATTAGACTTTCTGGGTTCTTATCAGAAAACAGAATATTAGGGCCAGTCCAGCCCCCTCATTTTTCAGAAGACTAAACAGAGGCCCAGGAAGGTAACTTGCCAATGTTGTTTGACTTTTTATTGGCAGAACTGGGACTTCCCAGGGTCTCACAGTTTCTTGTTGGAGAGAACTCAGTGACAGGTACTAAAATTCATGTCTCCTACCCAGGCCAGTCTTTTCTCTATCATGCCACAGTTGCCTCATGTGGTCTCTGACTTAAGAATAAAGAATAGTAAGAAAACTACCTTGGATTATTAAGAGCACTTAAGTAAAAATATCTGACACTTTGGCTTTATTTTCCACCATTATTTCCTCCTATTAGTTAGCACTTCTCTGCAAATATAAATCACTAAAGTGACTGAATTCTCCTCCAGTTTTTAGCTGGAGAGTAAGCCCCTTTCGTTTCTGTGACATTTTCTCAATGAAGTCAATGAAGCTATATTGAATTTGCTTTTTTAGCTAGAACTTGATTTTTTCAAATATGTAGGTTTCCTAGCTTGTATTGAAATTTGACCAGACTACTGATTGACATAGAAAACTATTTGGAATTCTTGTGGTAGGAAGACTTTAACATTTTAAATTCACTCAGCATTAGAATTTTATAGATCTTTGATGTTGTAACCCTATAAAGCACAAAAAGGAAGAAGGAATCCTGTTAAGTTTAGCACTACAATTTAAAATAATAAAAAAATTAAAACCTCAAACACTTAGTTGAAGGGACTAACATCTAGAAAGGTAAATTAGACAATGGGTTTAATTCCTTTAAAAAAATTTTCATTAGAAGCTGTATAAATAGGGCATTCCTCTGAGACCATTTTTCACCTTTTCACTACTGTCAAATACATAGCAAAGTATCTTCTTCCATTGTCTACTTTCAGCTAATGAACAGCTGTCCTAAACTTGTTGTATGTTACACATACTGACTATGAACTACCTCTTCACCTATTATGAGGAAGTTTCCTTAATAAAAGTGTGACAACTAAAACCCTGGTGTCAATGGCTTGCTTCATTCTCCCATTTTATTCTGAAAATCCTTGAATGGCAGTAGAGGTAAGTCTTATATTCTTTATGGATAGGATATGGTGTCACTTTTAGGACAAAAAAAATTCATTTGCCAGAAAAGTTACCAAGTTACTAGTCCAAATTATTTCAAAGTCATAAAACTCCTGTAGTTTAGAGGTTAGTTCCAGATCAAGTAGCTACCACTCTCAGCTAAATAAGGTAGCTAATTATGAATTAAAGTCTAAGTTCACAACTAACACTTAGGAAATAATTTAAAAGATCTAGGATTGCATTGGAATAGGTAGTATTCTCCTTCTAGTACTCCTTTGTAGATCTTGGTAACATTTTTAAAAATTGAATCTCTTATCTGGTGGCTACTCCTTTGGTGCTGACATCTTCACAGTTTGTTTTTCAGATATAGACACACAGCCTTTCTGCATGGTAGGCCAGCTGAAGTTTGTAATCTCTTAGCATAATCTTTGAGAACCTGAGGTTCATTCCACAGAGTTATGATTAATGGAGGCACAGCCAAAGAGGGGAAGTAATTATGAATTAAAGTTACTTGTCTGAAGTTGTTAATGACCAAATTGGTGAAGTGATAGGAAATGATGTACATTTAGCACCTGATATGCTCAGCTGTCTATCCTTGATGAGAGATCCAAAAGTGAAAAAGAACACAACTCTACCTCTTGAGGTACTTACAATCTAACAATGACTTGTAACCAATAGAGATAATCATGAATCATGGGGTTTAGAAATATGAGAGACTTGGGGAGGCTAGGTGGTGTAGTGAATGGAGCACTGGCCCTGGAGTCAGGAGGACCTGAGTTCAAATACGGCTTCAGACACAACACTAGCCATGTGACCTTGGGCAAGGTACTTAACTCCAATTGCCCTGCCTTTGCCCTGTCCAAAAAAAAAAAAAAAAAAAAAAAAAAGAAATATGAGAGACCTCAGAGATCATCTAGATCAGAGGTGTCCAGCTTGCAACTCAGCCATGTAGTGTGTGGCTAAACCAGATTAAAATGTAATTTTAAAATATTTGACAAAAATACCATGAAACAGGCTATACTACATTTCAAAATTAAGTTAGGTTATTTCTGTCATGGACTCATATAAATATTATAGTGACCCTTGTTTGGAATTGGTTGAGGTGGCCCCCTGCCACCCAATTAATTGGGCCGTTGATATTTTGGATAAAGGTCTCTAGTGGAGAAAGTAACCAGATGTTCTGTTCCTTGCATTTTATTTATTATTTGTATCTTGGATTAAGGTAAAATGGGTAGACTTATTAAATATGTGAATAATACAAATGTTGGGATATCAAGTAAACTTAATAAGATTGGGACCAAAAAATCCAAAACCAATGATCTTGATATACTATAATAATGGACTATTCATCACTGATACAGCTGTGAACCCTAGTTGGTATGAATATTCCCTTCAGTACAATTCTATCTAACTCATACAGGTCTTCCTTTCCAAACCTGGAGTCGACAAACTTAAAAATAAAGTATACTTTTTTTATACAACTTTAAATATAATTGATTATTTTTGGTAGTTATATGTATTTTATGATTTTTAAAAACATTCTGAGAAAGAGGTTCATAGACTTTACCAAACTTCCAGAGGGGCACAAAAAAGGGCTAAGAATCCCTGCTTTTAACATTTTATTGGATAACAGTTGAAGGGCTTCAGGTTCCAGATTTGCTTCACAGTGAACACTGTCAAACTTTATCTTTACTGAGAATTGTCTTGGACCTAGTGGTAATTTGCATTTGGTAAATAACACATTGTGACCACTCCCTGCCCATTGGAGCATCTCTCACAAGAGACTTGTCCAAGGTCCTGATGATAGTAGTCCACAGTAGTTGAGGATCTTACTAGGTCAGAGGTAAAGCTACCTCATCCTTGGTGATTATATTTTTGTCCCTCAAAGCTGACTGCTGCTTGGATGGGGAAGGGGTCACAGTGATCAAAGCAGGATCTCTGTGTCTTGGGGCTGCATGTCTCTGGGGTTTCTCCCCATGTAATCTTGTTTTTCTGGACTTGATCTCCCTTTAGTTCTGATTTTTGATCCTACTGAGTTATGTTTTTATTCTGCATATTGTTGTTGGGGTACTTCATTATCCTATATCTATATAGTACAGTTGGATATTGGTTGGAGATGTATCTACCAGAATAACGCTAAGTGTGTTAATTTTTTACTGTTGCTATGTCACTGACTGGCTCACTTTTTCCAGTTACAAATCTCCTAGAAGAAACCTTTCATGCCACTTCTTTTTCCAGTCACTGTTGGTAGTGCCCTGCATTCTGCTTACACTTTTTTTGTCCTTGGAGTCACCCACAATTTTGATTTTTTTTTTCAATTGTGTTGTTACGTGATTCATAGCTACATAGCAGCACTAGGAAAATATTGGTCAGGGGAGGAGAACCTGCAGCCTTGAGGCCACATGTGGCTCTCTAGGTCCTCAAGTGCAGCCCTTTGACAGAATCCAATCTTTCAGTTAAAGGATTGCTTTTGAGGACCTAGAGGGGCACATGACCCCAAGGCTGCAGGTTCCCCATCCTTGATATTGGTGTTTAAGAGATGAGTTTTTGTGTTAGAGATCAGCTTCAAACTGTGGAAAGTCCTCCACACTTTCCCAATGAAATACAGCCTATTCTTTTCCTGTTTAGCTGTGATCCCAGGTCATCCATTTGCATGTAGCATCTGTCTAATATGCATGTTTGGATGTACCAACTGGGTGAGCTGCCCATCCAACTGCATTTCATAATTTTGCCAATAAGTATTCTTTATTTACTTTTTTTTGTTTGTATTCTTATGTTAATTTATTTTACTGACTTTAGATGTTATGGAAGGGGTCTTACAGAATTCTTGGACTTTATGAGGAATCTAGTTCATTATGATGAAGCAACCTGCCCAAGTTCACACAGCTATACAGTGTTATAGCTAGGACTGCAACTGAAGATTTCTAAATTTATCTCATATCTGTTGTGGTCTAGGGGTGCTGAGAACCCAGAGATTCAAGGGCAAAAGGTGTGGGTCTGCCTTGAAATAATTCCACTCAAGCCTTCCTTCAGTCAGAGACGAAGTTTATTAAACCTGCTTGTGATGGGCGAGATTTTAAGAATTTGTGCATTTGGTAGATGAGGCTGACCTTTTTTATAGGGAAAAAAATGTGGGAAGATTTGGATGGGATCAATGAGTGGCCAATAACCTGGGGTGACCTGGAGGTAACAGAGAATTGAAGCTTGGGGCTAGGTCAAAGCCCCAATGGAAGGACAGTTAAGAGGGTTATTGGGTGAAAAAGGCCAAGTTGCCAGTTCAGGGGCTGGGTTGAAAGTTAGAAAATGGGGGGGGGCAGAGCTCATATCCTATCATATATAGCTACCTCTCTGTATACTTTTAAGTTATTTTCTTACCTTCCTCAACTGAAAAAATATTTCTGACAAATACGCATGAAACAAAACAAATTCCCACAATTGCTATGTCCAAATATATGTGTGTATGTATACACGTATATATGTGTATGCACATATATATGTATGTATATATTTCAAAACCTTGAATCCATTCCTTTTTCTGGAGTGTTGATCTGAAAGTTTGGTTAAAAGAGGCAAATAAGCTAGGTGATATATAAATTCATATTGTTTTATTCCCTTAAAGCTAGCGGATACATGATCATGGAGCCAGAAGAAAACTTTAATGAGTCACTGATAAAAGAATGACCAAGATTAAATACATTTTAGAACAATCCCAATTTAAGATGCCTGTGTCCCTCAGATTTATGGTCTCCATATGTGTTTAACTATACCATGAGAAAGGAAGTTTCTTAGTTGAATAAGTTGTAAATACAATAAGATAAGACAATTGACAAAGAGTGAATTGGAAATTATGATGCAGGATATCTGTGTTTCCCCTGTCTAACATATGTTCATAGGATACCAAGATTGGAGAAGTCCTACTATTCAAGACAAAGTCTGGTTCTATGAATCCTGTTAGTGGTTACAAATAGGAATAATTCTTCTGATCAGCCTCATCTGGTCTTAAAGTTACTGACACAGGAAAGGCATTTTTAGAGCAAAACAAAGCACGTCTGTTTGATTAGTTCAGGTGTTGGCCCTTTTTTGGGTTCAAATGATCTGAAATGATTATCAGGAGATAGGTAGCTCACATTATCATTGGTTTCCCGGAATTGTGGTTGGTCATTGCATTGATCAAAGTTCTTAAGTCTTTCAAAATTGTTTGAATTTATAATGTTTTTCTTATTTTGTAATCATTCTGGTTCTGCTTATTTCACTGTATATTGATTCATACTAATCTAGGGTTTTTTTAAAAACCATCTCTTTTGTCATTTCTTTTAGCATAGTAGTATTCTATTGCCGAAATTTGTTTAGTCTTTCCCCTGTTGATGGGCACTCCCTTATAGTTTTTTTTGCAACTACAATAAGCGCAGTTATGAATTATTTTGTACATATACCTTAATCCTTATTTCATCTCTTTGAGTATAAGGTTAGTAGTGGTTATCATTGGGTCAAAGGGTTTGCCGCATAGCAATTATTGGAGCATAATTCTATTGAGAATAGGTGGACCAATTCACAATGTCACCAAACAGTGCAATAATGTGTCTGCTTTTCCACAGCCCCTTCCATTAATTTGGGGAAATTTCTGGCTCCTAAGAAAAATGCTTTTATCTGACATACTGCTTCACAGTGAATGTCGGAATCTGGAATATTATAACTGGGAAGGAAGCTGAGTTATGAGACAGTCTTGGGGGCGCACTTTCTTCATCTGTAAATGGGAGTCTCGGCTCAATTACCTCCAAATTTTTCAGATAAGGAAACTGAAATTCAGTGAAGGACCGGCCTAAGAACTCTTGGCAATTTATGAGAGCAACTAAGCTCCGTGTGCTTATGGCTGGGTGCAGGGAATTAGTGCTCTTCCAGGGATTTAGCAACTACCTCTAGTAGGATTCGGTAATTGTGAAGGAGAGGGGAAAGTAGAGATAAAACGGTCCTTAACCACTTCCGGGGGCTTGCCGGAAGTAGGTAGGGGCCAAACAGTCGCATGCGGGTCAGTGTTTGGGGTGGGTAGGATGGCCGCAGGGATGTGCTTCCGGTTCGCCGCTCAGTTCCCTGTCCTGCTGCTGCCGCCGCTACCGAATCAGATGGAGAGGCTAGTGGAGGGTGAAGTCGTCTTACCCCGGAAGGGCTTTTTCCGGTACTGGGCCAAGCTTCCGGACGGGGCAGCGGTTGCGGCCGTCTCCGCTGTTGTTGCCTGAGGGGCCTTACATTGGAGGGCACAGTTTCCCGCGGGTTCGCGGCCAGAGCGCGTGAGTGTGGATGGTGGGAAGGCTCCGGTCAGCTTGAGGCTGGCGGTGGGCAGAGGTCGGGGTTTGGACACGAGACGTTTCCCAGTTCTTCACTACCGGGGTTTGGAGATGGAGGGAGAGGCCCTGGGGACGGACACCTTGGCTAGGGGAAGAGTCCATACGATGACAACAGCTCCTCTCGCCACAGTCTTATGAGGCAGGGCTTAAGTCTAAGCTTTTGACGTATTTAGAAGTCGGGGTTCTAGGAGGTTATTTATCGTCTTTTAGATTTGGAAGGATCCTAATTCTAAGGATCTATTCTAACTCAGTTATTTGGTAGGTTAGGAAATAGACCCAGAGAGTTTACAAAGAGTTGAGCAAGTGAGGTTGAGAATCGTATTTCTCTCCAGGTCCCCTTTCAGTCTAGTCTCTGCTTCTCTCACTAGATTGGGCCACTGAACTTTAGCGTTCCAAGGAATTATTTAGTTATGACTTTTTTAGGTGTGAGTTGTCTGGATGTCAATTTCACATTCTTTCCTGAATGAATTTGGGGTTTGCCTTGTACCAACAACACCTTTTACATTTCATTTAGTCCAACCCTTATTACTGGTGAGTAAACTGAAGACAGGGGAGGTGAAACTTCTAAGGTAGGAGAGATATTTTACCAGTAGAAGAGCAAACTTGAGGCAGGGGACATGAATAACTTATCAAATATTTGTCACGTATTGTAGAGGAAAACTTAGATTTTCACTAGACTAGAAAGGACAAAGTGGGAAGCAAGCCTTGTGAGTGTAATTTTTAAGGAGGTAGGCTTTGGCTTAATTTTAGCACGATATGAGGAAGAACTTAATTATTGATTAACAGTAGAACAGGTTGTCTTGTGAGGTAGTAAGCTATTTATTGGAAGTGTTCAAGAGAAGGCAGGCTGACCTCTTTTCAGGCAGATCATTTAGGGTGCCTGCCTTTCATGAATGTTGTGTTTTAGGGTTCAGGTAGAAGTTGAACTAAATGACTTTGAAAGGCTCCCCCCTCCCTTCATTTCTAAAAATGTATTACTCTACAACTCATCCAAGGTCACATAACAAGGTAGTACCAAAACATCTGTCAAGATCTAAACTGGACTTCTAACCTAAATGATTCTTTTTTAAACTTTAGTAATATAAAGTAGTCTTTAAATTGGAGGTATGTCTCCCACTATAACTTTTATATTTTGTTTTTCTTAATAAGTGTGACCATGGCTGCTGAATCTGATGTCCTGCACTTCCAGTTTGAGCAGCAAGGTGATGCTGTCCTACAGAAAATGAACCTCTTGAGACAGCAGAATTTATTTTGTGATGTATCCATCTATATCAATGATACGGAATTCCAGGGACACAAGGTGATTTTTGCTGCTTGCTCCACTTTCATGAGAGATCAGTTTTTACTCAACCAGTCAAAGCAGGTCAGAATCACTATCTTGCAGAGTGCAGAGATTGGCAGAAAGTTATTGCTCTCTTGTTATACTGGTGCATTGGAGGTTAAAAGGAAAGAGCTTTTGAAATATTTGACTGCTGCAAGTTACCTTCAGATGGTACATATTGTGGAGAAGTGCACAGAAGCTTTGTCCAAATATTTGGAAATAGATTCTTCTATGAAGAACAACAGTCAGGGTACTGAGATATGTCATTCCTCTTATCCAGAACTAAAGGATGAAGATGAAAATTTAGAGAGAGATTGTGAAATCATTGAGATTTCTGAAGACAGCCCTGTAAACTTAGACATACAAGTTAAGCAAGAAAAAGACAGTGTTTTGCAGCCTACTATACAGGGTTTGATATTGGACAAAAAAGATATGAAGACATCAGAGATTTCAACTGTTGAAATAGGGTATAAAGATGATGAAATTTGCATCTTTAGAATGGATTCCATCAATGTCCCCACTGTAGAAAGTGAGCAGTTTCCACAGCCTTGTACCTCTTCTAAAACAAATATGTATTTTCCAGAAACACAACATTCACTTATTAATTCTACAGTGGAAAGTAGGATAACAGAAGTTCCTGGGAATCACTTTCAAGGGTTTATTGGCGAAAGTACAGAAGGCAGTGTTGGTGTAACAAATGGGCTTCAAAGTCTAGAAGAGGGTTATTCCTGGCGACACCAATGCCCCAAATGTCCACGAGGATTTCTTCATCTTGAAAACTATCTGCGCCATCTGAAAATGCACAAATTGTTTTTGTGTTTGCAATGTGGAAAAACATTTACACAGAAGAAAAATCTTAACCGGCACATCCGAGGACACATGGGAATACGACCATTTCAGTGTTCTGTGTGTTTAAAGACATTTACTGCCAAGAGCACTCTTCAGGACCACTTGAACATTCACAGTGGAGATCGGCCCTATAAGTGCCATTGTTGTGACATGGACTTCAAACACAAATCTGCCCTCAAGAAGCACTTGACTTCTGTTCATGGGAGAAGTAGTGGTGAAAGGGCAAACCTTGACATCATCACAAAAGTAAAAATAGATTATGACTAATAGTAATATACACTTGCTTTGGAGACTTGGATATTATAATCCATTGCCTTGAGTTCTTCAAAAATATTCCTTTGTAATTCTGTGTTCCTTCCTATGTCTGACTTTTTGATGTACTGGCATATTAATGTTTTTGTAATATCTATTCTTAAAAAGTTGTTGGAGTTAATGGAATGGTTAATGGAGTTCTTTTCTGCCTTAAATATCATTATCAAAATATTAGCTGATTTTCATAGCCAGCCTATTTGGTGCTTTATAGAGTGTTGTGAACATAGATCTTTAGTTAATATTGCTAACTGACTCTTGGCTAAGGGGCAGAAAGAACTCAGTAGTATTTTTTAGGTTTTTCATTGAATTTTTGTTGTTAGTGCTTCACACAGGACCAGCAACCATATTTTATTTGTACTCTTATCTTAGTGACCATTGGAAGAAAATAAATCTAGGACTTTGCCAGTTTTGGTTCATTTTAGCATCACTTTTAAGAACTATTTGTCCTGTAGATGAAAGCAAGTGTGATGAATCTTTTCCCAAGTAGGATAAACATACTGGTTACTTTTACAAATTCTATCACTTTTCCTAAAGCAAATAGTGGGTCAGCTATCTGGTTGAAATTATGAAATAATAATATTCCTCGTGTATAAAAAAATTTCTGTTGCCTACAGAGAAATTATTTAGCATATCATTTATTTCACTGTGAGTATTCTCTCCACTTGTCCAAAGGGTAACTCATTCAAACTTTTTCATCTGTATGATTGGCTTATCTTTATATTAATTTTCCATAAAGGTTCAACCTAACATATCATATATCATCTTTTTTTATTATTATTATTTCATGAATAACATCGCAGCACTTCTGCATTCTGTCCATCTGTTCTTCCTCACTCTTGCTACATTTTTTGTCAGCCTCCTTTTCTAATCCTTATTAATATCTTTTATACTAGTTCTTGGGCACAAATCATCATTGTGAATATGCTGCAGCCTACTTGTGCCACCAAAGGAATATGCAGGGTTATATTAAAGTTGATTTTTTTATACACATGCACACACACACACCCCCTACTTGTCTATATGTTTTATATGTAAACACACATATATAGATAAAATATATAAACATTTCTTTCACTGGAATAAAAAGTTATTGTACCTCTGTAATGTTTTTAATATATTTTAATTCATTTCCGTTTGAGAATAAATTTTCCCTATTTGAATTACTTGTTCACATACTTTGGAGATGAAAACTAAATTAGCTGTGGTCTCTAGATTATATGTAATACAAACATCAAATATTTTTATCATCAGTATGAATATATAACCAATGAGAAACAGCATTTGTTAGAAATACACAATTTCTAAAAGATATTGAACGTGTTCTAGATATCATTATTCTTTTTACTTTGTCTTGGCAATATCTTTTTTTGTCACAGCAATTCTTTTAACCTAGTTTTTTTTATACCTCAGTACTCTACATGGGTAGTTGTGATTTTTCTTAGTGATAAATTTTTATTCATGTGACTCGGGCTAACCTTCACATATTGATATTGAAATAATTTGAGTACTTTTTTCTTATCCAGATATATGTATTCTCCATTGATGTGCCAAAAGTAAAAACATGTATGTAACATGTAAGCATAGTGGAAGTAAAATTTATTTTCATTCTTGTTAAATGCTAAAGTTCCCTGTTATTTCTATATACTTATGGTACAGTAAAACCTGTGGGACAAGACATCTTGTTAACCTCTGAGAGATGTGACTTGAGTGTTAAATCATATAATTAATCTCCCTTTATCAGAACTCTCCCCTCTTCCAGACATCCTTTACCCACTTGCCAGAGTGATATCCTAAAGCACAGGTCTGAACATATCACTTCCCTGCTCATAGCTCTGGTCATTCCCTAGTTCCTCTAGGATAAAATACAAACTTTTGTTCTTCTTTGGCATTGAGAGTCTGTTAATCTATCTCCAGTGTACTTTTGCATCCTTACTACAACATTATTTACCTTTACATGCTCTGGTCCTGCCAAACTAACCTTGCTGCTCCCCATATGGGACAAAGTGTCTCATTTCTCCTTGGCTTTGCATTCCCATTCCTAGAAGGCATTCTCTCCCCACCTCTGCCTCTGAATCCTTAACTTCCTTCATTGCTTAACTCAAGTGCCACCCCCGACATGAGGCCTTTACTAATTCTCCCCGCATCCTTTCCCTCTACTCGCCACCTCCATTTACTTCATGTTTACTATGTATATATTTTGTACTTATTTATATGTGTATATGGTTTGCCTGATAGAATGTAAGCTCCTTTAGGGCAGGGACTGTTTTTGTCTTTGTAGTCCCAGTGCCTGGTACATAGTAGACATTTAATAAATGCTTGTTGATTGATTGGTTGTGCCTCCTGCAATATAGCAATTGTGTTGTGTACAAACCTGACAAAATACAAATTAACCTACAATGCAAATGTTAAACTTCCCACCACCCCATGCAAGTGTTATATAGGCATTCTCCTGTGGAACATTTCTTTTGAAACTTCATTATTTTAAAATGTTTTGAATTTCAGCTATTTGTGAGATCCAAATTTGTTATTTCAGCAGTGTGTGGGAAATTTTCAGTGTACAATGTCCCTCTATGATTGTGGAGAAGAAATGTTGTCTTTAATAGTTTTAGAGAATTACCTGGGTATACTGAGAAGTTAAATGATTCACCCATTTTAACACTTCTTAGTATGTGTGAGAGGCCAGACTTGATCCCAAGTCTGTCTTACACAAAGGATGGCTTTTCTGTAGCTCATGCCACACCTCAACTGAGAATCATTTAACATATAGATGGTAAATGACTTTATTTCATAGGATCTTTGTGGGGAACATAGAATCACAGAATCTTAAATGTTGAAAATATCATATAGACTTCTTGGACCTTACTTTCCATATCTGCAAATTGAAGAGAGTGAATTTGATGTATATGATTTTAGCTCTCATTTATGAATTCAAATTTCACTGGTCATGTGAGCTAGAAGATGGGAGACTTGAGAGGGCATTCATAGATTTATATAAAATGTTTTAAATGTAGTAGTGATAGAATTTCACTGCAATGGATTTTTTTTTCCTTTCTTAGAAAACATTCTTTCAGTAAACATGTTTAAGCTACCATCTCTGAATGCAGAAATGGGCTTTTGTGCTAGGATATTTATTTTTGCAAAGTACTTTGCTTACAAAAAATCTGATAAATAGGGAGTGTGATTATCATCCTCATTTGACAGATGATGAAACAGGTATGAAGAGGAAAATGACATTGTGCAAGACATCCTGATAACATGGCTAAATAATTCATGGTACTTGCTTTCAAGGATCTCACCTTTTCAGCAATTTTAGTGCCTTTTGAGCAGGGCCTTTAAAACGATTATATTTGGATAAACTTTACCTCTCAGCAGAAATTTTCTTGGGATTAAATTTGAAGCTTTGTTTTTCCCCATTGGTAGTTTTATGTTTTAAAATTTATAACATTTTGTGGGTAGACAGAGTAGTTCATAGGAAATAACATTTTTGGGGAATGTACATCTTACCCAGTTCAGTATTTTAAAAATATTTCCTTCCCAATTATAACTAATTTAGGCACTGACATATACACACACACATATGTGTATATTCATGTATACACACATATGTACATGTATATGCACACAGAATCCATTTGTAAAGCACTTTCAAATTTTTTGGATAGAGAGAATGGCTGGATTTTTTTTTTTATTCTGTCCAATAACACAAAGTTTCCACGAGAAGGAATTCTCAAAGTTGTGTTTGCATTCATTGATATCTCAATAGGATTTGGAAAATGAGATCTAGTTTTAGAAATGCAGATGTTACGGTAGAAGATGGGAAAGAAAAGGGAACAAGCAATTATCTAGTGCCTACCATGTGCTAGATACTGTGCTAAGCACTTTTTGTTTTTTCTAGCTCTATAATTTTTTTGGTAGTTTGTGAATAAGTAAATTTAGGTTTAGTTAATTTACTTAGAATTGTCATTTAAAGTATATTAACTCAACCTGCCCATGAACAACTGATGTTTTTCCAAATATTTAGATCTGACCCTGTGAAATGTGCTTTGTAATTGAGTTCATATAGTTTCTGGGTTTGTTTTGGCAAGTATACTCCCCCAAATTTTATAATGTCTACAGTAAAGCACTTTTTATAAATATTTTATTTGGTACAGAGTAGAATTTTTCATTGTAGAGAAATGCAGTGTTTGTGATTTTTTTTTCATGGCCAAAGGAAAATCGAAAGGTCCATATTCTTGAATTAAAGCTTTGCCTTTACTATGTTTCTGTTTTAAAGCTCTTGAAAAAGAAATGGCTACTGATTTCTTTTAAATGAAATAACATTCTTTTGTTCACCTGAATTGTACCATTTTCTCAAATATGTAACTTCTTAATATTTAGGATAATAAAATGGAGGTTGTATAAGAGATTGATGTTTGTCGAGATTTATGAAATTCTTGTTTGCAAACTTTTTAATGGAACAAATGAAAATCTAAATTGACACTAACCCTGTGAGGTAGGTAAGAGTAACTAGTATTCCTATTTTATAAATGAGGAAAGAGACTCAGGATAATGTGAAGTGCTTTGATCAGTTACATAGCCAGTAAACAATTTTTATACTTACCTTTTTTTTTTTTTTTTTGCTTTTTGGAGGGCAGTTGGGGTTAAGTGACTTGCCCAAGGTCACACGGCTAGTTTTTTTTTTTTTTGTATGTATGTGTTAAGTGTCTGAGGCCGGATTTGAACTCAGGTACTCCTGACTCCAGGGCCGGTGCTCTATTTACTGTGCCACCTAGCCACCCCTATACTTACCTTCTTTATTCATCAAAGTGGGAGTTCATTTATTTTAAATCCATAGAAGCTGGAGAAAAGTTTATTAACAACTACTTAATTGCTTGTTTTTAGCTAATAGTGGTCATGGAACAGGAAAACTTAAAGGAAAAAAAATCTTTAAGTATAAAATTGCCTTTAAACCTATAGCAATAGATAACCTGTATATCTAATATCAGACATGACACTTCAAGGGGGTCATAGAATTTTAGACCTAAAGGATTTTAGAACTAAAGGATAATCATTTAACCCGTGAAAGTCTCCAAGAGATATTAAGTGACCTGTCTAAAACCCTAAGAAGCAGGACTTCATTTAGAAGTCCAGTCTTATGTCAATTTTAGTACTTGCTCCTAAGGGTCAACTTGGTTTTGGATTAGGGCCAATATTATTTGCCAAATAGAATTTAAGTTATGTGTTAAATCCTGCCAACTTTGTGGGGAGATAGAGTAGGAGAGAAATCAAATCTCACCATTGACCCTGAGCCACTTTATGGATGGCAGTTTTCTATGCCTCTGCCAACTTTAGCCTGAGACTATTATACAGGCAGCTGCAAAACACAGAGGATGGACGGGAGTTTCCCAGAAATCTCTCCTTCAGTTCTCGTTTCCCAGAGTGCTTCAGTTTTGCTCTACCCTCACGTGATAAGGGTGGGTTAACCGGAGAGCCCTAAGGGCAAAGCAAAGAGTAAGGAACTAAGCATGCGCAATCTCGCGCGAGTTGGGGCGTGTTTCCTCGCGAGAGGATCCTGGGGCCCGGCTCCCTCCCCGTCCGCCTCTCGCGAGGAGGTGGAGGAGGAGGAGGAGGAGGAGGAGGCGCCGCTGCGGCCGCCGCCGCCGCCGCCGCCGCCAACACCACCAAAGCCAACGGGGCTTTCCCACTTGCTCCCGATGGAGTTTGAGGCCGCGGAGCCGCAGCCGAGCCGTGCCCCGGGGAGAGGAGGCGCCTCCGTCGCCGATCCCCGTCACCGCCGTCGCCCCGGGGCTCCCCGGAGCGGCCCGTAGCGACCCCGCCCGGGCCCTCAGGTAGGGCGAACGGGCGGGAACCGGGGCCTGGGCTGGTGGGGAGGCCGTGAGGGGGCGCCCTGAGAGAACGTCTGCGCCTGACAGCGTCTGGGCCCGCCGGGCAGGCAACGATCTTCTCCACTCGCTTCTCCCTCAGGGCTCCCGCAGCCACCTCTGTCTCCTCAGCTGGTTGACTGCAGCCGGAGGGGCCTGGCTCCAGCCACTCTTCTCTCCCCTCCCTTCGCCCCGCCCAGGCGGGAGCTGTGGCCCGCAGAGAGGGGCTCCTGGAGGCAGGGTCCTACGGAGCGCTAGAAAGGACCTCTATTCTCCCTCCCTAATACGTTTTTGTTTTTCCCTAATGGCTTTCCTTCTCTCCCTCTCCCCTTTTCCTCCCTACTCCTTTTTTCACTCCCCACTCCCCTTCTTTCCCTTCTCCCCTCCCCTTTCTCTTTTTTCTCCTCCCCTTTTTGCTTCTCCCCCTCCCGTATTCCCTTCTCTCCTTTCCCCTTCCCTTCCCCACCTCTCCCTTCTCCTTCTCCTCTTCCCACTCTTCTTCCCGTCTCTCTTCTCCATTTACCTCTTCGTCCTCCGCTCCCCTTCCCATGTCTGCTAGTCTCTATCATTCCTATCCCTTCTTGTCTCTCTCCCACCCTCTCCATTCGGATTCTCCTTTATCCTTCTCTCCCAGTCATTCAGCATTTTTTCCCTCTTTCCTCTCCTTTACCCTGTCTTCCCTATTCCCTTTTGTCTCTTTCCTTTTTTTTCTTGTAAAAAAAGCCACCAAGAAAACAGAATGGGTATGATTCTGAAATAATAGAGAATCACGATGTTTTAGAGTTTGAATAGTTAGACACCATAAATTCTGCCAGTGTGTCATTTCTTCTGAGGTCCAGGTAGGGGGTGGAATCTGAGCTCTATATGAGTAGAAGACCCTTCTTCTATACACTCACACACACCTGTCTTTTTGAATAACAGCTTCTGTATTTTGACCCAAGCCAAACAATGCCCCTTGGTGCCATGTAAAGGGGTCTCAGCAGTAAGAGGAGAGAGGATTTGCTACAGAATGGCCCTGGGGATGTGACTAGGATAATTGAATGAAAGAGAACTAGGGAATTTATTTATTGGTGTGATTGTGTGTTCTGTTTTTTCCCCCTCCTTGTGGGAAAGCCTCTTGGGGCGACTCTTCCACCATCTTAGAAGAATGGTGTAAAGCATCATTGTTTTACAGGCATTTAAAACGGAACTGGGCATCACGATACAGAATGCATTAGAGAGAATAGTATCTATTTGTTTTCCTTAGCATTAAGGAATGGAAAAGGTGGTGATGTCTGCTTTCACTTTTAGTTTCAATAATAAAGCAATGTGACACAAACAGAAAAGGTACAGGAATAAAAATAGATGTAAATGATGTAGTATTTGTTCTTTGGAGTATAGCTAACCTGAATCCTCACATCCCTCTCATGGGCATTTTACTAATACATGTTAGAGTTCTTTCCTGGATCACATTTGGAAACTATTGTCTCCCATTAAATTTAATCACTTCTCGCTCACCTCCATAATATGATTTTTCTAGATTTGGTTCCTTTTGACATTAATTTATCAAATTCTCTGTTGATATTTGGGTAAATTTCTAGAACAAGAAATGTCACAAAATTCAGTTTCTGTTATTTTTAGGAAAAAAAGTATGTTTTCATCAATTTTGAAGACTACGCTTTTCAGGATCACATGCACTAGAATCCTTTCACTGTTGATCAAATGACTTTTTATTCTATCGTTTCCTTACTTGATTTCCGACTTTTTATTTTGCTGTATTTATCACTTAAAACATTTTGATGGATTTTTTTCTTTTGGTATTATCTTTTAAAATTTATTACTAACTTTAAAAACCATAGAAATTTGTATTGTAGTTTAGCATTTTAGAGTGTTATGGTTCTAGCAATGTTCCAAACAGTATTCTTTTATTGTATTAGCCAGATGCACACATTTTTTTCCCAGATTTGGAAAATTAAGCAAACAGTAGGTAGAATAAAGCACACTGAAGGAAAAAATGAATTGTACTGCGTCCATTTCACTGTTAATGTTATCAGTAACATCTTAATTGACCTTATTATGTCTTTATAATTATGGGAAAGGCTTTCTTCAGAGTGACTTTTGCACTCTCATATTACTTTAGTAAAGAGACATTTCCAGAGCATAAAGTTTCTTTTGAACCTTCTTTTATAATAATGCAGACATCAGAGCATGGCCACTTATCCAAGAAATAAATTATATCATTAAAAACAGGCAAATGAAAACAAACTTACTGACAGAGAATCTTGTTGAAAATTAGCCTAATGTCATTAGAGGGAAGAAGAGCCAGACTTTCTCTTGGAAGGATAAATAAATATACATAGCAAAAATTACTTGATAAGATGAAGTAAATGTAACTGTGCCATCTAAAGGGATATGTTTTCATTTTTTAGTCCTTAGAACTGCTGAAGGATCTTGAATTTTACTGGGAGTGGTAGCTATAATAAACAGAAAAAAAGGATTTGTGTTTTAGAAAATACCATTGAAAGAATAATCTGAAATCCGTTAAGTAATTGATTTAAGCTCCCAAGTGACTTGAGCAATAGAGTTTAAACAACCGAACTGTCAAGAAATTCTTCAAAATGATATATTTGAGCCTTTTCTCACTTAAAATCTTTCATATAATTTAGAGTACCAATTTAGACCTCTTAGATTATTTCCTTTGTTTCTGAATTAGTGACTGAAATTGTAGTCAAGATGATTTAAATCCGTTTAAAATCCCTAATTATGAATTTTAAGGTATCTAAGTGAGAAGTGTTATGTTTTGCAATAATGTTGAACTGTCAAGGCAGAAGGATCAAGTTTTTAATCTCAGGACCAATAATTGCTGTGCAAACTCTGGCTAAACCACTTAATCTCAGTGCCTAAATTTTCTTATCTATAAAATGGTGGTAATAGTACTTATCCTGAAAGATGTTCTACCATAATAAATGGAAATCTTGCCTAGGAGTCAGCAAGACTTTAACCTCTGAGTAGTCCAGACCACCCTCTAGAAAATCTGTAGAAAGTTTATGGATCTGCAGCAGTGAAGGAAATTTCCTTGCCAAAGGAGTTCCTTAAAAACTATTGAAATCACACCTGTGAATCATCCTCCTCAACCTCTCCCCCTCCCCACATTTCACCATTATCTCTCTCACAAGAATAATATTAGGAAAGTACTTTGTAAACTTAAGACTACTACTATTCATAATAAATAATACCTTTCTGTACTTAAATTCCATTGTAAGCCATCTATGCTTTTTCATCCCAATTTTTTTGGGGGGGGAGGGGATTTCTTGTTTCTATAAATCCTCTTATGTGGTAGTCTTCCTTTGATATTTCCTTGGCATCATTGGAGTTACTTGGGCTATCCATCTGTAATTTCTTACTAAATGACCTACCCACTTCCTTTTCGAGGTACATACAGGTAGGATCTTAGCTTTCAGAACTAGATGAAAGTTAAGAGATTATCCAGTTGATTCCTTGCCATCCTTCTTAAAGAAATGGAGGATCAGAAAGGTAAAGTGACATGCCCAAGGTGATACTGGTAAGAACGAGTATACAGCTGTTAGATGATATCGTTCTAAAAATTTAATGCACACCTTTGAGACAAAGATTTGTTTAATTGAAAAGTTAGTTTGCATGTAATAGCCGAACTTTGATGTGGTTTTTGTAGTATAGATTACTGTATTTCTCTTCATATAAAATAGTGGGATCATATAAAATAGGAATTTTTGCAGTGGTAGAATTTTAAATTTTTTCCTGTAGTAGTGTGAAATCAAATATAACAGTGAACTGTTCTGGTTAACAGATTATGCTTTGCCAGTAACGGAAAGTAAAATTTCTTAAGTATGTAACATTTGCTCTTTTTAAACAACTTTTTCATCTTCCCATCATATTTGTGAGGGAAATTAGTACCTTCAGTTTTACACATCAGCAAATGACACACAGAGGGACTTATAACTTGAAAAGCTATTGAACAGAAAAATTCCTCTAGATCATGTTCATTCAAAAAAGCATTTAGTAACTGTATACCTTACTCTGTTCTAGGCACCAGAGGAGCACTATATCAAATTCAGATTCTTAAGATCCCCTATTTAGCTGCCCTATAATTTTGGTAACTACAAGTTTACTTAATAAAAATTAATTTTAAATATTTTGCTTATTGCATTGAATGGTTGAAATTTACAGTTTTTTTCTTAGATTTTTGTTGTACTTGGAAAGTTTTCATTTTGTCTTTAAATATCTATTTCTCTGCAAATGACATTGTTCTCATAGTATTTAAGTTAGAATTTTACAAACCCAGTTAGTTTACAGTGTTTCAGTTTAAGGAGTTTATATGTTCACACTTTTCTAGTGTGTAATTTAAGCACTTTTTTCCCAAGAAATTTAAATATTAATTTTTTTTATCCTTTTTGTATTATATAAAAAAAGCACTATTTATAGTCAGGATTTAAAAAAAATATCCACTCTTAAATAGATCAAAAGTTTATGCTACAACACCAGTTAAGGGTATATTCAGTGATATAAGTATCCTCTGATATTTGGGTTGAAAAACTGCCACATTGTCTTCATGTGTCTTTCAAGTTATGTGGGAGAGTGAAGTGTTGATTATGTTGCTACCCTGAAAATACTTAACAAATGCAGTATTCATTTTGAATCTGAGGAGGCTTTATACATCTGCCTTTAATAAGCATATTAGGCGTAAATGAGTATATAGTTTCATTCAGAGTTGATTCAGTCTGTCTGGAAGTAAATATACCCTAAGTTTCTCATAAATAAATTTTATCTTTTATTTTGTAACGGCATTTATTTAAATTCATTTGGAAATTAAATTCACTGCATATTCATTTTAAGTTTTTTTAATGTGTTTAAGAAGACTTATGCCGATAATTGCCATCAACTTTAATTTTTTATCCAGTTATCAATTCTTCAAAAGCTATATTTGAGGTGGTTTGGGATGCCAAAAGTTTTTAAATTTCATTATTTAGCTGACTTCAAGTTTGAATTCTTTTCCAAGAAATTTAAACTTGAAAAAGATTGTTAAGATAAAATAAAAGAGTTGAAAGATTATTTTATATGAATTTCCTCTAACTTAATTGGACATTGAAAATTTGCCTACTGAATTAGAATTTTTTTTTTTTTTGCTTTTTTGGAGGGCAGTTGTGGTTAAGTGACTTGCCCAAGGTCACACGGCTAGTTTTTTGTGTTAAGTGTCTGAGGCCAGATTTGAACTCAGGTACTCCTGACTCCAGGGCTGGTGCTCTATTCACTGCGCCACCTAGCCACCCCCTGAATTAGAATTTTTGAAAAGATAGCTGTGAAAAAAAGAATGCATGAATTATTTTATTAGTCCAACTTCACTGAATTAGAGTACTCAATAGCAGATTTAAAGGAAAAATGTGACTAAAACAAATGATCTCTTTTCCTCTTATAACACTGAAACATTTTTCAGGTTGTAGCTACTGATGAGTTCACATATTTTGTTAAAATCAAGTATAAAGGCTGATCAGATTTATTTGTAATATTGGAAGTTAAACTTTTTGAAGTTAATTAGAAAAAGTCTTCTTAGCCATGGCTGTGGCATTGTGAATCTGGAAGGTATGGATTTGCCTTGAAAGATGTGGGAATTTATTTTGTTTTGTTTTATTTATTTTATTTTTGCTTTTTGGAGGGCAGTTAGGGTTAAGTGACTTGCCCAAAGTCACATGGCTAGTAAGTGTGTCAAGTGTCTGAGGCCTGATTTGAACTCAAGTCCTCCTGTCTCCAGGGCCTGTGCTCTATTCTCTGCACCACCTAGCTGCTCTAGGGAATTTATTTTAGAGTAATTCTGTAAAACTAATTTACAAACTTTTATATCTAGGAATTCAGTTTTATTTGAATTATTTGGAGTACTTTAAAGTCTGTAGACATTTAAAGCACAACAAATAGGAATGAAATTTTCCTTTTGAATTTTTTTAGGGGGGATTTTTTTGTTAGATAATTTACCTTCAAACTCAGATTATTTTTAGCATCTTTAGTTGCTGTAGTTGGTGCTCACTAAAGTATCAGCTAGTAAACCTTCAGTGAACAAAGTATCAGCTGAGTGATGCCCTAAATGCCCAGATTTCTAACACTCAGAAAACCTATCAAATTTACATAAGTACTTTTTAATTGTTCTAAATTTGAATTAGGAAATGTTTATGAAATATGCAGTATTCAAACTTTATATCTGAATGCTTTCAAGTTGGAGATAGTGACATTGATGATAATTACATGTTCTTAGATGTAGATTATTTGGAGTTAAAGCCCTTTGCTATATGATTTCTTGAGTCTTCATACTATTGCCATAAGAATGTAGAATCTAGAGTATGAGGAAACAGATAATGCCTTTCTAATTTCAAATTTCATAAATGGACACTCCAATCCTTACTTGATAGTAGTTGTTGATATTCTTAGCATCCTTTGATTAGGAACTTATATAAAAGCTTCTGTCACTTCTGTAGTCTTTTAAATTAATTTGTTAATTACCACAATATCTACATGCATTTGAAGAACAGTATTAGCTAGGCTGGGTGGTGCTCACCTGTAATCCCTTCTGTTGGGCAGGCTGAGACCTGCAGATCTCTCAAGTTAAGGAGTTATGAGCAGCATTGCATTATGTTGATCTAGTGTCTGCACTAAGTCCAGTATCTGCCCTTGGAGGAGGGATGAGACTCATCAGGTTGCTTAGATGTTGGAAATCCAAGTAGGTCAAAGATCTGAGATAGGGATATCCAGTCTCAAAAAAAAAATAGTAAAGATTTATGGATCTGCCATTTAAGTTTACAAAGGTTTGGTTGGCTTATTGAGCTAAATAAAGATGGAGATGACAAACCTTGCTTTATGGATTTGGAGATTCTTTTCATTGACCCTGTGGCTTTTAAAGGATCTTAGGCCCATAGATCAGGTTCTACTGATACAGTTTAAACACATTGTACAGATGAGGAAACTGAGGTCCAGGCAAGTCAAGTGATTTGCATGAGGTTACAAGTAGCACACCTTCTGACTCCAAATTCAGTGATCTTCCCACAAAGAGATGATAAAGATTTGCAACCTTTTTTTCTTTGGAAACAAAAAAAGCACTGCAGCAAACTTCCTACTAGATTTAGAAATTATGAGTATAATTAGTAATACTTTTTTTGGGTACTAATTAGGTATTTTATTTCTGCAGAGAATATCTTTTCTCAGTTGACTTTGTTCACATTAACATTTAAAGCCATGCAACGATATTAACACAGCTTGCTCATATCTGTTAATTTTGTTTTGTGTCAGCATAGTAGAAGACTTCACTAGTTAACTGTTGTTATAACCTTGGATAAGCTTAACGTTTTCTAGACCTCAGTTTCCTTTTCTGTAAAATGAGGGTGTTAGATCAGATTTGTTGTTGTTAGATTATGTGGACTTTCTTTAGTTAAGCTCTGAATCTTTCATCCTTTGATCCTGTGATATGATATCCTTGGAGGGACATTATATAATCACTTCCTTTTTTTTTATCAATCAATTAGTCAATGGATACATATTTATTAAGTGCTGTTTGTGTGCCAATTTTGCCTGTAGATCTGCTCAGGTACATCTTTCAGATCTCTAAATTATCTAAACTATCTCCTTCCTGTATTACTTGAAGGTAGTATAGTGGTAATCAAGAGATAAGAATTCTAAGATTGGCCCTGTGACTTAACTAACTACATAATCTTGAGCAAGTAGCCTCAAATACCCTAGTATTCAATTTCCTTATCTGTGTCATGCAGACTAAGATCCCTCACAGACTTGAAAATCTGTGAGTAGATAGGTATGTTCACATTTCTCTTTTTTGCTTGCAATTTGTCTAAGGTAGATATTAGTATAGAAGCAACTAGAATGTAAGCTCTATGCTGGCAGATTAGGACAAATGTCTACTAAGTTTTCTATCTTCCTTCTCTTTCCTTCCCTTATTCCTGTCCCCCAACAGTACACACTTATTTGGTTCTTGTTGAATTGAATTGTATTTTTAAATGTGGTTAAAAGGTTACTTTTTAATTCCTCAGTTTTAAAATTCAGAATTAATGTGACCACAAGTATACGAATAGTGTAAGACATAAACTTGGGCTTTGTGAAAAAACTGTTTCATATCTATAAGAAAGAATTCTCTTACCAATAGCTAACATTAAAATTACCTACAAAAATCTCCAAATCAGGTAAATTGCTTCAGTTTAAACCATTTTAGGGAAAATGAGTGAATTAAATGAAGTGAATTAAAGCTGGTTTTATAGTTTGGAGCTTTTATTTTTTTTATTATTTCTAAAACATTAATTTTAGTTTGGGGAGTATTCTATCAGTGTGTTCTCAGATCATAGCTGGGCAAATAACACTAAAATGTTTAAATAATTACTTGTGATTCTTTAAAAATACACTTAAGAGTTTACTACAGCTTGTTATTGTTTTTATTTTTTGCAGTTGTATTGAGTCACTGAAGCAACATCCCAAATTTTCAAAATTTCTTAAATAATATAGAAAATTATTTGTTTGCATTTTATCTAACTTTTACTGAATTCTCTCTGCCTTTATGAATATTCAATTGGAAAAGTATCCCTTTCAATTTTACTTAAAATCTAGATTTCAGATGACTATGCTCCCTTGCAAAAATGAAAGAAATAAAATCTATTTAAACTTTGGTCATTGTGAGTTTAAGTTTATGGTATTTCATGTGTTGAATTAGTTTATAAAGAATGATGTAACAATCATTCTTTTTGTTTTCACACAGGACTATTGAAGTTTTACTGTCATTCAGTTTCAGTTCAGTTCTATAATTGAGTGGCAATTAAGCATGAAACTATGGTGTCTTAATTAAATTATTAGATATCAGAAAGTAAATAAAATGTGTTTAGTGTTTTAGCTTATATGGCAAATCAAATTGGCTTTAATATTTACAATATTAATTGTGAAGATATGAAAATAAATTTTTTTTTGTTTTCTGTTTTTTGTTCCCTTCTAGCTAATGTAACACTACACAGTGAAATAATGGTTTGCTAGACTGCTAAACAAGCATCCAGTTTCCACAATGCCTGTACAGGCTGCTCAGTGGACAGAATTCCTGTCCTGTCCAATCTGCTATAATGAATTTGATGAGAATGTGCACAAGCCCATCAGTTTAGGTTGTTCACACACCGTCTGCAAGACCTGCTTAAATAAACTTCACCGAAAAGCATGCCCTTTTGACCAGACTGCCATCAACACAGACATTGATGTGCTTCCTGTAAACTTTGCACTTCTTCAATTAGTTGGAGCCCAGGTAAGATGTACTGCTTATTGCTTCAGCCTTTTGTCGGAAGTAGCATTAAAATATTGGACGTGCAGTTAAGATAGATTTTTATTAGAATGTTCTCTCAGTTTCTTGACTTTTGTGATGCTGAACATCTGTTCTTATAGGGCCTCAATTTCCTCATCTCTTCCTTCCATGGGGATAATGATATTTGTACAACATACCTCACAGGACTGTTGTGAGAAAGGAACTTTGTAAATAATAAAACATGAAACTGTCAATTGTTATATGTTCATTAACCTTTAGTTTAGAGGAAAAGCAGATTTGTAAATTTGAAATTTGTAGAAAACATTATCATTGAAAAAGCTGTTTCCCTCTGGTTCTTAATTTCCCTATTTATAAAATAAATGAATTGGATTAGATGATCTGTAGGTAATTTACAGCTGTGGATACTGTAATTTGATTGTATTGTTAGAATTGTATTTTATGCAGGGCAAGATTATCACTGCATAAAGAGCTGAATCTATTGAAGCATTTATGAGAAGTTTCCCTTTTTAGGTACCAGATCATCAAACAGTAAAATTAAGTAATCTAGGAGAGAATAAGCACTATGAGGTTGCAAAGAAATGTGTTGAAGATTTGGCACTCTACTTAAAACCACTAAGTGGAGGAAAGGGTAAGTTTCTTTAAAAACTATGTCTCTGTTGGTGGATAGGATTTGATGGGAAAATTATTAACCTTGGTAAACTTAGCTTTGATGTTTTGATATGAAGCAATGAAAGTCTTCAGATGGATTTGACAGAAGGTCCAGTTGCCTTTTTTGATTAATAACTAGATTATTATTTTGTTTATTTTTTGTTTTATGGGATTTATGGGAGAATTTAAACAGGAATCATATAGGTTGGGTGGGCATGGAGGATCTGCTTCATTGCAAGGATTATTCATATTGATGAGAATTCAGATCTATCCAAGTAAGTAAATATAACCTAATTGCAAATCAGACAAAAGGAGAAATATTCATTTTCTTCGGTTAAACTAGTTCTATTTATTTAGAATTCTTAGAATATAAATCTTAACAAATCTTGTCAAGGAGTCCTTTCTTGTATTCCCTTGAACTTATATGTCTTCTCTTAGTAAGTCTCCAGCGTTTACTAGCCTTTCATGTAAACTTGTGCAAGTCATTTAATCTCTGAGCTTTTGTTTCTTCATCTCTAAAATGTAATGTGGATAATAATATGTGTACTGTTTGTTTTGAGGAAAACATTTCTCAGACCTCCAAATATGAGTTAATAATTGTCTTTGTAATCTTGTTAATGAGATACATTCTTGGCATTTGAGAAATACCAGAGAAGTATGAAAAGTTATTCTTTACTCAAGGAATTTTAAATTCCTGTGGTTTATTACATTGGTTTTAGATAGGATTATGTGATAGGTCCCATAAGACAAATGTCTTTTAAATGAAAAGCTTCCAGTAGTAATCAATAACTGACAGCAAGCAGCCAGGTATACTGTATTTTTTTTTTTAATGTGTGATTGCTAAAGGACTTGAGCTGGTCATGCAGTAAAAGTGACGATAACAGATGGATAGTCTGAGTGTTGCCTTGTTATCTATGAAATATTAAAAAGCTAGAGGAACATCTCCCGTATGTGGGGTAGATTCCATATGGAAGATACATGGAAGGGAAAGCACTTGGAATGTGAAGACTTGGATAAGTTTACATTGGAAAGAGGATCCACATTAATAAAATTACTTATCCATCAAAGTATCTGTTTTTAATGAAGCTAGAATACATTCTTTAATTTAAATGCAGTAAAATGTCACTTGACCATTATATACACACCAGAACCTAAGTTGTCTTGAGGAACGTAAAGTGTACAACAGTATCCAAACTATCAGAAAGCAGGTATTAGACTTAAGCAAAATGTATACCATGATAGGGTTGACTAGTACCAAATTGGGAATCTCAAGATTTGAGTTCAAATGCCAGACTCTCACACTGATAATTTGTGACTTTGGTCCGATTACTTCCTTCCCTAAGTGTCATATCTCTTAGTAAAATGAAGTTGGAGTAGATGGATTTTATGGTTTCGTTAGGCTCTAAATCCTACAACCATCTCTAAGAGTTTAACATCATTACTATTGTGGGATGTGAGTGAGAAACTAACTCAGGGATTATAGCTTAATCAGTGAAATTTATAATGAAACATACGTTAAAAAAATTTTTCAACTCATCTTTACTTTTAAAAGCTTAGGTCTTTTGGTTTCTCTTTTTTGAAAGGTGTTGCTAGTTTGAATCAGAGTGCACTGAGCCGTCCAATGCAAAGGAAACTGGTGACTCTTGTAAATTGTCAACTTGTGGAAGAAGAAGGTCGTGTAAGAGCCATGCGAGCAGCACGATCACTTGGGGAAAGAACTGTAACTGAACTGATTTTACAACACCAGAACCCTCAGCAGTTGTCTGCCAATCTCTGGGCTGCTGTCAGGGCTCGGGGATGCCAGTTCTTAGGACCAGGTAAAAGTCAAAAAAATTTTTAGAGGATGACAGTTTCAGAGATAAATACCTTATTAAATAATTTTCAGCTTTCTCAGGAGTAAACAAGTAATTTTCTGATGTTCTTGTTCAGTGAAAAGTAGTTCTAAAGAATTTCTGTAGTGCATTGTCAGATCATATTTGATAAAACCCATACATCTACTCCATTTATTCACCACCTATTTTCAGATTGATACTTATTCTAAGAAGTTTATTTTTTGGTCAAAAATTTTGTAATGATATACTTTTATGAATTTTCTCCTTTCTCATTTAAATTCTTACAGATTCGTGGGTTTTGTTGTAATTTTCAAAGATAGTGAATGTTTCATTTGTATAGTGGGAAGCCTAAGGATAATTGGAAGAAAGCTTTTGTATGTTAATGCATCTTTACATTTAATTGACAGCATGTAGGATGAAGTGTGTAGCTTGTGTAGAGTTTAAGAAAGAAGACAGTTTCTTGATACTTTTGTCCACTTTCATTTAAATAGAAATTGAGACTAAATGATATTTCTTTCTGTATTAAGAACCAGTCTTGGAGTCAAGAAAACATAACTTCAGGGGGGCAGAGCCAAGATGGTAAAGTAAAAGCAGGAACTTGCTTCAGCTCCTGCTACAACCACCTCCAATACTGGGAAAAAAATGACTAAACAAATTTTAGAGCTACAGAACCCACAAAATAACAGAGAGAAACAAATGTCCTGCTGAAGGCAGCCTGGCAGGATGACAGGAAGGGTCTGCCCCATCAGACTGTAAGCCTCCTTGGCCCAGACTCAGAACTGGGGAGGCCCTGACCAGCAACCCTGACTGGCCTGCGCAGACTTCAGGAGAGTGAATCACCAACAGCTGTGGCAATTTCCAGAATTCTCAACCAATAAATGCCAAAGACAAAGTTAAATGTCAATGTGGAACTCTGTTATAACTGAGTGATAGAAGAGTAAGGTCTGGCCCCAGGCCCCGGGGTGAGAGGTGGTAGAGGTGTGGCAGCTGTAGCTGCTGCCCCATGGCTGCCTCCAGAACTCCTGGCCTGCAGATCATAGTGGGAACAAGCGACCATTCAGAGGGTTATCGTTCTTGCTTTGACCTGCTTGGATCTGGGTCACAGACTTGGGTGGTGGTCCTGGGGTGAGGAATGCCGGTGTACCAGAACATGTGGTGGCTATAGAGAGGGAGCCCTCCTCATTGCTCTGACAACATTTGTGAAAACCCCAGCAATTTGGGATACAGGTCTTTCCACATTGGAAGCAGAGTTCTACCATGGCAAAGAGCTCAAAAGTCAAGTAATTGGCTAGCAAGATGAGCAAGCAGAGGAAACACAATCAGACCACAAAATCTTTTTTTGGGGACAAAAAGGATCAAATTATGGAAGCAGAAGAAGACAACAAAGTCAAAACTCCTGCATCAAAAGCTTCCAAGAAAAATATGAACTCGTTACAGGCCATGGAGGAGCTCAAGAAAGATTTTGAAAATCAGATATGAGAAGTGAAGGAAAAATTGGGAAGATAAATGAGAATGATGCAAGAAAATGATGAAAAGCCAAGCAATAGCCTGCTAAAGGAGGCCCAAAAAATACTGAAGAAAATAAAACCTTAAAAAATAGACTAACTCAAATGGCAAAAGAGGCCCAAGAAGCCAGTGAGAAGAATGCCTTAAAAAGCTGAATTGTCCAGATGGAAATGGAATTTCAAAAACTCACTGAAAAGAATAATTCCTTCAAAATTAGATTGGAGCAAATGAAACCTAACATAAGAAATCAAGATAGTATAAAACAAATCCAAACAAATAAAAAAAATAGAAGGCAATGCAAAATGTCTCATTGGAAAAACCACTGACCTGGAAAATAGATACAGGAGGATAATTTAAAAATTATTGGACTACCTGAAAGCCATGATCAAAAATAGAGCCTAGGAATCATCCTTCAAGAAATTCTCAAGGAAAATTGCCCTGATATTCTAGAACTAGAAGGCAAAATAGAAATGTAAAGAATTCACCAATCACTTCTTGAAAACGATCCCAAAAAGAATACTCGAAGGAATATCATACCCAAATTCCAGAGTTCCCAGGTCAAAGAGAAAATATTACAAGCTGCCAGGAAGAAACAATTTGAGTATTGTGGAAACACAATTAGGATAACACAAGACCTAGCAGCTTCTACCCTAAGGGATTGAAGGGCTTGGAATATGATATTCCAGAGGTCAAAGGAGCTAGGATTAAAACCAAGAATCACCTACCTAGGAAAATTTTGAGTATAATGCTTCAGGAGAAGATATGGTGATTCAGTGAAATAGAGGACTTTCGTGCATTCTTGATGAAAAACTAGAGCTGAACAGCTCTTTCAGATACAAGAAGCAAGAGAAACATGGGAAGGTAAACAGGAAAAAGAAATCATGAAGAACTTATTAATGTTGAACTATTAATATTCTTTCATGGAAAAACTAATTGTAACTCGTGAGACTTTTTTCAGTATGAGGATAGTTGAAGGGAATATGAATGTGTGTATTTATATATACATATATATGAATAAATACTTATGTATATATAGGAGGGTATATGTGTATATAAATACATATGTGACTGTGTATACATGTGTACCTGTATGCATAGGCAGGGCACAGAACGATTTGAATAGAAAGGGATGATATCTAAAAAATAAAATTAAGAGATGAGAGGAATATATTGGGAGAAGGAGAAAGGGAAAGATAGAATTGGGCAAATTATCTCACCTAAAAGAGGCAAGAAAAACTTAAAATGGAGGGGAAGAGCACGAAGGTGAAAGGGAATAGGTCAACCTTACTCATTGGATTTGGCTTAAGGAAGGAATAACATACACATTCATTTGGGTATCTTACCCTACAGGAAAGGAGAGGGGATGGGAATAAGAGGGGGGATGGTAGAAGGGAGGGCCTATTGGGGGAGGGGTAGTCAGGAGAAAGTACTTTTGAAGAGGGACAGGGTCAAAGGAGAAAATAGAATCAATGGGGGTCAGGATAAGATGGAGGGAAATAGAGTTAGTCTTTCACAATATGACTACTATGGAAATGTTTTTTGTAACTACACATGTATAACCTGTATTGAATTGCTTGTCTTCCCAGTGGGGGTGGGTGAGGAGGGAAGAAGGAAAAGAATCTGGAAATTAAAATTTTAAAAACAAAAGTAAAAAAAAATTGTTTTTGTTTTTGTTTTTGTTTTACACGCAATTGGAAAATAAGGTATATAGGCACTGGGGTATAGAAATCCATTTTGCCCTACTAGAAATTTGTTGGGGATGGAGGAGAAGAGAACAAATTGGGGGAGCAGTATTCAGTAGGCTTGCTGTATTTGGGTAGGGGGGGTAGGGGAAAGATGAGGAGAAAATTTGTAATTCAAAATCTTGTGGAAATGAATTTTGAAAGCTTAAAATAAATAATATTTAAAAAGAGGAAAAAAAAGAAAACATGACTTCAGGTCCTGCTTATGACATACTAACCATGTGATCCTGATAAAGTTACTTAACCTCTTAGGGGCTCACTCAATTCTCCTAGGATAATTACAGAGAAAATATCAGTCTGCATTGGTTGCAGGGTCTTTCCAACGTAAGAGATCCCCATAGTGGTGTAATTATGGGTCTGGATTTCAAGATACATTTGCTCTATGTTAAATGTTAAATCTATTCCATAATAATTTCAGATTTATTATATAAGATGACTTGTAAAGCAGCTAGGTGGTGTTAGTGGATCAGGTGCTGGACCTGGAGTCAAGAAAACCTGAGTTCGTATCTGGTCTCAGACACTAGCTGTGTGATCTTGTGCAAGTCACTAACCCTGGTTACTGCAGTTTCCTCTTCTGTAAAATTAGCTCCACTCCAGTATCTCTGCCACAAAAACCCCAAATGACATCATGAAGAGTTGGACACAACCGAAACAACAGAATGACAAATCATAGGAACAGAGAATTTTCCTTGTTCAAATGACATTCCCTGGCATGTTTTTATTTTTACTAATGTTTGCCTTCTGAGCTTTTTATTTCCATTGATATCTAGGTACTTGGGCTGCTTAATGAAGAGTAAATGATATGTAATGTACTTCTTTTTTCTTCTAATCTTTTACATGAATTGTATGATTATGATATCCTGCCATATTAAATAGCATAAGAATTTGGGTAGTGCATTACCACAAACCCTGTATGGGCACATAATGTGCTGGTCATGACAAATACAAGATTACAGAGTTCTTCCATTAAAATTACCTTAATGTTTATGACTTATTTCCAGCTATGCAAGAAGAGGCCTTAAAGTTAGTACTGCTGGCTCTGGAAGATGGTTCTGCTCTCTCAAGGAAAGTTTTGGTACTTTTTGTTGTCCAAAGATTGGAACCAAGATTTCCTCAGGCATCAAAAACAAGTATTGGTCATGTTGTGCAGCTACTGTATCGTGCTTCTTGTTTCAAGGTATGACTCTTAAATTAAGAATGATAAGATTATGGTTATCGTTTTGCTAATTTTAAACACAAATTGCCAAACATTAAGAATGAGTTATGTAACCAGAAGAAAATTAAGTTTGCTTTAAAAAAAGATTGTAACCTTTTTATTAATGCCTATATTGTGTATCTCCATCAATTCAATTTTCTCTGCTCCTTCATGCCCCCATTCTCCCACATGCCCCAGAAAACCATCTAATACAGTGATTGCTTCTGACGATGTTTTGTGCTAGTCCTATAACTATCTGCTTTTTACAGTGATCTGTTTTATTAATTATCCTCTAAGAACTTCTTTGGTTTTTTAATCACTCATAGTGTGACTTCATTTTGGTGATTTTTTTCATTTGCCTTTTTATAATCAGTGTGCCTAGAGTTATCTTGGTTGTATTTATTATTGTCTTACTGATGCTCTCTTTTGAAACAGTCAGTACTTATTGGAGTTAATAAATATATGCCAAAAATATTTCATGTTTCCTCAGGCATTAATTGAAATATATCAATATGCCCATTGCAATTCATCGTGCAGTTGAAGATGTAGTTCCTTGAAAAATGATCGTAACAGCAAAGAGCCTCCTGAGACTATTGTAATAAGCCAGGAGATTACACTCTGTGTTATTGTTTCAACACGTGGATTTTTTTTCCACTAAGGTTTATCCTGAATTATCCTGTTACCTTTTTTAAATCATAAAATTTTGTATCTCTCTTGTGCTTTTGTCATAATTACAAACATTTTTCTTTTAAGTTTTAATTGATGTCTTTTTTTATATGTTCATTTTTTCTACTTTCTTTTCCTTTCCCCTTCCCAGAAAGCAGTCTTATTAAACAAAGAATATTTTTAAAGAAAAAAAAGAGGAAGAGAAAATCACCAGCAAAATCAATCTATACATTAAAAAAATCTTTAAGTATTCAGTGTTCCACATGCATGGACCTCCCACTTCTGCAAAGGAATTGGAGGAAGTGCCTTTTCTTACCTTGGTTTTGGAGAAATACTTTTTCTTTGTAATTTCGTGATATTACTTTTAATTGTTTTGTGGTTTTTTCTGTTTATGTTGTTGCCATTTTGCATGTTTTTAAATATTATCGTAATTTACTCTGGTTTGCCTTCCCATCTCTTTCCCTCTCCCAGAGACCCATTACGTATAACAAGTAATACTTCTGGACAATTAAAAAGAGGGAAAAGAATCAGCATAACTGATCATTACACTGAAAAAGTCTGAAAATATGTGCAGTGTACCTACCACATTTGTGGATCGCCTACCTTTACAAAGGAGTAAGGTGGAACTGTCTCTTCTTTGGAGACATGTTTGCTCTTTATAATTTTGCAGTGTTCATTTCAATTTTTATTTGTGGTTCTTTCCACTTATATGTTGTAGTCATTGTGTGCATTGTTTTTCTGGGCTCTGCTTATTTAACTTTATTGTTACTTTCCACGATTCATGTGCAAGTTCCATATTTTTCTGTATTCATCACATTCATCATTTTTTAAAGTATGGTAATATTCCATTATACTTACATATTGTGTTTTTTTTAGCCATTCAGTTGATAGACATTTACTTTGCTTCTAATTCTTCAACATCGTGAAAAATGCTGTTACAAAGATTTTGTTATATATGAGGACTTTGTTTTGTCAATTTCCTCCTTGGGGTATAAGTCTCGTGATGGACTCTCTGGGTCAGAGAATATGGAAGTTTTAGTTACTTAATTTGGAAAATTTAAATTGCTTTCTAAAAAAGTTTTCACAGTATCAGCTACTGTATTTATCTTTCCATAATCCCTTCAACAATGACTTGTTTCTTATGCTTTTTATATTGTATATTATATGCTATGACTATTCTGTGCTTAAGCTTGTATGTCATACCCTCTGCTACATTGTAAGTGGTACAAGGATAGGGACCACTTCCTAGCATCATGATTTATATATAGTACGTTCTCAATAATTTCTGGTTCAATGAATTGAATGAGTGAATGTGACTGACCTCATCACTCAAGTGAAATTGCTCTTTTGAAAGTTACCAATGATCTTTTTTGCCCTATTTATATTTTCTCCGACCCATACCCTGTCCCACTTGCCCCAATCCGGGGAAAAATACAAAGCTGTTTGAATAGATAAACTTGGTCAAGAAAAATGAATTCCTACCTTGGCCTCAACCAAAAATGTGATGAGTCTTAATTTTGCATATTTGTATATCAGTTCTCTGTTGTGATGTCAGCAACATTCTTCATCAGCATTTGTTATTCAGTATTCTGGAGTGATTGTTTATCATTGCATTGTTGTTGTTGTGTTTGTCCGTTGTTTTCTTAGAGGGACCATGACATCAGGGAAGTGATGTCTTCTTTTTTACAATTACTACTATGACATAAGTTCTCCTGGTTCCTCTCACTTTGTATATCGTCATATAAATCTTCCCAGGTTTATTTGGAATCATCTCTTTATTTCTTATGGCACTTTATTTCCTATGAAAGGGATATCCTTTGGGAAATGACCGAACAAATTATGGTATATGAATGTAATGGAATATTGTACAGTGATCCCTTAATTGCCATATCTGATTTTTTTTTCCTTAGTCCTTATTCTTCTTGACTTCTCTTGATTTGACCCTCACATTTTTCATGACATTATTTTCTTCCATCAGTCTGACTGTTCCTTCTCAGTTTCCTTTGCTGTCTTATCTCTATCATATCCTCTAACTTTGGATATTCCCCAAGGTTCTCTCCTAGGCTTTCTTCATACTCTGTATTCTTTCTCTGGGTAACCACATCAATTACCATGTAAGATATATCTTTATATCTTATATGTATGTGTATGTGTATATACACGTTTACATACATATATATCTATCATGTATGTATTATTTAACAACATATAACATATACACATATACAATGAAGATATGCATACATATACATATCTTTCTATTTTCTGTATATACATGTACATCTTTTTCTGTTTCTACTCTCTTCCATGCCTTCTGCCCTATGCCTTTTGGACATTTCAAATTAGACTTCTCAGAGACTTCTTAAATTTATTGTCCAAAACTAAACTCATCTTTTCCCCAAAACCTACCTGTCATCCAAAATTCACTATTAATGTTTTTTTTTTTTTTTAAATTTTATTTTATTATTATTTTTTTTTAAAGTTAACTTGTTTGTTCACTTTTAGGTTACAAGATTCTGTTCCATAGTCACTTCAGTTATAGATTT
>CM053595.1:75527213-75571690 GCA_028646575.1 Pseudocheirus occidentalis | reverse complement strand
TCTGAGTATGTAGCCTGATGTCAGCGCCCAGACTCTCAGTAATTCCCCTGAGTTCCCCTGATGCTTAGGAGTAACTTGTTGGGGTCAGGTGGTCTAGCTCCTTCAGGTTTCAGAGTCTGTGCCCCTGAGCTATCACTATTAATATTGAAGGCATTATTGTTCTTATAGTCTTCCAGGGTCAAAATTTTTCTGGTCTGTTCCCTCTCCCTCACCTGACATATACAGTCAGTTGTCAGATCATACTGTTTCAGTGTTCCCAATATCTCTTGCATATGACCTATTCTTTTCACATAGCTGTGGCCCTAGTTCAGGCCCTCGTCATCTCTTACCTAGATTTTTATCATATCCTCCTAATTGTTCTCCCTGGCTTAAGTCTCTTTTCACTCCAGTCTGTCCTATGTAGTTTTGCCAAAATAATTTACACATCCCATTCCTTACATACATGTACCTTATCCCATCTCCTTGTCTTTGTACTGATTATCCCACTTGCCTAGAATGTACTCTTTTCTTAACACCACCTCATAGAGTCTCACATTCTTCTTTAAAGATGAAGTGTATTCTGTGCAAAGCTTTTCTTGGTGCACCATCACAGCATCATCTTTCTCCAAGTAACTTCTACTTAACTACTATGTACAAATTTGTATTTATTCACTTTATAGTTAATGCCATATGTATTATGCATGTGCTTATCTCCCAATTAGAATACATCTCCTTTTGAATAGTGATTGTTTAATTCTTTGGGCTGGTATACCTAGAAGCAGTCATACTGCCTAGCACATAGATACTTAATCAGTACTTGATGATTAATTCTGAAATTTTACTATCACTATTAATTGAAATTAATTTCATAACAATTTATTAAATAATTACTCACATTGTAAAATCCAGCATTCTTGTTAAGAGCCTGGGTTCAGGTTTTGTCCTTTGTGGCACATTAATTATATATCCTTGGACAAGTTACTTCAGCTTTTAGTGCCCCAAGCAGCTCTTTAAGACATTGTTGCACAACAGTTGCTGATCTGCATTGATAGTATTGTGTTTGATTTAATATTTGATAATCAATATACTTGATATTTATATTGATAATATATCAGTATCATTGAAATCATGGGTCTGCACCAAGAGCATAAATGTGGAAAGGCACTGTATATTAAAAGATTCTCGTGAACCGGACTGAAACATATTACACTGAACTAAAAGTTTAATTTGCTAATAATATCTGTATAGTCTTTTTTCTTTTGAATTTATGTATTTTTAGTTTACAACATTCAGTTCCACAAGCTTTTATTTATTTATTTACTTTTAGTTTACAGCATTCAGTTCCACAAGTTTTTGAGTTCCAAATTTCTTCCCGTCTCCCCTTACCACTCCCCACAATGGTGGCATACCATCCAATATAGATTCTACATATACCTTTACTTTGAATGTTAGTCAAGTTGTGAAGAATTATAACCAATTGAATGAATAATGAGGAAGAAGAAAGAAAAGAAAAAGAGAGAGCAAGTAGTTTGCTTCAATCTGCATTCAGATTCCGTAATTCTTTCTCTGGATGTGGATAGCCTTTTCCATCACGAATCTTTTGGAGTTGTCTTATAACCTGGCATTGCTGAGAAGAGCCCAGTCTATCAAAGTTAGTCATTGCAGATAATATCTGTGAAATCTTTAGAAAAGTAGATAGCATCACCTAGAAATCTGAAAGATTTTCATTGAACATGTCAGCCATAATCATCTCATTTGAGCTGTAAAGTAATCAGATCTCAACCAGCTCTATTGCTTTCTTAGCAAACAATTCTTTACAGAAATGAATACACATAAAATTTTAGCTTTGAAGAATAGGCTATGTGTGCAGAGGTTTGTTTTATGCTAAGTTGTGTAATACCCCATTAGCTCTGGTAATAAGAAATTTTGTTAAAGTTCTGTATTATTGTTAATGTATAACCATGTATTGTTTCAGGCGGATTTTCCTACCCTTTATTAGAGAAAAAAAGTTGGTTTTGGTTTCTAAAATTTCAGGCCGTTTTCTGACACATTCTAAAAGGGGTGGAATTTTTTGTTGTATTTGTTTTCTTACAATTTTTCAGGTCACAAAAAGGGATGAAGATTCTTCTCTGATGCAGCTAAAAGAAGAATTTAGAAGTTATGAGGCTTTGCGAAGGGAGCACGATGCCCAGATAGTTCATATTGCTATGGAAGCAGGGCTTCGTATATCACCGGAACAGTGGTCTTCACTTCTCTATGGTGATTTGGCACATAAATCACATATGCAGTCCATCATTGATAAGGTTTGTGAAGTGAGAGCTACTGATTTTTTTCCTTAGATATAGGGAATAAGAATTTTAAAATTCAGCTTGCAGCATGAATTTGAACTATTTGAAAAGATATTGATATAATTATATTAGAGCCTTATAAAAAGTAGTTTTGAAAGTCCACATTTTTATCATACTCTGGATCTGGATTCAAATCCCCATTTTGCCACTTACCTACTTACCTAGATGTGGACTGTTTATCAAGTCATTTTATTCCTTTGAAAACTGTTTCCTTTTCTGTAAAATGGGGATAATACCAGTTCCACCTTCCTCACAGGGTTATTGTGAGAAAAATACTTTTAAACTTGAAAGCACTATGGAAATGTGTATTATGAGTTTTCAGAGTGTCTCATGATGAGGTTTCATAGGGCAGATTCTGAGATGGGAATTAAATTCATCACTGATAATCATTCTGTGAAATCTGAAGACACATGAAAAACTTTAAGAGAAAAGAAAAGAAATAATTTGAATATAAAATAGTTATTTGTGTCAAATTGAATGGCTTATTGTCTTCATTTTTTCAGCTTCAGTCTCCAGAATCCTTTGCGAAGAGTGTCCAAGAGTTGACAATTGTTTTGCAGCGTACAGGTGATCCAGCAAACCTAAACCGATTGAGGCCTCATTTGGAGCTTCTTGCAAACATAGATCCTAATCCTGGTATGTGATGCAAAGCCCAGTGTCTTGTGTGGTTCAATTCTATCCTTTAACATTTTTTACAAAAATGTCATCAAAGCAGAATGTAGCTCACTTTTTTTTTCTGATGTTGTCTCGTTTTAGATGCTGTCTCACCAACTTGGGAGCAGCTAGAAAATGCAATGGTTGCTGTCAAGACTGTGGTGCATGGACTTGTGGACTTTATTCAGAACTACAGTCGTAAAGGCCATGAGACACCACAGGTGAGAGTAATATGTGTATTTATGACTTTTATCTGACAGTTTCTAAGTGGATAATGAGACAGCTAAGTGGCACAGGGGGCTTAGAGTCAGTAAGATCCATCTTTCTCAGTTCAAATTTGGCCTTAGACACTTACTGTGTGACTCTGTGCAAGTCACTTAACCCTGTTTCCCTCATATCTATAAAATGAGCTGCAGAAGGAAATGGCAAATCCCAGTTGAGTTCATGAAGAGTCATACACAACTGAAAAATGACAACAAAAGTTAGTAATAATTTGTAAGATGTGTCCTAACAAGAATATGTGAAGTGACTTCCTCTTGGCCTTCTAGTCCTTCCTTACTCTTTGTGGGAAACTAACTTTTTAGTTACATTTGGGTGATAACAGTTGAAAATGATGTAGACTTGGTATTAGGAAGATCTGAGTTAAAATCCTGCCTCAGTTACTAGCTCTGGGTAAGTGGTAATCTCTCTTGTGGCTTTTAAGTCCCTCAGCTCTAAAGTGAGGATAGTAATATCTTATATCACAGGTTGTTGGCAACAACAAATGAGATAATTACATGTGCAGAAATTTTTGCAAAATTTTAAAAAACTCCATAAATTAGTACTAGTAGTACTAGGAGCAACAGAAGTCCTTAGCACTCATGCAGAAGTTTGGAGACAGTTTTATAAAGGCATTCACTATATTTCAGAATATTTTTGCCTTATTTCTTCTTCAAGGACTTTTTTCCCCCCCAAAAGTAGAATAAAACGTGATTATCAGAAATACTTTATGGTATTACTACCGTCCAAATGAGTAATTAGTATAAATCAAACTTTTTAGTTTCAAGTTGCTGTTATACTCTCAAAGATTAGTGAGTGTCCCCTACCCCCACACCAAAAGAGCTTTTATTTATGTGGGTTATATTTATTGATATTTTCCATTTTAGAAATTTAAGTGTTTTAACATTAAGAAAGGAGTTTGGACCTTGCAAATTCCTTGAAAGATTTTTGGGACTTCCAGGGATCCCTGACTATACTTGGTTAACCACTGGTGTAAATAAACGACACATGTCGAGTGGACACACTTCATTTTCTTGATTGTTTCAAAGTAATTGAGAAGAAATGAATATCTAGTTTGAGTCATTTTCTTTTTTTAAAATAAATTTTTATTTATCTTTGTATCACCTAGATTTCCCCTTTTATTCTCCCCCTTCCCCAGGCAGCCATAAGAAGAAAAAAGAAAAAAACTAATTTTTTGGGTAATTTTGTAGCATTCATTTTCTGTTTGTGATTGTTCTTTCCAGTTATATTGTGGTAATCATTGTACATATTGTTTTCCTTGATCTCTGGGTTTACTTTGCATCAATTTATTTACTTTAATGCTTCTCATTATTTATTGTTTCTTATAGCACAGTACATATTGTATTCACGTACCAGAATTTGTTTTTCCATTTTCCAAATGATGGACATTTACTTGTTCTAGTCTTTCCTTCCATAAAAACTGCTGCTATAAATATTTTGGGGCATATGGAGCCTTTTTATTATTGACCTCCTTGATGTACTTACCTAGCAGTGGAATCTTGGGGTTAAGGAACATAGATATTTTGGACCCTTGATTTGCATAATTCTAAGTCGCCTTATAGAATGGTTTTACTAATTTGCAGCTCCATCAACATTGCATCAGTGTTCCTGCCTTTCCACAAACCTATAACATAGATGATTTCTGGGTCTGAGGTAAAACCTCAGGATTGTTCTGATTTTCTTTGCTCATATTATTGATTTAGAACATTCTTTCATATAATTTGTAAGAGTTTGCAATTCTTTTGAGAACTGTGTGTTCTTATCCTTTGACTACTACTTTATTGGGGCATAGCTATTAGTCTTATATAGTTTGAATTCATTATGAGACATGGTATAAAATGTTGATCCAAGCCTAATTTCTACAAGATTGCTTGCTCTCCAGTTTTTCTAGCAGTTCTTTTCAAAAAAGGGATTTCTTTCCTAAGTAATTCATGCTGAATAAAATAAACTTGAATTTATTGAACACTGGGTTAGCAGCTCCATTGTTTCTTATTCTCCCTTTTCTAGTTTGTTCCATTGATCTACTTTTCTATTTTTTAACCAGTACCAAAGGTTTTTGATGTTTGCTGCTTCATAGGCTTTCCTGTTTCAAAGAAAATGATGCCTAATTTTTAAAGGAAATATTAAGTGGGTAAGAATAATGGTTTTAAAAAATAGTTCAGGTAGTGTTTTTTATAGTAGCAAAAAACTGCAAATAAAGATGCCAATTGATAGGAGTCTGGCTATACAAACTGTGGTGCATGAATGTAAAAATTGCTGTTAACACCTCCTTGTGCTGTTGGAAACATTGAATATGACAACGGAAGTGAAGCATGGGAAGACTGGAATTTGTACAGATTGAAGAATCAGGAAAAAATACATATAATGACTATAATGTAAATGGAAAGAACAAAAACTTTTTCCTTGAATTGATGTTGTCAGTATGGTTAGTTCTTCTCTTCATACAGTTCACAACCCATTTATTTATTTTACAGAAGTATCTATTCAGTTCTGGAGAACTTGTCCATTTAAAAAAAAATCTATTTTTTGGTTACTCCATTTAGTTTATCTCTTATTCCCCCATTTACATTATGTGACCTGTCTTTTTTTTTTCCTTCATTTTTATGCTTTCTTGATGTATTTTGTGGTACATCCAAGTCATCATTGCATGTTTTACTTCATCCTCCTTACATCTTTTTATATGTGGTTTTTTTCCTTTTGGTTCCCCTCCAATTTTGTTCTGAGGTCTTTGTGTTCATACCCTGCTACCATTCTCTTTTCTCTCTAAATCATCCTTCACACGGCTACCAGAATAATTTCCCTAATACACAAATCTAACAATGATGTTACAGAAATACAGAATATAATATAATTGAGGGTTTCTCAATTCCTATCTATTCCAACCCATAACTGACGAAAAGTGCTTTCTACATCTCAGACCAGCCTGTTGAAGAAGTTCAATGAGAGTGAAACCATTATTTCCGGAGGTAGCCTATTCTCCTTTTACTAAGCTTGATTTGTTGAGGCATTTTTCCTTACACTGAGCTTAATAAAACTAGAGTTCTCCCATTGTTCTTAGTTCTGCTCAATAGAGCCAAGCCAAAAAAATTCCCCTTTCTACAGCATTGCCTTTTACATACTATCTAAAGACAGCTATTATGTTCCCTTTAAATAATCTCTTCTCCATATTAAGTATTCCTAGTTCATTCAGATCCTTGTGTGGCAATAATAATAGCTAATGTTTATGTAGCTTTTACTGTATGCTGAGGTACTATGCCACTGGTTCTAAACCTTCCTAATGCCGTGACCCTTTAATACAGTTCCTCATGCTGTGGTGACTCCCAACCATAAAATTATTTTCATTGCTACTTCATAACTGTAATTTTGCTGCTGTTATGAATCGTAATGTAAATATCTGATATGCAGGATGTATTTTCATTGTTACAAACTGAACATAACCCACAGGTTGAGAACTGCTGTACTATACTAAGTGCTTTAAAATTATCATCTCTTTTGATTTTCACAACAATCCTTAGAGGTAAGGACTATTCTTATCCCCATTTTACAGATGAGGAAACTGAGGCAAACAGTCATTTAGTAATTTGCCCTTATTTATACAGCTAATACGTATCCAGTGCCAGATTTGAACTCAGATCTTTCTGATTCCAAGTCCAGCACTCTATCCACTGATGTCCAAATAATCTCAGGTTCATCTATATCTTAACTAAAATATGATTCCTAGAAAACATTATATATAGGTAGGGCAGCATATTTTTTTATTTTGAATCCCATTCTATAATTTTATATTTATTCCAGTTTCATTTTTTTTCCCCACTAGAGTGACAGTGTGGCATAATGGATATAAAACTGACCTTGGTATCAGGATGACTTTAGTTCAAGTCCTGCCTCTGATACATAATGACTTTCTGATCCTGGGCAAGTCTTATCTCTCAGTCAATCCATTCAACTCTCTTAAGATTTTATGTTACAGAATAGTTGTTGATATGAATTGATCCTCATCAGGACTGTTCAGTAGGCCCTGACTTTGTGTGTCCAGACACACAATGAAGTGATTGCATTCAGTTTTTCATTCTGCCTTGTTGATGTATTTTTGCTGTGGACTCTGTCATCCAGTGTATTTGCTTTCTCTTCAAATGTCATGTCGCATGCAGATTTTACAACCATAAATAAGTTTATCTAAATCATTGATAAAATGTTGAAGAGCATAGATGGAAGGATTGATCCCTGTGACACTCAACTATAGACCTTCTTCCTAGTTGACTCCAACCCATCAATGATCCCTGTTTTTTGGATCTAGTTATTCACCAGTTTCAAATTCACCAGACTATACTGTGATAACCATTTTATTTATAAATATAGCTTCAAATCTACTTATATTATACCTGTAGCATTTCTCTTTCCTACTAGTTTACTTATTCCGTAAAAAAAAAGGATATGAAATTAGTTTGACTTTACCTGATTTTGATGAAAACATATTTTAGTGATTACTGGTCCTTTAAGTTATAAAAACCATTTTCTTAATGTGTTCTAGAATTTTTCTTCAGGTAGAAGGTAAAGCTCACTCATTGGTCTGTAGCTATCAAATTCCATTTTCTTCCCCTTTGTTGAAAATTGGAATATTTGCCCTTGAGAGTACTCTTGTTTTCAAATTCTTTTGAATATTATTGATCTTTGAAATCTCAGCAGCTCATCTTCATAATTACATAAGAATTTGTTTAGGCTTGGTGACTTAAACTCATTGGGTGCAGGTAGATGACTGCATAATTTACATTAGCCATTTGTATTAGGCCAACTTTTTTTGTAAAATATTTGGCCTTTGGCTCCTAGTTACCTTTTTACTTTGAAATCTGTTTTCTCAAAATCTAAGAGACGTGTGAAACGGCATCTTTTTTCTCTCCTCTATAATAAATTCTGATGCAGTAGCACCCCCCCCCAAAAATCTTTTCATTATTTCTTTGGTTTTATTTTTATTAATATCTTTTTATAACCTTAATTTTCTCAATATATACCCCCTTCCCAAAGATCTGTCCCTTATAATGAAGAATATTTTAGGAAAACAGAAAAAAAATATTTAACCAAAACTAACCAACACATGAATCAAGTCTGTTGATATGTGCAGTATTTTCCCTCCATGTTCCCTTACTTTGGCAGTGAAGGGAGGTGGATTCTCATATCTCTTCTTCTAAATTTAACTTGGTGATTATCATTACATGGTATTTTTATTGTTATTCTTTCCATTTGTGTTATTGTAGTCATTGTGTATATTGTTTTCTTGAGTCTGTTTATTCTACTTTGCATCTATTCATATAAATCTAATTCTGCGTACCTTTGTTCTTTGTATTCACTGTTTCTTAAAGCAAAGTGATATTCCATTACTTTCTTGTACTTAAATAGATCTTTGGTCTCATTAATTCAGAAGCTCGCAGTCAGTGTAGATTACAGTTCTTCTATGGCTTCCTGTCTTGTGTGGGTCATTCAAGATTTCCCCAAAATTTGACAACAGAGGGTCAGTTCAATGTTGTTTCTTTTTTTTTTCCTCTTGATGTGTTGAGGGTACTGGTGGAATACTATAACTTATTTAGCCATTCTCCAGTCAGTAGGCATCTAGTTTGTTTCTATTTCTTTGCCAGTACAAAAAGTATTATTATAAATATCTTGGTATATATTGGATCTTTTTATCTTTGATCTCTTCTTGGTAAATACCTACTTTTCCTTTTATTTCTACTTTAGCAACCATTCTTTCTCATTGGTCAGCATCTGATCCAGCACAGAAATTCATCTTGTTGGTTCCTCTGGTTTTTAATGGATGAAATTGTTACTAAGTCAAGTAAGAAATTTATTAGCTAGTCTCCTTTTCGAAAGGAGAAAGCTTTGGGTTATTGAGGTCTCCATTGCTCCTGTGTCATGTTACCACATCTAGTGTATGAAGTTTTCCAAATGCTAATTGTTCCTCTCGTCTAGCTGATCATTATTAAGCTCCTATAACAGTGTTGTTTTTTGTTCCTTTCTTCATCTAAATACCCTCCATCATAATCATCCCTCCAGGTTTCTGGATTTCCTCATGTAAATGTTCTTAACATAGGATGCTGATGTGCCCCTTTCCCCCTCTTCATATATCCTGTCCTTTTAGAGTGAGGGGAGGAAAGCTATGGGAGTTTTAAAAGGTTTAGAATAGCTGTTGTGGAGAATGGAATAAAGAATTGCTTACGGAGATGTAGAAGGATTGCCTAGCAGTAGTGAGGGTCCAGTAGAGGTTGTATAATATAACATTTGTAGTGGATTCGAACAGAATTGTTGAATGATTTTTCTCTACCTTCATTTAGCATCGTGAGGCTTGACAGGTAATTGACTAAATAAGGGAGCGAGGGACTTAAGAGGACAGTGTGTAGTTGACCTGGTTCACCAAGGATTCTAGGAGAGGGAAAGAGAGTGGCTGGCGCAGGAGTAATGGCATAGGAAGGAACTGAGAGATCAAGGGATCAGAGGTCACAGTATGTTTAAAGAATATGTTTTGGTAAAGGAAAACAAGGAGAGGTGAAATGCAAATAGACATATGGTTGAACTTAGAGGTGGTGTAATTGTGGTCGAAGGCAAGATAAAGAGTATAACTATATGCGTGGTTGAGATTGAGTGGAGGAGTAGGTCGTAGGAAGTACATATGTTGAAGAATGCAGCAGTTAGATTTTTGAAGGAGTGTTGATATGTATGTCACAGTCATTAGTAAGGAGGGTTGGACTTGGGTTGGAGAGAAAGCTTGTAAGCCAGGTACTGAAGTCTTGGAGAACCCAGTTGTCTTCTTATAGACAGTGTATAGTTTATCATTGTTTCTCTTAAACTGTGGCACCAAGAACTGACAACATCTACTCTGTGTTTGAGCCAAACTGTCCTACTACCTTTTACTCTATGCTGTCCTATAATTTGTTTCTGAATTCACACAAATTGTCCTCAATTCCTGGAATGCAGTCCCTCATCTGTGTTTGTTGAAATCCATATAGTTTTTCAGAGTTCACCCCAGGTAGCCTTTCTTGGCCTTTGCTGATGCCCAGTAAGAGTGTAGAAGTGTTCTCTCCTTTTTCTATTTTCCTATAGTGTTTTATTTCTTCTTTGTTGTTTCTTTTATTATCCCAAAAATTATAAGCTTGAGGGCGGGGACTTTATTTTGCCTCTTTTTGTATCTCTAGAGCTTAGTACAGTTCTTGGCACATAGTAGGCATTAGTAAGTGTTTATTAACATTTAACATATCAATATATAAATCAGTGAATTTTATAAAACCTCTAACTTTAAACCAAGAAGAGCACTTAAATTGACAAGTGAGTACCCAACTCATAGTGATTCTTACTTTTATTTACTTTTACTAGCAGTTTGTACCCTTCTTACCTAGATATCATTCCAATTTTATGATAGCTATTTTTGTTATGGTTTATCGCTTTTACTAGATTGGAAACTCCTTGAGGGCATGGACTCTGTCACTTTTAACCTTTGTTGTCTCTCTTTCACCTTTTACACCTGAAGTATTGTAGTAGCCTACTATTTAGACACTAGCTGTTTGCCTCAGTTCCTCATCTGTAAAATGGTCTGGAAAAGGAATTGGTAAACCACTCTACTATCTTAGCCAAGAAAACCTGAGTGTCAGATGTGACTGAAACAACTGAACAACAACAACACTATTTAGTCCTCATTCCTTAAGTCTCTTCTCACTCTAGCCCATGCTCTGCTCAAGTATCAATTGATCTTCCTGAAAGTGATCATATCATTTCCCAATTTGTTATACTCTAATTACTTCCTGTTGCTTCCAGGAGCAAATATAAAATCCTCTGTCTTTCAAGTCCTTCAAAATTAGCCCTTCCTACTTTTTCAGTCTTTTTATACTTTACTCCCCTCAATGTACTTCTGCATTTCAGTATCACTGACTTTGCTGTTCTTCACATGAGATGTTCTATCTCTTAATTCCAGGTGCTTTCACTGGCTCTCCATTATGCCTGCAAAGTTCTTTCTCATTTGTGCTTCCTAGCTTTCCTCACTTTCTTCAGATCTTGGCTAAAGTCCCATCAAGAAACATTTCCCAGGACTTTTTTTTTTTTTTTTGGTAATTAACTTTTGTTTGTTTTTAGTTTACATCCCTGATTTCCACAAGATTTTGAGTTACAAATTTTTTCCCTTTCTTTCCCCTATCCACCCCCCCCCCAAACTGCAATCCCACTGTATACCCCCTCCCCCAGTCTGCTCTCTCCTATGCCCTCCCCCATCACGATCCCTTTGACTTTCTGGTAGAGCAAGATGGATCTCCGTATCCCAGTGCCTGTATATCTTATTTCCCAGGTGCATGTAAATAACAATAATAATTATATATTTATATATATATATTTTTTTTTTAACATGATTTTAGAACTTTAAATTCTAGATTCTTTCCCTGCCTCCCTTGTCACCCATCCCCATTGGAAAGACAAGCAATTCAAGACTGGCTGGCTGTACATGTGTAGTTACACAGAATATCTCCACAATGGTCATATTTTGTGTAACTGATGATATTTCCCTCCTTTCTATCCTGCCCTCCACTTGTCCTATTCTCTACATTGTCCCTGTCCCTTTACAGAAGTGTGTGCTTCTAACAACCCTTCCCCCCCCACCTGCCCTCCCTTCCATCATACCCCTCTGATCCCCTTCCCCCCTACTCTCCTGCAGGGCAAGATACCCATTTTAGAATGTATGTCATTCCTTCCCTAAGCCACATTCGTGAGAGTAAGTTTGATCCATTCCCTTTTTGCCTTCCTGTTCTTCTCCTCCATTGTACCTGTTATCCCTTGCCTCTTCTATATGAAATGATTGACCCCATTCTGTCTCTCTCTGTCTCCTCTCATTCTATTCCTTTCCTACCTCTTAATTTCACCTTTTAAAATATTATCCTTTCCTATTCAGTTGATGCTATGCCCTCTGTCTATGTACACATATATACACACATTCCCATATGTATTCATATGCATGTATACCCTTCTATAGATACATATGTGTATGTATACATATATATATACACATCCATTTATATTCCTTTCACCTATCATCTTACTGAGAAAAGATTCATAAGTTACAATTCTCATTTTTCCATGTTGCCATGTAAGTAGTTCAACTTTGATAAGTTCCTTATGATTTCTTTTCTATGTTTACCTTCTCGTGCTTCTTGTGTTTGAATGTCAAATTTTCTATCCAGTTCTGGTTTTTTCCTCAAGAATACTTGAAAGTCCTCCACCTCATTGAATGACCATATTTTCCCCTGAAACATTGTACTCTGTTTTGCTGGGTAGGTAATTCTTGGTTTTTAATCCTAGCTCTCTTGGCCTCTGGAATATCATATCTCTTAATGTAGAATTGTCCCTGTCCCTTTACAGAAGTGTGTGCTTCTAACAACCCTTCCCCCCCCACCTGCCCTCCCTTCCATCATACCCCTCTGATCCCCTTCCCCCCTACTCTCCTGCAGGGCAAGATACCCATTTTAGAATGTATGTCATTCCTTCCCTAAGCCACATTCGTGAGAGTAAGTTTGATCCATTCCCTTTTTGAATCATATCTTAATGTAGAAGCTGCTAGATGTGTTATCCTGATTGTTTCCTCAGTATTCAAATTGTTTCTTCTTGGTAGCTTGTAATATTTCCTCCTTGATCTGGGAACTCTGGAACCTGGCTATAGCATTCCTAGAAGTTTTCTTTTTGGGATCTTTTTGAAGAGGTAATTGGTGAATTCTTTCAAGTTCTATTTTGCCCTCTGGTTCTAAAATATCAGGGCAATTTTCCTTGAGAATTTCTTGAAGGATGCTTTCTAGGTTCTTTTTTTGATCATGGCTTTCAGGTAGTCCAGTAATTTTTAAATTGTCTCTCCTGGATCTATTTTCCATGTTGGTGGTTTTTTTTTCAGTGAGATATTTCACATTGCCTTCTATTTTTTTCATTTGTTTGGTTCTGTTGAATAGTATCCTGATTTCTCATAAAGTCATTTGCTTCCATTTGCTCCACTCTAATTCTGAAGGAATTATTCTCTTCAGTGAGCTTTTGAGATTCTTTTTCCATCTGGCAAATTTGACTTTTTAAGGCCTTCTTCTCCTCATTGGCTTTTTGGGACTCTTTTGCCATTTGAGTTAGTCTTTTTTTTAAGGTGTTATTTTCTTCAGTCAGGTTGTTGACTCTCTCATCATGATTTTCTTGCATTGTTTTTATTTCTCTCCGCAATTTTTCCTCCACTTTTATTATTTTGTTTTCAAAATCCTTCTTAAGCTGCTCTGTGGCTTGTAGGCAGTCTACCTGTTTCTTGGAAGCTTTTAGCCCAGGAGTTCTGACTATGTTGTCTTCCTCCCGTTCCATGCTTTAATCCTTTTTATCCCCCAAAAAGGAATCTAAAGTTTGATTGCTGTGCTTTCTTTGCTTCATTTGCCTGCTCATGTTGCCAGTCAATTACTTGACTTTTGGGCTCAGTAAAAACCCTGCTTTCAGAGGGGACAGCTCTGTCCCAGATAACTGGGGTTTTTGCAGCTGCCAGACCTATTAGGAGGCCACTGCTGTCTCTGCAGACCCACCAGCTTTGGCTCACTGAAAATGTACCTCAGGACCACTCCCAAAACCACGATCCAGATCCAGGAAGCTCAAGGCAAAAGCACTTAGCCTCTGAATGATTGCTTGGCCCCCCTGTGGTCTGGGAGCTTCTGAAGCAACCACGTGGAGGCAGCTGCAGGGCTGCCGCTTCAGACTGCTGCTAGCTCTGGAGGCATTCAGCTGGACCTTCTACCCCAAATTTAGCTGAGTTCCACTGACCTTTTTCCTTTGTCCTTGGCTCTTATGGGTTGGTAATCCTGGAAACCGCCACAGCTGCCTGTCATCCGCTCTCCTGAAAGCTCCAGCTGAGGCTTCTGGATGCCCTGGTTCATGCAGTGCTGCAGGTTCATGCAGTGCTGCAGGTTCATGTGATGCTGGTCTGGGTTCCCATTGTGCTGCCATGAGCCCTTTCTATCTGTCTGCTGGGCTTCCTTCAGCGGGAGCCTGATTTCTCTGTCATTTTGTGGATGCTAGAGCTCTAAAATTTGTTTATGGGCATTTGAGGTGGTTAAGGTGAGAGCTGTGGAGTTCTCCTGTTTCTATGCTGCCATCTTGACTGTTTCTCCTCCCCCCCCCCCCCCGACTTATTAATATTCTTACCTTCACTCTAAGAATGCATATGTCTTGTTTGCATGTAATTGTTTATATGTTGTTTCCTCCATTAATCTGAATTCCTTGAAAGCAGTGACTGTTCTTTTGCCCTTCTTTGTATCTTAGCACTTAGCACAGTGCTTAGCACGTAGTAGGTGATTAATAAATGCTAGTTGACTAATAGTGTCCTGCATTTAGTAGATTCTTGATATTTATTCAATTTAAATGAATTTCAAAATTCAAAACCATTTTACATAACCTGAAGAATACTCCTATTTATAATATAAACTTTTATTGTTGTCAGCTCAAGATAATTGAAAATGCCATGTAGTTTCATATTTATGATTTAGTTTCTTTTCCTCTTTTTTACTTTGAGCCCAGCCCCTTGTCTATATATAGTACCTGTCCCAGATGACTAACTCACATACATCTGTCCAGTTGCTTGTTGTAGCTTGGCAAAGTATTCTTCATCTCTTCTTTTCCCAGTTTTGGTGTCTAGACCAAACTCTTGCAAGCAACCATGAATCTCACTGAGGAGGTCCAGTAGTTTTTCTAGACAGTCAAGTCTGCATATGTTATGTTCAAATAAAAATATTTGGACATGTTTTTCTTTTGTACATTCTACACTTAGTTCTTTAAAGTTAAATATTTTGTTTTTATGGTAGAGAGAACTTTAAGTTGATAGAGAAGTAGTCCTTTTTAACATTTGTGAGAATCGTATTATTTTCTTCCCAGTGCAAAGTTAGGACATTTGAACCAATTTCAATTGATCCACAAAAGATTGTCTCTAATGGTTGCTGTACTGCACAGTGTGGGACTTCTGTTGTAGTCACCTAGTTATAGGCAGACTGAGCACTTTACTTATCAAATGAGAAGATATAGCTAAGGGTATGATTTGAAAGAGCTTAACATTCGGGATAAATAGTAACTAGTCTTTCCTTTTTTATAAATTTAAATGGTATTGGCATCTTAAATGCAATTACTTTTATTTTTTCTTTTTTAGCCACAGCCAAATAGCAAATATAAAACTAGTATGTGCCGAGATCTGCGGCAACAAGGGGGATGTCCACGAGGAACAAATTGTACATTTGCTCATTCTCAGGAAGAGCTTGAAAAGTAAGTATGAGAATTTTACCTTATTATTAATCAACTATTAGTTCACTTTACTGATTTATAGAAAGAAATATAATGATCTATTTGTTGATTTTTATGACAAATTTAGGGGATGCATAGGCTCATTTTATAAGTGCTTTAAATGACTAAATTTCTGTTTACCATTTGCCAGAAAATTAAATAAAATGAATGTCAGAAACATATTTGAACCTTGTCTCTATTGCTGTCTGTACCTTGGTACCATAATTGATCCAGGGCCAGCATTCCCATTAAGTTGAACATGGGCAAGCTTCTCATTCAAGGAATTATAAAGAATCTGTGATTTTTATTGGTTTGAGGACTCCTTCCACTAACTTAGGTAAAATGTGACTTGGCAGATTATCTTCTAGAGTTATATTGGAAAATTGGTGAAGAAGCTGTCGGGTTTAGTTGTCACCTCAGATTTCACTATTGTACAAGTAGCCTGGCCTACAAGGTATACTTGAAATATCTAAGTTTTTATCCAATTTATCCATCCAATTTTTATCTTCTAATGGAAGCCTGGAAGAAATTCTTCCAGTTTTGTTTGTTCTGTCCCCATCACCGCCTCACTGTCCTAAGTATGCTGTTTGATATATTCCGAAGCCATAATCTGTAGAATAAATTCTGTATTTACAGAATTCCAGCAAGTAAATGCAGATATTCCACATTGCTGTCCTATCAGTAAAATATGGGTTCGTTTTATCTTTTCCTGGCTCCCATATACTTTCTTCCTGAACTCTTCGATTGTTTCAGTAAACAACCATTTATTAAGTATTTACTGTGTGCCAGGAACTATTTATAGGTGTTGGGAATGCAAAGACAAAAAAATGAAACAGCCCCAGCTCAAGAAGTTTACTTTCTTTAGGGGTTGACAGCATATACACATATCAGAATACACAGAACAAGTTAAAAACAAATACATTATATAAATTGGGAAGGCAGTAGCAGTTGGGAGAATCAGGAAGGGCTTTATGTTGGAATTACTGCTTGAGCTGAGTATTTGAAGGTAAATTATTCTGTGAGATGGCAATGAGATTAGTAGGGGCATTCTAGGACAAAACAGAGATAGTAACCTATGAGAAAAACAACAAGAAAGTTAGTTTGGCTAGATCAAAGTTGTTACACTCTAGGCAGTCAGGCAATGTGAAGTGAATTTAATTAAAATGTATTTGGGAAATGTTTAACAAAATCAATAAAATTTTAATACAAAATAGGTAGTGTTAATTTGTAGTTTTCTAAGTCTGCTGAGAAGGCAGCTGTTTCTTTTTAAGATTGATACCCTGGGCTCGACTCTTGAGGGTGAATAGCATGATGAAGCTAACAAAGATTGGAGTTAGGTTGTGAAGGGCTTTAAATGTTTGAAAGCAGAGTTTATATTTGATTTCAAATGCATTATGAAGCCATTGGTTTTATTGAGTAGAGCAATGCTATTATCAGACTCGAACTTAAAAATCACTTTGGCAGCTATGAGAGGATGAATTAGAATGGGAACAGGTTTTAGTCAGGGAGGCCATTTAGACTCTTAATAGTAGACCTAGTGAGAGGTGATGAAGACCCTAAGGTGATGGCTGTATGAGTTAGTGAGATGGGGAAGATGCATTTGTGAATATTTTTCTGCCTTCACACTATATGAGAGGGAATAATGTAAAATAAATATGTAGATAAGCTGGAGTCAGATTTTGAACAGTTTTTAGTGTTGCACCAAGTTTGTATTATATCCTGGAGTTCCTGAAGCTTTTTGAGCAGTGGAGTGACATGGTTAGACTTGAGATTTAGGAATATTAATCTGGCAACTGTATTGAAGTTGGATTAGAGAGCAGTTAGGAAGCTGTTATAATACTCTTGGCAAGAAGTGATGAATCATTGCATTAGTGTGGTGGTCATGAGTGTAGAGAAGAGGTGTGGATGTAAGAATTACTGTGGAGGTAGAATTAAAACATTAGTTTTAAGGAGGGAATTAGAGTGCAGAGCTGAAGATGACTCTAAATCTTGGCAATTAGAATTCTAGAGCCATTATTAGGACACTAGGAAGAAGAATTTGGGTCTTGAGAAAAGACAATAAGTTATGTTTCAGACTTGCTGAGATTGAGATGTTTATGGAACATCCAGTTACAGATGTATATAATAAGCTGTTAATGTTGATGTAGAACTTGGAGGTTAAGGGAGAGTCTGGGGCTGAATATATGGATGTCAGAGGGCAAAGAGGTGGTAGTTGAACTTAAGGAAATTCGTGAGACCATGATACAACTCTCCATTGTTCTTTTAGTGACACACAACTTTAATTTTTAACACTCTGGTTTTCTGTAACTTGTAGACATGTAACATCATCAGAAGAATATTGCCTTTTTTTCTAGGAGAATAAAAGGAACATCAAATTCACACATAATTTTCTGAAGGCTTTTCAGTGTACTTTCTTCCCTTTCAGTTTTGGGCCCATTTCATTGCTCAGTCTCATTACATCTAAGCCATATGGACAAGCTATGTAGTTTTTCCTTCTAGTCTTATATCTTCATTTGAACAATGTGCAGTCTTTATCCATTTCCTTTTTCCTTATTGTGAAAGAGAGGCCAGGCTCCTCAGAGTGACAATAAATCTCATTTTAGAAAGCTATGCAATTTCTCCAGGGTTAATATAATCGATATAATATCTTTTGTAAACAGGATTATCTGGAGGACTTCATCATAAATTCTATACCAAATCCCTGTTCCATTTGGATTTTGTTGCACATCTTCCATGACAGTTTTCACAAGCGTATAGCTTACTGTTTTATCCATTTGTTGATAGTCATAATCATCGAATGAAGTTATTTCTATTTAGTCTTTTAAAAATCTTGTATAATTTTTTGTATTTTTAGAATCAGTTTTGCTAGAGGGCTTTTAAGATATTTTCTCCATAGAATACAATAGCTTTATTTTAGTCAAACAGGGCAGAGAGATCTTGTATTTTCTATACCTTTCAGTCACTTGTGTAACTGAAAGAAATAGTCCGCCATATATTTTTAAAAGACTACCTATTTCCTTCTCATATCTCCAGGGATGCCTTTGATATATCTGTCTGTAAATTGTTAAAAACAAACTAACAAACTTGTAGAGGTGGGAAAGTAGGGATCTGGATCAATACTAAAATTTTCTCATTCATGTTTAAAAAAAAATGAAATATGTGATTTTCCCACCAGAAAAAGTCTACTCTGCTTTTTCTTGATCTGCTTCAACTCTTCACATCTTTATTTTCTTTTGGTTTTCTTAAAAGCCTTGTTGATGCCTTTCACTTTTAAATCATCCTCATTTTACAGTATATCCCTTTAAGCCTCTTTTACGCATTGTGTCTTTCCTTGCAACAAATATTTTTAAAAACTCAGCATTTTAGCAAAGCAATCAACAAATCAACCGTACCTAACAGCCCATGAAACATTTCACACCCATTTTGCAAAAGGAAGAGTAGTTTTTTTATCACTTTTTTATGTCTGGCTTTGCATGTCATAATTACATTATTCTCAGTTCATTTTGTTGTATCTTGCATTTATTCTTTGTAGTCATTAAGGATACTTAGCCTTTTTTGACAGTTTATTTTTAAATTTTTATTTTTACATGAATTTATTATGTTACATATATTGTTTTCTTGATTGTGCTTACTTCATTTTGCATCATTTTATCTGTTTCTCTGCATTCCTGATATTTGTTGTTTCTTATGTACTAGTTCCATGCTTTTATTTGCCAAAATGTGTTTACCCATTTCCCAATCATTGAGCACTTTGTTTCCAGTTATTTTGCTACTTCAAAAAGTGCTCTTTTAGCTGTTTTGGTATATAGGGAAACTTCTTTTCTGTCTTTGATTTCTGTAGGATATGTGTATTCCCAGCATGTCATCCCTGGGTCAAAGCATAGTAAGACTTTAGTCATTTAAAGACAAAATTCTAAATTATTTCCCCAAATGGTTTGAGCAATTAATAGCTACCTAGTAGTATATAAACCTGGCTTTCCTTCTTTGGCCTCTCCATCATCGACTGTTTCCATCTTTTGCTATTTCTGCCACTTTTAATCTGAGGTAAAGCCTTAGTTGTTTTAATCTTCATTCTTCTTTATTATTAATGATTTGAAACACTCTCTTTCATAAAGTTGTTAATAGTCTTCCATTCTTAATTTGTTAGCTGTTCATTTTCTTTGACCTCTTATCTATTATTTCTTGTTCTAGTATATTTGTGTTAATATTCTTGCATCTTGAATTTTAGATGTTCATTGGCTATTTGATACAAAGCATTTTCCCATTACAAGTTTCCTTTTTTCTTGCTTCATTGATTTTTGTTCTTACAAAAATTTCTAGTTTCATTTCACTGAAATTTTTTGTGTGTGGTCTTTTCTATCTTTTATTTGGCTAAGAATTCTTCCTATGTGAAAGGTACCTCCCTGTTCCTTTTCCTCTTAATTAAAAAAAATAATGTGACCTTTTTTATTTACATGTCCTATCCTTTTGGCATTTGGTATGTGGTGTAAAAGTGCTGTTCTAAAATTATTTTTCACCAAAGAGCTTTTCAGTTCTCCTAACAGTTCTTGCTGAATAGGGAGGTATTATTTTATCAAGTAATCAGTGCTCTTGGGTCTATCAAACATTGGCCTGTTAAGTTTGATTGTTTCAGGGTTTTACTTATTTTTATTACATTGGTACAGCTCAATTATGATTGATAAATATGGCTACAATTAGTAGTTCATAATTCTATTTTAAAAATAAAATGTTTTCCATATGCATCTTGAATGTCACTTGGTAAATTGGTTCTCAGATATGCAGTTTCTATTTTAGGATAGAAACTGTTTCATTTTTATCTTTTTAACCCTAGCACTTAGCACAGTTCCTGTCATATGGTAGGTGCTTAATAAATGCTTGTTAAATTATTAATATTTCCTCCTGGTTTTTGTTATTTCTTTGTGTACATGCAGATAACTTTTATGGGTTTATTTTACATACTGCCACTTTACTGGAGCTCTTGTTTTTCTCAGTTTCTTTGCTGATTCTGAGTTTTTTTTTTTTTAAGTAAATCACTATGTCCTATGTTAACACTTAATTTGGTTTCCTTTTGATATTTATCCCTTTTATTTCTTTCTTTTGTCTTTTTACTTTTGCTGTCGTTTCTAAAACTGTCATATAAGAGAAGGGAGAGAAGATAGTCTTGTGTTATACCTGCAAAAACTTCCAGTGTTTCTCTATTTCAAATAATACTAGTTTTTTATTTTAGAAAGAGACTTCCTATTACATTTGGAAGTGGCCCCTTTGTTCCTAAGTTCCTGGAGTTTTCAGCATAAATTAGAGTTGTAGTTTGTCAAAGTACTTTCTTATATTTGGTACAATAATGTAGTTTGAGGAAGTTATTTCAATTAGAATTATGTTTATTGTTTTCCTAACACTATGTCATCCTTGCTTACTAATCTATTTTGGTCATAATAACTAGTTTTTGGATACATTACTTATAGTAATTTCTCTAGGGTTTAAAAAATTTGCATCAATATTCATTAATGAAAATTGGTTTATAGTTCTCTTTCTCTGCTTTATTCTGCCCAGATTTAATCATAGAACCATATTTGTTAGAAAGGAGTTTTATAGAGTACTTCTTAATTATTGAGAATAACTTATATAGCATAGGCATAAATTACTTTAAAAATTACTGATATAATTCACTTGTAAATTCACCTGACCAATTTTTTTTTTCTTTTTATAGTTTCATGTTGACATGTTTAGTTTTGCTTTATGAGGGTCTTCTGTTTAGGATTCCTCTTTCATGTTTTCTTCATTTGGATATTTCATATTTTTGTAGGGAATCATCTGTTTAAAAAATTCTTAATTTTTGCTAGCGTATAATTTTGAACAGTAGTTGCAAGTAATTATAATTCCTTTCCTTGTTTTGAATTCACTGTTCATTTAGCATTTTTAATTACTTAGTTTTCTTTATAATGTTAGCTAAATGTCAGTTTGGCTCTTCAAAGAATCAGCTTTTAATTTTGTTTATCATTTCTGTTGTCTCTTTTATCTCTTTAATTTTCAAGACTTCTTCTTTTGTGCTTATTTTGTTTGTTAATTTGTTGGTTCTCTAGTTTTTTAAATTGAATACTCAGTTTATTAATCCTCTCTTTTTCTATTTTGTTAATATATGTTTTCAGAGATATAATTTTTCCTCTGAGGACTGCTTTAGCTGCACCCCCAAAATTTTGGTATGTTGTCTCATCATTATTGTTCTCTTTCATGTAGTTGTTAATTGTTTCTATGATTTGTTCTTTGAACCAGTCATAATTCAGGATGCCGTTATTAAGTCTCCATTTTGGTTTGTATCTTTTGCTTATATTTCTTGTATTAATGGATATTTGTTGGGTTATGATACATAAAGTATGTTATTAATATTTTTGCCTTGCCACGTTTGTGTAATTCTTTGTAACCCAACACAGTCTATTTTTTGTAAAAGTATCATGTAATGCTGCAAAATAAGCATATTCTTTAATTTTTCTATTCAGATAGTGATAAAATTGATCAAGTATTTTAAAAGTTGCATAAATGGAGGGAGAGGGAGAAGGAACAGAAAGGATAAAAAAAAGTAACAGTTTGTTAATACCCTTCTAACCTTATCATACAAATCCAAAATGTGTAGTTCAATTTCTTGTACAGGCTTTTCCTGTATTCATCATGTTTTGAGATGATTGTGATTTTTGATAATTGAATTTTAAAAAGAAAAATTTAAAACTCCATAAATCTTTTAAATATAATTTCTACAGTCTGTTCAGTTCTGTAGTTTTCTTTCTGTTCATCTTTATGACAGTTTTATTCAGCATTGAGAGAAGATTACCACCTGCAATTATTATGTTAAAACCTATCTTTTTTTTTAACCCTTTAATTAACTTCATTTGTGAATTTACATGCAATGCCATTTTGGTGAATATATGTTTTGTTAAGGATTAATTACATTTCATCTAGTTTCCTTGCACGCTCAACATTTTTGTTTTGTCTGATAGCATTTTTACAATTCCTTAAAGTATTTGCAGAAAATTGTTACTTTCTGTTTTCTTATCTATTCTGCCATCCAATTACATTTTAGGTTCTGATGATTAGGGTTATGTCTTCCTCATTTTATTTATTTTATATTTATTTTCATGCTCTTCTTCTTAAATTAGCACTTCTTCCCTGGAATTAGTTTTGTTTCTATTGCTGGGTAGTCTGTTCCTGTAAGCTAACCCTGCTGTTCCTACCTTCCCAGTCCCAGGTTCCTTGAATTAAGTTCCTAATTCCCCCCTTCCAGTTCTCCCCCACACTTTCTTTGCTTTCTTTCCCTTCTTCCTCCTTGCATATTCCACCTCAGATAAGTGTGTGATTGAAAATCTTTCCTTCTCCTCTGTGCCCCAGCCTCTTAAAATAAACAGCATTTTTTGATCACCTTTTCCAGAAGAGTCTAATTTACTTTGCTTTCTCATTATTTGTATCTGCTTCTAGGCTATTCTGCTTTCTTTTCTCTCAGGTAGAGCTTTTGAAATTTATTCTTCCTCTTCTTTCCTATTTTGATATGTTATTCCAATTTTGAGCTTTTGTTTCGTTCTAACCCTTCATCCTCCTTATATGTTTATGTTTTCTTTTGTTTCTGTTGTGACTTTTTTTCATGCTTCATTTTTAGAAATGTCAGTTTGTGAAATAGTATCATGTGGTAGCAGTCATTGAATTCTAAATCATGAGGTCTGACTGCCTCTTGCCCTTACCATGTTTCTTTAATATTTCTACGGCCAAGTTGTCCTATATATTAATCTGAATACACCCTTTACTCTACCTCACCCCTCCCATCACACACAGAAACACAAATGGACATACATATGTATTATTTTGGGTGCTGGCTATCTCAAGGGTCCCATTTTTTTACTCTGCTGGGATGGTACCTATTATTGGAGGTGAGTTTTTATTCGGAATTCGTATTTGGAGAAGTTGTTCTGTTGTTGTGCCCATTTTCTCCTGATAAAGTCCATTATAATGTTGTCTTCTACCACAGATACTTTCTCCTCATCGCTCACCCTTACCTCTCACCATGGCCTTGCCTTCAGCTGTATCCATGCATTTCCTCTTCTGAGATCAGACCCATCTTCTAATCTCCATTTCCAACTCTCTCACTCTAGAAAAATTTTCTCTTTTATTATTGGCTTAAACATAGCCATTTCAGTATTTAAAGAAGAAAAAAGAACTCTGAAACCATTGACTTTTGTTAGTTTTTCTAAAAGTGTATTTTAGATTTAACACAGTAGTATCAAGATTGCTATATATTTTTTCTGAACTTTTTTGTTTTCTGATTATGTATTTTCATGTTCTGTTGATACTTTTTGACCTACGTTTAGCATTTCTTTCATTACTTATGAACTCATCCCTGATACTCCTTCCCCGAGAGTTCTTCTCATATGACAAATAAATATAACCAAGTAATACCAATCAAAATTGACTGTCCAGAAATGAATGTCTCATTCTTCACTTATTATCTATCACGTTTCTTCAAAAAGTAAGTCAGTTATTTTCCCTTAAATTATTGTGTTACCATGCAAGTTCTAGTTTTCATTTTATCCTATATTAATTCATTCAAACATTCTCAGGATTTTCTGACTTTATCATTTTTTCTGACTGAGTAATATTCATTACATTTACATAATATAGTTTGTTCAGCCATTTCTCAGTTGACGGGGATCCACTTAGCTCCTAAATTTCTCTCCTGAAATAAAAACTGCTTCTGTAAGTATTTTTGTAGACATGGGCACTTTTCCTATGACTTTAATCTGTTTAGGGTATTTGTCTAGTATTGCTATTGCTGGGTCATAGTATATATTACAGTTTGACATTTTGCATATGGTTCCAGGGGGTTTTCCTAAATGGTTGAACTATTTCACAGGTCTACCAATGGTTCAGTATCATGGCTTTCCTATAGCCCCTCCAATAATTGCCATTTTTTATTTTTGTCATCTTTGCCAAATCTGATGGGTGTAAGGTCAATTCTCAGTCTTTAATTTGCATTTTGTTTTGTTTTCTGTGTATTTCCTCTCCCACTCCCCCTTATCTTAAGCGTTCTTCCGTTTCTCCCTTTATTTTTTTAAAATAATTTTTATTGTCACTATAGTTATCCCACATATCCTTCTTATAATCAGCACAACTGATTCCTATAAGTTATAAAAGTCTAAAAACATATACAAATGCTTTTTTTGGGCCTCCTACCTCCCTGAAGGGGCATGTTGAGAGTGTTCTCTCATTTCTTCATTCAAGTCCTGCTTGTTCTCTAAATTTTAGTTACGTGTATTTTTTTTGTTATGTTGTTGTCTTTCCATTTACATTGTTGCAGTTATTTATTTTCTAGGCCCTGCTTATTTTACTCTGTATCAGTTCATATAAATGTTTCCATGCTTCTTTGTATTCATCACACACATAATTTCTTATAGTACAATTTTTCTATTATATTCATGTGCCACAATTTGTTTAGCCATTCCCTAATAAATAGTTACCAATTTGTTTACAATTTTTTACTGCTATAAACATTTTGGTATGTATGGCAGTTTTATTCTTAACAGTGGCTTCCTTGTATTCTCTCCTTCCTCTTCTCTTAATTAAATTTTATTTTTTTCAATGAACAAAATTCTACTTCCTCCCTAACTTCTAATCATTTTAAAAAATAAAAACAAAATCAGTTTAACAGATGTACATAAACAAACAATTTTTCCTACTCTTAGTTCATTATCTCTCAATGAGGAGTGAGGGTAGGTAGCATGTTTCATCATGAGTCCTCCAGAATCATGGTCATTGTGTTGATTAGAGTTCTTAAAAACTTCTTTGTCTTTACAGTGGTTTTATTATTGTGTTAGTTATTCTCCTGATTCTTCTCACATTTTATCGGTTCATAACAAATTTTTCCAGGTTCCTCTTAAAGAGTTCCTGTTACCATTTCTTATAGCACTGTGCCATTGTGTTACATTCAAGTATTGTATTTTGTCCAGGTATTTCCCAATTAATGGTATCCCCTTAATTTCCAGTTCTTTGCTACCACAGAACAATGCTATTAGACATTTTTGTACATTAAAGGCTTTTTCTTATTTCTCTGATCTCCTTGAGGTATAGACATAGTAATATTAGAGCTGGGTCAAAGGGTGTGCATGAAATTTAGGTATTTTTTCTGACATGGTTCCAGAATGACTGGACTAGTTTATAGCTCCATTAACAATACATTATTCTATCTGATTTCCCACATCTCCAGAATTTTTTTTCTTCTACTTTGCCAAATGAGGTAAAATTTTAGATCCTTTAATTTTCATTTCTCTTATTAATGGCTTGGAGCATTTTTTTTTCATTGACTCATTTATTTACTTTTAGTTTACAAGATTCAGTTCCATAATCTCTTGAGTTTCAGGTTTCAGATTTTCTCCCCTCCTTTGTCCCTCCCCACCCATGATTGCGTGCAATCATGTATAGTATCTGCAAATACTTTCACATTGTACAATAGTCTGGTTGTATAGAGGGGTTGTAACCAATGGAGTGAACAATGGGAAAAAAGAAAGTGAAAACGAAACATGAATGCTTATTTGTATGTAGCATGTATGCTTCAGTTGGAGCATTTCTTTATTTGGCTATTGATAGCTTGGATTTTTTTTCCCTCAAAACTGGTTGTTCATATCCTTTTCTTATTTATCCATTATGGAATGGCTCTTATTATAAATTTGAATCAGTTCTCTGTATATCTTGGACATAAGAACTTTATTAGTGAAACTTGCTCTAAAAAAATTTTTTTCCCCCAAAAGCTTCTTCTAATCTTAGCTGCATTTTTTTGCAAAACTTTTAGATAGTCAAAATTGTCCGTTTTATCTTTTGTTATCCTCTTTATAGATCCTGACACCTTTTTCTTTTATTGGTTAATTCATCGTACATCTACTCTTTTATTTGGACCAAAATAAGGTTCATGAGATGCTCAATCTCCTGACCTTCACCTCTGTATTTGCATACTCATTTTCTACTGTATTTCAGTTATGATAAACAGTGATTTTTTTTTCTCCCATCATTTCTTGACTAATATTTTAATGTTTCTCACTTAAAACTACACAAAATTACACCATCATTCTGTATTCCTTCTTTCATCCCTTAAGTTATTGGGATTATACAGGGACAATGATAATTATTTGTTCCTTTCAAATCGATCCCATGTACCTATCTTAATAGATTGCTCTTGTCTCCTGTGGGTTGTTTTAGAAATTAAGACCGATTTGCTCTTTTTTTGTCAGTGAAATACTTTGTCAAGTGAAATACTTGAAAATGTTCTTTTTTCTTTCTGTAGCTTAATAATAAGTTTTGCAGGATAAATTATCTATGTTTATAAACCTTTTTCTTCTTTTCCCTTTTGGTGTTTCCTAGTCCAAGGTTTCCTTTCCTTTATAGCATTTTCTATGTAATCTTGTGTGTTCTGAGTGGTTCCTTGGTACCTTACCTCTTCCTGGCTACTGGAAGTATTATTTCTTCAACCTACAAGCTCTGGATTTTGACCAATAATTCAATGTGCAATTTATTTCAGGCAGTGACTACTGCATTCTTTATATTTAAACTTTGACTTCTAGTTCTCATAGTTCTGTAGAGTTTTCTTTTTTGATTTTTAAAAACTGTGACATCTGCATTATTTTTGCTTGGTCATTGTTTTAGTATGTCTAATGATTCTTAAACAATCTCTCTTCATCCTTCTTTTCCATGTCACATATTTTTAATAATTGATACTTAGTGTGGTCTTTTATTTTTTAGTTAAAAATGATTATGTTTATTCTGGCATCATTGAACTACTGAGTTCTGATTGCTCCATTCTATTTTTAAGGGACCTAACCCTTGGGTAAAGTTTTCTACCTTTTGTTCAAAGCCATTTATTCCCCCTCTAAGTGACTCTTACATCATTTCTTCCATCAACTTTGGAATTCTTTATGACCAAACTATTTCTGATAGGGTTCTAAGTTTAATTATATAGAACTATTTTCTTCTTCAAATTATTTTAACCTGTAGTACTTTTTCATTGTATTGATTTTTCTTCATTATTCACATCTTAATTCACAGTTCTTGGATTGGGGATTTTGCACCAAAGTGCACTTTGCCTTCCCTTGCCATCTGAAATAGGGTGACTAGGCCCAGGTTCTGTTTCTGTCTGAATCTTGGGAGTTAAGATTCTCTTGGACTAGTTTTCTGTGACCCAATCCCCACCCTGTCCTGTATTCCAGATGCCTCTTCTTTCCTGAAGTTACATATTAGGTATCTGTGTCCTGGTTCCATCTTTCCTACTGTAGTTCTTTCTGAAAAGCAACCTAGACTAGAAACTGGATCCTTCCTAAACCTGCCTCTTCATACTCTTGGGCTTTAATTAAGAGGTTAGACCAGTATCTGAAGCTGGTCCCCAAAGGTCCCATCTCCCCTTTTATCCCTGCTGAAGAGGTTGTTCTGGTCTCAGCCTTTCTGCTGCCATTACCTAGAGGATGTCTGAGGCTTTGGCACCATTTCCTGGTGCACTATTCATAAGATAAAGGCTTCTGGTGTTTTTCTTTGTTTTTCTTTACTCCTTGTTCATCTAGTACTTTGTTTCCTTATTTCTAAGGTATTTCTTTGGGGAACCTTCTTGACTGAAATCTTTCACAGTGTTGTCTTTACTGGAAGAGGATAAAGAAATGACTCACCAGTATTCTGTTGTTTGCTGGTTTTGATGAGGGTATATATCTAGTTCTCCACTGTCTCCTATCTCCTCTTCCATCTTGGACAACTCCCTACTACTAACCTTTCCATAAAAGTTATTGATTCACTTATAAGGGAACATAACATTGAGTCTGCAATATTCAGTTTTTTTCCTCTTTTCCTAATTTTTTCGTTTAACTAACAAGTCTTTACTAAGTACTTACTTTTCCGTGAGCTTAGAATACGGAATGAAATTTCCTCTTCTCCAAGAAGCTTCCGTTCAGATAGGGAGGTGACCAAATTGTATAGATATAGATTGTGTGTGTGTGTGTGTGTGTGTATGTGTGTTGTGTGTGTGTGTGTGTGTGTGTGTGTGTGTTCCAGAATTGTCTGGAAGTGAGGACGCTAGGGGTTGGCTGAAGAAAGACTTCATGTAGAAGGTGGTGTTTCAAGTACATCCTGAAGGCAAATAGGGATTTTGTGAAGCAAAGGTTAGGAAGGAATGTATTCCAGGCATATTGGAAGACTAGTGGAAAGGCATGGCGATGGAAAATAAAAATACTGTATGTGAATAGAGAGGATTTTTTTTTTTACCTTGATGGTCGTGCTTTGTTGTTTATTTTAAGCAATATCTTATAAATGTAAGAGATATTTTTTCATTTCTTGATAATCGCTCCTTACTGTGTTTCTCTTATTTGTGATGTTTATAAATTAATTATTCAGTTTAATATTAAGTAACTCTTTGGATTAAAAAAAATTATTTTTTCTGTATTTGAGTCTCACTCTTTTTTTACCTCCTTAGAAGCTAAGTTTTATACTTTGCTTTCCTTTCTTGGAACTTTAGTCTTTTGTTTCCTTATAATTTGTTTACAGCTTCTCTCCTCACTCTTTGGTTCTTCTCTCTTCATCTGCTGTACAGAACTCTAAGGCTAGACATCCTTAGCATTCTCATGATTGGGACATGTGTGCCCTTTTTGGAATAAACCTTTTTAAGAATTCTATTCTTAGTTAGAATTGTAGTTCCCTTTCCTTAAGCCACAAAAGTCTGTAGGGCTTCTCTGTTGCTCCCTCTGTATTGCCATTTTTCCTAGTCTCCCTCCCAAGTTGCAGTACTCTTCCCTAATTTGGTTGTGCCGAATTACTGTATTCTGCCTTGCGTGGGATGTTTAGAGTTATGTCTGTGGGAGAATTGGGCAGGGAGGTCCCCTTTCCATACTCAACTAGACCCTAAAAACACTGGCCTTTGAAACTGCTTCCTTTGATGGTGCCAAGTAGGAGCTGTAATATTTCAGTTTTTGGCTGTTATTTCATGAGGCTTTTACCTTTTGTTCTGTGTTTGTCTTTATCTTCTGGATTCACCTTTAATTGCTACAAATTTGGTGCATATTTTCTTAATTTTCTAAAAAAAGTTCCTTTTTAATCATATGAACTTTACAAATGAACTTTGCAACATGATCGTTTCTCTGTACAAAGAAAAGTACTGCTGTGAAGATCTAAATCTCTAATACGTACAGCCTGGGAATGTTTGTTATCTTAATGTTTCAGATTTAGCATAGTTCCAACATTGCCCTGTTTATATTTCTTTCTGAATTTCATTCTACTGTTTTCTGTATTTTAATGATTTATTGATATTCTTTTCTTTTTTTTAAGTATTACTATCACTAGCCCTCCATTTCCTCCCAACTGTGTTCTTTCCTCCCACTACCCCTTCCCAGCTCTCTTGTAACATGTAAGTGTAGTCACACAAAACAAAATACACACATTTTCTGTATCTGAAAATGTGTATCCCGTTCTGCTCTTCTAGTTTATCTCTTCTCTGCCAGAATATAGGAAGCATTATTTAAAAAGTAGTCTACTGGGGTCATAATTGGTCATTACATTACTCTTAGGGCACACTCTTTTTGGTTGTTAGTTTTGATGTTTGCAGAAAACTACTCCCATTTTTCTTGCTAAATCCTTTGCTTTCTATATTGCTTATTTCTACCTTGTCATGTATAATATCAGAGACTGTTATATTAGAGTACCCATATGATAACTGTTGGTGGATTTATTGGTGAATCCAAGAGTTTGTCACTGAAACCATCACAGATCTTTTCCATCTTTGCCAGTTTCATCTCTTAATGAGTTCTGCATGATCTTGCTTATTTGGGTCTCTTGCTATATTTACTGTAAACTTGTTTTTATTCTTCTTCTTATTACTGTTTTACAAGGTGATAATGCTTATTAGCCTTTACCATTCTATTCTGTTATTGCTTAGTTGTATCTGACTCTTTGTGACCCCATTTGGTGTTTTCTTGGCTAAGATACTGGATTGTTTAACCATTTCCCTCTCCAGTTCATTTTACAGATGAAACTGAGGCAGACAGCGTTAAGTGACTTGCCCAGGGTCACCCAGCTAGTAAATATTTGAGGTCAGATTTGAACTCCTGAGTTTTCCTGACTCCAGACCTAGTCCTCTATCCACTGCACCATCTAGCTGCCCTTCTACTATGTAAGATCTTAGAAATGAGTTTATATTCAAATGCTGTGCTTGTGTTCCTCTGTGGGCAAAGAGATGTAAGTACTTGCAGGATGAAGTGTCTCTTGCTTCCCTTCTTTTGGTGATGAATTTTACAATGGTTAAACTTCTTCATTAAACAATGACAGTCTAGACAATGTTTTTTCTTTTATCTATTAACCATTTTTAGTAGTTGATTGCATGACATATATTCTTATTTCTTCTAACATATCAGTGGCTTGACAATGCACAACTTAGTGTTTCAGAAACAACTCCCTCATTGTTTGCCAGGCATTTCCAATATTAAAATATTACTTTCGTAATTTGTGAATTTATTTGGTGATTATCATGTCCAAAACCTTCCTTATCTTTTCGAAAATATTTATGATGTCTACATTTGAGGTTTCTCTATATTCTAACTTTTTCTTCTTCTGAACCATATTTTTGCAACATAATTTTTGCCATCCTCCACTGTGTATTAAAACCATAGAAGGTGAATTATGTGTTGGTATAATTTGGAGTGTTCAAGTGAGTCCTTCATAGGATTTCTCAATCTCTTCATCTTCATTCACAGATCTTCACAGTGATCTTCTTGAAGATACTCCTATTCAGTACTGCAGTATGCAGTGAGATTAAACATTTAAGAGATCAGTAGATTCCTTTTATTTTAAAATGAAATGATTTCCTTCAAGCCTCAGCTCAACTCAAATTCAAACTTCTGCTTTTCCAGTCTTCCTCATCCACCAACTCCCTCCCCGCCCTTCTACTCGGACCTCCCCACTTTCATTTATATAGCATATATCTTGTTTGTACATGTGTTTTGCCATGATCTCTCTCCCTTTAGAATATGGACTCTTCACATGTTGCTATATTTTTGCTTTTCCTTGTATTCCCCAGCACTTAGCACAATGCCTGGCACACATTAGGCACTTAATAAAGGTTTGTTGATTAAGTGCCTTCTATGTTCAGAGTATAACAAAAACAGTCTCTGCCTTCAAGGATGTTAAGAGTCAATGTGGTGATACAAAGTGTAGGTAGATAGTAAATGCACAGTACAATCATAAGCAAATTCTTTCTAGAAGTTGAGAGTACTAATAGGGTGGAGGGTGGTAGATCAGAGAAGGCTTCAGGTAGGAGGTAGTACCTGATAATGTGCTTGGAAGGAATTTAGATATTCAATCAGGGAGAAGTGAGAAGGGAATATAGTCAAGGTATGGGGTATTACTGGTATAAAAGCATAAGAGGAGTTAGACTGTTACAGGTAATAACTAGCAAGCTAATATAGCATGAAGGAGAGATACTGTTTGATACCAACATTGCCCTTTGTATGTGATCTGCATTTTGTTGCCTTTTAGTGTTTTGATTTATATTGTAATCTTTTTATATACTGTTCTTTTATCTTTCCATGTTTTATATAATTCTTCATATTGATTGTTCCTTATGGTATAATTTATAATATTTTTATTATATTTACATACCATATTTTCAAATATTCCCTAATTATCATGCACATTTTATTTTCATATTTTTAAAATTAGAGATAATACTATTGTGAATATATTCATATATGTGTATTTTTTATTTTTGCTTAACTTCCTTAAGGATAGAAACCCCATAATGATATTTCTGCATTATAATTCATTATGAGCAGTTTAGTAACTTTCCTTGCATTAACAGTTTTTTAAGTACATGGACCAATTCATAGGTTCATTGCTTGTCTCATATCTCTTTCAACTTTGAATTTTCCATCTTTTACCATGTTTGCCAGAATCATAATACCCCACGGTTGCTTTAATTGGTATTTCTTTGAATATTAGTGATTTTGACAGTTTTTAAATTGATACTTAATAGTTTGCATTGTTTTTTGAAAACAGGTACCGTTTAAGGAATAAAAAGATCACAGCAACTGTACGAACATTTCCTCTCCTAAATAAAGTTGGCGTGAACAACACTGTCACAACCACAGCTGGAAATGTCATTTCTGTCATAGGAAGTACTGAAACAACTGGGAAACTTGTTCCAAGTACCAATGGGATTTCAAGTACAGAAAACAGTGTTTCCCAGCTAATACCCCGTGGTGCTGATACCACATTAAGAGCTCTGGAGAACGTGAAGAAAGTAGGGAAGGTTGGCTCCAGTAGTCAGAATATCTCCGGAGCTTCTGCAGAATCTGTAACTGAAAAGTAGGTATCACATTAAGTTAAAATATTTCATTTTAGTTCTTTAAAAATCTTTTTGAATCCCTTGTGGACATATATGAGAATCTTCCTGGTCTAGTTAGAAGAAAGCTAGACTTGAAATCTAGAATTCTGGGTTTGAATTGCAGTTCCAAAATTTAGTAGCCCTATAACCTCCCTGAGCCTTAGTTTTCTTAACTATTACATGATGGAATGAATTCTTACACTATTTGGCTAATAGGGTATTCATGAGGAAAGTACTTTGCATACTGTACAACATAATGGAAACATTAACAGTTGTGCTATTTTGGAGAAAGCAGTTAAAAAATTAGAGTTTAAGTTCAGTTTTGCTGTAGTAATACTTTTTTGATGGTTTAAGTTTGGTAAGTTCCCTTCACCAATGCATATAGATGGTGTATTTATAAATTATGCTTTCTAAGAGCTGCCTGAAGCACTGAAAAGTTAAGTGACTTGTTCTTGTTAGCATAGTTTTATATGTCAGAACCCTTGTTCTTGTCTCCAAAATCTATCTATAGACTATCTATACAAAACTATCTATACACTGTGGCTCTCTTAGTAAAGTTTCACTTTGTGGAAAATTAATCAGTTAATATTTATTGAGTACTTGTATATCTCGCATATTGGTCTAGGTGTTTAAAAGTAATACTAGTTTCATATATCAAGATATAAATATGAGCTCTGTGTAAGGGTAAGACATCTAATTTTTCAGATGAAAAAACTTAGTTGTTGTAAGGAAAGTGGTTTGTCAAAGGCTACAGTCATTTATGGAATCATAGAATCAGAGGTGGGACAACATCATACAGTCCAGCTTTTTCATTTTGTTGAAGGAAACTGAGGCATAAAGAAATTGTTACTTGTCTGAGGTCATACAAGGTAGGAAGAAGCAAAATTGGAATACAAACCCAGGTCTTTGAAATCTGAATCTACTTCTATTTTTACCATATCACATACTCATTCATGGAACTTATTTGGAAAACAAGTTTCCTGATTGGTTCCCTTTCTTTTTGAGACTAAATGTTTTCATGTATCTTATAATTTTCTGCATAATTTTTATTAATGTTATCAAAGCGTATTTTTAATGCATATATTAGGGTAAATACTGTTCAAAACAGAAGAAATATTTTATAAGAAGCTTATGTTCTAAATACCAAGTTTTGGAAAATGAATATAGTACATGGTATATATAGTGCGACTTAGTGAAGGGAATGTTAGACTTGGAATTCTGTGTACTAATTTCAATTCCTATCGAAGTGTGCTATATAAACTTTGGTGAAAGCCTTTTTAGTGCCTCAATTTCATTATTTGTAAAATTAATATTTTTAAATGGGGATAAAGAGTACTCTGTAAACTAAAAGTACTATAAAAGCTTTCCTGCTTACCTTAAGTGCAGTTGTGATGCTAAAAGTGAGGTACAAAGTGTGAAAGCTTACAATACATATTCAACAAATGCAAAGGATTATTTAGTGTACTCTTGCTAGTAGAAAGTTATCCATAATTTTATTCATATTTAAAAATTTTTGAAAATCCCTTAATAATATGTTAGAATGGAGATAGTATCAACAATCAGATATTTAATACCTACTTAATGTTCTATCTGCTTGGTATTTTGAACATGCAGAGGTGGTACAGGTCTGGCTTTTAAGGAACTTAGAGTTTAGTAAGGGAAGGTGAAGGAAGCTAGCTTTTATTGAGTGCCTACTGGGTTTTAGGCACTGTACTAAGTACTTAACAAATATTATTTGAACTTCCCAACAACTGCAGGGTAGGTGCTGTTATTCACATTTTTTACAGTTGAGGAAACTGAGGCAAATAAAGTAGCTTGCTTATGATTACACAGTAAGTATCTGAGGTCATATTTGAACTTAGTTCTTCCTAGCTCTTGGCTCAGCTCTCTGTCCACTCTGTCACCTAGTTATATGAAGCACATGTACAAAAGTAAATAATAGAAGATACACTATATTGTCTAAATTGTGTGGTAACGAACTAGTAAAGGCTATAGTAGTTTAGTGCATAAGGGACACTATTGAATATTGGAGTAGAAGAAGGGCATCAGAGCAGAATTGGGTAGTTGGTGAGTGGTAGCATTGTTTAGAATGGAGATTGTTATTCTTGGATTTTGAAGACTAATTGGGCTACCTTAGGCAAATTACTTAACTTTTCTTTGCTGTAACTTCCTCATTTCCAAAATGGAAATGATAATTGGGGAATAATGCTAACCAATAAATATCTTATCTTTATAATTTTGATCCTTTTAAAAATTACTTTCCCTTGTAGTATTTGTTAGATAGTAAAACAGAAAGGCAGCTTAGAGAGTTTTTTTTTACTTGATTATGGTACCTAAGGTTTTAGTAAATTAAACAGCAGGGCCCTGTATAATAAATGCTTATTTGGTTTTCTCACAGCCTTTATTTACTTCCAAGAAATAAAAATACTTCTAAAATATCTGCAAACTACAATCTAAGCAACATAAGTTTGTATCTACGAGTACCACCATGTAGTTATAGATAATTTTTGCAACACACAGCTGTTGATTGAACTGAACATCTGCTAGATCAGTCTGCTATGACTTAAATGTAGCCCATATTCCTTATTACATACTCAAGCTATGAAAAGTATGTTCTAATTTCTGCAGCTGTTGAAGGGAAGGGAAAGGAATATTGATTTAAGTGCCTATTATGTTCTTGTCAATGTGCTAAACATTTTACAAATAATTCGTTTAATCTTTACAACAACCCTGGGAGGTAGGTGCTCTTACTATCTCCATTTTACAATTAAGGAAACTGAAAGAGGTAGACAGAACTTGTCACCTTACTTAGCTAGTAAGTCTCTGAGACTGGATTTGAACTCAGGTCTACTGTACCTGATGCCAGTACAGTATTCTTGGCCATTGTACTGCAATATTGGATATAGAACCCTGTAATCCATTTGGTATAAAGGGTATTGTAGTGCTGTGTCATTAATTTGCAAGATCAAGTTTCTCATACATCACAGGTCTCAAGATCATGTCAAAGTTTGACCTAAAGAAGGAATAAGATATGGATAAACTGGTAGATGCTCTTACCTTTCTACCTTAGAAACAGGCAACTTCATGTTTCCTATCCTGCTCCCAATAAATATGTGTTTAATCTATAGAGAGGTCATTTAATCTAGAGTTATAGTAACTCTCTATGTGGTATTCTTTATTTAATTAGCACTCTGCTTTTCCCATATCTGTGTAGTGGATGGAGCTGCTTTTGGAAGGATTATTATTGAACTACAAATCTCATGATGTTTCCTCCACAATGGAGAAAACCTACGTGTAGTGAAGATGACTTGAGTGCTTGAGTATGTGTTTGTAGGATCTCCTGTTTTCACTAGAAGCTTTGAATATCAGGGGTGGCTAGGTGGCACAGTGAATAAAGCACCGGCCCTGGAGTCCAGAAGACCTGAGTTCAAATGTGGCCTCAGACACTAAAACACAAAACTAGCCATGTGACCTTGGGCAAGTCACTCAACCCCAATTTCCCCTCCAAAAACAAAAAAAAATAGAAGCTTTGAATGTGGTACTATAAGACCGTACATTGGTAATATAAGTGAGTTATAGTGTATATTGACTAATCTGCCAATTCAGAAGTGTCTGTTGTCTTTTCTAAGAGTGATTTCAGTACCAAATTTGGGGTCTAGAGAAAAGGTATCTTTTCAGAAGAGCTGAACAGCTGTGGACATGGGTTGACTTTCCACTTTTTTCCCCCCCACCAGTAAAATTGGTTCTCCACCCAAGACTCCTGTAAGTAATGTAGCAGCTACCTCAGCTGGGCCCCCTACTGTTGGAACAGAGCTGAATTCTGTGCCTCCGAAATCCAGCTCATTTGTAACTAGAGTACCTGTATATCCTCAGCCTTCTGAAAGCATTCAGTATTTTCCAGATCCAAGGACCCAGATATCCTTTGAAGTTCCACAGTACCCACAGACAGGTAAGTATCTTGAAGTTTTTTATATACTTGATCTAAAATATGTTTAAATATATTGAACTTATAAGTTAAAAGGGAAAATTTTATTTCTTTTTAGCTTGCATAAAAAAAACCCCCAACCCTTTTAATTGTTTTGTTACTAAGCGGCCAGTAGTTCAAGGAAGGTAATTCCTGTGAACCAGACATCTGGATAATCACACAACCAACCAATTAACCAAGTCTTCAGAGCTAGAAAACATACTAAAATTCATGGTGATCAAGAATTAAAATGACTTGTTTGAGGAGAGGAGCTAAAATTTGACAAATAGATCTGACAAATTTTTAAGAAGCAGTTTGCAAAGACATAGGTTGGCAATGATTTCCTTGCAGTAGTATAATTGAATGTATAGTTTACTTATAAAACCAAATAACTAAGAGAATGATATTTTGACTGAAAACCAACTTTCTTTACTTGCAAATTCAATTTTGTTTGAAACTTTTTAAACCATTAAAATCCTGGATAGTACTGAGACCACATTAAATATGCCTCTTTCCAATTTTCAAGGATACTACCCACCACCTCCAACGGTACCAGCTGGTGTGGCTCCCTGTGTTCCTCGTTTTGTGAGGTCCAATAATGTTCCAGAATCTTCCCTCCCACCTGCTTCCGTGCCATATGCTGATCATTACAGTACATTTCCCCCTCGAGATCGAGTGAATTCTTCTCCTTACCAGCCTCCTCCTCCGCAGCCGTATGGACCAGTTCCCCCAGTACCTTCCGGAATGTATGCTCCTGTGTATGACAGCCGGCGTATCTGGCGTCCACCAATGTACCAACGTGATGACATTATTAGGAGCAATTCTTTACCTCCAATGGATGTGATGCATTCGTCTGTCTATCAGACGTCTTTGCGAGAAAGATACAGTAGTTCCCTGGATGGTTATTATCCAATGGCTTGTCAGCCTCCAAGTGAGCCAAGGACAACTGTACCTTTACCAAGGGTAGGTGATAGAGGAAATAAGAAAATTACAACTTTGATACACACACGTGTGTGTCTGTGTCTGTGTATAAAACATCAAAATTCAAGCACAGAGCATTTTGTTTTTCTTCTTATCTTGACTATTAAGAGAAAATTGAATGGTTACATGTTATACTATGTCTCTCATATTCATGCCTTTTTCTTACTATTTCTTTCTAGACCACTCCAATCCAAACCCAAAGCTAGCTGACCTAGAATATTATAATGTCTTCTGTTCTCTAATCCATTTTGCTCATGTTACCAGATTAGTTTTACTGATGCCTTGGTCTTGGAACATCAGTCCACTTCTGAGTAATCTTCAGTGTCTTCTCATTGTCTGTTGAATAAAAACCCAAACTCTAGATTCTTAGGCCCCTATAAACTGTACCTTCAACCTGCTTTTGAGCTGAGTTTTAGACTGTTTCCTTTTGTGTACTCTGTTTTAGCCAAACTGGACTACTCACTACTCTGAGCCTGCTCCCACCTCTGCTTTTTTACATACACATTTCACAATACCAAGATATCTTTTTCTCCTTTGATCTACCTCCCATCTCTCTATAAACATTGTATCAGTCTTTCATGGCTCCTCTCCATGAAGCTTTCCCTGATTATTTCCTCAGCTTGAAAATGATTTCTTCATCTGATCTTAGACTACTTTAGTACTTGTATGCTGATTGTATCAGGGCATATTTCTCACCACCACTCTTGCTATACTGAAAGCCCTTTGCGGACAGGAGTCATGCGTTGTCTTTTGCCTAGTATAGTACAATGTATGTAAGAGGTGTTTAATAAATGTTAAATTAATTATTCTTTTCTCCATTACTCTTTCCTACCCTACTCTCTTCCCCAACTTGTCTTATTACTTCTCTCATTTCTCCCATTTGAGTTTAAATATATGTGTGTATACATATATAATATACACATGCATATTTATTAACATATATGTGTGTGCTGTATATTTGCACATATACAAGGACATGTGTGTGTGTAAATATGTATGCATGTATAAAATTCCATGTTCTCTCCCCCTTCCTCTCTTTAAAAAAAAAATTGGCATAGTAAACTACTTTTATTATCTTGGTACAGGCATTTCACTTTCCAGTCTGCTTTTTAGATAACTAAGAATATTTGGTTGTTTCCCCCTAGGAACCTTGTGGTCATTTGAAGACCAGTTATGAGGATCAGTTAAGACGAAAACCAGAACAGTGGGCGCAATATCATACCCAGAAAGCACCCCTTGTTTCTTCAACTCTTCCTATGGCAACACAGTCACCGACACCGCCTTCTCCTCTGTTCAGTGTAGACTTTCGTACTGAGGTAGGAAGTTACTTCATGCCTTTCAGGGTCAGGCCAACACTTATTTTTGCTTAAAGCAGAAGTACTTATTTAAACTTGAATTAACAAGGTGGAAAATTCTTGGTTTTGTTTTAAGCTGTTACATGTTTAACATATCTCTCTGTAGCAGTATAGCCCTCATCAGGAAGAGGTATAGAAATATCTAGTGTATTATTCATGTTATTTGGGTTTGAGAGGTGTTGCCATTTTGCTTAGTGCTAGGATAACCTTTCACTTAAGGATGCCTTTAACTTAATTAAGTATTCTCATTCCCATTATTTCCAGAGTGAACTATTTGTTTAATGTGTCTTTAAAATGCAGTGACAAAAAATTGTATCAGAAGAAATTTTTTTCCTGAGTGTTACGAACATCTTATCAGAGACATGTTCTATGCATCCTCACTTATATAAAAGTATGTTCTTTTTTTTTCTTTTTAACACTACCTGTTTTTTTCTCTGCTTAATGCTAGTCCTATTTCTCCTTCCCCCTCCCCCAGAGTGAAATGTCATCTTCCTTCCTCCTACAACTTTCTAAATTTTACTCATCTTTCAAAGTTGAATCCCAGCTCTTTGGGAGCCTTCTCTAGCTGCTTCAACCCACATTCATCTCTTACGTTCTCTTGATTCCTGTCCTATCATCAATACTAATAGTTTGTCAGTTACATATTCTCTTACTAATTCAGGTGTATAAGTCTTTCTATCCTAAGTGTAAGTAAGCTCATTGATGACAGAGAATGTCATATATTTCTGTATCTTAGCATATGTAGTAAAAGAGGAAATATTTTTGTTTGGCTTACTTGGATAGTATTTGGTTTGCATTATATACTTCGGAAAATTGCTGTAGGAAAGATGAAGTGGAGATAAAGATAAAGTATTTTTCTAATCTCATTGACCTAAAATATTTGAAGATATATTTTCTGCTATTTTTCACCTTAGTCACAGTAAAACAATCCCAGTTCTTCAATAACTGAAAAACTCCAGACTATAATAATTGCTTCATACTAGTTACAACTTAGTGACTGTAACTGTAAAAGTTGATTGTATTTTGTTTTTTCTCACTAGTTCTCCGAGAATGTAAGTGATGTACGTGGTACAAAATTTGAGGAAGATCATCTTTCCCATTATTCACCCTGGTCCTGTGGCACCATAGGCTCTTGTATAAATGCCATTGATGCAGAACCCAAGGATGTAATTGCTAATTCAAATGCTGTGTTAATGGTATGATTTTTGGAAATAATGCATGCTGATTCAAGTATATGAATGAGCAAAAGCCTTCATTTTCTTGTTGAATAAATCCATCTGTAATAAGTAGGTCTATCTCATGAAGCCCAAAATGTATTGATTTGGTTTAAACAGTTGGCATATGTATTTACATTTGATCATCATTCTTGTCTGGCTAGTCAAAAGCTAGCAGTAAATAACATTCCCCAAAAATTTGAGCCCAAATCTTCTGAAAGGAAATGCTTGTACCACTTGTTGAAGAAAGATCATTTATGTTTTATTGAAGTGTTTGTTTTATTGTTTTTTTTTTAATGCTTAGGATTTGGACAGTGGGGATGTTAAGAGAAGAGTACATTTATTTGAAACTCAGAGAAGAGTGAAAGAAGAAGATCCTATAATTCCTTTTAGTGATGGACCCATTATCTCCAAATGGGGTGCAATTTCCAGATCTTCTCGGACAGGTTACCATACTACAGATCCTATACAGGCCACTGCTTCCCAAGGAAGTGCTACTAAACCCATCAGTGTATCAGGTATTGTAGAGTACTACTAATTTCACTTTGTTGTATACTATAGTTCAGTTCTAAGAAACTACTTTACTTTCCTGTATAAATACATGTGATGAAATTGTTTTGGTTTTACGTCTTTGTCACTGTACCTATATTTCTGCAGATTATGTCCCCTATGTCAATGCTGTTGATTCAAGGTGGAGTTCATATGGCTCTGATTCTACTGCAGCACACTATATAGAACGGTAAGACTGATCTTTAATTAGTTACGATTTTATGTTCTTAGATCTTAGTATGTGCACCCAAAAGATAAATTCCATCCTCCCTGTTTAAGAGACATGTTCTGTATCTGTAACCATACATGCAAGCATTGTGTCATGGAGAAAGTAGTAGGCTAGAAGTCAGAAGTTCTTAGTCTAGTAAGCTTTGCCATTGACTAGCTGTTTGTGTATGACCTTGGGTAAGCCACTTTGTCTAGGCCTTGACATTGGAATAGATATCTAAGGTCTCTTCCAGATTAAACACATGATGATACTATGATTTCATCACAGCTCAGGAAAAAGTTTAACATTTTAAGATCTGATCCAATTACTTGAAATTCTCATTTAAAAAAAATTATTGATGGTAATAATAATTGCATCTACACTTGACTTATTTATTAATTTCACTTTCCAAACAAAGTACATGTCAGTGAAAATGATTTTTTTCTTTAAAGGGATAGATTTATTGTTACTGATTTATCCAGTCATAGAAAGCATTCCAGTACTGGAGATCTTCTAAGCATTGAACTTCAGCAGGTAGGATTAGTTATATCGGATTTATGTTGTTCTGTTGTTTTCATTCTTGAAAATGGGACAGTTAAAGTCTGTGGATTTTTAATTCATGTTTTCCTTAGGCAAAGAGCAACTCATTGTTGCTTCAGAGGGAGGCCAATGCACTAGCCATGCAGCAGAAATGGAATTCCTTAGATGAAGCCAGTCACCTTACCTTAAATCTCCTAAGCAAGGAAATGGAATTGAGAAATGGAGAGGTAAAGAGAATTGAATCTTGAAATTTAATTAAATTTACGTATTTTGGTACATAGAAAAATCTCAGTTCTTGATTTATTTTACGTAATTTTTGTTAGTTTAAACCATGGTTACATTAAGTTTTGGTTGATCTTTTTGAAGATTGTGATTCTGTAATGGTAATTAATGTGAAAGAAACAGAAGGTATGAACTCTGTCTCCTGTTGCTGACATAACAGGAAGGGTTTGGCTGAGACAGGAAGGAAGCCAGTGTATGTGTGTGTATTTAAGAAGAGCTCCAGAGTACAGACAGTTAGAATCAATAATTTTTACTCCTGGTGGAGGAATCAGAATTGTTCCAGCATCTGGGAGCTGGGCTGCTACTGGACTGAGAACTGAGTTGGAGTTTTCTATGATACCAGAATCTGGTGAAGGCTGAAGTGGCTGTTGCCTCTTGGAAGGTAGAAGTGGCTGCCGCCGCTTGGAAGGCTGAGATTTCTTCTGGATCCTAGGGCCAGCTCAACTGCTGGAGGACTGAAGGAGCATCACTGGGATAAAGCTTTGTTTGTGGCTTGGTTGATTCTTGAGTTCCCAGCAACAGAAGTGGTGAAGGTTTTGAGATGTGCTGTGAACTTCAGTGTGTAACAAGAACTGCCCGGAGGACTGGACGAGAATCTGGGAGCTGTCTGCCTCTGAATCCAGGTGACTCTTTGGTGGATTCAGGTAGGAGCTGGAACCATGAAAGGGAATCCAGGGAATTTGAAAGACCACTCCAAGTCAAGATGAAGAAAAGGCCTCTCCTTGGATGTTGAACGTGTGTTGAAATTGAAGTTTACTATACACCGAGGGGTTTGTGTAATTTTCTGATGACTGTATTTAGTGATTAATGATACTTAGTAATTGTGAATCTGGATAAGTGACTGATTAAGTTAACTTATGATTGCCCCATGAGTGGAAGACTGACTTGTATTGTGGAATGATTGATTAAGTAAGGAGGGTTTCCCCCTTAGGGAAACCAGATGATTATTCTTTTGTTCTTTGTTCTAAATACGGTGGCCACTTTGGTGAAAACTACGTGGCCATTCTAATGTTAAGTTATTGTGAACACTATATTGTGATTTTCTGTGAAAAGATGTAATGTGAATATTATATTCTGATTTGTTGTGAATGTTTGCCTTGATTTGTAATGGAATAAATGGAGTGTTCAGTATACTGTGTAATTAGAACCTCAAAATTAGAACCTCAAAAGCTGTTCACAGTAGCATTCTTTTTGGGAAGCTGTTGTGCATGGCGTTACAGTGTCATAGTAGAAAAAACACTAGAGTAGGGGTCAGAAAACCCAGATTTAAATTCTAGTTCTGTCAGCAAATTATTGACTCCTTTGAGTTTGAGTTTTCTCACCTTTAAAATGCAGATAGTAACACTTTTATAACCTGTTCTGTTTTGAATTTTGTTTTTCTAATTATAAAGAGAAACCACAATTCTTTTTTTGTGTAAATGTTTTTTGATTTCCAGAGTGATTATACAGAAGATACAACAGATAGTAAGCCTGATCGAGATATTGAATTAGAACTTTCAGCACTTGACACTGATGAACCTGATGGACAAGGTGAACAAATAGAAGTAAGTATAGCAATTGCATATTCTGGGAGCTCTGATGGTTCTTTTGTATGTAGCAGCCTTTTCTTGTATCTTTACAATGACAAAACACATCAGTAAAAGATGAGATTTATATTGGCCTTTAACGATTTTAGTTTTTGTAGTTTGTCTTTTAGAAATGTGCTGAGGAATCAAGTTTTTGGTTGTATTCTATGTAGACACATTTGTCCCTGCTAGTAATAACTGTACTAAAAAAGCAGGGGGAAGAACAGGTGTTATTCGTTTTTATTTAAACTTTTTAGTTTTCTTGTGGACAAATATTACATAAGATATAATAATTTAATGGCCAAAATAAATGCCCATCAAATATACCTATTCTTAGAAATTTTCTGGGAAGTTAATCTCTTTTGCATCTACATCACCTAATCAGCAAATATTAAGTATCTACTCTGTGTCAAGTACTGTGCTAGGGACTTTGAAGATTTAAAAGAAAAAAGAGAAAGTCCCACCCTAATGGAACTTAATATATAGTAGGAAAACTTAACAGATATATACAAATAATTGAAGCAGAAGTTAGAATGTAAATGTGCATTAAGAAATACAAAGGTATTATAAGTTCACAGAAGAGAATTATTCCAGTTGGAATGATCATGTAAAGGCTTTACAAAGAAAGTTGTTTGCACTGGACTTGAAGGATGGGTAGGAATTAGGCATGTGAAGCTGCTAGAGGCTGGAAAGCATATGAGCAGAGTCATTTAGTTAAAGAATCAGGATATATATTCAGGGAATGACATTGTATGTTTTGATGAGGGTATAGTTTTTTTTTTTAATTTTAATTTATTTTCTTGGTTACATCATTCATTTCCACAAGGTTTTGAGTTACAAATTTTCTCCCCTTTTTGCCCCTACCCCCCAGCCCAGAACACT
>CM053595.1:75485202-75526713 GCA_028646575.1 Pseudocheirus occidentalis | reverse complement strand
GCTCTTCTCCTCCCCAGTTAGCAAAATCCACTGACCTTTCTCTTAGCCTTTTTTTTTCTTCTGGCCTGATAGATGTGGTAATTGTGCCTCCAGTGCAGCCGATCTGCTCTCCTATAGCCGTGGTTCCCAGCCCAATGCCCCAGGGCTTGACCCGGCTGGGGTTTTGGCTGAGGGTCCCAGACTGCTGAGAAGAGCCCCGCCTGGTCTGCTGCCTGTAGCAACAGATGTCCTTTCTGTCTTTTGCAGAGTTTTGAAGCTTGAAAATCTGTTTAGCGTCCCATTTTATGAGTTTTTTAGCGTGCTTGTGTGGGACCTGTGGTGCTTTGCTGCTTCTATGCCGCCATGTTGGCTCCGCCCCCGAGGGTATAGTTTTTGTGAAAATAGTTGTGGAAAATAAAGGTCGGTAAGTCGGGTGGTTTTCAAACTATCAAGGACCTTGGATGACATGGAAATTTGGACTTTTTTCTTACAAATTGAAATAGCAAGAGGAATAGTGAGCTCTGTGTGTATTTTGATAGAAAGCAAAATATCGTTTCCAAAAATTATATACTAAATGCTCAGACACATAAAAGAGGATGAAATTTGCTAATATTTATTTTGTGTATATATGTAATTCCTTTGTATAAGGAAAGTTGTTGTCTGACAACTAAGAAATTTGTCTTGCAACTTAAGAAAATTTTTTTTAGGAGATTCTGGACATACAACTTGGTATCACATCTCAAAATGATCAGCTACTGAATGGAAGTACGATGGAAAATGGCCACCCACTAAAGCAACATCCAAAGGAACCAGTGGAGTCCAAGAGACAAAGTTTAGGTGAAGACCATGTGATTCTGTGAGTGTTAGAAAATTTAAAATCTGTGTTGGGAAAGGTATAGAGGGAAAGTATGAGTAGGAAGTGGAAAGGAACATACATGAAGAGCATAAACATGAAAAAAAAAGAAATGAGAAGTTAAATTTTGTTTTTGGGTCTTTATGCTGGTCAGAAAAAAATGCTTAAGACCACAACTGAATACCATATATGATATTAGGATTATGGAAACAAGATGGTTCTATTTTTATTTTGGAAATCAATAAAAATAATGTAATTATTTTGTGAATTGAAGCATCCAGGGAAACCGAATAGAAGTTGGGTAGAAAGGAAACTTTGGTGTGGATTCAAGATGATGAAATATATATAAATTTTCGATAGTGAGACTTTTGAACGATTCTGTTGGTGATTAAAAGGCAGCATGAGGCAATGAAAAGAACATTGGACTAGGAATTAGAAGAGTCAAGGGCTAGTTCTTTTTTTATTTCCGTAGCCCAGAGACCTTAACTTCTGAGATTTTCTTCTCTTTGTCAAACGGGGAATCGTAATACTTGTGCTGCCTATCTCACAGTTATTATTGTAAAGAAAAATATTTTGTATATTATGAAGTATTGTGGGATGATGTTATTAAAAACATTGCCGTCATATGCTATTTTCTTTTATAGTACTTGTTATGGTTCTTGTCAAATATCTATGGTTCCTATTAATGTAATACTAATCATTTTTCAATTTCATACTTTTCCTTTTCAGGGAGGAGCAAAAAGCAGCCCTGCCGGTAACTTCTTGTTTCAGCCAGCCAATCCCAGCATCTATTAGCAATGCAAGTTGCCTGCCAGTGACCACATCTGTCAGTGTCAGCAATCTCATCTTGAAAACAGCTCATATTATGTCTGAGGATAAAAATGACTTTTTAAAGCCTGTTGCAAATGGGAAGATGGTTAACAGCTGAAAGGAGGCCCATCTTTGAAATTTGTGACTACACAATGGAAGCATTTACACTAGCTTTTTATATATATATAATATATATATATTATATAATGTATATTTTTTTTAAAAAAAATAATACTGGGGGCATCCATTTCCTGTGGACTCTTTGATACTTTGAGCCCTCTCACATTAGCATTCTGAAAAAAAATAATTTACTTTATTAGGGTAACAAGTTCACTTTCCAGAAGTGATTGGAATTTGGACAACATTTTACTTAAGCTTAAAGCAGCTTTTTATGAGTTTGTAGCAATCCGGTGCAGTAACTGAGCCATTCCTCTTTTAAATGGCTACTATAAAAAAAAAATTAACAACTCAGTTATTAAACTAGCAGGATCCTACAATGATACATCTAGTGAAAGTCAACATAACTAACTTATGTTTCTTTTTTATTTCACTGAGAGAGAATTTCCCATCTTCTCGCTGCAGCTGCTTTATTTATCTTTTGTTGTGGAACTTTGCATGGGATTTTTTGTGGGGGTTTTTTTTTCCCTTTTGAAGAGTGAAGGTAGGCAGTCTTACCTTAGATTTTTACAGGGTTAACACACTAGCTTTGCTTTACTGCATAATGTGTAGGAGTGTGGTACAGTGCTTTGCTGTAGCGTTAACAGTTTTTAAAAAAATTCTCATTTTTCCAGGAATAATTTCAGCTTTATTACTATTGATATTTATATACAGGCTACTTGTTTAAGTAAGTAATTTAAAAATGTAACCAAGTGCCTAAGTCCTTCAGCTAATGTACTAGATATTGACTTCTCTTAAGTTATATGCAGAATCGTTTTTAACAATTTTGATAAATTATGCACTAATGTAATGGCTGTTTTTTTTAAAGCAGATTTACACCTGTACATTATTGGATCCAATGACTTGGCAAAAGAATCAGGTGCTTTTAGGCTTTCTCGTGGAAACCCTGTATGTAGTGTTTGCACTGACTAATGAGATGGTATTGCTGGGTTTTTAATTTAAATTAATTTGGGGTGGGGTGGGCAAATGTTCATTGAGTTGTCTTGGTTAAATATTGTTTATCATAATTTCATGTTCACATTTAATTTTGCATGTTCTTTGGCTATTGAGTTTCAGAAGGCTGTGAAATGTGTAATAATATAGCATTACCTGACTTCCAGTTAGACTGAAAAAAAAAAAAAAACAGCAGACCCCAAACCAAACAAGAATGCTTTTTTGCCCTGCTGAAATGTGACTGGAAAAGGTTGTTTTGACATGGCATCTGAAAGTAGATGATAGTGTCAACTAATTATCCCCAAGTATTCTCGAAATAGAAATTCTTTGAAGCTTAAAATTGCAGTCAACATTTTGAAAACAAAAGTAGGGCACTCCTTCCTAGTTACCTTTTCTGTATGTAGTTTGTGTCTCTTTTCTTTCCCTACTTCTTTGAGATGAATTTTACTTTTTATTATTATTGTTTTTAATTAACTTCTGTGAAGTTGTTTATTCTGAGAATTGTACTGGAATATTTTAAGCCAAGCCGATCTTTCACCAGGTGTACTGTATGTAAGGGCTTTTCCTGCTAGCAGAATGCTTAAACAGGATCATGTTATTGGTCGTCTGAGTTGTTAAGTTGTTTTACAAAACCACAGCAATGTATCAGATTAGATTTTGATAACAAAAGTTTTGTGCACATTTCCAGGGGTGGGAGGGTGGGTCAGGGTGGGAGGGCTATCTTTTCCCTGAGGTTTCCTGATCAGAATAAGAAAATGCCAGTGTTTGATATCTGTCTTAATGAACATGCCCATAAGATGACTGATATGTTGTATATATATCTGAGAAACAAGGGGGGGGGTAGTTTTGATATTCTAGTGTCAGTATGGAAGATCTTACACTTTTATTTAATACTCAGATGTATGAAGATGTTTGTAGCATAACAGCACAGTAGCCTTTATGTAGTTTCCTTTGGCTAATACTGTTTGTTGCAGTGGCCATTGTTCCCCATCCCTACAAAGAAATATTATTTATTTCACCTTGTAGCCTGAAATGAATAGGAAGTAAACCATGTTACATTAACTTATTTCTGATGTTATAAATTAGCCTAGAATATTACAGGAACATGATTGTTATATAATTTATATCAGAATCTTTCTATAAATATGAACTTACTACATTTAAAATGCTTCCGACATACTTTTTTTGCTATATGTGATCCTCCTCAAGTATATGCAAACTAGTATGTCTGTTTCTTGGATATTTAAATAGTGAGATCTTCCATGTTGAAGGTGATGTATTTTTTTTTTTTAAGATTTTTAAATTGCTATTTTGTTACAAAAATAGAGACCTATTAACAGTTTGAGAGCTCCTTATGCGCCCTCAGGGAAAGAACCCTCTGTGCAACAGAACTACACAGACCATCTTCAGCATGTTCTGGGGGTGAATATATACTACATAAATTGATCTTGTGTATTTAACCGTATCTTTTTAATTTTAAAATTGCAATTTTAAAACTTGGTTGTGCTCTGCTGGAGGGGGTTGGGATAACTGCTTAGATGTTTGCCTACTTGTCTGGTGAAATTACATTTGCATTTAGTGTATACCTGCCAACCTTACTGGTATGTCTCAGAACAGATGTATTAAAAAAAAAAAAGACAAAACAAAAAAAAAGCTTTTCTTGCAGCAGGTGGTCCCACAGAACAATATCTTCCCAACCTGAAAACTCTTCTTTCTTACTACTAACATAGGAATTGATTCTGTGTTGGAGTTATTCATTATTGAATCTTTACTATGAGTAGTAGCTGCCTTGCTTTTGTAACTGTGGGTGTATGGTGAGGCAAAGGAGTTAGATGTGTGCCACTTGAAGAGAGCAGAAAAGTGACCCTTTCTCACAAAAGTGCCATGGTAAAGAAGCTATAAACTAGAATTTAGTTCTGTTTGATAACAATTTCCTGTCATGTGATCCCCTTTCCAATAAACAAGTGCATATCTATGTGTATTGAGAGTCAAAAGATATCAGGCATCAGGAAACTAAACATAAATAATTGTACTGTAATGCATTTCTGTATGTTGCCTCTGATCAGTAATATTTAAGTAATTTGGCCTGTGGACTTTAAGACTTGACTGGGAAAGAAGAGGGTTGACAATAATCCGGAGAGTATAGTATTGTTATTTTGATTTTAATATCTTTCTGAGCTCCATGAACAGTATGGGTAATCAATACGATAGGGTAATCCTGTTGCATGGCCTCATTTCACACATAAGTCATCATAGAATATTACTGTTATATTCTCCTGAGCAAACTTAAAAGTGATGACAGTTTGTAAAGCACTTGTTTTCAAAAGCATATAAGAGATCAGTATCTTAGTGGCATGGATAAAAACTGTGCACTATACATTTCAAAGAAAATTTTATTTTCAGTCACCAAGTGGCAGCAATTTTTCAAATGATTTCATTGTGTGAAGGGACACAATGAGTTACCTCACTTTCTAGTACTGAGCAGTTACCATTGTCATGATTCTAATCACTTTTACCTAGAATTTGAAGTTGATGCTAAGGATATGGCACATCCAAATTATGTGCTATTTCAAGTTAGTTATGATAGGATGAGTTGATAAGTGGTGTACAACTGTTTGCAAGACCTGAAAGTTGAATCATTTGGCAAGTGTCTTTATAACTTCATGTAGCATACTTTTGACAGTTGTCTTGTTAGCACGAAGTACATGTTTTAAGTATCAGCTGCATGTGGTTTCTGCACAGTGTCTGAGTAGTACCTAACTCTTCACTTGAGTCAATCTCCAGGCAGGACATCACCATTGTTGATAATCATTAAAGGGGAAAGGGCTACTGATGGAGAAATTCCTAGAAAGTGTGTTTTCTGGTCTTTTAGTAAACTCAGTGTTGTTGGGATCCCTTTAGAGCATCCCTCTAACACATGGACCCCTTCTGCAAGCAGAACACAGATGTGTCCATATTTCTGATTAAATGTGCAATTAATCCCTTGGTACTAGAAGTCATCATTTGTCCCTTTGCTGGCAAGGGAATGTCCTAGGCACCTGGTGTCAAGGGTTAGTATGTCAAAATTTTCCACATTGTTCCATTGACAATGGAATTACATTGTCAGTAATCCCATAAACCTCAAATCAGCATTTCTCCCCCACCCCCACAATTTTCTAAAATAATATCAAACCAGCAAAACACAAACATTGGCTGCATATAGTACTGCCAAAAGCCAAGGTCATTTGCACATATCCCATCAGTCTATCAAGAATTAGGCCTCAGTTAATCCAAGGCATGGAAGTGCATGCGTTCTCTTTAGCTGGGCAAACAATTATACTGTAGTTGTGATACAACACATGTGGCTTTTATTGGTACTGCACATACCCACTGTACAGCCACTTGGGAGTATCGTGGTTAGCTTGCAGCATCTGCTGTCTGCATTTATACTGTTTATTGCATATTCTTTTCCCTGAGAGTTTAAGAAAATGTTTTTTCTCGTTGCATTGATTACATTTTATAAATTTGCTTAGCTGGAAAGTTTGGGAAAAGAGGCCTGTTTGTCAATTGTACAACCGATTGTGAAGCTCTAGTGTGAATATTTTTACGTCTGTATTAGACATTTTCTTTGCAAATCTATTGTTCGATTGAAATGTAAATGAAATTAAAGATGGTGTACACCCATCATGTATAAAGCAGGCACCATCTCTAAGATGGATTTAAATGCTCATTTTTAAGGCATATACTCAGCTTCTATTTAAAACTATAATTTAAAATAATTCTGTACAATGAAATGGGGGATATATATGGGAATAAATTCTATTCCATTTATTTCAATTTGAATTTCCAAATTGTAATGTTTCCCTTTGTGCTATAGGAATAGGATTAAATGGGGGAAGGCTTGGACTCTATACAGGCCTGTATTTGGGGGGAGGGCAGAGATGGAACAATGAGGGTTGTGATGATACTGAATAGCAAAGAGTGAATTCTGTGTGTTTTTGCTGTAGCACTGAAGTAAAAAGATATTAGCTTTGGCTGTTCACAGAATAGAGCATCATGGTTTTCAGTGTTTGAGAGAAAATTGATGGAAAAAGTTTGCAGTACTTGACATGTATTTGCATGCACGAAATAAAATTATTTGTCCACCTTAAAAGGTTGTTTTGTTGTATTTCAGGACATTTTCAAAAGGCACTCCAAAAACAACGTTTATACCGCTCATATCTTTGTAATTTTTCTGCATATTTACTTTCGGCCTGGCAAAATTTCGGTTTTGAAAATCCAGGAGTCTGGGGGCCCCGGTCCCTAGCTTTGCTACTGGCTGTGTGACCCACGGCAAAGTTTAATCATTCTGGTTGTTTCTTCCTCGTAAAGATTAAAGGTTTGGATACCTAAGGCCCAATGCAAGTGCTAATAATGTTCTAACGGGTACTTCTCTCCAAATCCTATGACTTACATTGCAAAGGGCTTTCTTTGAGAGGCTTTAAATTTTTTGCCCCGAACAAACAGGAAATACACTTCCCTCAAATATTCCATCATAATAATAAATTGAAACGGCCTCGTTACACAACCTTTGGCCTTCGTGTAGAATAAATAAATCCCTACGTAAATTGGCAGTGCGTGGTTACATGGAAGATTTTTGTCCAGAAGTGGGACTCGTAGGCCACCGGGTATGTGGGCGGGGCATATTGTGATTGGTTCTAACCAGCTCTTGCGGACTGGGATCGAGAAGCTTCCGATGGATCTGCTGTAGGTCGGGGAGTAAGTTTCCGGTTTTTCTGTGCCCTGGAGAAGTTAGTGCTTGACTTCCTCCCCGCCCTGCTCGAGCTTCATTGGTAGCTTTCAGCTGCCCTTCCGTGTCCCGGAGGCGGAGTTGCCCACCGGACGGGACCGGGGAGTGAGCTAAGCAGGGTTAGCTGCGCGGGAGTTTCGGGAATGGAATAGGGGAGGGGTTTGGGGCCTGCAGGGGGTGGTGGAGAAGGCGGGGGGGGGGGGGGGGGGGAAGGGAGCGCGGGGTAAGGGAAGGGGAGGGGAGGGCGCGCGGCGCAATCCCGTGCTGAAGTCATAATTTATCTTCCTCCTGACATACCGGGATTTCGGCCCTAGAGGAAGCTTCGGGGCCCGGGGTCGGGAGACCCGCGGCCTCCCTTAACCCAACCAGTCCTCCCAGTCTCTAATCGAACGGGGCCCACTCGAGATACGGGCTCCCCTTAACTAGAGAACCCCTCCCCGACTCCACCTCTTTTTCTCCAGACATTGCTAGAAATCCACCAGCTAGCATTTATTAGGCACCTACTGGTGTGAAGTGCTAGGCTAGACCAAAAATGAAGCTACTTTCCACCCAAAGGAAATTACGTTATACAGCAAGGACACATGTTTATATATTTTATATACAGTAGGTGTATTTTGTGGACGTGTATATGTTTTGTACATAAAACAGATGCAACGAAGGTTTTTCAGGGGAAGAGGAGGAACAGCTTAAGAAGGGTAGGAATCGAGAGAAGCTTCTATGAAGGAGGTGGCTTTTGAGTTGAAACGTGATTCTGAGAGGCCATTTGAAGAACGAGAGCTACGTTCTAGGAATGGGGGTGTGTAATGTCTAGAGACCAGGTGTAGTGTAGTGTGTGAGTAGCAGCCCAAGTTAGGCAAAAATGAAAAAATGGGTGAAGGGGAGTAATGGCTAATAAAGGTAGCTTCCTAGCTACCTTTTCACAGTACCTAGCTTTTCACAATCGGAGAAAAGCTTTAAATACTAGAGAAATTTTTTTATTTGTTCCTTGAGATAGTAGAGAGCCACTGTAATATATTGAGTTTAGGAGTGGCATGGTCAGATTTGTGCTTTAGGAACATTTTGGCAGCTGCATGGGATTTGGATTGGAGAAGGGAGAGATTTGAGGCAGGGAGACTGTTGTAATAGTTTACATAAGAGGTGATGATGGCTTGAACTAGTATAACCCAAGTCCTATCGTGTTCATGTGTGATATGCAGGGAGGTGTTGTGGACAGAGATGAACAAACTAGTTAGATGGGATGAGGAGTCAAGGAAGGATGGAGGTTGTGAAACTGACTAGAAGGATGATGCAGTAATAATCTTCAGCAGTTAATAGGTAAGTTTGGGAGAGGGATAGGTTTGGGGGAAAAATAAGGAGTTCTACTTCAGACATGTTGAGTTTTAAGATGCAAGAAAGCCAGAGTTCTAGCCATGCTTTTTTTTCTCTGTGTGACCCTGACCTTGGCTCCCTTTCCCCCTGATAAAAATGAAGGCATTTCCTTCTGACTCCAGTATTCTGTCAGTTCCCTTTTCAGCCCTAACATTCTTCGTTTTAATCTTCCTTTCAGCTTTGACCGTATTCAAACAGTTGCCAAGGCTTGTTGATGCTAGCACCAGAATATCTCTTGTCCCATTCTCTCACTAATTACCTTGGTCTGCGCACCCTCAATATCTCCTTCAATCCATGGATCTTAAAGGAAAAGACAGGAGAAAGAGAGGAAGCTATTAACTGTAGTCTAGTCAAGTGGTGATAAGAGTTTAAACTAGGGTGGTAACTTTGTGAATAAAGGGAAGGGATGTGTAAGAGAGATGTTGCTTTAAAGTAGACTAGATGACTTGGACACTGTTTGGGTATAGATTTAAAGGAAAGGTCAAAGATTATTTTGAGGTTGTGAATCTCGGCAATTGGCAGGATAATGGTGCCTTCAGCATTCAGGTTGGAAGAAAGATGGCATACTGAGTTGTCTTATTCCAGTAGGTACACACAGTTATTAGTTTAAGATGTGGAATTAGAGCCAGGAGAGAAGCTGACATTGGGTATAGATCTTGCAATCATCTGTATAGGTTAGTTCATCAAAGGAGACTACATAGAAAAGTCCCTGGCAAAATGAACAACTACACTTTGTAGGGACAAAGTGGTCAGTTATCTAGCAAAGGAGATTAAGAAAGAACAATCACACAAGAGGAGAACAGGGAGAGAGCAGTGTCACAGAAGTTAATGGAAGGGAGAGGATACAGAAGGAGCCAGTAATTGGTAGTGCCAAAATCTTCAGAAGGTCAAGATCATGGATTTAGAGCTAAAATAGACTTCAAGGCCATTTAGTCCAAGATCACTGGTAACTTGAGTTGAGTAACTTTCACTAGAATAGTTACATTAGCTAGATTAGAAGTAAGGCTGACAAGTAAGTGGGTGGTAAGAAAGTAAAAGTAACAAATGTATATAACTTTTCCTTTCCTTTAAAGTTTGCCTTTAAAAAGTAAGAGAAATACAGCTTGAGAGGATTGTAGTCAAGTAGAGGAATTTTAAGGATAAGTTAGATGATATGGAAGGAACCAGTAAATTGGAAGAGATTGAAAATAAGAGGAACAGGCATTGCTCCTCACACAGAGCATATTCCAGAAGAAGGTAGAAGGAAATAGGGTAGATAATACTAGTAAAGGGTTTGACTTTGGGAAAGAATTACATCATTTATAGGAAATGTACAAAGTTTTTGAGGTATGGAGGAGGGGAGGGGAGGGGGCTCACAAGGAGTGACTTAAATTTTCTCAGGAAAGTAAGATACAGGTCATTTACAGAGAGGTGGGGTTGGGACCTGAGAAAACTGAAAAGTCCACATTGTGATAGAGGAAGAATAAAAGGAATGCCAGTCAGCATTGAGGGCTTGATCAAGGTTACATAAGGTGATCTGTAGTAGAACCTAGTCAGCATAATAATATGACTTCCAGCACTGTTTAGAAGCTTGGGAGTAGGAAGAGAGGACAAGTTGACCCAAGGTTGAAGGGTTGCAGAATGGAAGGATAAGGAACCAAAGGAATAAGGGATGGAGGACTGTGCTCTGGATAGCTCCTTTCTATCTGTATATGTCTTATGAACTTTGATGGATGAAGTGATAAATTGGGATAACAAGAAGGGATGGAGAAGCTTGAAATTTTAGTAACAAAAAACAGGCTTTGGAATGAGGCAGAGGGAGAAATACAAGGACAATTTAAGAAGTGATCAAAGAAGAGTTTTGGAGTTCAAGATCATGGAATTTTAGGCCCTAATAAAGTTTAAGGTGTGACCAGCATGTGGCTAGCTGTGAGAATGGATGTCATAAATCATGAGAATTGAAGAGTTTGCTAACTGGAAGGCCAGAATGTTCTGAGGAATACTATCATGTTTTTTCTGTCCTCAACAATAAAGGAGTTAATTGGGGTGAATAACAGGACAGTGATCCAGATATTAAACTTTTTGAGAAAGGAGAGAGTGGTGTGAAGTCTGTTAGATGAAAGCAACAGCAATCTAAACTGAAGTAGATTGAATTGAATATTGAGAATCTGAAACTAAAAACATTTGCTGTGATAGAAGGGGAAGGTCTGGAAATGGCAGTGGGAAGCAAGAAGTATGCTGGTTACTTCTTCCCTGGTGTGTTGAGGGGAATGAAAAAACAACTAGCACTAGAAAAAGAGAGTGGAAAGGAATAAGGTGTTTCCATAGAAGACTGAATTTCCCTTCATGGTATAAGATGCAATGTGTGAGAGAAAAGAAATACAGGATAAAGAGGAGTATGTTCATTGTAAGATAGGTCTTCTAGAAGTTAAAGTAAAATAGTCTTTCACCTTAGGACAGTCATTATTTGAAGATATTACAGGGTCTCAGCACAAAACCAAATACACTTGACTCAGAGGAAACTGTCTCAGGCTATCATTCAGAGCATGCTGTTTTAGAATTCAATCTAAGGGTCTTGGAGGGGAGGCAGAGTGGCAGAGTGAATGAAGAGCTGGCCTCAAGAGCCAGCAAGATCTGGATTCAAGTCCTGCCTCTGACGTGTCCTAGCTGTGGAACTCTGGGAGTCACTTAACGTCTCAGTGCTCTTAAGACCAGAAGCAACACTCTTGAGTGTAACCTGAATCAGATTAAAATGCAATTGGGAAATACTTAAAATAAAAATACAGTAGAACATGGGTAACATTAAGCTTTAGTTAATATGCAGCCTGCAGGGCTCTTTAGGTACATTTTAGCTACATCTGTTTCTATTTGAGTTTGACACCACGGCTCTAGGATAGACACCTTGTTGCAGAGGTGGATAGTCCTGCATTGAGGGAGTTTTCTCACCACAGTGTTCCCCAAACTGATAATATCACAGGTCTAGTCCCTATCCAATCTAGCAGTCTTGCTTTCCCAGCCTATCTCAGATTAGATACAACAGGTCACACAAGGGAATTGAGGACTGCCAGGAGGTAATGCAGTTCATTCCAGTGGGTGCACATTGCTAACTCCAGTAAGTGATAGCATTATAGTGAATGGAGAGAATAATTTTCAAAAGACTACATATAAAAAGTACCACAGACTGGCATTTGTTAGTTCAGGGGCAAATAATCCTATATATCTGGACTGCACTGTAATACACACAGCTCTTTATCCCAATTGATATTTAAAATGATCCAGAATCATCAAGAATAGGTTAACTTATATTCTGCATACCCTATTTGAATTCACAGGTGTGAGAATTAAACTGTTAAGGTGCAGAGAATCCTGGGCTTAGAATCTAAAGAGCAACTTACTGAGTAACTTTGGCAGATCACTTTTTTTCATCTTACTTTTTATCATCAATCCCAAAAGCAACTTGGACCAGTTGAATTGTGAGATCTTTTCCACGTCTTAAATCCTATGGTCTGTAAAGTCTCTTCTAACTTTAATAATCTCTAAAGTTTACTTAAGGTTGGACATTAGACCAGACATTGGACATAACAGTCTAGTAAACTAAAGTTGGCATTTAAATGTTTTAAGATGGCATTGCTTTGCATATAGCTTAGTGTTAAATTAATATTTATGTTCAAAATTATTAAAATAAAAATTGGGGTATTTCAAGAAGTAAATTTCAGTTATCTGCCAAATTCAGACATGTAGAAAACCTGTAGATTTTCCTATTGATGCCGAATAAATAAGACATTATTCTTTATTCTTTTAATGAATCTTACTGTAATTAATGCAATGGGAAGAGTCTTGGATTTGCAGTCAGAAGACTTGTTTCTTTTTTTTAATTGTATTTTTATTGATGGTTTCTATTTCTTACATCATCATAAATATTACCATTATTTTTCCCCCACCCTCTCCTAGAGAACCATCCCATTTAACAAATCAAATTTTTTTAAAGAAGAAAAAAAATCAGTACACCTGGTAAATTGAAAAAGTCAGAAAACATGTGCAATGTGTGACCCTTGTGGACCTTTCACTTCTGTAAAGAGATGGGTTGAGGGTGTCTTATATCTCTTTTAGTGCTGCTGAATTCTTATAATCGTTTTACATTTACTTTTTTTTTTTTTTGCTTTTTTTTTTGGAGGGCAGTTGGGATTAAGTGACTTGCCCAAGGTCACACGGCTAGTTTTTTTGTGTTAAGTGTCTGAGGCCGGATTTGAACTCAGGTACTCCTGACTGCAGGGCCGGTGCTCTATTCACTGCGCCACCTAGCTGCCCCTTACATTTACTTTTGATGTGTGTGTGTGTGTGTGTGTGTGTGTGTGTGTGTGTGTGTGTGTATAGTTCTTTCCATTTACATTGTTGTAGTTACTGTGTATATTATTTTCTTGGCATTGTTTACTTCATTCTGCATCAGTTCTATGCTTTTCTCTGTTTATGACATACACAGTTTCTTATAGCACAGTAATATTCAATTATATTCACATACCACAGTTTGTTGAGTTGTTCTCCAACTGATTGGCGTCTATCTACTTTGTTCCCAATTCTTAGCTATCACAAAAAATACTGCTATAAATATTTTGGAGTATATGGAAATTTTATTTTTATCAGTGGCTTCCTTGGGGGATAAGCCAAGTAATGGGGTCTCTGGTTCACAGGATATGGACATTTTAGTCACTTTATTTGCATAATTCCAAATCGCTTTCCAAAATGGCTCTATGTTAGTTTACCTGTTTCTCCACAATCCTCCTAACGTTGACTCTTGCCGTTTTTGTCATTTTTGCCAATTTACAGGGTATAAGGTGAAACCTTAGAGTTGTTTTTATTTGTATTTCTCTTTTTATTAGTTATTTGAAATATTCATGTGGTTGTGAATACTTGATAGATACAGATGCAGTATATACTATATATGTATGCATGCACACACACACTATACATACATACATATGTATATATATGTGTATATATGTGTGTGTGTATATATATCTATATATATATATCTCGCATACCAAACTCTTACTGGAGAATTTTGATACAAAGTTTTTTTTCCTCTCTTTTTGGCCATTTTTCTTCCAGGGGCATTAATTTTGTCTGTGGAGAAGCATTTCAGTTTCAAGTAATAAGTCTTCTTTTTTTATCTTTTATATTTGCCCCTCTTTCTTTTTTGGTTAAGAATATATCTCCTGTCCATAGCTTTGAGAGGTATATGATGATGCTTCTTTTCTAGTTATTTTATTATATGCTCTTTAATATTAATATTGTGTATCCATTTAGAATGTATTGTAGAATATAGTATAAGGTATTCATCTAATCCCCACCAAACTGCTTTCTAATTTTCCTAGAACTTTTTAGCATATAAGGAGTTTTTCCTTGATAATTTATATTTTCAGCTTTATCAAACATTGCATTATGGAGTTTCATTTTTTCTGATTCTCCCTTGTCTCATCTTTTCCATTGATCTGCCTCTATTTTTTGATCAATATCATATGGTTTCTATGACTTGTGTTTTATGATATAATTTGAGGTCTAGTAGATCTAGGAGTAATATTCCCTCGTAATTCTTTTGAACCATTTTCCTTGATATTCAAAATCTTTTGTTTTCCCAAATGAATTTTGTTATTTGAATAGGTTCTATAAAGTATTCCCTTGGTAAGTTGATTGGCATAGCATTAAAAGTGTAAGTTGATATTAGTAGTATTGTAATTTTTAGTATATTGACACGCTAGCTATTTAAATTATTCTTTATTTCTTTAAGGAGCTGTTTGAAATTTAGTCTCTACAAACCTTTTGTGTGCTTTGGTAGGTCATTCTCAACCTATCTTGCGCATTTTGTACTTATTTGGAATGTGATTTCCCTATTTTTGTTTCTTGTGTTTCATTATTATATAGAAATACTGTTGATTTTTTTTTTCTTTTTGGAGGGGGTGATGCAGGGCAATTAGGCTTAAGTGACTTGCCCAAGGTCACACACAGCTAGTAAAATACTGTCGATTTTTGAGGGCTTTTTTTTGGTACCCTGCAAGTTTGCTGAAGTTATTAATTGTTTCAGTTATAATATCTTTGCTGATTACCTGGGACTTCCAAAGTATATCATCATATCATCTGGGATGTTTTATCTTTCTTTACCCATCTTTATTCTTCTAATTTCTTTCTCTTATTATTGTTGCTAGCATTTCCAGAGCGATATCAAATAATAGTGGGGAGAGTAGGTATTATTGCTTTATTTATATATTTATTGAAGAAGTTTCTAGTGTATCTCCATTGCTTATGATACTTGCCTTTGGTTTAAGATAATACTTTTTTTCATGCTAAGAAAGGTTGCTCTCTACCAGTACTTTATATACATGTATCATATAGAGTTTTTACCCTGAAAAAGTTGTACTTTTTTTCTGTATCTATTGAAATGATTATGTTGTTTTGATTTTTAACATGATTAGTTATATTGACTATTTTCCTAATATTGACCAATTTTTAAATCCCATTTGGTTATAATGAGTGATTTCTTGAAAAATCACTGTAGTCTGTTTGATAAGATATTGTTTACAATTTTAAAATCAATATTAATTAATAATATTGGCCTATAGTTTTCTTCCTGTATTTTATCTTTCCCTGGATTAGGCATTATGACTATATTTGTCTCATAAATAGATCCTAGTAAGGTCTTTTTTCACCCAATTTTTGAAGTATATTTAATATTCATTAAATTATTTTTTTTCCTGGAGGGGGAAGGCAAGGCAATTGGGATTGTGACTTGCCAAGGTCACACAGCTAGTAAGTGTGTCAAGTGTCTGAGGTCGGATTTGAAATCAGGTCCTCCTGACTCGAGGGCTAGTCTTCTATTCACTGTGCTACCTAGCTGCCCCAGTACTAATTGCTTTAAAGCATTTTTATTTTAGAATTCTCTTGTGAATCCACTGGACCAAGTGTTTTTGTTTTTTGATAGGTCCTTTATAGCTAGATTCTCCTTCCTTTTCTGAAATTGGGTTATTTAAGATTTCTTTCTGCTCTTCTGATAGTATAGATATTTTGCATTTTTGAAGGTATGCCTCCTTTTTTTGCATTCTTAGTTTTGCTAGCATATAACTGTGTATAACATGTTCTGATTATTCTTTTTTTTCTTCTGGTTTTATTGTAATTTTACCTTGTTCATTTGCTATTTTGTTGATTTCATTTTCTGTCTTTAATAAGATTAGCTAAAGGTTTAGCAATTTTATTGGTCTTCTCAAAGAATTAGCTTTTAGTTTTGTTCATTGTTCCAGTGAGGTTTTTTTGTTTCTATTTTTTCATCTTTATCATCTTTTGTGATGATTTTAAACTTATTTATTGGTTTTCTTATTTCTTAAAATGCATGCTCAGTTTGTCAATTTTCTCTTTTTCTGTTTTGCTGATGCATGTTTGTAGGAATATGATTTTTCCCTCTGAGGACTGCTTTAGCTGCATCCCAGAAATTTTAATGTTCTTTCATCATTGTCATTTTCTTTCATATAAGAATTAATTTTTTAAAATTTGCTCTCTGATCCACTAATTATTTAGGATTTCATTGTTAGGTCTTCGTTTGATTCTGTGTTTTTTGTTTGTGGTCCTTGAACCAATGACTACTTTTCTTTAAGGTTTAAAAGATTTACAATTTCTACTTTTTTACCCTTAGTTGCAATATCTCTGTGCCCCTAGTACATAGTTTTGTAAAAAGTTCCATGTGGTACCGAGAAATCTGAAAATGCTTTAAATCTTTTAACTCTTCTTTCTCCAGCAGTTCATTCTGTTCCACGTTTTCCCTTTTATCTTTCTGTTAGACTTACCCCAAACCAAGAGAAGGATATTGAAATTTCCTGAGACTGTTGCATTATTCTCTATGTCTTCTTATTGTTTTCTTTATTTGGATCTGATGCTAAGATATTGGTAGCATATAAAGTTATTATGTCTCAGGCTCCTTTTAGGATAATGTAGCTTTTTTTTTGCTTTTTTTGGAGGGGCAATTGGGATTAAGTGACTTGCCCAAAGTCACACTGCTAGTAAGTATGTCAACTGTCTGAGGCTGGATTTGAACACAGGTCCTCTTGACTCCAGGGCGTGTGCTCTATTCACTGTGCCACCTAGCCTCCCCAGCTTTTTGGTTTATCCCTTTGTTTTTTATGTTTATTTTTGCTTTGCAAGATAACACTATTGCAGGTCTTGCTTCTTTGCATTCACTTGATGCATAGTAAATTTTTTCCCCTCCCCTCAGTTTAATTTTCTGTGTGTCTTTGTTTTCTAGAAGTGTTTCTTGTAAGCAACGGATTTTAGGGCTTTTTTTCCCCTCATTTTAGGGCTTTTTTTCTCATCCATTCTGTTGCTTTTGTTTTTTGTTTTGTTGGATCAATTGATTCACATTTAAAAGTTGTGAGAATTAGATATACAGTTTCCTCCATTTATCTCTACTATTGGATTTTTGCAAGTTGTGTTTTCCCCCCTTCTGCTGAGTACATAATATATTGCTTCAATTTAATCTTTTTTTAAGGTGACCCTGTTCCCACTGGTTCTCCTCTCCTCACTTTCAGTCTCCCTCTCCTGTTTTCTGTCTCTTTCCCTAATATTGATTTATTAGTTCCTTTTCCTCTCCTACTTTTATCAGGTATCTTATTTTTATTTCTTTGACCCCCTTCAGTCAACTAGATTCCTTTTTCTTCTCCCCTTCCAATAGTTTTGTTTATTAGTTTTTTAAAATTTCATTTTTTGTGCCCGTTTCTAGAGAGGGTTTCTCTCACTCACTTTGTGATCTGTTATTTTTGTCTACACTAGACTCATTCTCTGATTCATGACCCTTATAATTATTGAGTCTTTTTATTCTTTTTATTCCTCATGCAATCACGGCTTCTAGTCTCTTTAACTTTAAACTCATTCTAGGCTCAATTCTTTTTTGAAGATGAGGAAACAACCAGTGAGGTTAGGTGAGTTGGGATGAATCACATAGCTAGTAATTGTCATAGCTAGTATTGAAATCCAGGTATTCTGATTCCAAGGCAAGTGCTATTTCCATTATGCCGTGGAGAGTAATAATTGCTTAATATATTAATATTGACAAGTCTCTGTAAGTGTAATTGTGTTGGGTGAATGCATGTGTTTGTACTTGCACATAATAAAAATGTAAAAATCCTGGGAGATAGGCCATAATGTTGCTCCCTTGCTTCATGGAACTTCAGTGACTCCCTTTTACTTTTAGGATGAAATGCAAATTCCTTTTTGATATCTAAAGCTCTTTATAATCTGACTGCAGCCCATTTTTCCAGGATAGTTATACGTTGTTCCTGTTACTCAACACCTCAGGCCTCCTTGCTTTTCCCATCCAAAGAATTCCATCTTCTTTCACTTTGCCTTTGTTGTTGCCTACGCAGATATGCCTAGGTTTATCTCTCTTCACCTCTATTCTTTAGAATGCCCAGCTACTTTTCAAGGTTCACATCAAACTCTACTTCCTTGAAAGAACATTCCCAATCGTCAGTTTTTAGTTTTCAGCGTCTCCACCCCTGTTACTCTGTTATTTATTTTTGTATATAGCCTGTATATACTTCTCTGTGAATGTACTATGTCCCTTTCATCTCCTTCCCTTTCCCCTAGTAAATTGTAAACTACTTGAGGACAGGAACTATCTTGCCTTTATATTTTTATCCCTATGTCTAACATAGTGTCTGACATATAGATAATATAGATTTATTGAAGCAAAGTGGTTAGCCAGGCAAAGAGAAGACTTCTGGAATAACAGGCATGTTAACATGATAATAGATTTAGAACTGGAAAATACATATTTTTAATTTAGTCTTTTATTTTCCCCCAGTTACATGTAAAAACAATTTTCAGCATTTGTTTTAAAAATTGAATTCTATTCTCACCTTCCCTCCCTTATTGAGAAGCAAGCAATTTGATGTAGGCTATCCATGTGTAGTCATGCAAAATATATTCCCTGTTAGTCATTTTGTAAAAGAAAATGGCTAAAATAAAATAAAAAAACACACCAAGAAAAATAAAGTATAAAAATGTGTTTTGATCTATATTTAGACTCCATTAGTTCTTTCTCTGGGGATGGATAATAATTTTAATCATGAGTCATTCAGAGTTGTCTTGGGTCATTGTATTGCTGAGAATAACTAAGTCATTCACAGTATTGCTGTTACAGTATACAATTTCTCCTGGTTCTGCTCATTTCAGTTTGCATCAGTTCATGTAAGCCTTTCCAGGTTTTTCTGAGAGCACCTTGCTCATCATTTATAGCACAGTTGTATCCTATCACATTCATAATACTACAACTGGTTCAACCATTACCTAATTGATGGAGATCCACTCTTTGCAACCAGGAAAGAGCTGCTAAAAATATTTTTGTACATATGGGTCCTTTTCCTTTTTGTTTTTTTTAATCTCCTTTGGGATATAGGCCTAGTAGTGGTATTGCTAAGTCAAAGGATATGCATGGTATTATAGGCCTCTGGGCATAGTTCCAGATTGCTCTAAAGAATGATTGAGGGGCACATAGGTGGTGCAGTGAAGTCACTTAACCCCAACTGCCTTCCAAAAAAGCAAAAAAAAAAAATGATCGAATCAGGTCACAGCTCCACCAACAATGTATTTAGTGTCTAAATTTTCCCATATCCCCTCCAATATTTGTCATTTTCTATACTATTAGCCCGTCTAATAGGTGTGAGGTAGTGCCTCAGATTGTTGTAATTTGCATATCTCTAACCAATAGTAATTTAGAGCATTTTTTTCTTATGGCTATATATAACTTTGGTTATTTCATCTGAAAACTGACTATTCATATTTTTGGATCGTTTATCAATTGGGGAATGACTCTTATTCCCATAAATTTGACTTATTTATGTATATATTTGATTTTCTTTTTTGGCAGGGGGGAAGGCAAGGCAATTGGGGTTAAGTGACTTGCCCAAAGTCACATGGCTAGTAAGTGTTAAGTGTGAGTCCGGATTTGAACTCAGGTCCTCCTGACTCCAGGGCTGTGTTCACTGTGCTACCTAGCCCCCCTCCTGTATATATTTGCTTTTATCAGAGAAACTTGCTTCAAATTTTTTTTCACAGTTCTGATTAACTGTATTTCCCTCTATCCCATTTCTCCCCCTTTTATTCTATTCTGTCCTTCTTTTCACAGTTTCCCTCCTCAAAAGTGTTTTGCTTCTGACTATTGGCTCCTCCAATTCACCCTCTCTTCTATGAGCACTCCCACTTCTCTTATCTCCTTTCCCTCTTACTTTCCCGTGGGTTAAGATAGATTTTATACCCAGTTGAGTATGTCTATTATTCCCTCTTTGAGCCAATTCTGATGTGAGAGTAAGGTTCAAATATTCCCTGCCACTTCCCCATCTTCTTTTCCATAGTAAATGCTCTTTCTTCCCTCTTTTATGTCATATAACTTGCCCCCATTCTACCTTTTCCTTTTCCTTTCTCCCAGTACATTCTTCTTTCTCACCCTTTAATTTTATTCTTTTAAATATCATCCCATCATATTCAACTCACATCAGTGCTCTCTGTCTATATATATACCCCTTTTAATTGCCCTAATAATGATAAAATTCCTATGAGTTACAAGTAGCATCTTCCTATGTAGGAATATAAACAGTTTAACCTTATTTAAGTCCCTTATGATTTACCTTTCTTGTTTACCTTTTTAAGCTTCTCTCGAGTCTTATATTTGAAAGTCAAAATTTTTGTGCAGTTCTGGTCTTTTTATCAGGAATGCTTGAAAGTCCACAGTTTCATTGAATGCCTATTTTTCCCCCCTGAAGGATTATACTCATTTTTTCTGGGTATGTGGTTCTTGTTTGTAATCCTTGCTCTTTTGCCCTCTAGATTATCATATTCCAAAATCATCTGATCCTTTAATGTAGAACCTTCTAAATCTTATGTTATCCTGACTTACTCCACAATACTTGATTGTTTCTTTATGATTACTTGCAGTATTTTGTCCTTGACCAGGACCTACGGAATTTGACTATAATATTAGTGGGAGTTTTCCTTTTGGGATTGCTTTCAGGAGGTGATTGGTGGATTCTTTCAGTTTCTATTTTGCCCTTTAGTTCTAAAATATCATGGCTGTTTTCCTTGATAATTTCTTGAAAGGTGATACCTAGGCTTCTATTTTGATCATGGCTTTCAGGAAGTCCAAAAATTTTAAAACAATGTCTTCTGGATCATTTTCTAGGTCACTTGTTTTTCCAGTGAGATATTTCATGTTATCTTCTATTTTTCATTCTTTTGATATTGTTTTATTGCTTCTTGATGTCTCATAGAGTCATTAGCTCCCACTTGCTCAATTCTAATTTTTAAGGAATTATTTTTTTTCAGCAAGCTTTTGGTCCTCCTTTTCCATTTGGCCAACTCTGCTTTTTAAGGCATTCTTCTCTTCAGTGAATTTTTGTATATATTTTTTTCATTTCACCACTTCTGCTTTTTTTCTGCATTCTCCTCATTGAATTGTTGTGCCTCGTTTGTTATTTGGCCTGGTTTGTTTTTTAAGATGTTATTTTCTTCAATTGTGTGTGTGTGTGTGTGTGTGTGTGTTTCTTTTACAAGCTGACTCTTATTTCATGCTTTTCTTGCATCACTCTTATTTCTCTTCCTAATTTTCTTCCTGTGTCTCTTACTTGATTTTTAAAATTTTTTTTGATCTCTTACATGGCCCAAGACCAATTCATATTTTTCTTTGAGGCTTTGGATGTAAGAGCTTTGACTTTGCCGTCTTCAGAGTGTATGTTTTGATCTTCCTTATCACCATAGTAACTTTCTATACTCAAAATTTTTTTCTGTTGTTCAGTTTTCCAAACTGTTTTTAATATATATTTTATTTTCCCCCCAATTACATGTTAAAACAAATTTTTAACATTAAAAAAAATTTGAGTTCCAAATTCTGTCTCTCCCTCATTCCTCCCCTTCTTCCTCCCTGAGACATTAAGCAATCAGATATAGACTGTATATGTGTAGTCTTGTAAAACTTCCATAGTACTTTTTTTTGTCCAAGAAAATTTGGATAAAAGAAAAAGAATGAAAGAAAGAAATTGAAAAATAGCATGCTTCAGTCTATATTCAAACAGTATCAGTTCTTTCTCTGGAGACGGATAGTATGTTTTATCATTAATTCTTTGGGATTGTCTTGGATCATTGTATTGCTGAGAATAGCTAAGTCATTCACAGTTCTTCACCATACAACATTGCTATTATGGAGTATAACATTCTGGTTCTGTTCACTTCACTTTGCATCAAATCGTTTAAGTTCAGGTTTTTCTGAAATAATCTTGCTTGTCATTTCTTATAGCACAGTAATTTTCCATTACAGTTGTATATCACAGCTTGTTTAGTCATTCCCCAGTTGATGGGCATCCCTTTGGTTTCTAATTCTTAGTTACCACAAAAAGAACTGCTATAAATATTTTTATACAAATAGGTTCTTTCCCCCTTTTTTTGGGATGTCTATGGACATAGACCTAGCATTGCTGGGTCAAAAGATATTCACAGTTTTAGACTTAGTTTAAAATTATTCTCCAGAATGGTTGGATTAGTTCACAGTTCCATCAACAATTCCAGCCTATTTATTGACATTTAACTGTTTGCTGAAGTGTGGCTCTGCTTCCAGGATGATGGAGGGTGCACTGTCCCAAACTTCAGCAGTTTTGTGAAGCTGTATTCAGAGATCCTTCTAGGTAACTACAAGTTTTCAACTCTTCCAAGGTTTTATGATCTGTGGAGAGGCATGTTTACTTCTTTGCTGGCCTGTGATGGTCTGTGAGCCACTGCAAGCACTCTTTTCTGTCCTGAAACTGTGAAGAGGGTTCCCACTCCTCTGTAGCTGTAAGCTTTGGTGTGCTACTGCTTCTCCTGGCCCTAGGACTGCCACCCAGGACTGCAACCTGGATCCAAGTATGGACAAAGCGACACAGTCTTCCCTCAGTACTAGCAAAGGGACTCTTGTAATGTCCTTCCGACCAGTTCTTCCCCTTACCACCTATGGCCTGAAAGTTCCAAAAGCAGTCACTGCTGCTGCTGATTCAGTCTCTTTCAAAGTCTACTTCTGGTTTTCTGGGGCCTGGCAGTGCTGGTGTGGGGCCTGCACTATATTGTGCTCCGCTGTCACCCTGGTGCAACGGATTGTTTCTGCTTAACCTTCTAAGTTATTCTGGACTAGAAAATTGTTTTACCCCATCCTGTTGTGGGTTCTGCCACTCCAGAATTTGTTTTGGGGCATTATTTAAAGGTGTTCAGAAGGGTTTGGGGGAAAGCTTAGGATAGTTCCTGCCTTTTCTTGCCATCTCAGCTCCTCTTCTGGGAAAGTATTGCAAAGATCTTCTAGTTTCATCCCCCATCATTTTACAGTTGAGGAAACTGAGACCTAGTGAGGAAAAGGGACTTTTTCAGTCACACAGGTTGCAAGTTGTGAAGCTGAGATTAAAACCCAAACCTGACTTTAAATCCTGTGCTATTTCCACTACTCTATGTTGTTTCTGTATTCAGATATAACAAAAATGATAATTTATGCTTGCATAGCATTTTAAGATTTACAAAATGCTTTTCTCACTGACTTTATGAGGGTAGGTAGTGTAAGTATTATTATTCTCTTTTTAAGACTTGTCCAGTGTTGCACAGATAGAAAATGTCAGAGCTAAGACTCAAGCACTTCTCTTCTGATTTCAGGTTCAATGTTCTTTCCAACTAAAGTAGACATATCTAAAGAGCTATCATGTGGGAGATGCTTTAAACTTAATCTGCTTGTGTTTAGAGGGCTGTACTGGGGCCATTTGGCAGAAGCTACAGGGAGGCATGTTTCAGTTCAGAATCTTTCTAAAAAGCCTCAGAGCTGTTCAATAGTGGCATGGACTGCCTTAGAAGAGTGTGAAATTCCATGACTTAGAAGTTCTGTAGCCAAAGATGGATGTCTACTTCTCATCGATATGAAATAATCTAATAGATAGCACATAGGACTTGAATCTGAGTTGGAGTCTGGCCTCAGATACTCCCTAACTGTAAGACCTTGGGTAAATCATTCAACCTCTCTCCGAGCCTCAGTTTCCTCATCTGTAAAATGGGGATAACAATAACAGCTACTGCCCATGGTTGTTGTGAGGGTCAAATGCATTAACATATATGAAGTGCTTTGCCAACCTTCACACGTTACTTAAGTGCTGTTTTTTTATAATGATTGTAGAGGAAGTTTCTGCTCAGCTAGAGATTGGATTAGATGGTTTCTGAGGGTCCCTTTATAGCACTGAGATTCTGTGATTCTCTCTCTTTAGACACCATGACGACCATGGATGATAAATTGCTCGGGGAGAAGCTACAGTACTACTACAGCAGCAGTGAGGATGAAGACAGTGAAAGGGAAGACAAGAATAAAGACACTGCACTGGGCGATCCTGTTTCTGGAGATATTGAGCTGGCCAGGGATGGCATCACAGTTAACACAGGTACAGGAAAAAAAACTGTTGGACTCATCCTTTTTGTGATTTTCTGACCTACACAAAAGGATAAAACATGAATTATTTTTATAAGTATCTTGGGCCTGTGAATGAGTTGATCATATCTACAAATTTGTTTTTAAGGATGAAGATTATTTGGGCAAGCAGGAAAATCAGCCAGTGGATAAGGAGAGATTGAAATTTAGGGGGACATTGAAGGAGTAAGTTCTGAAAGAAGACAGAAGGGAATACAATCAAGGGCAAAAGAAGAGAGGTTGGAATTGGCAAGGGTAAGGGCTACCTCATTTGAGGCTTATAGCAAAGGATAAGATGGAGTGTGACATTGAGAGGATTCACTTGTAGAATTCAGTAGAATAGGGACGGCCTTGGCTTTGTTTTCTTTTTAAAAGTTTGTGAATGAGGATGCTAAATCCTTTATTTAGAGGGATGGGGCTAACCTATCTAATGATTTTACATAGTGCTTATCTCACAGTGGTTTTGTGAGCTAGGTAGTCTAAGAATTATCTCTGATTCATAGATGAGGACATGGAGTATAGCGCCCGAGCTGAGAAGGGACCTTTGAGAACGTCCAGTCTGTTTTTCTCATTTCATAAGAGGAACCGAAGTGAAATGATTTGCTTTAGATCACAAAGTCAGTAAGCGGCAAAGCGCGTCAGCCTGTTCTCGTGACTTCAGCCTCTCTTTGTCTCAAGTATCTTTCTGAGCCACCCCGCTTGTTCTGCTCTAACAATCACTATGATTTACCATTCCTGTCATCAGGTCCAAAAGGTGTCATCAACGACTGGCGCAGATTTAAGCAACTGGAGACAGAACAGAGAGAAGAGCAATGTAGAGAAATGGAAAGGCTCATCAAGAAGTTGTCCATGACTTGTAGGTCTCATTTGGATGAAGAGGATGACAAACAGAAACAAAAGGAACTTCAAGATAAAATCAATGGAAAGGTAATTTTGACCCAAGCATTTCCAGGGGATGTGTTCTAGATATTAGAGACCAAACTAGATAATAAGGGAGAATAGCAATTTATTAATTGCCTGCTATATGCTAAGTGCTTTCTACAAATATCTCTTTTGATCCTCACAACTCTTCAAGGTAGGAGCTGTTAGTATCTTTGTGTTACGGGAAACTGATGCAAGCAGATGTTGTAAGTGAATTGCCTAGGATCACTCAGTTAATAGATATGTGTCTGGGGCTGAATTTGAACCCAGGTCTTCTTGACTCCCGGCCTAGTGCTCTATCCACTGCACCACCTAGGAATAACAATAAAATGTTATTTTCTTTATTTTAGAGAATGGGAAGACTGGGCTTGCAGTTTGTTTTGATGATTGTTGTACATTTTCCATTCCCTGTTTTGTTTAAAGCCTAAAAATTCCTGGCATTGACATTTAGTAACAGTATGATCCTGGGCAAGTCACTTCTCTGTACCCTTATTTCTTCTTTTGTAAAAGGGAATGCTAACTGTACCACCATCTTCATAGATCTGTTGTGAGAGGAGTGTTAGGCACTTTGATTCTCCAGTGGTTTTTTCTTGGTGTAGTGCACAGAATAGCAGGCCCAGAGTAAAGAAGATGGAAGTTCAGATCTGGCCTCCTTGCAAACCTTAAGGTGCTATGGAAATGCTAGTGACATTGATGACAATGATGATGACGATGATGTCATGTTGTGGTTGTGGGTGTTGTAGGGTATTCTCTTTTCATTTCTACATACCCCAACCCTTTCACATCTCATCCTTTGCAGTTTTTGTCTTTGTCATTCTGTGCATCCTTAGTAGAAGCAGTCTGTATTTTGGCTCTGTTGCTTTTCATGATGAGCACCTTGTCCTTTTCTGGTCATACTTTTTATAGATTGAATAGATAGAAGTGGTAGGGAGAGGGACTAGAAGTGTAGGGGTGAATACCTTAGTACTGCATTGCTGAGAGTGCAAGACTTAGAGTCAGGAAGATCTAAGTCCAGATCCTACCCTTAGATAATAGTTGAGTGATTTAGGACAAATTACTTAACCTCTCTCTGCCTCAGTTTCTTCATCCGTGCACTGAGGGAGGTTGGACTCTCTGGCCTCTAAGGTCCCTTTCATCTCGCGTGATCCTATGTCATGATTAATGTCTCATGCTCCTCTTATGATCCTGTGTCTTTAATGATGCTTCAGATTCCTTCATGCATAGATTATTGTATAGCTATAGAAATGCGACATCATTATTACCATCTAATTACCTTTTTTCTTCTATGACAGTGGCATACACTTTGTCCATTTTGTTTGTCTCTTTTGTCACTAGACACAAAAACTCACATCTATTGAATGTTACCAGAATGAATGTTATCTTTAGTATGCATTCATACTTCAACTAATGTTTATTGGTTCTACTGAAAAATTTTGGGCAAAACATTATGGGGGACATTTGATTCCAAAGGAAGCCTTCCTTATAAGGGACACAGAAAAGGGGGTCAAAAGTACTCCTGAGCTGGTCTGGTCTCAGATGATTGACTAATCCTGTTACAGCAGGGTTGGAGATGATATAATGAAGTTTGGTTATTTTGTCCTTATTATGTAGTTGCAGAATGACATTATTTGGGACATTGTTAGGTGGGTTACACCTATTTTTAAAGCAATTAATAGCTTGTATTTCTTGGGGTCCCAAAAGGATTAAGTGGAAGGCTACAAACTACTGAATACTTTGAGAGTGGGAAAGAGAGTATTGAGTAAGAAGACAGTGCAGAAAGAAGACTGAAATTTGAATAGTATGTTTTCCTCCATTTAAGTCCCCTAGTGTCCTCACTGTGGTGTGCTGGTGACCATTGTAAGGCTAGCCCAAGAGGACAAAAGCTCTAATATGTTTTACCAGGCTGCAAAGACTTCATTTGCAGGCCAATGATAAAATCTGAATCTTACTTCAGACCTAGTCTTAATAAGTGAATAGACAATTATCACCAGAGGGTTGAAAACCAGGTGATTTTTTTGGTGTGTGTCCCAGCAACTCTTGAGAACCATTTTTCTCCATATATATTTCAAGTTCTCATAGTCTGTAAATGAAAAAGAATTTATGACCAAGCTTTGGCTTTGAGGCCCTTGGTGATCCTTTATGCTGCTGGAGACCAAGGGACTTTTTGTTGCTGACCAGTATAGATGTTACTTGCATGTAATTTCGCATATAATTTGTGTGAGGTTTGTTTTTACACCGCATTTATCAGCTTCTTGATCCTGTTGCAGATGACTTTGAAGGAGTATGGCATGATGAATGAGGAGCAAGACGATGAAGAGTTTTTACAACAATATAGGAAGCAACGAATGGATGAGATGAGGCAGCAGCTGCACAGCGGACACCACCAGTTCAGGCAGGTCTTTGAGATCACCAGTGGGGAAGCATTTTTGGACACAGTTGATAAAGAGCAGAAAAGCACGCTCATTGTGATTCACATTTATGAAGATGACATCCCCGGGGCAGAAGCAATGAATGGCTGCATGATCTGCCTTGCTGCCGAGTACACCTCAGTCAAATTCTGCAGAGTGAAGAGCTCCCTCATTGGGGCCAGCTCCCGCTTCACCAGTAATGCTCTTCCTGCATTGTTGATTTATAAGGGAGGAGAATTAATTGGTAATTTTGTCCGAGTCACTGACCAGCTTGGAGAAGATTTCTTTGCTGTGGACTTGGAAGCATTTTTACAAGAGTGTGGTTTGCTCCCAGAAAAAGAAATGGTGCTGCTGACATCAATCCATAACCCAGCTGCTGGTTTCAGTGAGGATAGTGATCTGGAAATAGATTGAAGTGGTAGGGAAAGGGACTAGTAGTGTAGGGATGAATAAGTACAAGTAGGGGGCTTGTCTTCTGAGGCACATGTCTGTATGTTCATCTTCCTTCCTGTGTACTTTGGCTTTTTGCCTATTCTTTGTAAACTCTTTTATTATATGTAAAATTAAAGGTTCTTAACATTTCTTAGATTAATTCAATAAAATGTTGAATCACTTTGTGTCTCATAGAAAATTGTCTTCAAAGTTGTATAAACAGGAAACAATTTATTTGCCTCAGGGTCTCTTACATAATATCTTTATTATCATTACCAATCAATATTTACTTAGCATCCACATGGCATTGTTCTGGAAACTGTCTTTAGATAATCCCAGCAGTCCCTTCCAGCTCTAAAACTCAAGGATTTTATAATTAGAACTTTGTTGACTTTATAAATGCTGCAATTACTTAAGCAGACGTTGTGCATACTCTGTTAATACTCTTGGTCACATGCTTAGCCCTGGAAGGTCTCACATTCTTTCCAAGTCCCCTTACCCTGACAATCTCTTATTAAAATATTCCAGATGACTTGTGTGCATAAAATTCTGATTATATTAATGAGGAAGTGGCCTTTGTTCCTGGCAATGACATTCTTTTGTTACATTAAATCTTGAATTAAGTTCAATTGGGGATGGCATCTGCCCTACCCTATAGCAGAGTCACTCTGTTTAGAAATTAGAATTGAGGCTGAAGTAAAAATTTACCATGGAAGAAGCTAATTGAAGCTATTTTTGTGGTTGTGTCCCTTATCAAGGCTTAAATTTTTTCCACTTGTAACCCCTTTGGCGCTTCTTAAACCCCATGAGGGTTGTGACCCACAGTTTAAGAAGTGCTTGTTCCTTACAGTCTTGCTTCCTGAACTGCCATTTTTATGGCTTTTTAAGGTTTATAAAATGTCTTCCCTACAACAGCCCCAGGAGGAAAACAGTACAATAATCACTATGCACAGTTTGCAGGGGAGAAAACTGAGGCTCTGAAGGATGAAGTCTTTTGCCCTTAATTTCAAAACAATATCCTTGTTGAACACTTACAGTGTGTGGAGTACTTTGCTCTGCTTCAGGAGACGCTGTTCAGGTAGGAAGGACCTAGTACTTACATGGAGCTTATAGGCTAAGGCATTAAAACACCAACCCTAATTAGCTATGATGCACAGTATTATACAGTATGTATCCTAGGGAGTTACAAAATAAAATGCTATGTGAAGTCTGAGAGGGAAGGTTGTTACTAAGGTGGGAAATAGGTAAAAGTTGTGTGGAGTCAGTGGCATTTGGGTTTGAAGAAGCCTAAGAATTCAACTATCAGGGAGAGGATTTCAACTTGGTCCTTTGGGCTACGTCTGGTACTTTTAACTCAGCCCTATGTTGCAAATTTTTCATCTCAACTCCAGGAATCTAATTTATCAATCTGCAGACTCCTTCCAGCAGTGCAAATAGGAACTTAAAGCTTAGTAAACTTCCACAAGTTACCTATCTAGTTGACATCCTGGGGATGAAGCGTCTGCAATTTTAGCTAGTCTGGTCCTCAGATGAAAGTCAACCATTATATCAACAGACCCATGGTATATTCATGCCTTTGTACCTTGGTAGGACCTGCCAGAGCCCTTTCCTGCAATAGTCTTCAGGAACCCAGAGGTCATATCTATGCTAAGAAGAGCCATCATTAAGGGAACTTTAATAGAGATAAAATCCTAGTAATTAAAAATGAATATATACAGGGCAAAATAGCCAAGATTGGATTTTCATAAAATTAATGTAATACATAAATTCTGGATTTTTAGACGTGTTACATGTATATCCTCTTGGGAGATGTTTGTATACATATTCAGTGGTATAGCGGTAAGAATTGAACTTTATTTCTAAAACCAGGACTCACAACACTTTGTTTGGAATAAGGGGACATATATTCTTATAGACAGAAGGGATCTCAGAAATCATCTGTTCCATTCTCTACTGAAATGGAACCCTTTATTTAATACTTCCATTGACAGGGAGCTCACTTCTCCTGAGACAGCCCATTCCATCATGTATGGTAGGAAGTTCTTAAACAGAGCCAATATCTTCCTCATACTTTTCACTCATTAGTCCTAGTTTTGCCTCTTAAAGAATCGAGTAGCACAAGTCAGCTTCCTTTTCCTCACAAAAGCTCTTCAAATAGTTGAAAATAGTGACTGACCTCTTCCTCACCCCAAAGTGGCATGGACTAAATGGCAAGATAACCAGGCAATCTACTCAGAAAGCTCTCTGTCTAGAATAGGGGATAAAGACCCTTGGCCACTTAAACACCATCACATTAAACAGAGGAGAGCATGAGGGTCAATGTGGTGGAAGGAGGGCTGGGTTTGGAATGATAGGAACTAGGTTTGATCCCTGAATTTGCTACATATTATTTATGTGATCTTGTGCATATAACTTTTCCTTGTTGGGATTCCGTTTCTTTAGCTATAAAATGGACAGATTTTGATTAGACAATTTTTGAAGTCCCTTCCAACTATAAATCCCATGATGTCATGAATGGATCGGGTGAAACAGAAATGGAGGCTATAACCTAGTATGACCACAGGAGGGCAGCAGAGGAGAAAGAATTACGAGAGGGAAAACTTTTGACTCACAAAAAACTCTTGAACTTCTCAGTAGACAAATAAAACTAATATACAAGCCATAGCACCAATAATAATGACAACAATAACAATATATAGTATTTTAAAGGTTTTAAAAGTGCGTTTATCTCTCGTTTGATTTTCAACAACCCCCGTGAAATCAGTGCTACTGGGATTATTCCTATTTGATAGATGAGAATACTGCTATTTAGAAAAGTTCTGACTTACCCATAGTCTAATAAGCTTGTAAGTGTTGAAGCAAATTTAAACTAGTTTTAGTTTTTGGATGAGAAGTTCAAAAAATCCATCCACTTTTTAAAATTAAGCACAAGGAATACAAAACTATTAAATAGATTTATTTTTAACATTTATTGAAAAAAATCTTTTTTTGAGTTGCAAATTCTCTCCCTTTCTTCCATCCCTTCTTCAGGTATTGAGAAGGCAAAAAAAAAGTTATCAACGATACATGTGAAATCAGGCAAAACATTTCCGTCTTGGCTATGTTGTAAAAAAAAAAAAATTCAGAAGAAATTATGCTTCACTCTGTACTCAGACTCCATCAGTTCTCTCTCTGGCAGTAGATGGCATCTTTTATCCAAAGGCCTTCAGAATTGTCTGGGATTATTATATTGATCAGAATAGCTAAGCCAATCACAGTTGATCATGATACAGTATTGCTATCTGTGTACAATGTTCTGGTTCTTTCATTTCACTTTGCATCAGTTCATTTGAGTCTTCCCAGGTTTTTCTGAAACCATCCTGCTCTCCATTTCTTATAACACAGTAGTATTCATCACAATCACATACCACAACTTGTTTAGGCATTTCCCCAACTGGACATCCTTCAATTTCCAATTCTTTACCACCACAAAAAGAGCTACTACAATATTTTGGTACATTTGGATCTTTTTCGTTTTTCTTTGATTTCTTTGAGATGCAGACCTAGTAGTCGTAGTATTGATTTGATCAGTTCACAATTCCACCAACAGTGTGCATTGTGTCCATCTCATCTGTGGAGTTAACAATTTAAAAAAATCTATTTCCATTCCATATCACGACCAATGAAGAAAGAGGCAAAGGAGAGAGAAGAAAGTGTGGGAAGTCAAAGAAGGCAGAAGTAAAGAACTGAGAGAAAAGGAGTTTGAGGAAGAGTAAAAGGCCCAAAATGAGGAATAATGAGTTAGTTAGAAAGATGAGACAACAAGAATGTCAGGAAATGCTGCCTTTGCCCAACTAGAGGTATGTCGGCAAATGGAAAAGAACCTAGGGATTGCAGGCAGGCATCAGAGCCTAGCAAAATCTGTATTTCAGACAGATTTGTAAAAAAAATAATGGTTTTTCTTATTTTCAAGTCCAGTGGAATCATGGAATCATAGAAAGAGTCCCCTAGAGGTGGAATGTACTTCAAAACATAGAATATTAGAACAGAATGACAGGACTGTTAGAGTGTTTTACTGAGAGAAGGGGCTGGGCCACTGCCAGGAGTCTGTGTTTGTAATATTCTGTGGGTCTAGAGCTGTGGAAGCCAGAATAGAAAGGGAAAGAAGCACTTCCTCCTTACAGTCTTGCTTCCTTAACTACCATTTTTATGGCTTTTTAAGGTTTGTAAGATGTCTTCCTTACAACAGCCCCAGAAGGAAAACAATACAATAATCATTACATACATTATAACAGGGAGCACTGAGACAATCTGAATTTGAGGAGCACAAAGATAGTTGGGAACAGAGAAAGCATTAGTTGAACAAAAAGAGGTTCAATTAAACTTCAAACATGTTTATTTAAGCTTAAGCCCCTACTGTGTGCAAGTCCCTGTGCTTGGGGGTGGGCATATAATTATATGCCAACAAGTCTGCAATGTCTTGATAGCCCTGTATGGGGTGTTTGTTTTGGATAATCATAATTATGCAAATAAAGTACTCATTTAGTGTATTCTTGACCAAATGACCTGGAGCTAAAAGCACACATGCATGCACGCACAAATAAATAATAAAAAAAATAAAGCTTTAAATTAGGATAGAAAGAAAAATTAAGGAAAAATCCCACCCTCCCCCTTATTTTCCCTTTCCCTGCATCCACAAGAGATTCTATGTACAGTCTCCTCCAGACTCCCATGCTGCCAACTGGAAAAGGGAACAGACACTCCTCAGACAACTCCCAAGTTGTCTTTCAACTCTAATACCACTCCCAATCTGTTGTAATCTGAACCAACTGTGCCACAGTACTGTTTCTGCCTCTAAATTTATTTGCTCTCCCCACCCCCAGAGCTGCTGCTGCCATCTGCTGGAGCCAACACCTGCTGCAGGGCTCTAGCCTCCTTGGAAAGAGTGTTAGCACTCTTTCAGGAGACTACTTTTATGAGCTAGGGCTACATGTCTGCTGCTAACCAACACATTTTACCCTGCAAATATGGGTCTTTTTTTTTCCTAGCTCAGCTTATTCCTTCTAAGCAGGAAGTTACCCAGGCTTCCCTGCTATTTAATTGTGGTGGTGATGGTGGTAGTGGGTCTTTTGTGGGAGCGGGGGAGGAGGGGTGTCCTAATCAGTTCTCATCATGGACCTCCCAGTCAGTTTCATGATAGTACTAATGGCCTCTAAAAATGTTCATAATCTTCAAGGAGTTACTTAGCAACACTGGAAAAGGTGATATAGAGCTGTTTGCTGTTGCTTTTTATTCCCATCTCTAACTCAGGTTTTAGACCTCCCTTACACAAAGATAGACTGGACATGGAACCTGCTGTAATGAAATTTAGATGGTTCCTTCTCTCTGCCTCTTTTTCAAGGAATTGTGAAAGGGGAATACCAAGAGTCAGACAATTAATTGTAATGCAAAATAGAATGTTATAAGCTGAAGGTTCAGGTAATTTTTCAATTCTATAACCTAAGGCAGAGGCAAATTGGTATATTCACACATTTGCTGTGGTGCAGAGTGGTGTGTTAGAAAGAACTCTGATCTTAAGATTCCAAAGACCTGTATTGAAATCCTAACTCCTACCCTTACTGTTACCCTACTCAAATTATTTTATCTTTTGGGGCCATAGTTCATCTGTAATATGGGATACTACAATTCCCATGCTTGCTCCCACAGGGTTGTTGTCAGGAAAATGTTGTACAACCTGTGGAAAACTATAGAAATAGAGACTGTGGAAAATGAAGGACAAAAATTGACTGAAGAAAGCAATTCCTTAAAAAACACTATTGACAGAATGGGGGGGGGGGAATCCACTGAAGGAAACAACTCCTTAAAAAGTAGAATTGGCCAAATAGAAAAGGAAGTACAAAAGCTGAATGAAGAAAATAATTCCTTAAAAATTAGAATTGGGTGAGTGGAAGCTAATGATTCTACGAGACATCAAAAATCAGTCAAACAAAATCAAAAGAATGAAAAAAAATAGAAGAAAGTGTAAAATGCCTCATTGGAAAAACAACTGACCTGGAAAACAGATCTAGGGAAACAATTATGAATTACTGGATTACCTGAAAGTCATGATTTAAAAAAAAAAGCCCTGGACAACATCTTTCAAGAAATTATCAAGGAAAACTTTCTGGATATCCTAGAACCAGAGGGTAAAGTCATTGAAATAATCCACTAATCTCCTCCTCGAAAAGATCCTAAAATGAAAACTCCAAAGAATAAGAATATTGTAGCCAAATTCCAGACTCATCAGGTCAAGGAGAAAATATTGCAAGCAGCCAGAAAGAAATAATTAAATATCATGAAACCACAGTCAGGAAAACACAGGACTTAACAACTTTTACATTAAAGGATTGGAGGGCTTAGAATATGATATTCTGGAAGGCAAAGGAGCTTGGTTTACAACCAAGAATCAGGTGGGAAGCAACACTGAGCATAATCTTTCAGGGGAAAAGATGGATATTCAATGAAATAGGAGACTTTCAATCATTCCTAATGAAAAAACCAGAGCTGAACAGAAAATTTTATCTTCAGAAACAAGACTCAAGAGAAGCACAAAAAGTTCAACAAGAAAGAGAAAAAAACATGTTATTCAATAAGGTTAAACTTTTTACCTTCCTACATGGTGAGATGATACTTGAGAACTGTATCTTTATTAGGGCAGTTAGAAGAGATATATAGACAGAAGTTGTGGGCATAAGTTGACTTTTTTTTGAAAAAATTTAATTAATTAATGGTGAAAAAATGATTGTACTGGGAGAAAAGGAAAGGTGAAGGCAGAATAGGATAAATTACATCACATGAAGAGGTACAAAACCTATTACAGTAGAGGGAAGGGGGGCGATGGGCATTTGTTTGAACTTTCATCAGATTTGGTTCAAAGAAGGAGTAAGATACACCTTCAGTTGGATGTAGAAATCTATCTTATGTATAGGGAAGTAGGAGAAAAGGGAAGGGAATTTATAGAAGGGAAGACAGATTGAGGGAGGTGGTGGTCAGAAGCAAAACACTGGTGAGGAGGGAAAGGTTGAAAAGAGAGCAAAAAGCATAAATGGGGGGAAGATAGGATAGAAAGAAAGACATAGTAATCATAACTGTCAATGGGAATGAGATGAGCTCTCCCATAAGATGGAAGCAGGTAACAAAGCAAATTAAAAACCATAATCCTACAATATATTGTTTGCAAGAAACACATTTGAAGCAGAGAGATACACACAGAGTAAAGGTAAAATGCTGGAGCAGAATATATTATGCTTCAGCTGAAGTAAAAAAAAAAGCAGGGATTGCAATCCTGATCTCAGACAAAGCAAAAGCAAAAATAGATCTAATTAAAAGAGAAAAAGAAGGAAACTACATCTTTCTAAAATGTACCATTAACAAGTAATATCAATACTAAGCATATATGAACAAGTGGTATAGCATCCAAATTCTTATAGGAGAAGTAAAGTGAGTTGTAGGAATAGACAGCAAAATTATACTAGTGAGAGACCTCAACCTACCCCTCTCAAAACTAGATAAATCTAACCACAAAATAAAAAAGAAAGAAGTAAAAGAAGTAAATAAAATTTTAGTAAAGTTAGATATGGTAGGCCTCTGGAGAAAACTGAATGGAGGTAGAAAGGAATGTAAAAATAGATGCTGTGAGCAATAATGAATCAGTACCACTTGAGGGAGCAGGCAGAATGAAAAGCTGAAACCCAAAGCTAATTTGAGCAAAAATAGACAAGGAGATAGGGAAGAACATCAGATGTAGAATTAGAAGATCAAGATTTGAATCCCAACTTAGTCATTTACTAGTTTGGTCACTCTGGGCAAATCATTCACCTTCTTTGGATGTCAGTTTCCTCATCTGTAAATAATCATCTTTCCAAATTTCCCAAATGCTAGTCCTCCTCAAAAATTTAATTTGTATGCATCTTTTGTAATTCAGAGACTCTTAATCTAAGTTCCATGAGTCTGTTGTTTTTTAGAAAAATATTTTCTGTTGTATTTCTATATATTTTGTTTTGAGAAAGAGTTAAGGAGGAGGTTTCATGAAACTGCCAAAGAAACCCGTGACATACAAAGAAGTTAAGAACCACTTTTCTTACAATATGCATATTTTGTAAATGCGTATTTATGTACGTACCCCCCAATATAATGTAAACTCCTTGAGAGTAGAGACTGAGATTAATTTTTGTCTTTATATTCTAAGCATCTAGCACAATGACTGACATATAGTAGGCACCTAATAAATGTCAATTATTGATTGGCTGATTAGGCAGTTTTTAAGGTCTCTTCCCAGCTCTAAATCTTGTGAGCTATCTAATCAAAGGAAACACCTTAGTTCCAGCAAAGAGTTTCTATAATTTGTCAGGCTCAGTAAATTGCAGCAAATTTGGTACTTTTAAAGCAGGGTGTAGTCTAGTTTTGTTTTTCATCTTCCAGATGAGCTACAGCTGTGGATAACTGTTCATTGTCTATTTGCCTCCAGAATGGGAGGGAAAATGTCAAAGATTAATTTCTGGCTTGCCTCTTGCTCACTCAACAACACCTGAGGCACCTTAAGAACAAGATCTTCCTTTTAAGAAGCGATTCTGTTGGGAAGTCATGGATTGAAATTGGATCAACACCCATTTCTTGTATAGCATAATTGAAAAATAATTAGATTTAAGAGTCAGAAAGCCTGGGTCTGGATTTTAGTTCTGCTATTTACTAGCTATGTCAGCTTGGGTAGGCCATTCACCCTCTCTAGCCTTTACTCTCCTCATCTGTAAATAAGAGACTGGAGGATCTTTAAAGACTGTAATTTTTGAATGTGTCTTATTGTTCCCTTTAAAGATCGATCTCTAAATCTTGTGAAGCATGATGTAGTGTGACTAGGGTACTGGCCTTGGAGGTAGGAAGATTTTTGTTCAAATTCTACCTTAGACACCAGGCAAGTCATTTAAATGCCTCATGCCTCTGTTTCCTCATCTGTAAAATAAGAGGATTGGACTCAATGGCCTTCTGAATTAGGTCTTTTAAGTCTCTTCCAGATCCAAATCTATGACTCTAGGACTACAGATGGATTAAGCATGGTAGTGGTGGCATGAATGATTTCTTCCCAGTTTCTCTGGTTTTAGATGCCATGAATATGAATGGATTTTCCAGATGGTGGCAGTATTGACCACAATTTCACCATCCAAAAGCCTCTGGAGTAGTGAGTTCCCTATTACTGTATGTCTTTACCTAGAGACTGAAAGACCACATATAAACGGTATTGTAGCAAATATTCCTGCTCAGATGTAGGTGAAAATGCTAAGCTCCCTTTAAACTCTTAGATTTTAGTTTTTACATTATTTATTAATTTATTTTTAGTTTTCAATATTCTCTTTCAATAAGATTTTGAGTTCCAAATTTTCTCCCCCTCCGTCTACTATCCCCACCCTAAGATGGTGTGCAATCTGACACAGACTCTACTTATACATTCAAATTAAACATATTTTCACATTAGTCATGATGTAAAGAAGAATTAGAACTAATGGGAGGAGCCACAAGAAAGAAGAAACAAAATAAAACAACAAAAGTAAAGGAGAGCAAATAGCCTGCTTCCATCTGCATTCAGACTCCAAAGTTCTTTCTCTGAGTGTGGACAGCATTTTCAATTGCCAGTCTTTTGGAGTTGTTTTAGGTTCTTGTGTTGCTGAGAAGAGCTAAGTCTATCAATCAATCATTGCACAATGTGGCTGTTAACTGTGTACAATGTTCTTCTGGTTCTGCTCATTTCACTCAGCCTCAATTCATATAAGTCTTTTCAGGTTTTTCTTAAGTCTGCCTGCTCATTATTTCTCATAGTACTCATAATACTATTGCATTACATTCATATACACCAGTTGATGGACATTCACTCAATTTCCAATTCTTTGCCACCACAAAAAAAACTGCTAAAAATATTTTTGTATAGAGAGGTCCTTTTCCCACTTCTTTGATCTCTTTGGGATATAGACCTAGAAGTGTTATTGGTAGGTCAAAAGGTATGTACAGTTTTATAGGCCTTTGGGCATAGTTCCAAATTGTTCTCTGGAACGGTTGGATCAGTTCACAACTCCACCAACAACGCATTAGTGATCCAATTTTGCTACATCTTCTCCAACATTTATCATTTTCTTGTTTTGTCATGTTAGCCAATCTGATAGGTGGGAGGTGGTACCTCAGAGCTGTTTTGATTTGCATTTCTCTAATCAACAGTGATTTAGAGCATTTTTTTATATGACTATAGATAGCTTTAATTTCTTCCACTGAAAACTGTTCATATCCTCTGACCATTTATCAAATGAAGAATGACTTGTAGTCTTGTAAATTTGACTTAGTTCTATATATATTTTAGAAATGAGGCATTTATCAGAGACACTGGCTATAAAAATTGTTTCCCAGATTTCTGGTTTCTTCCTAATCTTGGTTGCATTGGCTTTGTTTGGGCAAAATCTTTTCAATTTAAGGTAACCAAAATCATCCATTTTGCATTTCATAATGTTCTCCATGTCTTGTTCAATCACAAATCCTTCCCTTTTCCATCGATCTGACAGGCAAACTATTCCTCATTCTCCTGGTTTGCTTATAGTATCAATCTTTATATCTAAACCATGTGCATATTTTGACTTTATCTTGGTATAGGGTATTATCTGGTATAGATGTTGGTCTATGTCTAGTTTCTGTCATAATATTTTCTAGTTTTCCCAGCAGTTTTTGTTAAATAGTGAGTTCTTATTTCAGAAGCTGGAGTCTTTGGGTTTATCACATAGTAGATTACTACAGTGATTTACTGTTGAGTCTTGTGTACTTAACATATTCCACTGATCCACCACTCTCTTCCCTAGCCAGTACCAAATAATTTTGCAGATTGCCGCTTTATGATACAATTTTAGATCTGGTATGGCTAGACCACTTTCCCTTGTATTTCTCTTCATTAATTTCCTTGATATTCTGGACCTTTTGGTCTTCCAGATGAATTTTGTTATTTTTTTCTAGCTCTATAAAATAATTTTTGGTAGTACTGAATAAGTAATTTAATTTACATAGAATTATCAGTTTTATTATATTAGTTTGGCCTACCTATGAGCAATGGATATTTTCCCAGTTATTTAGATCTGACTTTGTGTGAAAAAACTCTTAGATTTTCTAATCTAGTCTTATTCATGTAGTCTTTATTCACTCTTTAAGCTCCTAGGCTGAGCTTACTCAGCAATTATATGTTACTTTCTATCTTGCTCAGCCTTCACTCAACTAATTTTATTTTATACTTTCATTTCCCTGAGTATAGGACTTTATATAGTTGGGACTAGATTAGTTGAAGAGCCAGGGCTAGGGAACAGTCACATAATCTTTTTTTGGGGGGGGTTGTTATTTAGTATTTAGTATTTTATTTCCCCCCAGGTACATGTAAAAACAATTTTAATACTTATTTTAAACTTTGAACTCCATATTCCAAATTTCCTCCTTTCCTACCTATTTTTTCTCATTTAGAAGTAATTTGATATAGATTATACATGTGTATATGTATATACATACACACATATACATATATATGTATATATACATATACACATTTATATGTATATATACACATGTTATACATATTAGTCATTTTTTCTTTTTTTCCAAATAAATTAATTAATTTCTTTTCTTGTTTACATCATTCATTTCCACGAGATTTTGAGTTACAAATTTTCTCCCCATCTTTCCCCTATCCAGCACCTCAAAACAGCCATCCCACTGTATAACCCCTTCCCCAATCTGCTCTCTCCTATGTCCTCCCCCATCACCTCTCTGACTTTCTGGTAGGGCAGGATGGATCTCCCTACCCCAGTGTCTGTATATCTTAATTCCCAGTTGCATGTGGTTAATAATAATAATAATATACATATATATTTCAAACATTTGATTAGAACTTTAAATTTTAAATTCTTTCCCTTCCTCCCTCATCACCCACCACCACTGGAAGGACAAGCAATTCAATACAGGCTGTACATGTGCAATTATGCAGAACATCTCCACAGTGGACATATTGTGAGAGACTGATTATATATCCCTCCTTCCTATCCTACCCCACCCTTGTGCTATTCTCTACCCTGTCCCTGTCCCTTTACTGAAGTGTGTGCTTCCAGCAACCCTCCCCCAACCCTCCCCTCCCCTCTGTCATCCTGCCTCTCATTCCCATCCCCCCTACTCTGCTGTGTGGCAAGATTCCCAGTTTAGAATTTATGCCATTCCTTCCCTAAGCCGAATTCAACGAGAGTAAGATTGACCCTTTCCCTTTTGCCTTCCTGTTCTTCCCCTCCATTGTAACAATTATCCCTTGCCTCTTCTATATGAGATGATTTAACCCCATTCTGTCTCTCCCTGTCTCCTCTCATTCTAATCCTCTCCCACCTCAGAATTTCATCTTTTAAAGTATTGTCCCTTCCTATTCAATTGATCCTGTGCCCTCTATGTACACATATATACAAACACTCAGATATATGTTCATATGCAAATATAAACCCTCCTATATAGACATATGTGTATTTGTATTCCCTTCACCTATCCTCATACTAAGATAAGTTTCATAAGTTACAATTATCGTTTTTCCATGTTGGCATGTAAATAGTTAAACTTTGATAAGTTCCTTATGATTTCATTTCCATGTTTACCTTCTCATGCTTCTTGTATTTATTTGAGTGTCAAGTTTTCTTTTCAGTTCTGAGTTTTTCAGCAAGAATATTTGAAAGTCCTCCACCCCACTGAATGACCATATTTTCTCCTGGAACATTAAACTCAATTTTTCTGGGTAGGTGATTCTTGGTTTTAATCCTAGCTTCCTTGATCTCTAGAATATCATATTCCAGGCCCTACAATCCCTTAATTTAGAAGTTGCTAGATCTTGGGTTATCCTAATTGTATTTCCACTGTATCCAAATTGTTTCTTCTTGGAAGCTTGTAATATTTTATCCTTGATCTGGTAACTCCAGAACCTGGTTATAACATTCCTAGTAGTTTTCTTTTTGGGATCTTTTTCAAAAGGTAACTGGTGAATTCTTTCAAGTTCTATTTTGCCCTCTGGTTCTAAAATATCGGGGCAATTTTCCTTGAGAATTTATTGAAAGATGCTTTCTAGGTTCTTTTTTTGGTCATGGCTTTCAGGTAGTCTAATAATTTTAAAATTGTCTCTCCTGGATCTATTTTTCAGTTCAGTGGTTTTTCAAGGAGATATTTCACATTGCCTTCTATTTTTTCATTTGTTTGTATCTGTTTCATAGTATCTTGATTTCTCATAAAGTCATTTGCTTCCATTTGCTCCACTCTAATTCTGAAGGAATTATTCTCTTCAGAAAGCTTTTGAGATTCTTTTTCCAACTGGCAAATTTGACTTTTTAAGGCA
>CM053595.1:75473997-75484702 GCA_028646575.1 Pseudocheirus occidentalis | reverse complement strand
GCAAGATGACAGAGGGGAGGGCAGGGCCTGGGGGAGGGTTGCTGGAAGTATACACTTCAGTAAAGGGACAGGGACAAGGTAGAGAACAGAACAAGGGGGGGAGGGATAGGAAGGAGGGACATATGATCAGACTGTTACAATATGTCCACTGTGAAGATGTCCTGTGCAATTACACATGCATGATCTGTATTGAATTGCTTGTCCTTCCAGTGGGGGTAGGTGACAAGGGAGGAACCGAAAGAATCTAGAATTTAAAGCTCTGAAATACCTGCTACTAGGAATTAAGATATACAGGGACTGGGGTAGGGAGACCCTCCCTGCCCTACCAGAAAGTTAGAGGCGTGTTGGAGGAGGGCACAAAAAAGAGCAGATCGGGGGAGGGACTTTACAGTGGGATTGCTGTTTTGGGCTTGGGAGTAAGGGAAAGACGGGGAGAAAATTTGTAACTCAAAAATCTCATGGAAATGAATGATGTAAACAAGAAAGCAAATAAAAAATTTATATTAAAAAAAAAGAATAAAAGGAGACAAGTGAAGATTCTGAAAGAAAAATAGCAATAAATTCATAAAGAATTCAGATATAAAAAAATAAAAAAAAAGAAGTGATGGACTCCGAATGCAGATCAAAGCATATTTTTCACTTACTTTATTGTTTCTCTCTTTTTTGGATGTTTCTTCTTTTACAAGTGTAACTAACACAAAAATATTTTTTATATGATAGTATATATATAAACTATATCAAACTGCCTACTATTTTCAGAAGAGGGGAGGGGAGGAAGAAAAATTTGGAACTCAAAATCATGTAAAAATGAATGCTAAAAATTTTCTTGACATGTAACTGGGAAAAAAAATGAAATACTATAAAAAAGTTCCCTTCTCAGTCTTGGGGTACTGTCCCAAACTTCTTCTGCCAGGAACTCCAGGGCTTGCAGCTGGCCTACTGCACAGGGGTCTCCCAGTCTAGTCTAGTTGGTTGTGTTGGGGTGTCTGGGTCTGCTAGGCCTGACCACTTGTTTGTTGCACTGGGGCTGTAGACTTCACAGCTGGCCCACTGTGCCACTGGCCTGCCGAGCCAGGACCATAGGGCCTCAGTTGCTAATCTGTCCTAGGGCCAATGAATAGCCTCCTGCTGGCTTACTCTGACACTGCCTGTGCTGGGCTGTGCTCTCCTTTTCCCCAAGTAAGACAGATTTTTCCTATACTCCTTCCAAGTTATCTTCAGCTGGAAAATTCCTTTTGTGAATTCTGTTAAGCCAGAATTCATTTTAAGGTATGATTCAAAGTTGCTTCAAGGAAAACTGGGAAGAGTGCAGTTAACTTCCTGCCTTGTCTCTGCCATCTTGGCTTTGCCTCATGTGTATTTTCCTCCATCCTATTTACTTATACTTTTTCTTCTTTTTGTCCGACTTTACTTTCTTCTTTATTAGTACAATAATTTAAGTGATTATAATTAGTGAGATTTGAATCCACTTACATAGAAAAAAGTAGAACCTAATACTGTGTTTTTCAAAATAAGCTGATTTCAATTTTATAACCTTCATATCATAACTGTTGAAATGATAAATTAGATCTTGAAGGTTTTTACAAAAAATAATACAATTAAGGCTTAACCTTGCTTAAATTCAAAATACTTACGACTTCATCAATATGGATGCTCCCTCTAACAACACAGACTGCAACCCCTCCATACTTCAGTACAATTTTAATAGTTGTTTTGTTTCACCCACATCCCAAATATTTATTATATGGTGAACAACTTTCTGGTAACGAATCTCTTTAAATTACATTGCCCATAGCTAGGACTACCCCTGAAGTCTTTTTAGGTTAGGAAGCCCTGTTAGAATTTGTTGTCTATTAGGACAGCCTTCAAGAACCAGGGCTACTTCCATGCCATGATAAGACATCAGTGAGGACAACCTAAATAATATAGTAACTGGAAGTAATCTCTTCCCAATTTTCTCTCATAGCAGGTTGTACTTCTCTAATGCATTCTAATTATATTCTAATTTATAATACACTTATATAGATACTTGCCTTATCTTCAGTACTAGATAAAGTTAGTACTATGTTATGTACTATCATGTAAAAAATATTTTTGTATTAGTTACAGTTGTAAAAGAAGAAACATCCAAAAAAGAAAGAATAAAGTGAAAAAATATGCTTTGATCTGCATTCAGAGTCCATCACTTCTTTTTTTATATCTGAAAAAGAAAAATAATAATAATTAGAATTGACTCAAAGTGAAACAGGCTGTCTCTGGAATCAGTGTATTCCCCTGAATACTTTGAGCAAACATGGATGACCAATTCTTTAGGATGCTGTAAAAGAGACTTGATCAGGCACAAGTTGAGGTTCCATTTATCTTTTAGTTTCTGAGATTTTCAGAAATCTAATCATCTGTGTATTCTGAATAATTAATCTACTAGAATTCCCAAATTCAACAATGTGATCGATAGCAGTCAGATATCAATTCAATACGCTCAATTACTTGAAAAAGTTTATTACATTGAGAGAAACTCACCAAAATGACTCCCAAGCTCCACAGATCACAAGATTCATCATAGCCATTATGATTTAAGAGCTCTGGAGCAGCATAATGAAGGGTAAAACATGGCGTCTTAAGAGGCTGATTATCAGGTGGCTTTAAACGTGCAAATCCAAAATCAATTACCTTAATTTCCAAATTATCATTTTCATCAGTAAACAATAAATTCTGTAAGATAAAAACACAAAAGTTAGATTAATGGTTAATATTTTACAATAACAGTTGACTGTATGCAGTGCTTTAAGTTTATCAAATAATTTACATATATTATATCATTTGCTCCTCATAATAATCCCATGAGGTAGGCCCTAGAGATATTATTACCTTTATCTTACAGATGAGGAAACTGAAAACCATCATATAGCTAACAAATCTCTGCTAACTCCAAGGTTATCCTTCTTTCCCTTATACTATACTTCCTCCCCCACGGAAAAGATCCTTGAAGATATACTATTTATAACTATAATTTAGAGAAATAGCATAGTGTGGTAGCTCAGGAATAGATGGACACTGGATTAGGTGGATTCTACTTCTGACTTCAGGAAAAGTACTAAACAATCGACAATGGGTGAAACACACGATTCTTCTATGCTCAAGCTTGTCATCTGGCAAACAGGGATAATACAAATTTCTATCTCTAAAGACAATTATCATAAGGATTAAGAAATAACTGAACTGTGCTTTTAGATAATTAAGTGCAATATAACAAACTAGTAAGATATTTTGAATTGTTTAGAATTTAGTAGTATAGAAACTCAACTCTAATCAGTAGCCTATGTGGTACATGATACATATGGACTAAGGAAACTTACATAAATAAGTCTTGTGCTATTCTGTGTAGAATGGCCTATAGGCTACATTAAAAAATGCTATTGAACAGACTGGTAGTACTGCGTAAAAATGGACCACATATAGGGAACAATCCTCAACTCTCCCAAATTATATCAGAGTTCAAGTTCTTAGATTTATGTGACAAACAAATCCTTAAGAAACGTCAGGAAAGCAATGGAATTAAATTGCTATCAAAAGTTTGGTATGTTATGTTGTATTGTCCTGGGAACAAGAACCTGATTAGGAGTTAGGATGATTAAGAGTCAGGAGTCCTGGGTCCCAATTCTCATCTACTTTTTTCCTAACTTAAAAAAAAGTTTTATTTTAGACTCAAACCAGAACAGAAATACAGAATAAAGCAAAAAAAAATATCATAAACTTAAATACTGGAACTTAAATACAATGAAAAAACAAGCATGTCATGTGCATAGCAGAACATAAGAGAAGATTCAAAGTACATAATGATAAATTTTAATTTCAAGAATGTCTATGATAAATACTACAGAGTGTGTTGAGTTGTCCTTTTCTTCACTTCCTTGTAAGTTTTCTTTTGTTCTCTGTTACACACTTTTTACTTTGTTCTTTTTTCACCCTTCCTCCCTGCTACAATTAAGTGCAGATGTATCACTATAAAAATACAGATATATACATACACATATACACATACATATATAGACATATACTTTCCCTAGCAAATTGATCTTTGTTTTTATATTTGTGCATATCTTGTTTCCCATCCCTCCTAACTCCTCTACTTTGCTTCTATTTGCTACCTTGCCCTTCTATTACTTAGCCTATCCCCCTCCAAGGATCCCTCCTCTTTCCTCCCATCTCCATAAATCTAAATATCCTTCTGTAGCCTCTTATAATCTATTCCCTTACCCTCCCCTCTAGAGATCCCTCTCTTGTCCTCTCCCTCTCCCTCTCCCCTTTACCATTTTATTTTTTCTGAATTTAGAAGGCTTTTATACTCTATTATATATGTATATATGCATATATATACATATACATGTATATATGTGTATACATACAAATATGTATTATTTCCCCTTAAACCCACTGCCAATGAAAGTAGGTTACCAGAACTACCAGTCCTCCTCCATTTAATCCCTCTGTATTCTTCCTCTTGTGCTTCATTTGTATAAGATAATTACTTTTTAGCTCTTCCTAAATGGTTTTACTTTTTAAAGTCATATACCCAGGTCTACCCCAGTATTTTCTACGAACTACCCAATCTCTAATGACAATCTTAGACATGTATACATTTTACATACATAAAAAGGTCTATCCTTACTGGATCACTTTTAATGTCTTCAGTATGTACCTTATGTTTTTCTTGGCTCTTGTATGTCATATCTTCTATTAAGTTCAGGGTTTTGATTTTTTTTTTTTGAGCAAAGTCTTGAAAGTCTGATAGTTGATCAAAAGTCCATAAAGTCCATTTTTTTTTCTAATCAGAATTATGTTTAACTTTTCTTGGTATGATATTTTTGGCTAGAGTCCAGTTCTTTTGCTCTTTGATATATAGTGCTCCAAGACCTATAGTGTTTTAGTGTCTCTGCTGCTAGGTCTTATCTGATTCTAACTGAGGCACCATCATATTAAAATTGATTCTTGTTTTTAATATTTTATCCTTGAGCTGGGGGTTTCAGGAATTTATAATATTTCTTTGAGTATTCCTCATGGAATCTCTTTCAAGTGGTTTTCGATGAAATTTTTTCTATTTCTATTTCCCCTCTTTGTTCTAATGCTTCAGGAAAATTTTCTTTAATTATTTCTTGTGCTATTTTATCAAGATTTCTTTTTGTTCATAACTTTCAGGTAGTCTGATTATTCTTATGTTTTCTCTTCTTGATCTGCTCTCCAGACTGGTTGTTTTTCTTATAAGATCTTTTCCTTTCTCTTCTATTTTTTCATTCTTTTTATTCAATTATTTCTTGATCTCTTGTAACTTTGCTGGCTTCACCTTGTCTAATTCTAATTTTCAAGGTGTCATTTTTTTCCTTAAGATTCTGGATCTCCTTTTCTAATTGGTTGACTTTCTTTTAATAATCTTTGGGTTTTTTGATTTTTAAAAAAGTTTTTCCTCCGTATTTTTCATTTGATTTTTAAAGTCTTTTTAAAGTTCTTCTATGAGTTCTTTTTGAACAGGTGACCATTTGACAGTTTACTCTTTGGGACAGAAGAGGGTTTCTTTGCTTCAATATTATTCTCTGAAGATGAACCCTGGTCTTCTCTACTCCCATAACATTTTTTTTTTTTTGCTTTTTGGAGGGGGAAAGGCAGGACGCTTGAGGTTAAGTAAGTTGCTTAAGGTCACACGGCTAGTTTTAAGTGTCTGAGGCCAGATTTGAACTCAGGTCCTCCTGACTTCAAGGCCGGTGCTCTATTCATTGCACCACCTAGCTGCCCCCCATAATAACTTTTGATGGTTGGATTCTTTCTTCTTTGCCTGTGCATTTTTTTGCAGTAACAGCTTACTTTTTGTAATCACCTCTAGCATTGGGGAACGGGGTATGGTGTCTCTTGCCCCAGATCTCCATTCTCCCCTCTAGCCTGGAACCAAAGCCAAACCTCCAGACTCCTGTGAGTACCCACAGCGAGGGGGTGTCTGTGTTCCATTGCTTCTGCAATGGGAGTGTGCTGGTTCCTTCTCATCGCTTCCATTCTCACAGCACAGCTAGGTCTGGCGTTCCTTGTCAGCAGAGGTTCCCTCAATCTTCCCCAGCTCACATTTTGGATATTTGTAGTTTTAATATGATTGATTATGCTGGTTGCTTTCCTCGGAGCCTTGCATTACTGGTAGAAATTCCACTTGGTCAGGATAAATGATTTCTTATACAAATTACTTAGTCGGCTTGACAGTATTTTATTTAATAATTTTGAATCAATATTCATCACTGATTTTGGCTTTTAGTTCTCCTGTATGTTTACATTCCTTAGTTTAAGTATTAGGACCATATCTTACTAAAGGATTCTGGTAGAGTGCTTTATTTCTCAATTTTAAAGAATAATTTGTGCAGTAGAGATATTAATTATTTGTTAAAAGTTTGAATTATCTTGTGGATCTATTAGGACCAGGAGTTTTTTCCTTTGGTAGTGCCTTGACAGCTAATTCTATTTCCTTTTCTGAATGTGGGTTACCTAAGACCTCTATCCCATTTTGTGAGTTTGAATATTTTATATTTTTGAAGGTATTCCTCTATTTGTTTTTTGTTCTCAGATCTGTTAGCATAAAATTGTGCATAATAGGTTCTGACTATTCTTTTTTATTCTGGTTTTGTTGTGTCTTCACCTTGCTCACTTGTTACTTTGTTGATTTGATTTTCTGGCCCTTTTTCCTTCTTTCAACAATTGAATCAGCTAAAGGTTTATCAATTTTATTAATCTTTTCAAAGAACCAGCCTTTAATTTATAATGTCTATGGATTTTGGGGGTTCAAGTTTATTTATTTTCCCAATTTTTAATATCTCCTGCTTTCTGCTTATTTTATCCATGACAGCTCTCCAATTTTTAAAAAGTGTAAGTTCTTTTTTCTATTTTAAAAAGGTTTTAAATATTTTATTTTCCCTTAATTCCATGTAAAAACAATTTTTAACATAAAAAAAGATTTCCAAATTCTCTCCCTCCATTCTCCCCTTTGCTGAAAAACCAAGTAATTTGATATAGATTATGCATGCGCAGTCATGCAAAACATAATTCCACATTACTCATGCTGTTAAAGAAAGACCCCCCCAAAAAACCCAAACCCCACAAAAACCAAAAAGCAACCCAACAACAACTGAGAAAAATAAAGAAAAAGTAGTATTTTTTCTGGAGATGAGTAATATTTTTCATCTTAAGTCCTTCAGAATTGTATTGTATCACTGTATTACAGAGAAAAGTTAAGTCCTTCACAGCTGATCATCATATAGTGCTGTTATGTTATACAACGTTCTTCTGGTTCTGCTCATTTCATTTTGCATCAGTTCATATAAGACTTTCCAAGTTTTTCTGAGAGCATCCTGTTTGTTGTTTCTTACAGCACAATAATATTCCATTTACAATTATATACAATGATTTGTTTTGCCATTCCCCAACTGATGGACATGCCCTCAATTTCAAATTCTTTGCCACCAGTATTGCTGTTGTTTCTCCTTTGTTCTCAAAGAGGCCCATGACATTGGGAAGGTGATATCATGACCTGCAAGTGAACTGGATTTAAGTGAGGGAGGGCTGTGGAAAAATACCAACCTCACTTTCTCCTCTGGAGCCATCTGGGTCCAGCAGCAAGATATAGATCAGGACAACTGGAGATGGCTCTGGATGCAGTGGGAGACCTTGGCCTTATTTATTTGCTTTTTGGAGGGCAACTGGGGTTAAATGACTTGCCCAAAGTCACATGGCTAGTTTTTGTGTCAAGTGTCTGAGGTCTGATTTGAACTCAGGTCCTCCTGACTCCAGGGCTGGTGCTCTATTCACTGCGCCACCTAGCCGCCCCTTTGGCCTTTTTAAGTTAAGGTCTTTCCCAGGTCTCAGTTTGTCCAAGGCAATGCCCATTCAATGATTAAGGCTAGCTTAGAAATGAGGCAAAGAATGGCCTAGGTAAATGACTTGGTAAAAGGTAATAAAAAAAAAATCAATCTAGTTGGGGAAGGGTTTCTGGCCAAAACAGAAACAAATCACTATTTATGTTCACTCTGAAACATCAGAGCTCAAACAATAACCAAATGAGGCTTAGGCTGGGATCTACTGTTGGCCAATCAATGTGAGCCAGAGTGATTTGGGTTTTAGGCATGGTCTTTAGAAAAGAAATCTAGCCTATAACTCCAAGATACTTCTTTGGGTAGTCTAAAACATAAATGTCTACAACAAGAGAGTCAATGTCTAACAGTCAGGGCCATTAAAAAAGCTGCTATAAATAGTTTTTGTACATAAAGGTTCTTTTCCTTTTTTTCAATTATTTCTTTGGGATATAAACCTAGTAGTGATATTGCTTGGTCAAGTTTTGGTCAAATTGCCCTTTGGACATAGTTCCACTTGCTCTCCAGAATGGTGGATCAGTATACAACTTCACCAACAATGCATTAGTGTCTCAATTTTCCCACATCCATTCCAACAGTTGGCATTTTCCTTTTCTGTCATATTAGCCAATTTGATAGGTGTGGCTGAGTTATTTTAATTTGCATTTCTTTAATTAATAGTTATTTAGAGCACTTTTCATATAATTATAGATAGCTTTAATTACTTTGTCTAAAAACTTTTCATATCCTTTGGCCATTTAATCAATTGAGGAATGACTCTTACTTTTTTTTTTATGACTCTTACTTTTATAAATTTGACCCACTTTTCTATATATTTGAGAAATGAGGTCCTTATCAGGTAAATCTGCTGTAAGATTTTTTTTCACAGTAATGATTATTGTGTATTTCCCTCAATCCTATTTCCTTCCCCCCTCCATCTATTCTACTCTCCCCCCTTTCACCCTGTCCATCATCAAGAGTTTTGTGTTTTGCCTACCCCAATTCACCCTCCCTTCTGTAACTCTCTCCCCTTCTCTTAGACCAGCAGTTCTCAACCTGTGGGTTATGTTCAATTTAAATACATCCTGCATATCAGATATTTACATTATGATTCATAACAGTAGCAAAATTACAGTTATAAAGTAGCAATGAAAATAATTTTATGGTTGGGGGTCACCACAACATAAGGAACTGTATTAAAGGGTTGTGGCATTAGGAAAGTTGAGAACCACTGTCTTAGATCCTTTCCTTCCTACCTTTCTGTAGGGTTAGGTAGATTTCTACAACCAACTGAGTGTATATGTTACTCCCCCCCTTTTTTAACATTCTTTTTTAAATTTTTTGCTTTTTGGAGAGGGGAGGATGGGGTAATTGGGGTTAAGTGACTTGCCCAAGGTTACAAAGCCACCTAGTCACCCCTGTTTTTCCCACTTTGAGCTAATTATGATAAAACTAAGGTTCATGCACTCCTACCCCCTACCTCTGGCATAAGCCCCATCTTACCCTTCACTATAAAATCTCTTTTGTGTCTTTTTTTATATCACATAACTTATCCCATTCTACCTCTCCCTTTCCTCCTCTCCCAGTACATTTCTCTTTACCACCCCTTAATTTTATTCTTTGGATAATCATCACATCATTTCGTTCACATGTCTTCTGTCTACATATACTCCTAACTGCCCTGGTAATGAGAAAGTTTTTAGGAGTTATAAATATCATTTTCCCATGTAGGAATATCAACAGTTTAATCTTATTAAAACCCTTATGATTTCACCTTCCTTCTCCTTAATTCTGCATCTGAAAGTCAAAATTTTTATTTAGTTCTGTTTTTTTTCATCAGGAATGCTAGAAAGTCTTCTATTTCAATGAATATCCACTTTTCCCCCTGAAGGATTATATTTAGTTTTTCTGGGTAGGTGATTTTTGTTGTAATTCCAGCTCCTTTGCCTTCCAGAATATAATATTCTAAGACCTCCAATCTTTTAATGTATAAATTGCTAAATCTTGTGTTATTCTGACTGTGGCCTGATGATATCTGAATTGCTTATTTCTAGCTGCTTGCAATAATTTCTCCTTGACATGGGAGCTCTGGAATTTGGTTAACATTCCTGGGAATCTTCATTTTGGTATCTCTTTCAGGAGGTGATTGGTGGATTTTTCAATTTTAATTTTATCTGCTGGTTCTAGAATATCAGAGCAATTTTTTTTTGATAATTTCTTGAAAGATGATGTCTAGGCTCTTTTTTTAAAATCATGGCTTTCTGGTAGGCCAATTATTATTTTGGTTTTAAAATCTTGTTTTATTGTTTCTAGATGTTTCTTGATAGTGGTTTAAAATTAGATTTTCTTAATAAAGCCATTAGCTTCTACTTACCCAATTCTTTTTTTAAAATTTTTTTTATTGACTTGTTTGTTTACTTTTAGGTTACAAGATTCTGTTCCAAAGTCACTTCAGTTATAGATTTTTCTCCCCTTCCTCCCCATATCCCACCCAACCCCCCCATGGTGGCATACAATCATGTATAGGATCTGCAAACTCCTTCACATTGTACAATCGTCTGGTTGTATAGGTGTTATAGCCAATGGAGTGAACAATGAGAAAAGAGAAACAAAAGCCAGACATTGAAAAGAATGATAGCATGTATTACTTCAGTCTCCGTTCAGATTCTAATCTTTCTGGATCTTTCTCCGAATGTAGACATCTCCTTCCATCCTGAGACTTGTATAGTTGTCTTTTAACTATGTGATGCTGAGAAGCGTCCAGTTTTTCAAAATTGGTCGTCACACATATGATGTATCTGTGACTGTGTACAAATTTTTCCTGGTTC
>CM053595.1:75440718-75473897 GCA_028646575.1 Pseudocheirus occidentalis | reverse complement strand
CTTCCCATTTCTTATAGCACAATAATATTCCATCACATTCATATACCATAACTTGTTCAGCCATTCCCCAATTGATGGGCATCCCTTAAATTTCCAGTTTTTTGCCACCACAAAGAGAGCTGCAATAAATACTTTTGTACATATGGATCCCATAATTCTTAATGGAATGGAATTCACTGTTGTCTCTTCTTGGTTTTGTTGAATATTTCTTTTATCTAGTGATTGTCTTCATCATTGCAAGAGTAATTTTTAAGGTTGATAACTGAAACCTTTTGAACTGCCATCTTTGCCAGAAATCTTTTCCATTGCTTTTGGAAAGAAATCTTACTGCCAACCTTGGGCATGAAACATAGGCAACCAACCACTTGCCTCAACAAAATCACATGTTGCTGTCAACATCAACCTAACAGACATAAGCAATTCCCTTAAATCAGCCAAATTACTGCCCGTAGTATTTCCTCATAATTGGGTTTCTTCTCTTTCCAAACATTCTTAAGGTTCAAGTATTCAGACACCTAACCCAGTGTCTTACTAATGCAGTATCTTACTAACCCAATGTCTAACCTAACCTTACCCCCTTTATGCAAATCACATATGGAGACATGGAATTCCAGAACTAGGTGGGATCCCAGGGGTCATCAATTCATGCCCTACCTTAAGCAGGAATCCTCTCTGCAACAGCCTTACAAAGTCTTCTTCCAATCACTACAGGAAGACTGCCTATGAAGAGCAATTTGCTAAAATTTGAAGGCAACCAATTCCATGAAAGGATAGATCTTATTGTTAGACCGTTGTTAGGAAAGTGACATGGGGAAGAGAACTGATTTTGTAGTTTCAAACAAAGAGGCTCAAACCTTGCCTCTGATGTTTACTTTCTCTATGATCTGGACAAATCACTTAACATTCCTGGGTCTTAGGTTCTCTGTCTGTGAAATGGGGAGATTAAATGGACCATGAGGTACCTTTTACACCTAAATCTATGATCCCATATATATTTTATATTTTCCTAAAAACTTAATCCATTGGGACTTTTTCTGCTACCTTGGGCCAGAAAGAACAAATCTGATTCTTTTTCCATATTATGGTCTATCTGATTTTCTCCAGATTAAATTTCCTATGTCACTCTTCCCATTCTTTTATGAACTTGGTCTTTAGTCTTCTTAGCAACCCCACATTTCACACTACTCTCAATTTATCAGTGTCCCTTTAAGTTGACACTTAACCCCAACTACATGCCTTACATTTGCTAGCTACTTAGTGAATTCCCTTCCTTTTGTCTTTTCCTCACATGGCTCTGAGTCTTTACCTATGAAAATGAGAGGATTGGACTAGGTGTCCTCTAAAGTCATCATAAAGTCAACCATTTCTTATCAATCATCTTGATGGTCATTTCTGAAGACTAATCATTCAAATGATCAAGAATCTAGAATTATCAAAATTTGATATGTTTACTAACCAGTATAATAGGAAATTGAAATAAAAACTATAAAGAATTAATTGTAAGCACTGCTCTGTAAATTTATATATAAGAAGAAGCTCTGAAATTCTGTGGACACTGAATTGGTCATGGGGCCTGTTGTTAGAATGGACATCTAATCCAATGTGAAGCCATATCCCCTTACATTATTACAAATAGCCATTGAACCTCTTTTTAAAAAACATCCTATAGGAGGTACATCAAACCACTATTAGACACCTGGATTTCTATGAAAAATCCTCTTCACCTTGAGAAAATTTGAGGTACAGTCCAGTTCTGGCTCTGGTTTGGTTTGTACCACTTCTCAGTTTCCTCATCTGCAATGTGGGAATAAAAATACTAGAGGTACTTAACTAACAGAATTGTTGGAAGAACCAAGTGTGATCATTCACATGAAGTACTATTTAAGTATGAGTTATTAAAGAGAAAAATAAATGTGAGATGTTATTATTCTTCCACCAAAACCTTTCTCTGATAACTCACTATGATGCTGGGTTTTCAAAGGCACACAGGAAAAGAAGATCTAAGAAATGTAGCCAAAAGGCAAAGGTTTTAAGTCCAGAATTGTGTATAGGTTGGCTGAAGACCAGGCTAGCTAATGCCAGAGGGGCTCATGGCCAGACAATTGCCACAATGTGATAAATGTTTTTAACTACAGAAGTTTATGAAGACTATGTTTTAAGAACATGTAGATTAGCTCATCTTCCTCAGTAGAAGGATAAAATGAATAGGAAATAACAGATCCTTTATGCATTAAAGTTTCTTTATCTCTAAAAAAATAAAGCTCTGTCCCCCATCCCTCCCATCTAATTGTCTAGAATGTATGTATTTGTTTTGAATAATGGATAAAGTGACCAAAGCAGAATTGACTGCATGTTTACTGGAAGATCTTGCTCAGAGTTCTCCTGAGAGCACCTTTCACCTCATGGTTCCTTAGGCTATAGATGATAGGGTTCAGCATAGGGGTAACCACTGTATAGAAGACTGCCACCTGACGATCCCGGTCCAAGGTATAGCTACTGACTGGTTGGAAGTATAGTCGGATAACAGTCCCATAGAATAATGTCACCACCACAATGTGAGAACCACATGTGGAGACAGCCTTGCGTAAGCCTGCAGTTGAACGTAGACCAAGCACAGTGACAAAAATGCACACATAGGAGATTAGAATAAAGACAAATGGGGAGAGAGTTGCTGTGACTCCTTCTGTTAGAATCACTAGCTCATTGATAAAAGGGCGTGAGCAGGAGAGTTGCATTAGGGGAGGGAGATCACAGAAGAAATGCAAGATATGGTTGCTGCAAAAATGAAGTCTTGAGACAAGGATTGTATGTAAAAGGGAATTCAAGAACATGAGAAACCAAAATACCAGGACTATACAAATACACAATTTTTGGGTCATGATGGCCCCATAACGCAAAGGATTACAAATAGCCACATAACGGTCATAGGCCATAGCTGCCAATAGGTAGCCTTCCATGTTACCCACAGCTACAAAGAAGAAGACCTGAGTCATACACTGAGTAAAAGAGATAGTCTTGCTCCTGGAGAAGGTGTGAATCAGCAACTGGGGAATGGTGATGGTGGTGAAGCAGATGTCAATGGTGGAGAGTTGACTCAACAGGAAGTACATGGGAGTCTTGAGCTTGGGGTCTATCCAGGTTACAGTAATAATCAGGGAATTCCCAACTATGGTAATTAGGTACATGGTGAAGATGACCCCAAAGATGATTGGCTGTATGTCCAGCCGGCTAGTCAAACCCAAGAAAACAAATTCAGTCACGAAAGTGTAATTATGGGCCTCCATCAGAGATAAGGATGTTGGTCTTTACCTGAAGGAAGAGGAAAGAGGTAAAATGACATATGAGACCTGAGAGCATAATGAGACACAGGACTTTGCTTTATACATGTCTCAAAACCCAGCAGAGGTGACTGCAAGGCCTTCGAAAATTGACCTCTTTGGTCTTTTTATATAGTCAACAATGATGAAGACTTGGGGTCAAATACAAATCTCAAGGAAAACATTGACACCACGATAGTATAGGATCATGAAGCATTGCCTCAGAAGTAGAAGCGTAATGCCTCTGAGGCAGAAGCAGATATTGTAGTATGCAGGGTACTCTTGGAATCTGAAAACATTGGTTTACAATATGAGTGTCACTTCTTGCCTATGAAAAAATAAAAAAGTTTTATAAAAATGTTTTTTTATAAAATAAACTAGTCTCTGGGTCTCAGTTTCCTCATTTGTAAAATTAAGATATTGAACTAAATGATTTCTAAAGCTCCTTCCTGCTGTAAATCCTATGATTTCATCTCTGAAAGAAAACAGAGTACTGTGAAAAGAGCACTGAACTTGCAATCTGAACACTAGAGGCTCATTGTTTTCCTGACTGTAAAGTCATAAAAAAGTAAATTCACTTCTATCAGGCTTAAATTTCTCATCTCTATAATGAGGCGAACAATATTTCATCCACTTACCCTAGACAATAATCATAAGGGAAAACTCTTGTTGATTTTAAAGTTATATTAATGCAAGTTCTATCTAAATATTCCCTTCCTGGCTCTGAAACCTACTAGTTATTTTTCCCTGGGCAAATAACATGATTTCTCTGATACTTGTTTGCCTCATCTATGAAATGGGAGCTATAATGGGAGATAGAATCATTTCACTATCTTCATCCCAACAATGGGGTGAGGAAATGTTAAAGTGCTAGCAAAAAGTTAGTTAATATTATCTATATCTCTCCTCATTTTTAGCCATTAATCATAATGTTCTTCAGCAATGGAGCACAAATGCTATTATTACTGCAGTAGAGATGTTTGAGTGGAAGCAGAGGATGCCACAAGGAAGAAAAGACAAGAATTCTGTTTTGTTCTACTTAGATTGTTCACATAGAGGCCCATCTCTTCCACATGTTTTGGCATTGCAGGCTAAAGAGTGTCTGTCCCAGGGTCTAAGGCTGCCTGAAAAAAATTGCTTTCTCTAATTAGGGTCCATTGTCAACCACAGTGCTTCAATCACAATCACTAGGCTCATATAAGAGAGTTGCCTGGAGCACTGCAAGTTTAAGTGACTTACATGCAGCTGGTAGGTGTCAGAGGTAGAGCTTTAACCCAGGTTTTCTTGGCTTGGCGAATAGCTCTCTATCTCCTGTGTCATGTTTCTCATATCACAGTTGTCTCTATAAAAAGACGAGTGAGTGACCACTGGACAATTGAGTTTTGTAGAAGCTTTGTGACTGGGGAATTTAGACCAAGGGGAGGAAACTGGGCAAGGTAGAGGTGGTTGTGGGAATGTTTCAGGGAGTAATTAATTAATATTTAATATGTTATATCATATACAGATATAATATGTAATAACATAAAATTAGTGTTACATAATATGTTATGTTGATATTATGTTAATATAATTATATAAAGAACATTGGATTTGGAATTGGATGACCTAGGTTCAAATCCTAGTTCCACACTGCTTACTAGGTTATATCACTTTGGGAAAAGTCATTTCTTCTAGGGCAGTGTTTCTCAATCTTTCTAATGCCACAACCCTTTAATACTCATATGTGGACATATCTGCATGTAGGCAGACCTGCCTGTAGACAGATCGAGGAGCGGCGACTTGGTTCCTAAGGCCATCAGAAATATGCATTTTCTGATAGTCTTAGGCAACCCTTATGAAAGGGTCATTCGACCTCCAAAGGGGTCGCCACCCACAAGTTGAGAACCACTGTTCTAGGGCTTCCAGAGAAGTAAAATGGAACTAATAATTCTTGTCCTCTCGCGTTTCACAGAATTGTTAAAAGGCATCAAAATGATAATATACAGATGGTCCCAAAAGTCTTAATGCATTTTTGAGCTATTAAAGCTTTATTTTGAGTTGTTAAAGCTCAAAACTGCACTAAGACTTTTGGGACAGCCTGTGAAGTTAGTAGGTATGTACGTACATATGTATGTATAGTATATATAATAGCTCAAAACTGCATTAAGATTCTTGCAACACTCCACATAGTAAAACATCCTATCAATAGTACACATATATACCTACTCTACAAATGCATATCTCCCATTAGTGTGATTTAATTCCCTTTCCCTTAATTTACTATTCTGCTTGTGCCTCAGTTCTTTAGCCTTATCTCTCCACTTAGCTTTGACCACAGAGACATTCCATACAGCATAGGTAATTTATTTTTATACATACACCCAATTACCAGTAAATTTATAGCCCATAAATATTTCATTGAGATGTAACTCAACATTTCAAAAATCCCACTATTACTAGCAAATCATTATGGTTTATCTAAAGAGTCACTGAGATATAAAAGATCTCAAAGACCATTAATTCTAAATAATACCTGAAAGAATATCCCCTCTCCAGCATCTGTGACAACTGTTCATCCAACCTTTTCATGAAGAACTGTCATGATGATTAACCTACTGCTTTCTGAGGTAAGATTGGACAAGGCCCACCCTCTATTACCTTTACTTGAGTATAACATGAATAAGGGATACAATGTGATTTTCATGGATATCTTCTCCTCTTCCTTGGCATCCTGTATCTGGCCCCACCCATCATCCAAGATCGTCATTTCCTAGTTCTCTAATCCTCCAAATCATGCCAGCTTTCTCTCATTCCCTACCACTGGGTATAACTTTTCTCAGTAGTATTGCATATACCCAGGAATGTATGAATCTGGGGATGTTTGGGTTCAGACCACTGTTTCATAATCTCTGATTTGAGGCACTAAGGGACCCTGTGGAAAAGATCGTGAATTTCCTTCCTTGGTGTCAACTCAGAGATGGACACAAAATATATCCCTCTTTACTCCACCCTCCCATAATTAAAACAAATCTATAATTCAAACTGGAAATGGAACTAGGTATGATGTGCATTAAGAACAGCTGAGGTAATTTTGGGGTGGTTGACCTGTTGAAAAGAAAGCATAGAAGCCATTTGAAATGGGAGAAAGAATGTAAAAATTATTGGAAAGGACCTTGAAGTCCATCTTGTCCAACCCACTCTGTTTGTAGGTAAAGATGTTGATTCTCAGAGAAGCTAAGTGACTTGCCAAAAAGAAAAAGTGCTTGCCACCAGTGAAAAGTAATGGTACCAGGGTCTGATGTAACATCTTATGACTCAAAATACAATGGGATTTTCCCCCATTAAGCAATGAAATGAAAGACAAATCTATATAGGAATAAATAGATTTGTCTTGCATGACTCCAGAGGAGAAAAACAGGAGAAACAGGGGAGAGCCATTGGGCATGCATGTGGGGGTTGAGATTGTCCAGTGAAACAGATTTTAGTACAAAATAAGGAAGATATTAGAACTATTCAGCAATGAAATGTGTTGCAGCTGTATGAAAGTGCCTTGCCCTGGTCAATGCAGAACTATAAACAGTTTCTGGTTGCTGTCAAAAGTCTCTTTCCATGAATAAAGCACCAACCCTGTAGTCAAGAGGACCTGAATTCAAATCTGAATTCAGACACTTGACACTTACTAGCTGTGTGACCTTGGGCAAGTCACTTAATCACAATTGCCTTGCCTTTCTCCCTCCAAAACAAAAAGTCCCTTTCCAACTGTTAAAATTCCTCACTACTATAAATTCATCAAAGTTCACATTGAAAGTATTTCTATTTTTAGCCAGTAATACATTTGGGAGATATTAGGTCCAGATATTTATTGCTTCCAGTATATAGCTCTGTCCTTTGTTGAAAGAAGTTTGAAAGAAGAATAGAATGTATATGCAAAGAACTCTACAGGCAAATACACAAATAAACATGAGCACATATAAGCAGGCACACAAGAGAAAGGGAAACAGAAATATCAATTAGGCTGGAACTGTATCACTGTATCATTTTAAAGATGTCACAGATACTACCTGATTTTTCCAAATGTAATGTTAGATGAGGAAGAGAAAAAGATGGACCATTCCTGATACCTTTGTTGTCACTGCACAAATCTTAAATAAGAAACTTTTATCACTTTGAGGTTTACTTTGAACAGGATCCATGATGCTAGATACTTACAGATAGATCATATTGTCCAACCTCACTTTCCAGGCAGGATCATCCTTTTAAACAGAATGTTTCCTTAGGTGGAGGGCGTAGATAGAGTAGAAGGAGTTTAGATTCTGCAAAACTGGAGGGAAACCCACTGCACTCAGATGATCTTACTTCTATTACTGGAGGAGCCACTGACTAGTTTGTAATCTTGGATGTCACTATAGATAACTTAGTCTCAATTTCCTCATATATATAACAGGAGGTAGGATGGAGGTTGAAACTAAATGGGCTTGAGTCTCCCTTCCAGTTCCGAAAAATCTATGATCTGTGTCCAAAAATGAAATAATCTGAGGTCTCTTCTAACTAATTTTCCAGTACAAGCTTTCTACATTTTAACATTTATTTTCCAATGTTTCTTGCCCATCCAGTACCCTATATGCTATATTCTAGCACTGTCAGCTCTAAGTCACCTCCCTACTTTGCCATACTGGATTTTTTAAAAATATTCTAGTATTTTATCTTCTAAAGTTCCTTTCATATGTGTGTTATAATATATTGTGCTGTGTCAAACTTCCTTTTATTTCTAACATTTTGATTTTCATAGGGCACTCCCTCTCTCCAGCATCCTAGCATCTTAAAGATTCAGGTTATGCTATTTCCCTCAGACTTATACATAATCAATCCTTTGATTCCTACGTGTAGAGCAGGCAGAAAAATAGTAAGAGAAAGAAGATAGGCAGAAAAACATAATGAAATTCTTCTCACAAACCCTTCTTCTCACCATTTTTAAATGAGGAAGTGACTCCAATGTCTTTACCCTTATCCAGTCCAGATTCTGCTTATTGATGCCAAATTCCACAACACAGCACAAAAAATTCTCCCTATGGAGAAGAGAGGAAGAATAAACTATTACTCATTATTTCAGGGCCCCACAGAGCCCAGGCCTGTGCTCTGGACATTTCTTCTCCATCCCCTTTTGCAGCTACAAGGGCTCTGGTATCATTCCTAATCTGATTCCCCATCTAGTAATATCAACTCCCATCTCTATTGATCTTCTCCTGGGACATATGAGATTTTTAAAAATCCCCTTGGAGAATTTTTCCCAGAATCTGGTGAGGAAAATTATCCTTTGAGATATAAAAAAATCTCTATAACTCCCATCCACCATCATCAAACTTAAGGGGGAAAATGGGAATTGTAGGTAACTTAGTTCCCTTAGAAACATATTTGCCTCCCCTTATTCCTAGGGACAAAGTAGAGAGTAAAAAGGGAAAGAGAACCATGAACAAGAATTTCTCTTTCTTTGATGACCTGATGAACATGCAACTACAATTAATTCATCTTTCTTAAACACATTTCATCACATCTTCCCTTGAGGTTGGTAATTAAATATTATCTATATTTTATAAATGAGGGAATGAGTTCTTATTCTTAATGATATTAATGATCTTAAATCAATTTTAAAAGTTTACTCAACTCATAAATAGCAAAACTGACACTTAAACTAAGTTCTCTTAGTTCCAAGTCCAGTGCTTTTATCACTATATGATATGGGGATCAGAGTGGATATTACATTCACACCAAATATCACTCAGCCATCAGAACACAAGAGTGCCCATTAATTTGGAACCTTACTCCCTTCACAGAAGGAAGATTAGAGATATCATGATGGACTCCACCAAAGATTCCAGAAAGACATATGTCTCCTGCCCAACTAAGATGTGGTTTTCAGAGGATAAGTTAGGGAAAAAGTCAAAATTATTCATGTCATGCTCTTTTTTTAAATTAATTTGTTTTCTTGTTTACATCACTCATTTCCATGAGATTTTGAGTTACAAATTTTCTCTCCATCTTTCCCCTACCCACCACCTCAAAACAGACATCCCACTGTATAGCCCTTCCCCCAATCTGCTCTCTCCTGTGTCCTCCCTAATTGCCCCTCTGATTTTCCAGTAGGGCAGGATGGGTCTCCCTACCCCAGTGCCTGTATATTTTAATCCCCAATTGCATGTTGTTACTATATATATATATATATGTATATGTATATATGTGTATATGTATATATATATATATATATATATATATATATTGTGTGTCCACACACACATACATACATACACACAAATATATTTTTAACATTTGATTATAGAACTTTAAATTCTAGATTCTTTCCCTTTATCTCTCATCACCCACCCCCACTGGAAAGACAAACCATTTGATACAGGCTGTACATGTGTATTTACGCAGAGCATCTCCACATTGGACATACTGTGAGAGACTGATTATATGTTGCTCCTTCCTGTCCTGCCCCCCACCTTGTTCTGTTCTCTACCCTGTTCCTGTCCCTTTACAGAAGTGTGTACTTCCAGCAATCTTCCCCCAACCTTGCCCTCCCCCTGACATTTCACTTCTTATCCCCATCCCCCCTACTCTCCTGTGTGGCAAGATACCCAGTTTAGAGTGTATGGCATTCCTTCTCTAAGCCAAATTCAATGAGAGTAAGGGTGACCCTTTCCCTTTTGCCTTCCTGTTCTTTCCCTCCATTCTAACAATTATCCCTAGCTTCTTCTTTATGAGATGATTAACCCCATTCTGTCTCTCCCTGTCTCCTCTCATTCTAATCCTCTCCCACCTCAGAATTTCACCTTTTAAAGTACCATCCCTTCCTATTCAATTGGTCCTGTGCCCTCTATGTACACATATATACACATAATCAGATGTGTTCATATGAATATATAAACCCTCCTATATAGACATATGTGTATGTATATGTATATATACTTTTGTATTCCCTTCCCCTATCCTCATACTGAGAAAAGTTTCATAAATTACAATTATTATTTTTCCATGTAGGCATGTAAATAGTTCAACTTTGATAAGTTCTTTATGATTTCTTTTCCCTGTTTACCTTCTCTTGCTTCTAGTATTTGAATGTCATAATTTCTTTTCAGTTCTGGTTTCTCAGCAAGAATGTTTGAAAGTCTTCCACCTCACTAAATGACTATATTTTCCCTAGAACATTATTCTCAATTTTCCTGGGTAGATGATTCTTGGTTTTAATCATAGCTCCCTTGATCTCCAGAATAACATATTCCAGGCCCTTTGATCCCTCAATATAGAAGCTTCCAGATCCTGGGTTATCCTAATTGTGTTTCCACAATGTTCAAATTGCTTCCTCTTGGCAGCCTGTAATATTTTCTCCTTGATCTGGGGACTCCAGAACCTGGCTATAACATTCCTAGGAGTTTGCTTTTGGGGATCTTTTTCTAGAAGTGACTGGTGAATTCTTTCAAGTTCTATTTTGCCCTCTGGTTCTAAAATATCAGGGCAATTTTCCTTGAGAATTTCTTGAAGGATGCTTTTCTCCCCCAAATTTAGCTGAGTAGTACTGACCTTTCACTTAGTCCTTGTTTCTTATGGCTTGATAATTCTGGAAACTGCTACAGCTGCCCCTGATCCACTCTCCTGAAGGCTCCAGCTGTGGCTCATCCTGGCTGCTCCTGGGGCCAAGCTGCAGTTTCAGGCTGGCCTGGTTTTGGCTCCCAGCATGCTGAGATAAGCCCTTCCTGCTGAACTGTCTTCAGCAGGAGATGTATTTTTCTTTATTTTTGTGTGATTTTGGAGCCCTAAAATTTGTTTAGAGTCATATTTTATATGTATTTGAGGTGGCTATGTGAGAGCTGCAGAACCTTGTTGCTACTAATACTGATGACTTACAGAATGGAACAATAAAAAACAAATACTGGTTCCTTTCACAATGGTGATCCCAAGAAAAATAAATTAACAAATAAATAAATGAATAAATAAATAAATAAGTGTATGAATGAATTAGTGAATGAATGAATGAATAAATGAATGAGCTAATGAATAAATGAATGAATGAATGAATAAACAAACAAATAAATAAACAAATAAGCTGTGATCATAGTGAAGAAATGTATTGTTCTATCATTTCAGTCACGTACACTCATTATGACCCAATTTTGGAGACTTCTTGGCAAAGTTACTGGAGTGGTTTACCACTTATTTCTCCAGTTCATTTTACAGATGAGGAACTGAGGCAAACAGGGATAAGTTACTTGCTAGCAGCCACAGCTAGTAAACATCTGAAGTCAGATTTGAACTCATGAAGATGAGGTTTTCTTGATTCTAACCCCAGTGCTCTAGCCTCTGCACCATGTAGCTGCCCCATCTTTCATCACAATATGAAGATATTGTTGGATTAATAAAGCCTGTACTAGTGGAGCATAAGCACTGACAGGATCTACAAAACTGAAAAACATTCAAGGATGGGAAAAGTTGTGGACTATATGCCTATTGACTGAGACTTGGCCAAGTTGAGTGAAGAGTGTGGCATTGCCAGAAAGGTGGTCACAAGATGATGATTTTTTTTCAGTCACAACAACTCATGAAACTTTCTACAAGGAGATAAATATCTATGATCTGTGTTATTGGAAGGAATAACTACACTGTATGAATCACAGTTCCTTCAAAGTATTGAAGTATAATTGTTTATGTGCTGTATGTAGGGTATTGTTAAATATATATATGTGTGTGTATACACACACACACACACACACACATAAAATGGCCAGAGAAATTCATTAAACTGCTAAAATGTGAATGTATTTGAAATCTGAATCAAAATAGAAAATACACCAATAATATTATACTTACATCATACATATATATAAGTAAACAATTTATATTTATATATAAATTCATATTTATATACAATTTACATTTATATAAAACAATTTATATTTATATATAAATAAACAATATTACAATCCATTACAATGGGAAAACATACATTGTCTGAATTTTGCTTACGAATTGTTTTGATTTTAAAATTGATGTTTTAGAATTATATAAAAAGTAACGCTAATATAACTATGTTATTAATAGAACATAAGGACTTATAAACTAGTAAAAGAAAAATGTGACTTAGAAAATGCAGTCTCAGAGACTCTTGCAGTTGAACAAGATTTCAGAGGGCAACTTGTGAAGCTCTTACATGAATCAGAAATTCCTTCCTGAAAATCTCTAACAATTGACCATTCAGCTTCAAGAATATTTCCAGAGGCAGGGAACTCAATGTTTAGATAACTTGGATTCTTGGGAAATTTTCCCTTCTATTGAGTTAAGAATCTGCCTCAATGTTGTCAGCACCATGGCTAGGGACAGCAGCAAAGCAGATTGCTCATGAGCTGAATCAGCACAACACCAAGGAATACCAAGCCAATGACAACAATCTATCACCATCATGGGAATGAAGGAGCAATAGTAGTGGGGGGTTCAAAAAAGAGAAAATGTTTAAGTCAATAATACTAAATGAAAAGTCATTTTGGAAATACTATACACTGGTATTTTGAAGGACATGGCAACAGTAAAAATTCCTGGGAATTTTCCATGACTTACGTATTTCATTTTGTTTATCTCACAACACACCAATCCTCAAGAAGGTGGCTGAGGAGGTATGTATGGATGTGTGTGTATGTGCATGTGTGTGTGTGTCTGGTTTTTTTCCAAACTCACATATATTTTCTGTACTGCAGCCCTCTAACCACATTGGATGAGCATCAGCTTTTGTTGAGTCTGATAAGAATACTAAAGGCATCACTGATAACATAATTGTCTGAAGTTCTACTCTCAACAACTTTAGGGTAGTTGCAAGAGACCAGACACAGAACCTATAACTTGGAGCCATTGATCCTAGTTTTGCCCTCCCCCCAGGCTAAAAAGAATAGCAAAATGTAGAGTAAAAAAATCCATAGAAAACATAAAATCTCATAAAAGGAATTTCATAAAAGCCAACCATTAGCTTTTTAAATCCTGTTTTTAAAACTTGAAAAAAATAACGTACTTTCCCCAGGGTACATGAGAATTCATTTTATTTCCTTAATAATCAGATTACTCCCACAAGTTCATAGTTTTTGAAAGTAGAGCAGAAAGACCTGTGGAAGTGATTATGGATTGAGGCTTAATGGTAGTGAGAGAAACTGTAAAAGTCAAAGCCAGAAAGTTGCTCACCTCCTGAAGAGTATTCCACACCCACACAAGAATTCTAAGATTACTGCAGAAGGGGAATAGGTAAAGAGAGGGGGACCTAGATTCAGCATGTCAAAACTTTGATCTCCTCCCTTAGTGAGGACTCTTCTTCATTATATAGATACTATTAGTGGAAGGAATCGATTCCATCTCTCATCTCAGAGATCTCCAGTGAGAAGGATCATTGGGACAATCAGTATAACTTTTCCCAGTTACTGCATAGGATGGTGTAAATGGATTGACAAAAGAAAAGGGAATACAAGTTCCAATCCAAATTTTAAAAGATATAGTGGGAGACGCTGGGAAATCAGGAAGCAGACTTCCAAAAGTCCTAGGGGAGAGGGGTAAATTTAGATTTCTTTACCATTAACTTACTGGTAATAGACAATATCAGACTTGAGTTATCTAAGAGTAGATAGGTCCTAACAGAACCTGAGGAGAACTTTTGCATAGAGGAAAGATGGTGAAAACTAGGCAAAACTGCAGAAAATCTTAAATAGTCTAAAACCATTCTGATCCTGGGGATGCATGAAAGACTTAGAGAGCTTCTAAGAGCCAAGAATTATATTTGCCCTGCAAATTTCATTCTGAAAGTGCTGTAACATTTGTCTGAGCAGAAACAACCCTATGTTAAACAGAAATAGCAATATCCAACTGAGAACAAGGAAAAGCAGAACTGTATTGGCTCCTGATCAAATTAAGGATCAAGAAAGAGCCAAGTAATATGTATAAAGATTATTATTATTATTATTATTAACTGTTGCTACTAGTTTTGTCTTTGATAATCAAACAGAATTAGCTTAATCTTCTACCTAACAGTTGTCGTCAAATAACTAAAGACAACTATAATGTCCTCTTTGAGTTTTCTCTTCTCAAGTCCTAGTTCCTTCACCCACTCCTCCTGTGACATAGATTAAAATATATTCAGTACCCTGGATGTGCTTCTCTGTATATTTTGAACTTCTTAGTGTCTTTAGGCTGTAGTTTTTCTAGCTCTGGAATTTCTTACTTATCTTTCTGCTGAATGCATTCTGCTTAATTTATAGTCCTAAAATCTCCCACTATAATTGACTTTTAAATATTTTTTGTCACAAAAGTATAAGGTTTACTTTATTACTTACTTCACTTAATTGCAAAATAATTAGCATCATACATATTGAAATGTGACATTTGTTATTTGAATAGAGAATTTTAGCATAATATCACTTTCTTGTTTGTCTCCATAAAATATTTTTGGGTTTATATAGAATCACTGAACTGGAATGAATTTCAGAAGTCATTGAGTCCAACCATGTCTAAAAAGATTTTCTTATACAAAATTCTTAACAAGTATCACCCAGCTTTATTTTTAACATGTTTAATAACGGAGAACTCACTAATTCCTTAGGCAAATAACTCCATATTCAGGAAGTTTTTCCTTAACTCCATGCCTAAATTTTCCTCCTTCCAAATTCTACTTATTGCCTCAAGTCTTCTCTCTGTCATTGACATAGGGACTGAAAAAGGAAAGTTGTATTTTATTCATTCTTTTAAACTTTCATTTTTAAAGTAGCTCGAAATTAATTTTTTCATTAACATGTGCCTGCTACACATTAGGTTGGTTAGAAACAAATTTTTCTATTTTCCAGAGGCAAAAAATGAGGTTTAGAATATATAGAGAATTTCCTTTGGGAAATATGGAGAAGGTTCCTATTGACTCAGTGGGATCACTGATATATATTAGAGGATATATATATTAGAGGAATATGGCAGTATCAGAAGCACTATATGGCTCTTACTGTCATCATTGACAGGGTTGTGTTGCCAAAGCAAGGAGAAAAAATTTAAATTGTCTTTAAACATTAATCACTGAGGTCAGAAGTAAATCATCTTCATTGACATTTCTATATATTACTAAAGAAGCTCTACAACAAGAGATAGAAAGAGAAATTTCATCACTTGGGGAATGGTTGAAAAGTTGTGATATATGAATGCAATGGAATACTATTGTGCTATAAGAAATGATGAGCAGGCAGACTTCAGAAAGACCTGGAAAGATTTATATGAACTGATGCTGAGTAAAATGAGCAGAACCAGGAGAACATCATACACAATAACAACTACATTGTCAGATGACTGACTTTGATAGACTTAGCTCTTCTCAGCAATTCAAGGATCTAAGACAACTCTAAAAGACTCATGATGGGAAATGCTATCCACATCCAGAGAAAGAACTTTGAAGTCTGAATGTGGATGGAAGCATACTACTTGTTCTCCTTTTCTTTTCTTTTATTTCTTCTTTCTCATGGTTTCTCACATTAGTTCTAATTCTTCTTTACATCATGACTATTGTGAAAATATGTTTAATATGAATGCATAAGTAGATTATTTCAGATTACATACCATCTTGGGGAAGAAGGAGGAGGAGTGGGAGAAAAAATGAAGCTCAAAATTTTGTGGAAGTGAATGTTGAAAACTAAAATTAAATAAATAATTTTTTAAATAAATAAGTGAATTTGTACATTATTTTTAAAGTATACTAAAATAGGGCAGGTTAGTGGATTTGTTGATTACCCAAGTGAATAGGTCAATTTTAATGGTGGCAGAGATTAATAGGTAATAATAGGAAAGAATGCTTTCTGATCCAGAAGTTTCTCTGAAAAATACCTTGAACCCCATGAAATTGAAGACTATAAAACAGGGTAATAGGTGTAGTCATGATTAAGAATAAGAAAAGGTTGTAAAAGAGCCTTAAACTCACCTTAATACTAACCCCACACCCACCTCATACGATGTACAGGGTAGAATCTTCTAGAATGGGACAGTTAGAGAGTGGGTTGCTTTTTAACATTAAAGAACTTCAACAGTTGCAAAAAAATATTTATAAAATATTTATAACATGTCAGTAAAAGCTTAGAACAATGATTTAGGGGGAAGTGGTCTAACAGGAGTGATTAAGAATGTGTTAGCTACAGAAATCTTTAAATTGGTAGAACTTAAGGATTATTACCTTTTTTTAAAAAATCAGTAGAATCAGTTGGAGACCATGGGGATTGTCTTTTAGTCCTTCTTAGGTGGAAAAACGGGAAATTCTGCAGACTTGACCTCATAAAGATGAATTCCATTTATAGTCATTTTTCATAATGAAGTACAGTGAGGTTGGAGGCCAAATTGGGTAGGGTTTGGATGGACATGGTTACACGTGCCTGTAATTGTTGCTACTGGAAAAGACTGAAACTAGTGGATTGTTTGAGCTCAGGAGCTCTGAGCTTCAGGAGAGTTAAAACCAATTGAATGTCTACACTGTCTGACATTAAAATACTAAATCCCAAGGACTTGGAGGTCACCAGACTTTCTAAGGAGGGGTAAACCAGGCCAGAAAAACAGAGCACATTAAAGCTTCTATACTAATCAGTCAGTGTTAATAAACGTTTATTAAGCATCTACTGTGTGTCAGGTCTTCTGCTAATTCTGTAAATACAAAGATAGAAATTAATAATCTAATTGGGGAAGATAATACATTAAATAAAGCTGAAAACTAGGGGCAGAGGGGAGTAGGAGGGAAAAGGTGTCTGTCAAGGGGAAAATGATGAAGTTCTGCAGCCAAATGGGAAATTATGAGACAGCTCCCCCGGGCCCTTTCATTAAATAGAAGATTTGGGAGGAGTCCTTCCTGTTACCTTCCACCCTCTTAAGTCAAAAGGAAGGGAAAGGCCCAAAGGTCAGAGAATACTGAGAAGATATACTGAGAATATTGAGTTTCAAAACTGATGTGATCTTGCAGGAAGATAAGTTTTTGGATACTAGTCCAAAGTGAAGTCCAAGTGAACAGTCACATGAGAAATGATGAAGTGGCTAGGTTTGTTTTGGGTTTTGGATTTTGATATTCCCTTTGCTCAGCATATGATATGGCACATAGCATACCTAATGAATCTCTCATCTGTTGCTTCAAGAAGCTGTAGCAGATGTAGTAGCCACACTGACCAGTAAAACTTTCTGAGCAGATGAGCTGAAGCAAGGTGAAGAGTAACCAGTAAGTCTCTATTCCATTAGTGAGTTAGAGGGATGTCTACCCCAAGCATGTGAAGATTTCCCCTGGCAGAACAGATAGATGAGAAAAATTTGTTCCAAGGCAGCTGAAGCAGCCATTGTGGTGAACTTAGAGGTTGGTCAGATATTGAAGATACCGAAGTCAGACACTTCACTTAGACACATTGCCAGTCATCTTGACTTTTGTCTTGCCATTGGACTTCAATGATTCTGGAAGAGAGAGTGAACCTGATGACTTTTGCAACTTCCCCTCACTTGAATCCAATTAATATATAAATCCAGACACCCTGTGGTATCACTGATCCTCTTCAAAAACAAAGCATGAATGACAACAACAACAACTTAATCAATACTTGTAGACTGATAAAAGTGGATATAAACATCCAAACTATGGCATGGGGTTGACTATATATACTCCTTATGAAAAACATTTACCCTAAAGATAGGATTAAAATGCAAAGAAAGTCCTCTAGCAGTCAGTTCCTCACAATCATTATTGTTGCCAACACCCAAAGGACTTTTTCACTTTAGACTGACTTTGGGACCCCAATTTTGTTCTTTACTCCTTCTTAGTGTGTTCTCTCCTCTCCTATATTGAACCTGTTCTGTTTTCTCTCCACTTACATCAATGAAATCATGGAGATATTGAATGTTCAGGCTATTTGATGGCCCTTTTTCTGTGCATTGTCTCCACCAACAAAACATCATCACCATCCTAAAGATCCCCTCAGTCACAGAAAAACACAGAAACTTTCTCATCTATGGCTCCCACTTCACTATGATGACCCTGTTTTGTGGGAGCATCATCTATATCTACTTCCAGTCTCTGCCCGGATACACGATCAAGGACAAGGCAGTGATGGTCATCTATACTGAGACCATCTCTATGCTTCATCCTTTTATGTATAGTCTGAGGAATAATGACATGAAGCAGGATCTGTGAAGGCTTCTAGGCAGGATAAAGCCATAGATCTCATTAGATTATCCCTTCCATTCTTAGAAAATCCTTTGTTTCCTCTCAAACCTGATATTTTTTGGATCTTATTGTTCAAAGTTAAATGCCAAAGACTGACACTCTCAGCACATGAATGTCTTGAGTAAACATGTTCATTGAACATGCCAAGTCTCACATACTGCAGGCATACCAGAATGTTTGTAATCCCATGTCATATGGTCATTAGTTGTTAGCCCTGGTGGAGTCGTTTTTTGTCAATAGCTTGGTTCCTATTCCCCAATCTTTGTCTCACTCTCTCTTTTCCCTTTTTCCACCAAACCACATCCTTTCCATTCCTTCTAAGCTTTTATAAAAATTATTGTTCATTTCATCAAACTAGAGCTTCCCTGGGGAAGGGAGCATGTCTCCCTCATAAAACTAAGAATTCCTCTTGGGTAGAGACGAAGAGAGGTATCATAGTGTGGTGGAAAGAGCAACGAATTGAGATCCAAAGGTCATAACGTCAGAATTTTAAGTTGAAGGGATTTTAGAAGTTATCCAATCCAACAATCTAATTTTACAAATATTAAAACGGAAACCCATAGGAATGAATTGACTTACCCAGGGTCACATAGGAACAAGTGAAAAAGATAGGATTTGAATCTAGGTCTTCTGACTTCAAAGCCATCACTCTATACTTCACTAAAGCTGTGTTTAAGTGCTACTTGGGTTACTTAACTACCTGTGTGGATTTTTCAAATCATGGAAAATTATTTAACCTCCATATGGTGGAAGAGACAACTGTATCTGTTGCCCATCACCTCCAAAGTCTGCTCATTTGAAGACCTTTCTGGTATAGAACCCAAGCCCTTTCCTACCATGAGACTTTTTCTGTTCCTTCTTAGCTATGTACTTTGTATATTTACTTTGCATATACTTATCTAAGGAACATTGTATACTCTTCTCTGGCATATTGTAAGCTCCTTGAGGGCAAGACATGTTTTACTTTTTTTTTTCTTTTTTATTCTCAGCACCAAGCTCAATGCCTCGCACATAGTAGGTACTTGCTAAATGTTTGTTTTCTCTCAGATTTTCCTCTGTCTCTCAGATTTTCCCCCAAAACTCAGGCCCATCTCTGACTCCTCTTGAGTCTTTTCATTGGTGAATTTCATACCTGTGGTGTCCCTATTTTCACCAGATTTTTCAGCCATCCATTCATCTGTCTTAAAGAATAACAGAGGAGCACTTGAGTTTATAGGCAGCTATGAACTGAACCCATACAAGCCATTTTTCACCAGGCAAACAGAAGGATCCACAAAGTAGGTTCTAGTAGCTTCTACTCATGGATATTGTTAACTTTCTTTAAGTCTTTGAATAACTATCATATGGAAGAAGAATTAAATTGACCCTGTTTGTTCTTGAAGGCTGGATCTAGAAGCAATTGGGGGAGGGGAGTCACAGAGAAGTAGATTTAGGTTCAATATAAGTAAAAATTAGTGATTAGAGTTGCTCAAATGTAGGATGGAATGCCTCCAGAGATAGGGGACTCCCCATCACCAGAAATCTTCCCCTGAAGTCTGGTGTGATAACTCTCAGTGCTGCTATAGGGAGGATTCTTGCTCAGCTCAGAGTTGGACCAGAAGGCTTTTAAGCTCCCCTCCAATTCAACATCTGTGAATGAGAGGAAGCCCTTCTTCTAGATGGTTCTATCCTTGTGTCCTCTCCCTTTCCCATTCTCCTACAGCAAAGCATCATTACATCACTTGCTTAATTAGCTACTCATAGTACCCCTTCTCATCTCTGCTGGCTAATAATCAATTCAACAAATATTTATTAAATCTCTTTTGTGCAGCTTCTTCTTGGTCCTTCTAAGAATCTGAATGGAGCAATAGAGCCAGGAATCAGGCAGACTTGAGTTCAAATCTAGGTTTAGATAATTACTAATTATGTAACTCTAGGATAGTCACAAAACTGCACCAGTTTCCTCAAGGGTAAAATGGGAAAAATTCCTCCCAGCCTTAATTTAAGAACCAAATGAAATGTGTTCAAAGTGTTTAGCACAGTGTCAGTCACGTAGTAGGTGCTTAATAAATGCTTATTCCCTTCTGCCCTTCCTTTCTATATACTAGTCAGTGTGAATAAAAAACAGATAAAAAAGGAAACCAGTCCTGGTCTCTAGAAGCTTACATTCTATCATAAAATAAACAGAGTGTGACCCCAGCTAGTAATTTATCATCCATTTCTTAGGCAATGTCCAGTACAAGGACCATAAGCTTCCAGGATTTTCACATGGAACACACTGTCCCTTATGACAACTATAGCCAGGCTCCCAGACAAACCACCCAAACCCCACTAAGCTCAAAATGTAACTGAAACACAGCATGTTTGCAAAGATGAGTGATAAGGAACAATAACCAAAAAACCTACAATACAATTAAATAAGAAATTCTATTTTGTTTCTCATCAGTTCTAGAATTTCAAGGGATGAAACTTAACAAGGTAGGCACTTTAATAATTATTATGAGGGGCAATATATTGGTTTCCTTACCTGGTAGCCCTGTATTCATATTATGTCATATTTCTGAAGTCAGGCCAAAGGGGAAAAACAGCAAATGGGAGTGTGGGCGGAAAGGATTTGGAGGAGAGGAAATGAGAATAGAGCACAGTGTTGAGCTGGGTAGGGAGAAGCCAAAAGGAAGGGGGAAAGCCCTGAAGGAAATCTGTGGGGACTTGCAATTTACCCAAAGACCAAATACCAAATATATAAATGAATACATAGACTGAGAGGGTGTTATATCTTAGAAAGGATATTAAAAAGCTAGTGAGTTTCTAGAGGAGAACAAAAAGGATGGGGAAAGGCCTTAAGGCCATACCATGTGAAAGTCTAGAAGTGAGGATGTAGGAATGTTCAGCCTGGAAAAGTTAAGAGTTAGGGGAGAACATAAAAGCTGTTGTTATATGTTTGAAAGGCTTCACATACAAGACAGATTACAGTTGTTCTGTTTGGTTTATAAGACTAAACTAGGAATAAAAGGGAGGGAAGTGGCCAAGAGGCAAATTTAGGCTTGATTTAGAGAAAAGCTCCATAAAAATCAGAGTTGTCTAAATGTGGAATGGACTATTACAGTGGCAGTGGGTTTCCCCTTCATTGGAAGTGTTCAGAAAGAAGCCAGATGACTACTTGTAGGGTCTGCTACAGAAGAAGATTTCTGTTTGGGCATGGGTTAGAATAGATGGCCTCTGAAGTCCTGCTGGTTCTGGGAAGAAGTGGTTCTGGGCACAAATGTTTGGGCAAAAAGATGAAACCTATATGCTCCAGGTCTGGTCCCAGTATTAACCCTCAGTGCCAGACTGGGCTGCCTACTCACTGGCTGCTCTGCCTCTACTGCTGCCCTTCACCCTACTAGCTACCTAAGTGGTACATTTATTTTAGAATCTAAAGAGAGAAGACAAGAAAGATGAGCATGCTGGGTTAGCCCTTGGAAACATCCTTTGTGCTTGTCAGCCCCTCCCTCTCCTAGTACCCATTCTCTTCCCCAAGGAGAGGTCTCCAGCAGGTCTTCTCTTGGTCTCCAAGTCATTTAATTTACCTGGGCCTCAGTATCCTCAGATATAGATAAAAGGGTTGAACTAGATGATGTCAGAGGTTCCTTGAAGCCCTAGATCTAAAATCCCAAGATGAACATAGGATTTCAGAAGTGGTAGAGACTTAGATATCACCCAGTCCACCCTTTAATTTGATAATGATGAAACTGACACCAAAAAAGATACCAGAGAAATGTCTTTGAATCACCCAGAAAATTAGGGGCAGAGCCAGGTACTAGATCCCAAGTGGACAAGATGAAATAGGGTGATAAATCCTTGCATTTACATAGTGTTTTAATTTTAAAAAAAATAACTTGCAAACATAATCTGATTTGATCTTCACAGCAACCCTGTGAGGTAAGCAGTTTAAGTGGGGTTTTTTTTTTACAGGGGATAATCTAAATCTTAGAAAAGGGAAGAACTTAGTTAAAGTCACGTTAAGAATAGAACCAATGGCTAGAATTCATATGGGCAATATGCACCTGGGGTGACTATTTTATTTCTCAGGATAAGATGGGTCTGCATGATGTAAAACAATGGGTGTTATTGAGAAGAGTCTCCCCAGCACTGGGGACTTTGTGGAGGCTTCAGGGAAAAGGAAGAACAGAGAGACTGGCTCAGTAGGTTCCCAATTAGTCACTTGTTCAGGAGAAGTCAAACTTTCACCCAAGGAGTTCAATTAGTTGAGTGACAAAGATCCTCCTCCCAAGTGATTCATTAGTGTCAGAGTCAGAGAAATAGGCATCTCTAGAGTGACCTCTCCAGGGCCTTGTTAGCTAGGCCACATTGGGGACCTCACCACAAAAACTTTCTTGATGCCATTTCAGGAGCCAACCAGTTTCCCCAGTGGGCCATCTTTCATCCTCACTCCTTTGTTGGGCTTAGAGACAGAAACATTTCCTCTGAGAGACCAGATGGAAGAGAAGAGTCATTCACTTCTTTTATGGAGACCACAATTTCCCTTCTCACATTCAGGGCTTATGCTTTGGCTCACCCACTCTGATCTTCAGTGTAAAGGCTAGGTTCATCCACCCCCTGCCAAAAAAAGTAAAAGATGAGATCATAATGTTTTGGCAAAAGTTATGAACTCAGGGCCAAGAGACCTGGGTTCAATTATTAACTTAGGCAAGTCCTTCCCATCTCCTGGACTTCAGTTTCCTTAACTAGAAAACAGAAAGATTAGTTAAATAATCTCTAAGGTCCTGTGCAAATCTGACAATCTGCATTCCAAGGTCTTTCCTTTTCAAATCTCCTATGTGCAAGGTTCCTTTCGGTTCTGAGATTATGTAATTTCATAATTTATTGTGTCTCTAGAGCCTAGTCTGAGGCCAAGCTTAGAAGCAAAGATTATCTAAGATGAAAGGAACTTCAGAGGTCATTTAGACCAACTTGTAAACCAGAATATCTTTCTATAACCACCATGAGTAGGAGTATCCAGTCTCTGTTTTGTAGACTTCAGAGATGATAACTGGTTCCAGTTTGGACCAGCTTTAAATGTTAGGAAATTCTTCATTCAATTAAACTCAAGTCTGTCTCTCTGTAACTTCTATTCATGGTTATTCATTCCTACTAAGCTGATAAAAGGTGACTGGCAAATTCTTACCATTTTCCCTTGAACCTACCATGCCAGAATTAGGCCTATTGTCCACCACCCTCTTCCCCAGAGATGAACCAGGCTTCAGTGCCTTAGTCTACCCTTTTTCTGGGTAGCAACTGTACAATGGGAAGAATAATGGTCAAAGGGTCAGAGACTCAGATACTGCCAGGGGGCTCAGGGCAAGCCATTTCACTTCTCTGCACCTTAATTTCCTCACCTGTAAAATCAGACTATAATTGTACTTCCCATATCATAAATTGTTATGATAAAAGTACTTTTGAGTTATTACTTATTATTAATCCATGTTTTGCATTTTCCTAACTGTGACAACCTTGCAGACCTCAACTTTCCAATCTAGAAAATGGGGATGACAATTCTCTGCCCTTTATAGCTCATCCATGAGGTTGTTATAAGGATCAAATGAGATAACATATGTGAAATTGTTTTGAAAACTCTTGTGCATTATTAAAAGTATTTTCACTATTTTATCTGCACGTCCTTATACACACACACACACACACACACACACACACACATTTCATCTTTCTTCTCCAAAAGAAAAACACCTAATAAATTTCTTAACAATAAGGTATTAATGACCTTGAGAAAATCACCTAACTCTCTTAACCTCAGTTTCCTTATCTGTAAAATGGTACTAACAATACTTATACTATATACCTTATACTATATACAAAGCACTTTGTAAAATGGAAAGTGCTGTAGAAATAATATTATTATTATCAATAAGATTCTTTAAAAAAGACCTAGAAAGGGAAGAGCTTAGTGAAAAGTCATAAAGACAAAAATCAATACAGTTAAAAATAAAAAAGGAAACAGGTAAATTGGGAAGGGGATCTTTGTAGTTAACTTGTATAATAAAGGTCTCATTTCCATGATATATAAAGAGACTGATTCAAGAATGTAAGAATAAGGGTCATTTCCCAACTAACAAATGATCAAAGGATGTTGAACAGGCCACTTTCTAAGGAAGAAATCCAAGCTATAAATAGTCATATGAAAAAATCTACATCACTGATAATTAAAGAAATGCAAATGAAAGAAAGTCTGAGGTCCAACATCAGTCATTATATGGGTAAAGTTGACCAAAAAAAATTATAAATGTTGAAGGGATTGTAGGGAAACAGGCTTATTAATACACTATTAGTGGAGCTATGCAATTGGTCCAGCCATTCAAGAGAGCAATTTGGAATTGCACCCCAAAGTCACTAAATAATATATACTCTTTGAATTGCCCATTCCAGGCATAAATTGTAAAGAAGAAGAAGAAGAAGAAGAAGAAGAAGAAGAAGAAGAAGAAGAAGAAGAAGAAGAAGAAGAAGAAAGGAAAAAAGGAAAGGATCATACACATGAAAATATTGCTACACTTGTTTTGTAATGTGGAACTAGAAACAAAAGGGTTATTCATTCTTTAATTAGGAAATAGGTAAATCAATTATGGTATATGAAAGTAATGGAATAATATCATGTTGTGAGAAAAAATGAAACAGTTTCAGAGAAACCTGGGAAAACTTATATGAATTCTTCCCTCTAAAAACTTAAAAATAAAGACTCAAATGGAATACTAGAGTGGTAATGCCAACAAAATATTGGGCTGAGGTATTTTTACAGCCCAACACAACTTGGGATGGCACTAGGAAAGCTCTGTGACATTGGGGTGGAAGTAGGCTTGGAGCACAATGCAAGCTGCCATAGCATCAGCATCAGGCCTTGAAGGTATCTATAACTGTGATAGTAGCAGCTTTAGGAACTCTCAGCCCACAGAAGGTAAGGGGGTCAGACAACTGGTCAGAAGGAAATTGCAGGGGTCCCTTTGCTGGCACTAGGTGCAGGATCTTGTTATATTGTCTCTAGACAGTTCTAGATCACAGTTCCGGGGTGAAAAGGAGCACCAGCACTGGTAGCTATCTGGGTGCATGAGCTCTGTCCACAGTTCCAAGATAGAAAAGAGTCGCTTGTGGTCACTCACAAGGGAGTAGGGGCCATGGACTTAGTTCCAAGGAAGAAAGGAGCACTAGTGCTTCTGGCTGTAAGACTGCAGGAAACCTGTTCACAATTCCAAGGCCAAGAGAAACACTACCACTTCTGGCTACAGGGGAACATGGTTCCTTCCCAGGTGAAGATGAGAGCACAGTTCAAGAGAGCAAGATCAAGATCTTTCCTTGGACCACTTTAAAATCATTGAAAACTTACAGAACATCAGAACTAGCTCTGAAAACAGCAACCCAAAAATCCTAGAGCTTGGGACAGTGTCCTCTCTACCCCAGGAGCAAAGCCCAACTTAAACATAAAGTTATAAGTCAAGAAATATGCTGGGGAAAAAAAGAGCAAATAACCACCACTAAGACTTAAAGGGGAAAAAATACTTAACCAGACACAAATCCACCAAGAATTCTTGGAAAAGTTCCAAAAAGTTTTTAAAAATCAAATAAGAAAGGTATAGGAAAATTGGAAAAGTAAATGGGAATGATGGCAAGAAAATTATGAAAAGAGAGTCACCAGTTTGGCAAAAGAGGCACAAAAAATTCAAGAAAATAATAGCTTAAAAAAACAGAATTGGACAAATGGTAAAAAGAGGCACAAAAATCTACAGAAGAGAAAAACACCTTAAAAAGCAGAATTGCTGAATGGAAAGGGAGATACAAAAGTTCACTGAAGAAAAGGACTCCTTAAAAAGTAGAAATGGCCAAATTAAAAAGGTAACACAAACAGTTTCTTAAATAGTACAATTCAGCAAGTGGAATATAAAGATGCCATGAGACATCAAGAAACAAGAAAACAAAGCCAAATGAATGGAAAATAGAAGAAAATGTGAAAAAATCTCATTGGAAAAACAACTCACCTAGAAAATAGGTAGAGGAGAAATAATTTAAGAATATTTGGACTGCCTGAAAGTTATAATAAAAAAGAGGTTAGATGTAATATTTAAGAAATTATCATAGAAAACTTCCCTGATATCCTAGAACCAGAAGGCAAAATAGAAAGTGGAAAAAATCCACCAATCACTTCCTGAAAAAGACCCCAAAATGAAAGTGAAAATTTGTAGGAATATTATAGCAAAATTCCAGAGCTCCGATTTGGAACTCTATCCAAAGTGTTATAAAAGGGTGCATACCCTTTGATCCAGCAATAGTGCTACTCAGTCTGTGTCCAAAAGAGGATGTAAAAATGGGGAAAAGACAAGCATGTATAAAAATATTTATGGCAACTCTTTTTGTGATGGCAAAGAATTGGAAAGCGAGAGGATGCCCATCAATTGGGGAATGGTTGAACAAGTTGTGGTAGATGAATGTAATGAAATATTATTGTGCTATAAGAAATGATGAGAAGGTGGATTTCAGAAAAACCTGGAAAGATATAGATGAACTGATTCTGAGCGAAATAAGCAGAACTAGGAGAATATTGTACACAGTAACACAACACTGTGTGATGATCAACTATGATTAACTCAGCAATACAATGATCTGAGACAATTCCAAAAGATGGAATTGATGGAAAATGCTATCCACATCCACAGAAAGAACTGTGGAGTCTGAATCAAGATTGAAGCATACTATTTTCACTTTTTTGCCTTTTGTTTTTTTCTTTCTTATGGTTTTTCCCTTTTGTTCTGATTCTTCTTTCACAACATGACTAACATGGAAATGTTTAATATGTTTGTGCATGTATAACTTATATCAGATTGCTTGCTTCTTTGGTGGGGAGGGAGGAAGGAAGAAAAATCTGGAACTCAAAATCTTACAAAAATGAATATTGAAAACTATCTTTACATCTAATTGGAAAAACATAAGATACTATCTGATGCAAAAAGAAAAAGGAAATTCCAGAGTTCCCATATCAAGCAGATTAAATGAAAACGTTTGGGATCATACAAGATGTAGCAGCTTCCACATTAAAGAAGTAGAGGACTTAGCATATGATATCCTGGAAGCCAAAGGAGCTAAGATTACAGAATAACCTAGCTAGTAAAACTAAGCATAATTTTTTTAGGGGGGAAATGAACATTTACTGAAAAAGAAAACTTTCAAGCATTCCTAATGAAAAGATCAGAGCTGAATAGAAAGCGTGACATTCAAACACAAGACTCAAGAGAAGGATAAAAAGCAAACATAAAAGAGAAATCATAAGGAACTCAATAATTTTAAATTGTTTACATTTATATATGGAAAGATGATACATGTACCTTCCAAGAACTGTATCATTATTAGAACAGTTAGACATAGACAGAGGGCACATGAATGAGTTGATTATGTTGGGATGATCTCAAAAAACTGAAGTGGGGAAATTATCTTACATAAAAGAGTCACACTATAAAAATGCTTTACAGAGAAGGTGGAAATAAAGGAGGGGTGGAGGGCAATGCTTGCACCTTAATTTCAGTGTAATTGGCTCAAAGAGGGAATAACATACACACTCGATTGGGTAGAGAAATCTATTTTATCCAGTATGGAAGTGGAAAGGGCATATTAATGAAGGTAGTGGACAGAAGCAAACAGACTTGAGAAGGGACAGGTTGAGAGACAGAGAGAGAGAGAGAGAGAGAGAGAGAGAGAGAGAGGGATAGGGACAGGGAGAAGGATAAACAGGGTAAATAGGATGGAGGGATATATACACAGTAATTACGGTTGTGGAATGGAAGCAAGTAGGGGATGCAGTGGAAAGAGTGTCAGGAAGTTTCATCTTCCTGAATTCAAATCTCACCTCAGACACTTACTAGTCATATGACCCTGGGCAAGTCATTTGACCCTGTTTGCCTCAGTTTCCTCCTCTATAAAATAAATTGGGGAAGGAAATGGCATATCCTTTCAGTATCCTTGCCAAAAAAAAACCCTAATAGGGTCATAAAGAGACAGATATGACTGAAACAACTAAACAACAACAAAACATAACTGGGACATCTGGGTGATACAGTGGATAAAATAGCATGCCTGGAATTTGGAAGACCTGAAGGGTAGCAATCATGAACTTAGACAAAGCAAAAGCAAAAAATAGACATAATTGAAAGATATAAGCAGGGAAATTATATTTTGCTAAAAGACACAATAACAACGAAGTAATATCAATACTAAACATATGTGCACCAAATGGCATAGCATCCAAATTCTTAAAGGAAAAGATAAATGAGTTACAAGAGCAAATAGAAAGTAAAACTATACTAGTGGGGAGTGTCAACATTCTCATCTCAGAACTAGATAGATCTAACCATAAAATAAATAAGAAATAGGCTAAGGAGAAAAAATAGAATATTAGAAAAGTTTAATAGAACAGGGGTGGGGAACCTGTAGTCTCAAGGCCACATGTGGCCCTCTAGGTCCTCAAGTCTGGCCCTTTGACTGAATCCAAACTTCACAGAAAAAATTCTCTCATTAAAAGGATTTGTTTTGCAAAACTTAGACTTTTTATTTGCTGCACATGGCACCTTCACAAAAATTAACCATGTGACCAATATCAGAAGGGACTCAGAAAACTGGGAAACAATTTTCACAACCAGTGTCTCTGATAAAGGCCTCATTTCTGAACTATATAGAGAACTCAGTCAAATTTATAAGACTAGAGGTCATTCTCTAATTGATGAATGATCCAAGGGAATGAATAGGAAGTTTTCAGATGAAGAAAGTAAAGCTATCTATAGTCATATGAAAAAATACTCTAAATCACTATTGACTAGAGAAATGCAAATCAAAATAATTTTGAGGTACATCACACTTATCAGTTTGGTTAATATGACAAAACAGGAAAATGATAAATGCTGGTGAAGATATGGGAAACTTTGAACACTAATGCATTGTTGGTGGAGTTGTGAACTGATCCAACCAATTCTGGAGAGCAATTTGGAACTATGCACAAAAGACTATAAAACTGTACATACCATTTGAATCAGCAATACCAGTTCCAGGTCTGTATCCCAAAGAGATCATAAAAACAGGAAAAGGACCCACATGTACAAAGATATTTATAGCAGCTCTTTTTGTGGTGGGTAAGAATTAGAAATTTAGAGGATGTCCATCAGTTGTGGAATAACTGAACAAGTTATAGTATATGAATGTAATGGAATACTATATTGTTCCATAAGAATTGATGAGTGGGTATTTAAAGCTATACAATCAAAGGCAACTGGGAAATAATACATTCAGGGACAGTGGGCAGGGAGCCCCTCCCTACCCTGCTAGAAAGCTAGAGGGGTGTTGGAGGAGGGCATAAAAGGGAACAGATTGTGGGAGGGGCCTTACAGTGGGATCAATGTTCTGGGCTGGGGGGTAGGGGCAAAAAGGGGAGAAAATCTGTAACTACAAACCTTGTGGAAATGAATGATGTAACCAAGAAAATAAATTAAAATTAAAAAAAAAGAATTGATGAGTGGGGGTGGAGAGGGCAGAGCCATGATGGCAGAAGAAGGGACTTGCTTGAGCTATTCCCCAAACCCCTCCAAATACCTGGAAAAATGACTCTGAACAAATTCTAGAGCTACAGAACCCACAAAATGACAGAGTGAAACAAATCTCCAGCCCAAGACACCCACAGGGTCAAAAGGAAGGATCTATCACACTGGGCTGGGAGATGACCCCAGTCCAGTGTGGGCTGCACCAGGACAGAGAGGGTCAGAACAGGCCTCAGGTGACTGAATCACTAGCAGCTAGGGCAATTTCCAGACGTCTTAACCCACAAATGCCAAAGACAGCATAGAAGGTCAGTGGGAAACCTGTGGGACCTAGGTAAAAGAAGAGTGTGGTCTGGTCCCAGCCCCAGGGCCACAGTGGTGGTAGTGACGGCAATAGCCACAGCAGCAGCTGCCTCTAGAGCTCTGGGATCACATACAGTGGAGGATCAAGCAGCTAATCAGTGAAGATTACAAGGGTCTCTTTGTTGGTGCAGAGACAGGATTCTCTTGCTTTGCCTTGCTTGGATCTGGGTCACATTCCTGGGTGGCAGTCCTGGGATGAGGAGGAGCACTGGTGTGGTGGAGCTAGTGGTGCAGTGGAAAGGGAATCTTCCTCATAGTTTCAAGGCAGAAAAGAGTTCTTAGGGTCACTCACAGACCAGAGAGCAGACCAGGAGAGGAGTAAACACCTCTCCTTTGAACATATCACTTTGGAAGAGCTGAAAAATTATATCTCTGAAAACAGCTGTACAAAACCTCAGAAGCCTGGGACAGGACATCCACACCCACACCCACACCAATGGAAGCAGAGTCCTACCTTGACAAAGAGTTAGAAAGTCAAGTATTTGACTGAGAAGATGAGCAAATGGTGTAAAAGAAAAACTCAGAGTATAGAATCTTACTTTGGTGACAAAGAAGATGAGAACATACAACCAGAATAAGACAACAAAGTCAAAGTTACTACATCAAAAGCCTCCAAGAAAAATATGAATTGCTTATAGGTCATGGAAGAGCTCAAAAAGAATTTTTGAAAATCAAGTAAGAGCAGAAGAAAAATTGGGAAGAGAAATGAGAGTGATGCAAGGAAATCATGAAAAAAATGAGTCAATAGTTTGCTAAAGGACACTCAAAAATTACTGAAGAAAATAACACTTTAAAAAATAGACTAGCTCAAATGGCAAAAGAGGTCCAAAAAGCAAATGAGAAGAATGCCTTAAAAAGTCAAGTTGGCCAAATGGAAAAGGAGGTTCAAAAGCTCACAAAAGAAAATAATTCCTTCAAAATTAGAATAGAGCAAACGAAAGGTAATGACTTTATGAGAAATCAAGAAAGTATAAAGCAGAACCAAAAGAATGAAAAAATAGAAGACAATGTAATATATCTCCTTGGAAAAACCACTGACATGGAAAATAGATCAGAAGAGAAAAATTTTAAAATTATTGGACTACCTGAAAACCATGATCAAAAAAAGAACCTAGACATCATCTTTCAAGAAATTATCAAGCTGGCTAGGTGGCACCAGCCCTGGAGTCAAGAGGACCTGAGTTCAAATCCAGCCTCAGACAACTTAACAGTTGCTAGCTATGTGGCCTTGGGCAAGTCACTTAACCCCAATTGCCCTGCCTCCCACCTCCAAAAAGCAAAAAAGAAAAAGAAAGAAATTATCAAGGAAAACTGCCCTGATATTCTAGAACCAGAGGGTAAAATATAAATTGAAAGAATCCACTGATCACCTCTTGAAAGACATCCCAAAAGAAAAAACTCCTAGCTATAGTGTAGCCAAATTCTAGAGTTCCCAGGTCAAGGAGAAAATATTGCAAGCAGTTAGAAAGAAAACAATTCAAATATTGTGAAAATACAATCAGGATACCATAAAATCTAGGAGCATCTACATTAAGTAATCAAAGGGCTTGGAATATGATATTCTGGAGGTCAGAGGAGCTAGGATTAAAACCAAGTAACACCTACCCAGAAAAACTGAGTATAATACGTCAGGGGGAAAAGGGGCATTCAATGAAATAGAGTACCTTCAAGCATTTTTGATGAAAAGACGAGAACTGAATAGAAAATTTGACTTTCAAATACAAGAATCAAGAGAAGCATGACAAGGTAAACAGGAAAGAGAAATCATAAGGGTCTTATTAAAGTTGAACTGTTTACATTCATATATGGAAAGATGATATTTGTAAGTCATGAGACCTTTCTCAGTATTAGGGTAGTTGGAGAAACTAGATAGATAGATAGATAGATAGATAGACAGACAGACAGACAGACAGACAGGTAGGTAGGTAGGTAGGTAGATCGACAGATTGATAGATCAATAGATCGATAGATCGATAGATCGATAGATAGATAGATACATAGATAGATAGATAGATAGATAGATAGATAGATAGATAGATAGATAGATAGATAGATAGATAGATAGATGGCACAGGGTGAGTTCAATATGATCTCTAAAAATAAAATTAAGGGGTGAGAGAGTAACATATTGGGAGAAGGAAAAAGGGACAAATGGAATGGGGTAAATTATCTCACATAAAAGAGGCAAGAAATAGGTTTCACAATGAAAGGGAGGAGGGGGAGGGGGAGAGGGAATGAGTGAGCCTTACTGTCATTGGATTTGGCTTAAGGAGAGAATAACATACACACTCAATTGGGTATCTTATCCTACAAGAAAGTAAGGGGAAAGGGGACAAGGGGAAGGGGAAGCTGATAAAAGTGAGGGTAGATTGGGGAAGGAGGTAGTCAGAAGCAAATACTTTTGACAAGGGACAGGGTCAAAGGAGAAAATGGAGTAAGTGGGAAGCAAGATAAGATGGAGAGAAATATAGTCTTTCACAACATATCTATTATGGAAGTGTTTTGCATAATTACATATGTATAACCTATATTGAATTCCTTGCCTTCTCAGTGAGGGTGGGTGGGGAGGGAAGAAGGGAGAGAACTTGGAACTCAAAGTTTTAAAAACAAATGTTAAAAATTGTTTTTACATGCAACTTGGAAATAAGATATACGGGCAATGGAGTATAGAAATCTATCTTGCCCTACAAGAAAGTAAGGGGAAAAGGGATAAGAGGGAGTGGTGATGGAAGGGGGGGACAG
>CM053595.1:75409247-75440218 GCA_028646575.1 Pseudocheirus occidentalis | reverse complement strand
CCTGTGTCCTGAGTTTCTCTGTGCAGCTGTCTCTCCTGGAGTGGACCGGGAGCCGGGGACACCCGAGGCCTGTAGAGGTGGGTATAGGTAAGCCCTATACATCCTGACCCAAAAAGATACCCTCACCTGAATAAAAAACCGCTAACAGGAAAACTCTTTTGGACTTGGGTGAGAGAAGAATGTAGTTCAACAACCAAGCCCCAGAGCTGCAGAGGTGGTGGTGATGACAGCAACCAGCAGCAGCAGTGGCTGCTTCCAGAGTTCCAGACGCACAGAGGATGGGGAGGTCGAGTGGCTGATCACAGAGCAATTGCAGGGATCTCTTTGCTGGATCTGAGGCAGGATTCTCTTGCTTTGGCCTGCTTGGATCTGGGTCACAGTCTTGGGTGATGGTCCTGGGGTGAAGAGGAGTGCTGGTGAGGCAGAGCTTGCAGAAGCTGTGGATAGGGGATGCCTCCTCACAGTTCCAAAGCAGAAAAGAGTGCTTGTGGTCACTTTCAGAACAGATCACAGGCCAGGAGAGGAGTAAACACCTCTCTTGATCATATCACCTTAGAAGAAATGAAAATGTACAGGTGCTTAGAAGTAACTCTGACAACAGGTAAGCAAAACCCCAAAAACTTAGGACAGAGCACTGTCCACTCTGGAAGCAGAATTCTACCTTGACAAAGAGCTCAAAAGTCAAGTAATTGACTGGGTAAATGAGCAAACAGAGGGAAAACTCTCACATGCCAATCGATAGAATCTTACTTTGGTGACAAAGAAGATCAAAACAGACAACTAAGTCAAAATTCCTGCATCAAAAGCCTCCAAGAAAAATATGAATTGGTTGCAGGCCACAGAGGAGCTCAAAAAGGATTTTGAAAATCAAATAAGAGAAGTAGAAGAAAAAATAAGAGCTATCAATAGCCACATGAAAATGCTCTAAATTGCTAATAATTAAAGAAATTTAAATTAAAACAGCTCTGAGATACTACCTCACATTGATTAAATTGATATTACAAAAAGAAAAAATGACAAATGCTAGGTGGGATGTGGGAATATAAATATACTGATTCACTTTTGATGTAGCTATGAACTAATCCAACCTTCTGGAAAACATTTTGGAACTATATCAAAAACAATAAATTGTATATATCCTTTGAGCTAGTAATACCACTACTAGGGTCTATACAACAAAGAGATCAAAGAAAGAAAAAAAGCATCCATATATACAAAAATATTTATTAATAGCTCTTTCCGTGGTAGCAAAGAACTGGACAATGTGGGAATGATCATCAGTTGGAGAATGACTGAACAAAATACAGTATATAAATGTAGTGTAGTACTTTTGTTTTTTAAGAAATGATAAAGGGGATAATTTCATAAAAACCTGGGAAGATTTTTATGAACTGATGGGAAGTGAAGTGAGCAAAATCAGGAGGATGATTTCTACAGTAAAACAATGATTTCTAAAGAGGAGGTGTTACAAAAGATGATTTATTTTTTGGGGCATGGGAAAAAATATAAAGCTTTTCATTTACATGTATTTCCAGTCTCAAATAAGAAATTCATTTATGTTATTATTTTATATGGATTAATACACCCACACTTAATTCACATGGCAGTGAATTATCTATCACGGATTATCTCTTGTATATGTTATGTGAGTTATTTTGAGAGAAGTGTGGGAATTATACAACATGGATTAGTTTACAGTAGTGACCTTACTTGCTCATTAATTTCAGCACATTGTGATGTATTTCAGTTTATATGAATCTTGTTAAGTACTAGGGGCACTGGAATTAATTCTCTGTAAGGAGTTAAGGATTAGGGATGTTCAGCTCAGAGAAGACTAAATTGGCGAGCAAAATCACTCTCTTCCAACGGTTATGAGGAAGGGGGATTGGACTTCTTTTGTATGGTTTGCAGAAGGTAGGATGAATGGGTAGAAGTTGGAAGGAAGCAGATTCTGAATTAATATAATGTAGTACTTTCTTACAAACACAGCTATCCCAAAGCAGTGGTGAAAAATGAAATCCCAATTCTTGGAGAGCATGAAGCAGAGACTTTATGTAGATAGCATTCCCGTTTGTCTTGATTTGTGTCTTCCCACTGGATCCAGACAGCTCCAGAGGAGAGAGTGAGGCTGGTGACTTTGCACAGCCCTCCTTCACTTAAATCCAATTCTCTTTCAAGTCAGGGCATCACCTTTGTAATGCCATGGTCCTTTTCAAGAATGAAGGACAAACAATAAGTAAGTTGTAGGAGCTGCCCCACTGAGTTCCCAGCTAGTCAGTTCCAGTTGGAGAATACAGATCCTTCCCTCATTCCCTCTTTTCCTTCCTTTCTCTCCCTCTGTCCACATAGGATATTATATCCTTACCTGAGGGTGTTCTGCCCAAAGGAATGTAAATTTTGATCACTGAAATCTCCCAAGATATCTTAGGGTTTATGGGCTAGATTTTTTCTCTTAAGGACCATGCTTTAAACGCAAATCACTCTGGCTCTCATTGATTTCCAACAATAGGTCCCAGCCCAAGTCTCAGTTGGTCATTGTTAGCTCCCCCCGCCTTGTGTAAATAGAAATTATTTCTGTTTTGGCTATTGTATCAGCAATGCAGTATTCACAATGCGTATAGTAACTGTAAGTATGCTGATATGGTTATTAATCACAAAATGTAACAGACTCTCTACATGAAAAATATAGCCATAGCATTTATTCAAATACCAGGAAACTGAGTCCCCAGACCAAAATGTCAAAGCCAACACAGTAGTTATGAAGTTGGCACATGTAGTCAAGGTAGTAAACACCCACATTCTCAAGCCTTCAAAACAGGACAGGCTACCTCAGGCAAAGATCCTCTTCTCCTCACTCACAGCAACTGCTCAGCATCCAGGCAGCATGCTCCCAGCAGCTCTGGCCCCCCACAGTTCTGGTCCCTGGAAGTCCTCAGAAGGAGTCCTTAGCAGAGATTCTGGTAAGCTTAAAGAAAAAGGAGTTCGCGCCGCTGCCATTACTACTGCTGCTGCTGCCTCAGCTGCTTCCAGTTACTGGCACTGACGCTAGCTTGGTTCGGACTTTGTCTTGCTCCACCTCTTCCTGCTACATCAGCAAGTTCAAGGGGCATGGGAGATCTTCAAATCCCAGTATCATTACAGCTACAAACCCTGAGGGTCTTCCCCTCCCAGACTGATTATTTTTTAAAATTATTAGGTAAAAGAGGCCATTCTTAACCTCATTTCTTACCTAGCCTTAATCACTGAATTTGTCTCAGTCAAACTGAGACCTAGTTTCCTAGGTCTTTAATTTAATTAGAGTTTAATTTTAAAAGGTGGAGGTCTCCATTGCATCCAGATATTGGGGTATCTCCAGTCATCCTGATCTATATCTTGCCCATTGGATCCAGATGACTCTGGAGGATAGAGTGAGACTGGTGACTTTGCACAGTAAATTCAATTCCCCTACAAGTCATGGCATCATCTTCCTGATGTTATGGTCCTCTTTGAGAATAAAGGACAAACAACAGCCCATTTAAGAAAGAAGTTGCACACTGAACTTCTTTTGACTACTTAAGACATCTTGGTTCCCCCTCCCACATTTTCTTCTTGATGGCCATATGATCTATTGATATGAAATGCTAAAAAGTGAAACATACAGAACCAAAAAAATCCAATATGAACAATGATTATGACAATGTAAGTGGAAAAAATAACAAAAAATGAATGTAATGAATGAAAATTGAAAATGAATGTAACAAATTTACAAAGAACAAACATGACCCCTCCCTTCCCCAAAAAGAGATATAAGAAAGAACTTTGTCCCACTGTTTTGCAGAGAGTGGGGGAAAGGCTTCACATGTGTGGGAAATTGCATATATTATTGGATTTTTCCATATATTGATAGCTTTTGCTGATTTTTTTCCTTTTTTTTAAACAAAATTACATGTAATAGAGGATGGCTATTTGGGACGAGTAGAGTTATGCAGAGGAAAATTTTATCTCTTGCTAAAACAAGAGTCATCAATACAAATATGTCTTAAAAATAAATTTCTTTGTCTACTTTCTTCTGTTTCTATTCATGGTCAATGATAAAGCTTTCTCCAACTTCCTTATAATTGGAAATCACCTAGATAAAAACCTTCTTGAATGGGAATCCTTTCAACAACATGAAGGCTCTGCTTCATGCTTTCCAGGAATGCACCAGACCTAATCCTGGTGGGGATATCTGGACAAAAGTTACAATGAATCATTTTTTCCAGGTTAGGTTGGCATAGGGAAACTGAGATATCTGGGAACAGTGTTTGGGATGAAAAACTCCATCCAAAATTTAATTTAAAAATGTGGAGATCTCTTAGGATAAAAACAAGAGTTTATTCTCTTCTTTATTCTCTTCTTGGGGAGAAGAGAATTCATGGTCTTCCCCATGACTGATCATGAGGAAGAGGAAAGGCAATGTGGAGGAAGCAGGGTTTTAAACCCTAACGCAATCAAGCCCCCTTCCCCAACTGTCTCCTCTCCCATTGACTGAGAGGAAGACTTAAGTCTTGGTACCAAAATCTTCCCCAATGGCAAGTCACAGGGAAGCCCGCCACTCTCTCTCAGTGGCAGGGAAATAGGCTTACAAAGAACAAGGATGCTGATTGGCAGCAAGGGAAAGGGGGGAAGGGTCCCAAATCAAGGGAGAAAGAGTGAGCGCTGTCGCTGACTCCCACTGGCTGGGAGGTGGGGCCCTCAAAGGCAGGAAATCAGAAAGGGTTTGCTACTGATTGACAGCAGTAATGGGGGGGGGGGAAGTTAATCCAAAACTGCCTGAGAAGTTTTCACTCTCCCCAGACAACTGGGAATGGAGTCTGGCCAAGAGTGGTCACAAAGGAGTATTCTGGCACAGAAAAAGACTGTACCACAAAGCAAGAGGTAGACCCAGAATTATACTAGTGGTTCTGAAGGGCACAGGTGCCACCTGGCATCTTTGTCACTCACTACTCAATTGTGGGTCACAGATGCAGGGCAGACTGGGGAGGGTTAAAGAGCAGGAACAGGCTCTGAGCTCTGTAGGGAGAGGAATCCCCAGGAGTGGGGCAGGGTCTTAATTCTGCCACATTTCCTTCTTGATGGTCATGTGACTTATTGAAACATCCAGGGAGCCTAGAAACTTGTGCAAACTGAAGAAGGGTTTCAAACAGTTAGCTGCAAGATTCATGACAATAATTAATTCCCTTCTCTCATAACTGATAAGGAGGTTCTGTGTATGTGTGTGCATGTAGTATATGAAAAGGAAAGATTTGGCAACTTTTAGAATGGGTTAAGCATGTAGAGGAGAAGAAGCCAGGAGACTGATTGCTGAATCTCACTAGGCCTATGTTTTGTGGTAGGGCACAATTCTCCTGCACCTTCACTCTTCAGGCTGCTGGGCCTACATTCCACATCGATTCTGTTCTAGGTTTGCAGCTTCCCAGTCTGTTTAAGGGACTCCATAATACACCAAGTGATCTCAGTGCTTGCTGCTGAATCCTATAGCCTGGGCTCAGGAACTGCTCTTTCTTCATTCACTGGGATGGAAAATCCTAAGCCCTCTTTCTTCTTTCCCTCTTTCTCAAGTCATCCAAAAGTAGAGGATAGTTGGGAAAGGTAATTGGGGGGAGTGTGGTCAAGTAATGGCCTTGAACCATTAGTATGGTGGCTGGATATGATAATGATAACTTCCCTTTCAAGAGATTACCCTTTTAAAAGTGCTTTCCTTATAAAGCACTATGTGATGGGTTGTTCAGGGCTTGCTTTCCCTATTTTTCAGGAAATTGAGAAAACCAACGATCAGAGAGAGGAATTGCCTTGCTTAGGCTCATGTAACTAGTATGTGAGCCTGGACTCACATATAGTACTTTCCCCTCACCTATTTGTATAATTGATACTGTTGTACCCAAACTCAAATCTCAGATCACTACATACCACCTGGTTTGTGGCCCACCATTAAGCTCCTTTATAGTTCTCTCTTTGTCTCTGTCCTACATTTTGTCGTAGCTTGAAACTGCTTATGACGTGTCTGGGCATTGCTCAAGGCACACCCCCTCCTTCCTCGAATCAGCATTCTATATATTCTCCTTGATTCAGCATAAGTGTACAAGGTTCAGTTCAGGGTTATGGTACAATGTAGAGACAACCCTGTCCTGTTCTGCTGACCAAGCAGGTTCCCACACCCTTCTCCCAGGCCTGATGAACATGACCCTGGCCAATTCTGGGGAATTCCAGTCCCCCTTACTCCATGACCCTCTACCCTGTTCTGGAAAATGCTGACTATGATCCTCCACCCTGTGCCCTCCACCCTGTTCTAGGAAGTACTCCTAAATCACAGGAAGATTGTACCCTTGTACCCTTGTGCCGTATTCCCAAATTAGCTCTGAGCTATAGATCTAACCAATGGCTGTTCTTGGCTTCTGTATATCATGGCTTGTGCTAGCTCCCCTCCCTCAATTTGGTTTTTGTGGTTTTAGCCTTTATAACCAAAGCCTTTAACCCCAATGAATCACTACCTATTTGAGTTTACACTCCCAAGTGGGCGCACTTGCTCAAAAAATCCACACCTAAATTTACCTTGAACCCAGGTCTCAGCTCACTCTTATTCTCTGCACAATATACTTAACACAGTCATTTGTACATAGTAAGTGCTTAATTAAGGCTTTTAATCATTCATTCATTCCTGCAGCCATTCTTTAAGAAGTCCTCTGTGTCTTCATTCTCTTCCTACTCCATGTTGGCGTTGCTGATCTGCCTCTGGAGGTTTTTAACTTGGACTCCTCTCAAGGGAATGTTGTTGGAGCTTTTCCTCCTGTTTAAGGCAGTAGAAAGCAAAGGACTGAATCCTGGCTGAGGGAGGGCTGGATAGGCAGCATCCCAGAGACTCTCAAGCCTTTAAATAGACCCAAATGCAGCTATTTCAGAAATTTTGAGAGCCATGAAAGGAAGGATCTTGGCTTTGGAAATAAAGAAGCTGAATTCTGATCAGTTTCCTGTCTGTGTGACCTTGGTCAAGTCATTCAACTCCTATTGGCTTCAGTTTCTTCACTTACAAAATGAAAGGATTGAACTAAGTGACTTCTAAGATTCCTTTTGGCTTGATATTTCTGAGCCTATGATCTCTCTAGGCCTGTGGTAGAGACTTTCATGCAACATGACAAGCCCTGGAGACAAATTGTGCTCTCTGAGCTTCAGAGCCCCATGCTTTTGATTTCGACCCGCCAGGTAAGTGTAAGTTGTAACTACCTTGACCCTCCTCCCATCGTAGCTTCTGCTTGCTATCCTGCTTTCTTCAGTTCCCTAGCTCCTTGATCCCTTTCTTCCTCTCCTTTTTTTCTCATTTCCTCTGCCTTCTGTCATTGCTCCTTCTATAGCCTCTGCCCCTAAAACCTCTTCCTCCTCTTCTTTTCCTATTCTTGTTCTAACAGTCTCCCATTGCCCTGTCATCATCTGTCCTTGTTTTCCCTCAGTATTCTGCCCCACACACTATCATTCTTTCCTTATATCCTTTACTATTTCTCTACGAATCCCTCCCTCTCCTTTTCTTGGACATCTGTTTCACTGCTCTCCCTCCCTCTGTCCTTTTCCTCTCTCTCCCTGCTCATCTCCTCCCCACTTCAAGGTCTCCATTCTGTCCCATTCTCTTCTCTTCTGTCTTCTGGTCCCTCCTCACTCTCTGTACTCACCCCTTTGCTTCTCTCTCCTGCTTTTCCCGCTCCAGTTCTCTCTCCGTCTTCCATTTCTCTTTTCTACCATTGTCTCCTTTCTGCCAACACTACATTTTCTTCCCTCTGTAATTTTCTTCCCCCTTTCTCGGTTCTTTCTCTTTCTTTTTTTCTGCTTCTTTCCCTCTACTTGTCCTTCCTACTCTTTTCTTTGTTCCAGCCTCCTTATTCCCATCCGTGGCCTCTATCTCTCCTAGTGTTCTGCTCCTTTTCTAAGCCCCCCATTCCCTTTGTGTCCCTATGAATGTTCCTTAAACTATTCTGAATCTCAATTTTCCTTTCCAGACTTGATGAGGATTCTAAAAGCCTCATCTCTGATGCTTAGGATTGGGCATTGGTCCCAGGACACAAGAGATAAGGCCTGGAGTTCGGCATTTATTGGTCATATGGCTGGAGGAGATAGTAAAGTTGTGACAAATAATTTAATTTTCTAAAGGATAGGGTACATAAGAGGAACAGAAGAATGTTAAAAATTAACTTTGGAGAATTCCCAGGTAGGAGAAAGAGAAAGAAGATAACCCCACGAAAGGGATGTAGATGGAAAAGAAGTTGAAGTAGGAGAAGCAGCATAATTCAATGCTATAGAGCTAAAGAAGGCACTTCGGTATTAGAATCCTTAAGTGGAAGCATGATATCTCACCTATAGTATACCATTCAATTATTCTGTTAATCCTTACCATAATACCCTGACTAGCTGTCAGCCAGTCACTGCTTAAATACTTCCTGTGATGGGGAACTCATTATTTTTCATTTCATTTTCAGACAACTATTAGTAAATTCTTCTTTGTATCAAATCTAACCTTGTCTCCCAGTAATTTCCAACCATTGTTCCTTGTTCTGATCTCGGAAACAAATAGAATTCCTCTCTCGGATGGCAATATCTCAGATTTTTGAAGACTCCAGTTTCATGTCTCATGTCTCTCCCCACATTCATCATACTATTAAATAACCTTATATTTCCCTTGTATGACTAAGGTGAATCGAGTGGCCCAGGATGGAACAGTCAGTTGATAGCAAAGCCAGGAGAGTGATCAAAGTTTCCCAACTCCCAACACCATGTCCTTAACAAACATTATGTATTTACTATAGAATATAGATTGTTGGACACGAAATGACCTTAGACCACAGAATTCTAAAGTTGGAATGGGAGCCAGATGCCATCTCTAAAACAAAGGACTTTACCTAAAATCCCTGAAGCTGTGGTACTTGTCTAACCCCTTCACAAATGTCCATGAATGTCATATGGACACCTCTAGTCCATATCCATATCTATATCCATATCTATGCATCTGTATGTTTGTATATGTATATGTCATCTGTATGTCTATGTGTTTATATATTGGGTGTATTAACAGCTAGACTTAAAACTGCACTAAGACTTTTGGGACACCCAGTATTTACGTGTATGTATATGTGTGCAGCATATGTTACAAAACTATGAAAACTTAAAATTGCACTAAGACTTTTAAGACAGCATATTATGTATGAAAAAATATGCCTTTTGCTTCCATATGTCCCATCTATATGATTTTTGCTTTTCTATCACAGTCATTTCCAAATATAGTCCTTATTCCCACCAACTAAATGTTCCTTGCATAGGGCATTGATGGTATGTGACTAGATCAAGGGCAGAGAACCTGCAGCCTCTAGGTCACATGTGGCCCTCTGGATCTTCAAGTGCAGCTCTTTTAGTGAATCCAAACTTCTTTAATAAAAGGATTTGTTCTCTGAAGTTTAGATTCAGCTGAAAGGTCATACTTGAGGACCTAGGGGGCCGCATCTGGGCTTGAGGCCACAGATTCCCCACCCCTGACCTAGATGATCTGGGAAACTTGGGGTAAATTCTTACACTTGACCCTTCACTTGGGGGAACAGAAATGGCTTATAGTCATTCCCACCTCAGTGTATCACAGAACACTTGAACACACTCTATGCACATTAGTGTTTTCATATGAAAAAAAGAAAAAAACTTAAACAAAAGTAGTTGATACATGTATGTATATGACTGCAACTGCAAAATTCCACACCCATAGTTGCCCACCTTTGCAATGAAATGAGAGAAGCACATTTCCTTATATCTTCTCTGGGGCTATATCTTCTCATTATAATTAATTAAATGTATGATTAAATAGAATTCTTTCCTTTTGTTGTTCTTTCCCAAATCATGTCACAGACAAATAAACTGGGATCCAGATGGGACAGGATTTAGCAAATAATATAGCACTCAAAAAAAGTTAGGCCCATTTTAATGTGGATTTCTTATCTTTCCAATTAGATTGCAAGTTTCTTATGATTAAAGAGCATATCTTTTTTCCCCAGATTTGTGTCATCCCTGACTTTCCCAACAGCCTAAGTTCTGCACTATTTACTGTTTTGTTATTCTATTAATTAATTAATTAATTAAAGGCAGAGAGAGAAGAATCATCAGAGAGGGAACCATTGAAGATAGCAAGCAGGGAGACTACTTGAGAATTAGAATTGGTGTTGCTGAGATCTGTTTGAAGACCTCACCCTCTCTCTTTCCCACAGGTGATGCTGACCTCCCTCTCCTACACCATGGTTTGTGCCTCTAATGCCTCCCACACACCAGTATTCCTTCTAGCAGAGTTGTGGAGAGGTGGTCCTCCCAAAAGCCTTCTTTTCCTGCTATTCTTGACTGTCTATCTGGGTGCTATGGTGGGTAACTTAACACTAGTCCTGCTCATCTCTCAAGACTCAAGACTCAGCACACCCATGTACTATCTGCTACGTGGCCTCTCTATGGTTGACACAGGGCTGGCCACAGTTACCTTACCCCAGCTGCTAGCTCACCTGGTTTCTGCCCAGCCAGCCATCCCTGCTGTTCGTTGCCTAATACAATTTTTCTTCTTCTATGTATTTGGTGTCACAGACACACTGGTAGTGGCTGTCATGGCCCTGGACCGTTATGTGGCCATCTGTGATCCTTTGCACTATCCATCTGTAATGAATCAGCAGCTCTGTGCCCGCCTTCTGGCTTCTTGTTGGGTTGTGTCTTTCATTCACTCTCTTCTGCATGCAGGGCTCCTATTGCCCCTCCAGTGGGCTGTTGACAATGAGGATGCTGTCTACCTCCCCCACTTTTTCTGTGACCACCGGCCCCTATTGAAGACATCCTGTTCTGACACTCACATCAATGAGCTGGCCATCTTTCTGGAGGGTGGGTTGCTCATGCTGGGACCCTGTGCTCTCATTCTACTCTCCTATGCTCGCATTGCAGCTACCATCTTACGGCTGCCCTCAGCTGCTGGTCGAAGACGGGCTTTCTCCACCTGTGGTTCCCATCTCACCATGGTTACTTTCCTCTATGGCACCATCATTTGGGTCTACTTCCAGCCTCCCTCCCAGAACTCTCAGGAGCAGGATATGGCAGCTGCTGTGATGTACACAGCTATTACTCCTCTTGCCAATCCATTTGTCTATAGCCTCCGCAATAAGGATGTTAAGAGTGCCCTTTACAGACTTCTTGCTCCTAGTCAAGTGACTCCCTGATTGTTCTGGCTCTAATGCACATGGGTCATGTGGTACGAGTCAACAAAAATTTAGAGCCTGGTGGATAATGATGGTGAATGGCAATCATAAGATCATGGAAGAACCTAGGGAAACAATTCCAGATGATACAATATATGGAGCTTGTCACTAATTAATTACTTTAGAATTTTTGATCCTCGAAATCACTCTGTGAGGTATGTAGTACAAGTATTATTATTTCCCTTTTGCAGATGAGGAAACTGAGGCTCAGAGACGTTAACTAACCTGCCTAATATCATACAGGAAGCAGCAAGTAGAATTTGAAACCAAGCCCTCTGTCCAAAAATCTAATGGTCTTTTCAACTCTGCTCCAGGTTGTTGTATTTTTTTATTTTTTCTGCCAAAGGTGAACAAGGTATAAGGATGAGAGAGATAAGACACATACATGCCAGATTAATAGGACAGTGCTCCAATCATTCACTGGGGGCAGTTCATCCATCTACATATTCCCCGCTGATGCTTCATTTTGGTGGACAGTCTTCATTCATTTCTGTAGCAAGAAAAAAGGTGTCCCTTTGTGGTCATCATTGTGATAATGAACTTCTCCATTCTCACTATGCTGGGCCTGAGATGATAGACATACATTCCAATGCTGGGGATTGTGCTTGAAGCCTTTTCACCTAGGTTGGACCTGCCAGCTTGTGTTCTTTTGGCATAGCCTTCAGGAGCCCTGGCTCATTCCTACATTAACTAGAAGCAGCAGAGGACACCACTAATTAAAGTGAAAGTAGAATATAAAATGGTGCCCATCCAAGTGCCAAGTTGTAGGCTACAGACCATAAATGTGATTAAAACTATCTCATGGATCTCTGTCCTCCAGAGCTTGTGGTAATTGTTTTTATTTTATTTTTATACATTTATATATAAATTATATATATAATATATATTGTTTTATTTTATATATTTATACCATTGACCTTTTCAATGATGTGTATGTGTATCTGTATCAACTTACTCTGGATCTTACAGATTCACTTGACTCCTAACCTATGTTCAGAGACCCATGAGATCGCTGAGCCCTTATGTACCCTAAGCACTGCCATTTTAACCTTTATTTAGCACCAACACAAAATGCAAATATATATACATATATATGTATATATTAGATATAAATATATATCCTTCATATCACTGAGGTTCTCAGCTTAGGAGTCATCTTCGGTTCTTCTCTGTCCTCCATCCCCACCCCCTATTAATTGCCAGCTCTGGGCAACATTACCTTGGCAACATCTCCTACCTCTGGCTCCTCTCTGCTCTCACGTGGCCACTTCCCCCGTTCCTCACCCCCTCTCACCTGCATGCCTGTACTAGCTTCCTAATTGGTTTCCCCACCTGTTTTCTCTCCTCTCTCCAGTTCATTTTCCTCACAGTTGCCAAAATTGCTATCTCAAAAGCACAGGATTGGCCATTTCCCTCCCCTCCTCAGGAAGCTTCAGCACTCTCTGTTGCCTCTACAACCAAACACAGACTCCCCAGCTTGGCATTTAAGGTTCTTTTTTTACCTGCCTCTACCTGACCTTTTAAGACTTTTTTCCCATTACTTTCCCCATGGTTTTTAAGCAGACCCAATCAGTCTAAGTAGCATTCCCTGGACAGGAGATTTTGCCTCCTGCAGTTTTGCTTTCACACTTGCTGCCCCTTATAACTAGAATGTCTTCCCTCTCCCTCTCTGTCTCTCAGAATCCCTGGCTTCACTTAAAGCTCAGCTCATGGGCTAGCTCCTACAAGAAGCCTTTCCTGTTCCTTCCCCCTCCCCATTGTTATCACTTCTTGTCCCTCGAAATTACTTTTAATTTATTTTGTGTACATATATATGCATGCACATATCAACATATATAGTATTTATTTACTTGTATAGATACTGTTTCTCATCCAAGTTGAATGCAAGCATTTTGGATGAAATAACTACTGATTTCTAAATTCTTTTTATGTACAGGAGCTAGCACAATATCTCTAGGCTGTTTTGAATACTTGGCAGTTAAAATTGAGAAAGGACCTCAGCATCTGGTATCTTATCCTGCCAGGTGGTCTTCAGAATCTTCCTAAGAGAAATCAAATGAAAGTGATTCAATTTCCTGGCATGGTGCTGGTATACTGTCCAGGTTTCACAGGCATACATAAGGTCAGCATAAGGGCTCTGTAGACCTTCAGTTTGGTAGGCAGTCTAATAACTCTTTTCTCCCACACCTTCCTTTGGAGCCTCCCAAACACTGAACTCGATGGTGCAACCATCTAGCATAGAGTAGGCATTTAATAAATGTTTATTGAATGAAATTAAATTGAAATGAACAGTTGCATCAATTGGATAAATATGTCACGTGTTTATGTCTAGTTTTGGTGTATACTCATTGTGTTGTTATCAATAAAACACAGAACATCTTAAGGTATTGAATTCCTAGCAGTTTTTCATTTTAATATATTTTCTCAATCAACTGATGCATATCATTTTGGGGTGCAGACTTAAAGATTTTTTATTTTAAAAGGGGGTCTTCATATTGAAGCCAGGGAACTATTGATGTAGAACTTAATGTCTTCATTAATGCAGATTAGCTAGTGTAGGTAGTGTAGTGAATAGAGCAGCAGACTTGGAGTCAGAAAGAACTAGGTTCCTAATCCAGCCTCAGGCACTTCCAAGCTGTGTAACCCTAGGCTATTCATTTAACCTCACTAATTTTCACATCTGTAAAATGGGGATATTAGCATCTATTTCCCAAAGTTGTGGAGATAACATGAGATAATATTTGTAAAGCACTTTGTAAACCTTAAAGCACTATGTAAATGTTTTTCTTCTTTATCTTCCTTTTCCTCCTCCCCTTCACTTCCTCCCCTTTCTCCTCCTCCCCTTTCTCCTCTTCCTCCTCCTCTTCCTTGTCCTCCTTCCCTTTCTCCTCCTCCTCCTCCTTCTCCTCCTCCTCCTCCTCCTCCTTCTCCTTCTCTTTCTTCTCTTTCTCTTCCCTTTCCTCCTCCTCCTCCTCTGTTGTGGTCTTTGATAAATTTTTTAAAATGGAGAATCTTAACAATTAAAAAAGGATTTTTAACAGCCATTGGGAGCTGACCATGGTCTTGAATCAACAGGATCATTAGAAATGCCAGTAAGAAATAACAGAATTTGAGAGTGGGAAGGGACCTTTGAGATATATCTGAGTGGAATCTCTTCTGTAACAGTCCTATAACCAGCTCCCTCTTGAAACCTCCACTGAGCAGGATTCCAACACATTTGAGAAAGACATTCCACATTTGAAGCACTCTAATTGCTAGAACATTTTTCCTCCTGACATCAAGCCTAATTTTGCCTCTTATCATTTCTGTCCATTGATCTTAGTTATGCCTTCTGGGACCAAACAGAACAAGATTTATCCCTTTCCATTTCTTATATTCTGCGATTTTGTGTAGGTAGTCTCTAGATAAAACACTGGAATAGAATACAATTGTCTTCTTTCTCTCTTCTCTCCTTGCTGACCTGAATAGACCATGTGCCTTAAATAATTCTCATGCCTGCAGAGATAACAACTTCTGATCTATCAGAACAATTTCTATGAAGTGCATTGTAGGTAATGCCTTGCTATGAGGATAGGTACAAGCTCTCTAGGTCTCGATTTCCTCAAATTTCAAATAAAGTATTGAGAAAAAAAAGACCAAAATGAAGCTGAGTGCTGTGTAACTCTAATGGCTGATCTTAGCTGCAGAGAGGAGATGACAAAATGTGCCCCTTTCTTTTGAGGGAACTTGGGATTGGTTTGACCATGTAAGTTGTGAGATTGCTTCTGCGTGGGTTCATTTTGATTAACTGCTTTCCTTTGTTATAGGAGAAGATTCACAGACTGCGGGGGGGAGAGATGTCAAGAAATAATTGTTAGATAAAAACATCAGTAAAATTTATTTTAAACTAGAAAAACTATTAAGGAATTAGACTTGATGATCTCTAATGTCCTTTAAAAGTTCTTTATGATTGTCTTTCCTTGATACCAGAACATGACTACCTTTCTATTAATAAATCACTAATATTTCTACAGAACTTTAAGTTGGAAAAACACTTTCTCTACATCGGCCCTGTTCATCTGTTTTATATCAACAGTGAGGCAGGTGCAGAAACAAAATGGAGGTCCCAACAGAAGTATTGCAAATAGTACACCATCAGGAGGCATAACCCTTCATAGGCTGGTGATGGGTAGAAGAAAATCTTTCTTGATCCCTCACATATGATCAACCAGATTGTATATTTGGGGCTAGACAGAAGTCTAAAAGGCAACATTATAACCATAATGTTATAAGAACATGAGGATCTGTTTTAAGGGTAGAGGGATTAGATCTCTGAGACAGAGTTGATGACATAGTATAAAGGACCCTGGATTTGTAGTCCAGGACTTGGTCTCAAACCATAAATCCTCCATTTATTATCTGTGTTACCCTGGGAAAATAAACTATTTAAACTCTCTTGGTCTTGGTTTCCTTATATATAAAATTATGAATCAATTTTGAATTATCTCTAAGATTTATTTCATCTCTAAATCTCATAATAGCTATGAGAGGCAGGACATTTCAGTGTCAAGAGCACTGGGTTTGGAGCCATAAGGTCTAGGGTCAAATAATACCTGTCATAGTACTCTACGAACATGACATCATCTTAAAACTAACTCATTCATCTCCGATGAACTTCTAGCAGTATAGTACAGTGTTATAAAGTACAGTGGCTGAATTTGTCTTCCTGGGCCTGTCAAGCAATTTGGAGATGTAGTCAGCCCCATTTGTGATCATTATCATATAGCTGGGGAGTATGATAGAGAACTCACTGATCATTGCTATGAATTGAAGACAATCCCATATGCTTCCTGTTTAACAATATGACCTCTACTGATATCTGATTCTCCACCATCATTGTGTCCTAATGGTAGTTTCCATCTTTTTTTGGAGCAAGACCATCCCTTTCACCTATTGCATTACTCAGGTCACTTTTCATTGCTTGGGAAATGCAAAGGATTTCTTCTTTAGCAACCATAACCTATGACCACAGTGCTTTGTTCCTGTGTAACTGTCAACAAGTTATTCTCATCTTTTGATTTAATTTCTGTCGCAACTAAATTGAGAACTTCTGTCATCCCCTGGCTCAATAGTGCTGCTCATACCCTTCCTCGGTGAGTTCTGGTAACATAAAGGCTTTTATTAAACCTATCCCAATTTATATTCATCACTGTCTCCTGGATTTGCACTGGTACTACTGTACTTGGGCTTATGTTCAGCTTCAGTGATATATGAAGCTATTTTCACATAATTCATATTATTTGCATCTGATTTCAATTCTTTTTGAAACTAATTAGCAGCTACAACCTGGCTCAAGACCAGTAGTTGGCTGTCTTCTACACAGGGGTGATCCTATGCTGAATCCCATCAGCTATACCCAGAGGAATCATCAGGTGAAAGGTGCTTTCTGGAGGACCCTGATCAAGGACTTCAGGTGAACCTATGGTCAATGTTGCCCTAGTCACTTTATCTATTACCTAAAACAAAGGATAACACCACCCATTCCCTACCACTCTCTCAGAAGACTACGTGTGTGATTGAGAAAATAGAAGCCATTTACCATGAAATCCTTTCTCTTCCCCTATATCATAGGCTTTAAAATTCTTTGACATCACCAATTTTTTGCTTCTTTACCTCAGTCTTTATTGAAGAAAAGGCCCTTCTCTTCACCAATGCTATCCCCTCTACTTGTACCCTTAATTCTTTTTTTTTCTTGTCTGCTCTGAAAGGAGGATGCCTTTACCACCCCAACTACTCCTTACATTCTAACTCAGTTTCTTCTTATTTAATAACTCACATTCCCTGATGCCTACATGCATGCCTAGGTCTTCCTTAGTCTTTTTAAAATTTGTAATAAATCTCATTTTTAATTTTTTTAAAAAATTATTCTACTTCCCCTCAATCACATTTAAACAATTTTTAACATTCATTAAAAATTTTTTCTTTTGAGTTCCAAATTCTCTTCCTCCCTCCCTTTTCTATGCTTTCTCATTGAGAAGGTAAGAAATTTAATATAGGTTATACATATATACCTATACAAAAATATATTTATGTTAGTCATGTTGCAAATGAAAACAAAGTCAAAAAACACCAAGGAAAATAAAGTAAAGTATGTTTTTATCTGCAATCAGACTCTATTAGCTCTTTCTCTGGAGGTAAATAGCATTTTTCATCATAAATCCTACAGAATTGTCTTGAATAATTGTATTGCTGAAAATAGCTGTCATTCATACTTGATCATCATATAATATTATATTGCTATATACAATGTTCTCCTGCTTCTGTTCATTTTACTTTGCATTGGTTCATGTCTTTCTGTTTTTGTTTTTGTTTTTTCTTTAGAGAATCCTGCTCTCGTTTTTTATAGCACAATAGCATTCCATCACAATCACATACAATCACTTGTTCAGCCATTCCCCAAATGATGGACAGTTGCTCAGTTTCCAATTTTTTTTTTACCACAACTAAAAGAGCTCCTATAAATACCTTTGTACAGAAAGATAATTTTCCTTTTTGTTTTTTTAATCTCTTTGGGATACAGACCTAGTAGTAATATTGTTTGATCAAAGGGTATACATGGTTTTATAGCTATTTGGTCATAATTCCAATTGCTATAGAGAATGGTTGGTTGAATTAGTATATCACATCACCAACGGTGCATTAATGTTTTAATTTAATTAATTTAATTTTAATTTTAATGTTTTAATTTTAATGACATTTGTCATTTTCCTTCTCAGTCATATTAGTCAATCTTAAAGGTATAGAGTGGTATTTCTGAGTTGTTTTAATTTGCATTTCTCTAATGGGAAATTCAGATTTAGTGATTTAGAGCACTTTTTTCATAGATAGTTTTTATTACTTCATCTGAAAACTGCCTGTTCATATCCTTTGATCTTTAATCAATTGAGAAATGACTTATATTTCAATGAATTTGACTCAGTACTCTATATATTTGAGAAATGAGATCTCTATCAGAGAAGTTTGCCATAATTTTTTTCTCTGTGTATTTCCCTCCATCCTATTTTCTCCCATTTATCTTTCTTTCCTTTCACCCTTTCTCAAAAGTGTTTTGCTTCTTGATTTTTACTTCCCTCAATCTGACCTCCCTTTTATCAGCTTGTCACCTTCTCTTATTCCCTTCCCCTCCTACTTTCCTGTATGGTAAGATACATTTCTATACCTAACTGTGTATGTATGTTTTTCCTTCTTTGAGTCAATTCTGATGAGAGCAAGGTTCATGCACTACCCCCCTTTTACCTTCCACTTTAAAAGTTCTTTCTTGCCAGTTTTATGTCAGATAATTTACCCTATTCTACCTCCCCCTTTACCCTATCAGTGCATTGCTCTTTCTCACTCCTTAACTTTATATTTTTAGATGATTATCCCATCTTATTCAACTCACATCCATGCCCCCATCTAGGTATACTTCTTGTAACTGCCCTAATAATATGAAAGTTTTGAAGAGTTACAACTATCATTTTTCCATATAGGACTATGAACAGTTTAACCTTGTTGAATCCCTTGTGATTTCTCTTTCTTGCTTATTATTCTTCTCTTGAGTCTTGTATTTAAAGTCAAATTTTCCATTCAGTTCTGGTCTTTTCATCAGAAATGCTTGAAAGTCCACTATTTTATTGAATATCCATCCCCCCCTCCCCGCTTTAAGGAAAACATAAAGTTTGCGTCTTGATCTTCCCTGTCACCATATGTCACCACAGCAATTTGTTTTTGTCATGTTCCTTTTAAAATTTTTGCTCATTTTTACAGTCTAATTCTTGACTTTTAACTTTATGTTCAAGTTGAGTCCCACTCCCAGAGTGGAGGGTTCACTGTTCCAAGCTTTGGGTTTTATGTGCTGCTATTTTCAGAGATTGCTCTGGGGGTTTATAATTCTATCTCCAATTCTATCTCCAAAACATTTCTTGCATCCATCCCTTGTATACATACTTTTCTTTATTCAAATGGCCATCATGCTAGTTCAAGCCATCATCACTTTTTTTTTTTTGGAGGGCAGTTGGGGTTAAGTGACTTGCCCAAAGTCACACGGCTAGTTAGTGTGTCAAGTATCTGAGGCCGGATTTGAACTCAGGTCCTCCTCACTCCAGGGCCGGTGCTCTACTCACTGCGCCGCCTAGCCGCCCCCATCATCACTTTTAACATGGTTGATTACAATACCTCTTAATTGGTCTCCATGTCTCCATGACTTCCAAAGTGAGATTCTTATGAGTACAAATCTGACTATGGCAAATAAAAACAACTCTGAGTTACCACATCTCAACAGTCAGATTGGCTAAGATGACAAAACAGGAAAATGATAAATGATAAATGCTGGAGAGGATGTGGAAAAATTGGAGCACTATTGCATTGTGTGTGGAGTTGTGAACTAATCCAACCATTCTGGAGAGCAATTTGGAACTATGCCCAAAGGGCATGCCCTTTGACCCAGCAATACCAATTCTGGGGTTGTATCCCAAAGAAATCACAGAAGTGGGAAAAAGATTCATATGTACAAAAATATTTATATCAGCTCTTTTTGTGGTGGCAAAGAACTGGAAGTCAAGGGAATGCTATCACCAAGGGGAAAGGCTAAACAAATTGTGGTGTATAGATGTGATGGAATACTACTGCACTATAAGAAATGAGGAGCAGGAGGACTTCATAATAACTTGGAGAGACTTATATAAACTGATGCTTTAGTGTGGAAAGCAGAACTTGGACTTGTGAAAGCAGAACAGTGTACTTGTGGAAAGCAGAACCAAGAGAACTTTATACAGAATTATAGACACATCATATGTCTGACGACTAACTTTGATAGACTGGACTCCTCTCAGCAATACAAGGTTAGAAGAAAACTACAAAAGGAATATCCACAATCAGAGAAAGAACTACAGTCTGCAGACTGAAGCAAACTATTTACTCTCTCTTGTTTGTGTTTTGTTTTGTTTTATCCCATTTTTTTTCATTGTTTAGCCTGTTGGTAATATTCCTTTACAACATGACTATTGTTCAATATGAAGGCATTTGTAGAACCTGTATTTGATTACATGCCGCTATGGAGAGGAGGAGGAGGAGAAGTGAGCAAAATTTTGAAACTTAAGAGATTGTGGAACTGAATGTTGTAAACTAAAAGTATATAAAAAGACATCAATGCAAATAAAAAAAGGTATTATATTAAAAAAAAAAACTAAGTCACTCCCATGCTCAATAAACTCCAGTGGTGTCCTATTACTTTTAAGAACAAATGTAAATTCCTCTGTTTTGCCATTTCAAGTCCTTACAAAGTGCCTCCAACCCATATTTTCAGGATCATTATGCATTTCTCTTCTTTGTACACTTTACAATCCAGTTAAACCAGGTTTCTTGTTTTCCTCACACATAATGTTCCATTTACCATTTTTATGCTATTGCACAGATTGTCTCTCATGCTTCCCTCCTCAGATATCCCTCCTTCTTGAAAAACTAAACTCATATGCCTCCTACTACATGAAGCCTTTTTTATTCACCCAGCCCTCTCCCTTAAAATGACCATGCATTGATTTTGTATATAATTCCTATATGCTTGTATGTGTATGTTTTCCCCTGATCCAATGTAAACTTATAGAACAAAACTATCCCTTTAGGATTTGTGTTAACCTGTTCTGTGATGCCTGAAGGCCTCAGTATTCTGAGTGACATTTATCTTTTCTCCCATATTAGAATATAAGGATGTCATCAGAGCTCCTTCTAATTGATCGAATGTATTTACCTTTCTAGAGTTTTCTTAACTATTGGGTTTCATTTTAAAGTTTCTACTCAGCTTTCATCATTTTGTAAGGACTACTAGAAAGTCTTTTATTCTATTAAAGTCTATTTTCTCTTTAGGATTACGTTCAGTTGTTCTTGGTCCTATATCTTTTATTTCTTCCCCATTATAGTGGTTGCATCAAAGTCTTGTGTAATCCTGGCTATGGTTCTTTGATACTTGAACTATTCATTCCTGGCTACTTAAAGAATATTGTGCTTGACTTGAAAGTTCTTGATTTTGACAACGACATTTCTGAAAATTCTCAGTTTGAGGTTTCTCTCTAGTTTTCCTTTGGTTCTAATAGATAGAAGTGGCTTTTGTGTTATGATAAAATATGTTGTCTAGGTTTTTTTTGTTTGGTCTTGGTATTCAGAATTCAATGATGACTGAATGAACATAATTGACTTGTTTTCTAGATCAGTTGTTTTCATCATGAGGTTTTTTTAAAATATATTTTACAATCTTTTTATTTTGTCCTTTTTTTTGCTTTATGGAGTCAGAATATTCTTTTAATTCCATTCTATTTTTTAGGCAGTCTTCTACTTGGTTAAAATTTTCCACTCCCTGTTCGTTTATCATTTTTTTTCCTCCTGAACTCTAATTTCATTTATACTTTTTTTTTAATCCCATGTTTAAATTCTTGTAACCATGTGTCCATTCTTGTAATCTTTTTTTCCAAGTAATTTTTTTCTTTAAGGTTATATTTTTCACTGTTGTGAAATTGTTGTGAAATTGCCCTGCTCTGGGTTTATCTCACAGGTTTTGCTTCTACTGGTTTGTGAATCTACCCTTGTGGGGTAACACTGGGTTGTAAGGTAGTTAGAATACTAGCTAACTTGAGGTTCATTTGCAAAAGCTCTCACTGACTTCTTACAACAGCTCTTCTGTTCATTTCTACCAGCTTCCAGCTATTTACCTGAGTGGGTTAACTTTAGTGGCCTAGCTCTCTATTCTCTTTATTAGTCTCTCACTCATTTATGAGAGTTTCACTGGCTTTCTTGGCAGGACTCTTCTTCCCACCTCTCCTGGCTTTCAAACTAACTTAAATTTCAATTAACTTCTCTTGTGTCACCCATCCACACAATTCTGGTCATCTTCTTGGTGTGCATTTCTGCACTGGATGAAGGAGCTTATTTCTGTTTCTTTTTAGTTTCCTTTGTTGCTGTTTCTGAAGTCCTTTTCAGATATTTGCTGGGATATGGACGGAAGATTTAGACTTCCCCATTTCACATAGCCAACTTTCCCAGAAGCCATCTATAACTATTAATTATGATAATTGCAAATATTACTAACTTTTCATGTTTTCAGGTTCGCAAAGTTCCCCTTTCAAGACAACTCTGTAGAGTGTGTAATGATTTTCACTGATTTAAATATGAGAAAACTAAGACTGACAATTTTTATTGTAGGATAGATCTGACTGTTCTGAAGTTGTTCCTTATTTAAAAGTCTATCCTCCTGTAATTTCTACTTATTCTTCCTGGATCTCCCCTGTCAGGCCAAATAAACCTTTTTTTTCTGCATAACTGCCTTCTATCTTTTCTCATGATTGCCTCCAAATATTTAAAAATAGAGAACATAAATATGCTAAGACTTCTCTAGGTTAAGTATTCTCAGTTCCTTTAATGAATTCTCTTATGACATAATTCATATTCCTTTATGCAACCTAGATACTTTCTTCTATATATGTGTCATTTTCTTGTTTAGGATGCAAGTTCCATAACTATTCATGGACTCCCTTTTATGACAAAATTTTGCTGGTTCCTTATCAGATATTCCTATTCTAGTCTCCACTGGTTTTTAGCTTTAGGACTGGTGTGAATTATTCAGACCAGGGGAGAATTAGCATCCCCCAAGTTCCTTGAAAGGGTCGACTTACTGTAAGCATAATGTGCATAGAAACCTGAGAAAGGTAATAACAATAACTCATTTCTAGAATTTACTATTTACAAAGTGCTTTTCTCATAAAAGCTCCATGGGGTAGGATTGTACAAGGATTACTTTCCTATTTTGCAGATGAAGAAACAGACTTAAGGGGGGATTGTGGAATGACTTGCTCACAATTAGACTAGTTTTTGAACCAGAGATTATACCTTAGTCCTAAGAGTTCAAATCTAGATCTCTTCCTACCACAATGTTTTTATACACCTCTGGAGGATTTTTTTCCCTCATTCACTTTTCCTTTGGGATGATGAAAAGTTCATTTCTCTTGAATCTAGGCCAAGTTTGGAACTAAGAAGCAAAGGACATAATATAGGGGAAGAGAAGGGTAAAAGGGGGGTTAAGTGGGCAGAACCTATGGACTCCTAAACCTTTAAATATTGCTGAATGCATCTGTCTTTCCCTGTACTGAAGACTTGAGTGTCATGTCCCACCTTTCTGAGTCTATGGAAGAGACTTTCATGCCCTTCAACCAGCCTTAGACGCAAACACTACTGACTGAGCTTGAGAGTTCCTAAACTCTGTCTCACCTCAACTTCCTGGGCCAGGCAAGTTCTGAGAACTAGATCCCTGACTCTTCTCCCAACCCTATTTTCCTTCCCTCCCAGGCTCTTCAATGCTCCATCTCATGGGTATCATTATTCCTCTTTCTTTTTCCTCTATGTGTTGTCTGCACTCATAGTCTCTATTTCATTTTCTTCTTTTTCCCTCCTTGTCTTTTTCATGCCACCATAGTCCTAACTCTTCCACCTCTCTACCTCTTTTGCACTATCTTCACATTGTCCCCTTTTACATTATATTACATTGTATATATGTAATATATGTGTGTGTGTATTAAACATATAATACTACATTGCCCTCATTCTCTTGTTTCTGTGTGTTTCCATAATCCCAGCTATTCCTGAATCATCTCTTTCCCCCTTCCTTTATCCCTCTACTTACCATCTACTACTCCATCTTCTTTCTTTGGCTCCTGCTTTAATTTTCTACATAATTTAATCTCATATGCATTTTCTGGCACTTCTCATTCCTTCTTTTGTCCTGTCTTCTTCTTTCTTATCTTTCTCTCCTTCCCTTTTCTTTGTCATTTCTCCTTGTTCTTCTCTTCCCCTTTCTCTTCTTTCTTTACTGTATTCCTTTTACATTGCTCCCCTTATTTTCGTCCCTGTCCTCTTTTTTCTTTCCCTGTTACTATTCCTCTCTCTTTCACTATCTGTTTTTTTCCACTGCTTCCCTTTCCCAGTTTTTACTCTTTTCTTCCCCCAGTACTTCTCTGTCTCAAGCTCTATATCTCCATTCTTATTTCTCTGTCTCTATCTCTCTCTGTCTCTCTGTCTCTGTCATTGTCTCTCTCTGTCTCTGTCTCTGTCTCTCTCTGTCTCTGTCTCTCTGTCTATGTCTCTCTCTGTCTCTCTGTCTCTGTCTCTCTCTGTCTCTCTGTCTCTGTCTCTCTGTCACTCTCTGTCTCTCTGTCTCTCTCTGTCTCTCTCTCTCTGTCTCTCTCTCTCTGTCTCTCTCTCTCTCTCTCCCCTCTCTACTCTTTCCTTTCTCTGTTTCCTTCTTTATCTCTTGTCCATGTTCTCCTTTGTCTCTTCTTCCCATTCACAATACTTGCTTCCTACTTCATTCTGAATCAAAGTGTCCCCATTTTCCACACATGACCAATCTGAGAGAAGGTCCCCCAACTTTTATATTTGACCCTTAATGAGAGCTAGTGTTTTTACAGTGACCTTTAATTTTTGTTTGCTTATAAAATTGTAGTGTTTGCTGTCAGGAATCATGGAATATTGACTATTTAAATTGACAACAAAAGAGCATCCCTGGATACATGACCCTCCTTCCCTGGACCTTAGGATTCTTCTTTCTATCTTCTGCCTTTTCCTTTAATTTCTTTACTTCCCACAGACTCAAATTGGAAAAGAAGGCAACTTTTAGCCTCCGAGGATATGGCTGCCACTGTGACCTTCTAGATGCCAACCTAAGAAGACCAGGTGATAAATTCTCATTGGGGAGTGAAATAGGGAGGGTTTGGAGGGTTGGAAGGAGGAAGGCATGGGGAAGGTCATGGAGTATAGAGATGACATTCCAAAATGGATGAAGGCTTACAACCTTTTGCATTTCAATAAGGTATTTTGATTTATTTGGGCTCTAAATTTTCATAGTATTAACTATAAGCATAGAAGAAGATGAGTTTATTATGGAGGCAAAGCTGGGTATTTTATTATTTTTGAAGTTGGAACTGCATATACGAATGATGTGGCAAACAGAAAACTTCATGGCATATCCTTTGAGAACCACTGTTAGAGGTCTGAGAATAATCAGCAGAGAGGTTCTAGGTAACATTTTCAGAAATGACTCAAATTTCCAAAGGAGAAAGTTTAGGGATGGAAGAAAAGAGAGTTATAAATTGAGCTTCAAAGAATTTCTATGGTCAAGGAGTAGGAGGAGCACACTTTATGAAAAAGATGAATAAGGAATGGCCACAGAAGTGGAAGGAGAACCAGACTATTTAAAAGTCACAGAGCCAAAGCAGGAAAATTTCACCAATAGAACTCAAATGATGAACCTTAGACACCATCTAGTCAAGCTTCTAAGTGAAATATGAATTGTTTCTACAGCATTCATGAAAAGGGGATAATTTACTTTCTACTTGAATATATCAAGTCACGTGGAACTCATTACCTCAGTCCACTTAATTTTCAGACAAATGTTAGTAAATTGTTCCTTTTACTCAGTTAAAATTTGTTTCTTGGCAATTTCCACCTATTGGTTCCCAGTTCTGAAATCTGGAAAAAAAATTTCATTCTTCTTCACCATGAAAACCCCTGAGGTATTAGAAAATAGCAAGCATGGTCTATTTCCTTCTCTTTACCATCCTTTAAAAAAAAAGAAATATTGAGTAATAAGGAGAAGGTAAGAAAAAGGGATCAAATTTGGTAAGGAAGAGGCCATGGAGATCTTGGACAGAGCAGTTTAAGAGGAGTTATAGGAATGTAAGACAGATTTTTTAGGGATCTAAGGAGAAAACGAGTAGTGAGAAAGGGTCCATTGATAAGTTAGAACTCCTGAGAAAGAAATTTGGTTTGAAATAGTTCCAATTACTAATAGCTAACAATAATGTCATGCTGTAAAAAAGTCATTTCAACCTCACAACTGCACCATGAGGTTGATGTTACTATTATCACTCTCGTTTTATTGTCAGCCAGTCAACAAGTGTCCATGAAATGCTTATTATGTATCCAGAATTGTACTAAGTGCTGGGAATAAACAAAGGGGGGGGGAGGAAACAATCACTGCCTTCAAAGAATTCATGTTCTACTGTGAGAGACACTACTATGTACATAAAAGATACATGCAATACAAATGGGGATTGATAGCAGGGGAAGGCTTAGAGAGAATGGCACTGGAAAAAGACTTCCTTTAGAAGTTATGGTTTGGCATAAATCTTGAAGGAAGCCATAGCAGCTCAGAGGCAGAGCATTGTAGGCATGAGGAGAGCCAGTGGAAAAGCATAACAATGGGAGATGGAGGGTCACGTGTGAGAAAGAGCAAGTAGGTCAATGTGTTTAGAAGGCAAAGTATGTATAGCAGGGAAAAGTGTAAGACGACTTGAAGGGTAAAGAAGGCAGGGTTGTGAAAGGCTTTAAATGTTCACCAAAGGACTATTTATTCATTCTATTAAGTAATAGGGAACCTACTGGAAGAGGGGAGTGACACGGTTAGAGCTGTATTTTAGTAAATCACTTTGACAACTGAGTGATGAATAATTGAGATGGGAAGAGACCTGAGGCAGGGAAACCCTTTGGAATACTATTGCATTTGTCCATGTATGAGGTAGTGGGGACCTATACTAACTAGGGTTATGTCTGTGTGAGGGGAAAAGGCAACATAAAGAGATGTATTGAAGGTAGAAATGACAGAATAGACATATGGGGTGGGTGACAGTGAGAAACTGAGGATGACACTGAAATTATAAGCCTGAGAGAATGGGAAGATGGTGGTGCCCTCAATAATAATCATAAATTGGGGAAAGGGGAGGGTTTTGTGGTTAAGGTAATGAATTTTGTTTTGGACATGTTGAGTTGGAGATGCCTGCAAGAAATCCAGTTCAAGATGTCCAAAAAGCAGTTGGTGATCTGGGACTGAAGATCAGACTAGAAATGAGGTTAGATATATTGATCTGGGAACCATCTGCATAGAAATGATGATTGCACTCATGCGAGCTGATATTGTCAATGAGATAGTATGGAGGGAAAAGAAGAGAGCCCAGGACAGAGCTTTGGAAGACACTGATGGTTAGTGAGTGTATACTGGATGAAAGTCAAGCAAAGGAGACTGAAATGTGGTCACAATATAATTAGGGAAAAGCTAGGAACAAGACTTAATTCCTAATTCTGAATGCCACCCCCTTTCAAAATATTATGCACTTAGAATATTGAATGCTAGAACACAGAATGTAGAGCCACATGGATCATTAGAATGTAGATGTTTAATTAGATAGGACATTAGGAACCATGTGAAAAACCAAAGGGTTGCACTGAAATGAATGATTCTTGTCCAATTTTCTCTTTTCTTAGATGAAGAAACTGAAGCCAAAAGAGGAAGTGTCTTGCCAAATAACACGAAATGCAGAAAAGCTATCATGTGAATTTCTTTGCCCTTTTAGATTACTCTGAGCCACAACGGATATTTTATTGGTGCTAAATCAATATGCTAATCATTTCTAGGTTCCTTGAGTAGTGCTATATTTTATTTGTAATTTTTTTTTTTTGCCAACCCAACCCCTTCTACAGTGCCTGGTACTCTGTTATGTTCTTGGGATTTTTTCTTCATTGGTTGATAGAAGGTAGAGAATGAGAGGTTGATGATGGGAGAGAGGGAATGGATTCGTTTTTAATTGAATTGATAAACCAGAGTGATTGAGATCTACTTATGAACTCGCCCTCTGTCCTTCCTACAAGGTCTTCTGACTTCACATTCCCATCATGGGTTGTGCCCCCAATGCTTCCCATACTCCCATATTCTTGCTAGTGGGACTGTGGAGAGGTGGACCCCCCAATCGTCTTCTTTTCCCACTGTTCTTAGTTGCCTATGTGGCTGCTGTGATGGGTAACTTGATGCTGGTCCTGCTCATCTCTCGGGACTCACAACTTGGTACACCCATGTACTATTTGCTACGGGGCCTCTCTGTGGTGGATTCAGGACAGGCCACAGTTACTTTGCCTCAGTTGTTGGCCCATCTTGTTTCTCCCCAACCAGTCATCCCTGCAGCCCGTTGCCTGGCCCAGTTTTTCTTCTTTTATCTGTTTGCTGTCACAGACACATTGGTGGTGGCTGTCATGGCACTGGACCGTTATGTAGCCATCTGTGACCCACTGCACTATTCAGCTTTGATGAATCGCCATGTTTGTGACTGCTTGATGGCTTCCTGCTTGATCCTGTCCCTGTTCCACTCCCTTTTGCACTCAGGGCTCTTACTGCCTCTTCAGTGGGCTGGGGATAGTGGGGGTGCTGTCTACATCCCTCACTTTTTCTGTGACCACTGGCCTCTGGTTCGGGCATCCTGCTCTAACATCCAATATAATGTGCTGGCCATCTTTTTAGAGGGTAGCTTGTTTGTGGCAGGCCCCTGTGCTCTTATCCTGTTCTCTTATGCCCGTATTGCAGCTGCCATCTTCCGCTTGCACTCAGCAGCTGGTCGCTGGAGGGCTGTGTCCACTTGTAGTTCTCACCTCACCATGGTTAGCTTCCTCTATGGCACTGTCATCTGGGTCTATTTCCAGCCACCCTCCCACAACTCCCCAAAGCAGGACATGGCAGCTGCTGTGATGTATACAGCTATTACCCCTCTGGCCAACCCATTTGTCTACAGCTTCCGAAATAAGAATGTTAAGAATGCTCTCCACAGACTTCTGAGTTCTAGTAGAGTGAACTCTCAGTTGGATTGGCCCTGAGACATGTGGACATCCTTATGACAAATCTATTCCAAGGAGTCCAGGGGTCCATGTGCATACCAAACATTGCCATGGTGGTCTTAGCTCCAAAAAAATGTTCGTTCTGATACAATATAATGAAAAAGCAAATGCACCTTCTGAAGCTGAATGCATATGTACCACACATGTATGTACAGATATACATATAGATATGGATAGGTACTGTTGTGATTAATAAAATACGACATAACTGTAAAAAGTATTTCTTAATTCATAGCAATTTTTGGTCATCATGTGTTTTTACAATATGTTAATGAGTTAAATGAACAATTAAGGGCCTATATGCCAATCACTGTGATAAGTTCTGGGGATGCAATTGCCAAGAATGAAACAATCACTACTCTGAAAAAAATTACATTCTAATGGGAGAGACAACAAGTACATATATAATTACACACAGGATGAAGATAAAGAGAGTAAATACAAAATAGAGAGGGGGTGGCTAGGTGACGCAGTGAACAGAGCACCGGCCCTGGAGTCAGGAGTACCTGAGTTCAAATCTGGCCTCAGACACTTAACACAAAAAACTAGCCGTGTGACCTTGGTCAAGTCACTTAACCCCAATTGCCCTCCAACAAGCAAAAAAAAAATACAAAACAGAGAGAGATGACGCTAGCATTTGAGATCACAAACATTAATAATAGAACTACCATAATCTGAAGGTTTTTTTAAAAAACTTTTATTTATTTATTTTTAGTTTACATCATTCATTTCCATGAGATTTTGATTTACAAATTTTCTCTTTCTTTCCCCTACCTACCACCACAAAACAGTGATTCTACTATTTCTATCGCTCCCCCAATCTGCTTTCTCCTATATTCTCCCCCATCACCCCTCTGACTTTGCAGTAGGGCAAGTACTACCCCAGTACCCGTATATTTCCCTCTTTCCTATTCCACCCACTACTTGTTCTATTCTCTACTTTGTCCCTGTCCCTTTACAGAAGTGTGTGCTTCTAACACCCCTCCCCCCCACCTGCCCTTGCCTCCATCCTCCCCCCTCTCATCCCCTTCCCCCCTACTCTCCAGTAGGCCAAGTTACCCAGTTTAGAGTTTATGTCATTCCTTCCCTAAGCCAAATTCAATGAGAGTAAGGTTGACCCTTTCCCTTTTGCCTTCCTGTTCTTCCCCTCTATTGTAGCAATTATCCCTTGCCTCTTCTATATGAGAGGATTAATCCCATTCTGTCTCTCCCTGTCTCCTCTTATACTATTCCTCTCCCACCTCTCAACTTCACCTTTTAAAATTTTATCCTATCCTATTCCATTGATCCTGTGCCCCCTGTTTATGTACACATATACACACATTCACATATGTATTCATATGCATATATACCCTCCTATATAAACATATGTGTATGTATATATATACATATATATGTACATTTATATTCCCTTCAACTATCCTCATATTGAGAAAAGTTTCATAAGTTACAATGATCATTTTTCCATCTTGACATGTAAATAGTTCAACTTTGATAAGTTCCTTATGAATTTTTTTCCATGTTTACCTTCTCATGCTTCTTGTATTTACATGTCAAATTTTCTATTCACTTCTGGTTTTTTCATCAAGAATGCTTGGAAGTCCTCCAACTCATTGAATGACTATATTTTCCCCTGGAAAGACATACTCAATTTTGCTGGGTAGGTGATTCTTGGTTTTAAACCTAGCTCCCTTGATCTCTGGAATATCATATGCCAGGCCCTTCAGTCCCTTAATGTAGAAAATGCTAGATCCTGGGTTATCCTGATTGTGTTTCCACAGTATTCAAATTGTTTCTTCTTGGCAGCTTGCAATATTTTCTCCTTGATCTGGGAACTCTGGAACCTGGCTATCACATTCCTAGGAGTTTTCTTTTGGGGATCTTTTTCAAGAGGTAATTGGTGAATTCTTTCAAGTCCTATTTTGCCTTCTGGTTCTAAAATATCAGGGCAATTTTCCTTGAGGATTTCTTGAAGCATGCTTTCTAGGT